>OZ021733.1:645625-1291250 GCA_963978545.1 Linyphia triangularis
ATCAAAGTCGTGGTTAACTCGCATTGTGCGATTACTTCCAACATATATTAATAATGCTAATCAGTACTGGTGTTATATTCAACTACAATGCCGGCCTAAGCCTAAGATCAAAATGCTGTGTGTGCAAGAATGAGTTTTTGCGCCTCTTCCAGTGCAAATGGGTATAGAAAAACCCCTCCGAAAATGGTATGGGTGCTCTATAACTGAAATTTACAGAACTTAATACCTGAATTTGACATTTTAAAGGGATTAAAAACTAAAACTAATAAGTAGTAATAAATAGTAAAGTATTTAGTACCTTTTCATTATTTTTATTTTTTAAAATTATTTCTTCTATTACAAATTCTTTTAACGGACTTTTTCCAACTTCAATAGGCATGGTGTAGTGTACTTCTGTAAAGAGCTAGCTCCTAAATTCTTTTATTCTGTTTATAGTTTTGTCAGAAAATAAGGCACATTTTTTTAACTACAGCAAAAGTTTTGATTTAATATTCATGAAAAAAAAATAATATAAAAAAATATTACAGAAACATTGATTAAAATAACCTGTATTGCATCACTTGGCAGTGAACCTTCCTAGATTTAGTTGCGGAAAATGTTTTTATTAGTTTGCATTTTTACCATACTATTATATTATTTTTTAAAAATATTTCTCTAACTTCGGCTCCCCTCTCAAAATCACATGTGTACGATCACACGCCTTAGGCCGGCCCTTATAAATAGGATGATCCAACAAACGCCTATCTCTCCGTTTCCTTCTAGAATAAAGGAGATTTAATAACCGTAGCCTTCTTTTATCCATACTTAAATTTTACACATATATTATAAAGTAAAATAAAAAAAAATAACTAAATACTTTTAATCAACGCTTATCCAGATACTGCATTCACTGGGTGAAAATAATAGTTAAACTCTTCAAAGATGTGGGTGAAACGTCTGAAGATATGGGCTCGTGTGAAAAGGCATGCGTTTGCGGGCAATGGTGCCTCATTCGCATCCGCACCGTGTGAAAGAGGCCTTAAGCAGCTGCGAATGATACGTTTCATATGGACTGATGCTTGAACATACCTTCAAACAAATATTGACCCTCTCAGAATTCTTGCCACAATGTGGGCAGACCAAAATAGTTCCGAAGAATTGGCTGAATATTTACCTGGTAAAAACCTGTTTTTGACGTTAGTAATTGGGCATATTTTAAGAGTTATCAGATAATATACACTTAATTGGTGAACAGAATGTGCAGTCAACAGACCTGTGTCTCCGCCATGATGGCACTGTTGTCCGTGCATGCTCCTTGCGAGCCCGATCTCCATGTCTGGTAGACGATGGGTTTCATCTTGTCGTAATCATGTTGTAGACAGGGTGGCTGATGCTCCTCTTGTGCCTCGGTCTCTACTGTGGCCGACATGACGACGGGCCCCATCACCATCACGCTGTTCCACGGGACCATCACAGTACGCTTCAAGGGGTGAAACGGGTTACGCTGGAACTGAAGGGTCACCGCACCTCCCCCGTTCACTAGGATGTCGAACCTGGACAGCCATGACATAAAATACCATTGAATGATAATTTAATGACCATTTAATGGCAAAGATATATGGCGTCCATAGAGATATAATAATCAAATAATATGCTTTTCCGTTCATTTTGACTTAAGTCATGTGATCGAATTGTGTTTTGGGATGGCTGTCTTGAAGCTACACAGAAAATTAATAGTGTTGGTCCTCTTATTGTACTTTACAGATGATTCACTAAGAGGGTTTGAATATTTAACTGTACTACCACCAAAGATGCCCAACAGAGAACCAGAGATACCAAAACAGTATTTATTTAATTAATTAAAAGAATATACAAAATAATAATACATAAAGTTACATCATTGTGAATGTAAAAATGATCGAAGCAAACAATTCCTCCTAAAATTCAAATATTGCTCGAAAAATCAGAAAGAAAAAAAAAGGAGCTTCAGGAACACGTTACCCGAAACTAGGTTAGGAAAAATTGTTCATTTAAATGCAAAATAATAAGAAAATATGTAAAAGTTGAATTATTCAATAAATGCACCACAAAAATGCATTGTTTTTCTTTCTCGAGATGAAACTTAAGATTAGTATTGGAAAATACTTCTTTTGTTCTTTTTTATAGCAAACTGAAAACAAAAATATTTTTTTTGACGCAGTATTGCCCAAATGTTGCCCTTGCTACACTAAAACTCAAACAAAGAAAATAAAGATGAGATTCACGAGTTAAATCTTCATTTTTTGAGAAATTCCCCTCCAATAGGATACTACACTAACAACGATAGAACAGTTTTATATTAAATTGCAATTGACATCGTGATTTTGGCCGATGTTTAGTACTTTCATATCCCTTTCTTTTAAATCCTTTATATTAACTTCGATTTTGAGTGTATGTTTGTCGATGGCGGGCAAATCTGCGCAGGCATATTTAACCTCCTTGCTGTCATCCAATCGGGCTGGAACTTGGCAGATAGATTCGATGTGTTTGACAATGCATTCCATCAAATTTTGCGCGTGCCACTGTCACTAAAAGGCCACTTTTACAGAAAACTAATAAACCAACTTGCCGTCATCAATCGAGCTGGAATAGTATTTAACCGATCCTTGAAAAACTCTTTCATGTTGCTAAAACTGTTTAAGTAAGTAAATAAGTAAATAAATAAGTAAATAAATAAATAAATAAATAAATAAATAAATAAATAAATAAATAAATAAATAAATAAATAAATAAATAAATAAATAAATAAATAAATAAATAAATAAATGGTTAATATGGTTATAAATAAAAGATATTTGGATGTGAGTGTATAAATTCACTTACATTTTTAATGAATAAACTTTGAAAAGTAGTTTATCGCATATTTTGCTATAAAGATGTTTTTAATATTTAAAATTAGAGCGGTTTGTTAATGAATATAAAAATTGGTGATGCATATAAAAGATTTATCATAAAAACTTTTTTTTATGGTTTATATTATTCTTTTGTAGTGTCACTCTGCTATTGCTGCTGGAAAACAATAACTGGTTCAGAAAAAAAAAAGTAAGCTTAGTGCTTACGAAAGTAGTGGAAGGGATTTTTTCGTGTGGGTACGGGTAGCAATGCGATCTGGCGGATTTTGAAGAGAGTAGGGAGAAGGGATGGGGAGGGGGGAGTGTTGGGGAAACTACCGCATTCGAGAAGTGTTCCGTTACAGCTGTTGTTGAAGTGTTAAAAGATTAGAGTGGCAGACAAGAAGCTGGGTCTGAACATGCAAGTTGTAGCCATCAACTGCTTGAAAATGTTCGAATGGAAAAGAGTGCCAATAACTGGACCGAATTGTGTAAAAAGTGGATTATGTGAAAAAGTTTTCAATGCCACATGTACCACTTTTATAAATCCTGATTCAATTGTAAAAGACAAAAGGAGAAGGATAAAAGGAAATAGGAAAAGAAAATATAACTATAATAAATAATAATAAATAAATAATAATAAATAAATAATAATAAATAAATAATGATTACTAATAAATAAAGATTATTAATAAATAAAGATTACTAATAAATAACAATGACTAATAAATAAAGAATACTAATAAATAAATATTACTAATAAATAATAACTAATAAATAATAAAAAATAATATATAATAATAAAAGTAATAATAAGTAATAAATAATAATAAGTAATAATTATTAATAATAATTAATAATAATAATAATTAATAATAATTTTTAATACTGAATAATAATTATTAATAATAATAATTATTATTAATAATAATTGATAATAATTTTTAATACTGAATAATAATTATTAATAATAATAATTAATAATAATTTTTAATACTGAATAATAATTATTAATAATTAATAGTAAATAATCATAATTATTAGTAAATAATAATAATTAATAATAAACAGTTAGTAAACATAAGACCAACCGAAACTTTAATTACTTGTAAAAACAGAAGGGCTGCTGTCTTTCTATAATAAATAGCGGCCAGGTGACAATATTAAAGTACTGATATTAGAGAAATTTAGCCACTTAAATTAAGAAACAAAACCACCGCAGATATGTTAGGACAGATGGAATAACTAAATGAATCAGAAATAGTTAAAACAATTAACTATATTATTTGCAATGTTTGTACATTAGGGAAAAAGTCAATTGAAAGGGAAGATAACTTAATAGTATTATTATCCTCTGGTTGAGAGCATAATAGTATTATTATCCTCTCCTGCAGCATATTGCTATATCGTACATTATTTCAAGCCATTGAACAGAATAAAGGCACGCCATTGGCTGATCCGTTGCTATCATGGAAGCCGCTAAGCACGTGATAATGTTTACAGTGTTGATGCATAGAATTAAAGTCGTTTCAAATTTATAGTCGTCTCCATATATTGTCACGTATATAAGGCACAATTTTCGAACACACTTTAATACTTTAAATCCCAACCCGTCCTAAATCGCCTTGTAGAAAAATTCCCAGCCAGTTGCCTTTTGGTAGGTTCCAGGGGGGGATACGGATATTTCAAACTGTGGTGAATCCTCTCCTCAGTAGTTGTTTGAAGCGTGACGGGCCTCAACAATAGGCTATTGTGGAGCATGTAAAGGGAAACCATGGGTTTAGATCTCTCGGCCTCCGGTATACGAGCTCGATGTCTTAGCCACTAGACCAACTCACTACGGCACTCCCCCTTTTCTAAAACTAGCGTCCCATTGTGTCTGAAAGGGCTCTCTTTCGTGATCTAGTGAGTAGTCCTTCGTGTATTGGTTTTGGGTCTAATTCTGATTCATCAGCAGAATCGTCTTTTTCTTCATCTTGGAAAATTGTTTACTAGGGGAAGCACATCATCAACATCCTCACAATCTGGATCATGGTAGGGTTTTATTCTTAGCACGTGCACGATAACCTTCCCTCTTCTGGACTCAGGATCGAAGTCTTCCACTTCATAGTTCACGGCTGACAAGCAGCGTAGAACTTCATAAGGACCGAAGTACCTCCTTAGTAATATTTCGTATAGGCCAATCTTCCGTATAGACGTAAACACCCAGACCAATTCTCCAGGGATATAGGTCACAGGTCGATGTTTAGCGTTGTATTTTTTTAGTCTCTATCTTGGGTATTCCAAGTGCGAATTAGGAACTTGCACAAGTGAGAAAAATGAATATTTTTTGTATTTTCCAGTGTTATCCAACGTATATATTTGTTATCTTTATGCTATCAATTAATAAAAAATCGAGTTTTAAATTAGCTGAAATCAAAGCAAAAGTCAAGTGACCAAAAACGCATAAAAAACAGTATCGTAGTTACGCATTGATACCGTCAAAAATCCGAGATTTGATCCGAATATTTGCGAAGTGATTTATTTTTTATCTTAATGCTATCAATTAATTAAAAATCGAGTTTTAAATTAGCTGAAATCAAAGCAAAAGTCACGGGACCAAAAACGCATAAAAAACCGTGACGTAGTTACTCATTGATGCCGTCGAAAATCCGAGGAGGAACCTCACTCCCTCCTCGTCTAAAACAGGTTTTCGACTGGTTCATCATCTGCACATTGAAGTCACACGCAAAAGTAGCTTTTTCCCGCCAAATCGTGTAGTGAAAAACCAAATATTTTTAACTATCTCTCCGAGCTGAAATTTTTCAAAGACAGGTATTGTTTTTCACAATTTTTTCTCTACTTTTATTTAAGAAAAAAAAAAAAAAAAAAAAACAACCTGAAAATTCCTCATTATGGCTTGCTGTATTGCATCCTCCGCCTTTTTCAACCATCGATATAAATAAACAACTGGATAGACTGCTTAACGCTGGGAAAATGAAGCCATTGGTGGGATAAAAAATACGGATTGCCGAGGTTTGAAAATAAAATTTTAGGTTGTACACAGCAGAAATGTCAATAGTAGACCTTAATTAGTAATAATGTGCAAAAAAATATATACTCTAGCATTTTACAAGGTTTTTCGCATTTCCATCCAACTATAATAGTGAACTGTGATTGGTTAATCTTCCCACCAGCTTCGCAATCCCCGGTGAGTTTTTCTCTTTGCATTGACAATGGAGTCTATCCAGTTGTTTATCTATATCGATGTTTTCAACAGGTGTCCCACGTAGTCGTCGTGTGCGCCATCAGGATAGAATGGAAACATTGTATTCATGGTTGTCTCTGCCTTACTGCCGTGCATTAGGAAAAAGGGACTAAAACCCGTTGCGTCTTGTCTTGCTGTGTTGTAGGCGAACGTCACAAATGGTTAGAATGAATCCCAATCTTTCTGTCGATACTGACGTACTTGGACAACATGTCGGCTAGAGTTTTTTTTAAACGCTCAATCAGTCCATTCGTTTGTGGATGGTAAGCCTTAGTCATCTTGGCATAATGAGATGATTTCGGAGACTAGCTTTGACTGAAAGACCTTTTTTTTTTATCTGAAATCATCGTTCTGGGCGCTCCGTGTTTTAGGATAACCTCTTCTATCAAGAACTTGGCGACCTCCTGTGCGTCTGCTGCTGGTAGTGCTTTGGTGATAACGTAGCGTGTAAAATAGTCGGTACAGACTACTAACCATCTCTTTCCAAGAGTCGTCACAGGGAAATGTCAAAGTAGGTTAATACCTATTCTGTGAAGTGGTGAAACTACTGGCGGAATTAGCATCAATTGACCGTGGGGTAACTGCGGCACGTGCTTTCGTCTTTGGCAAACTCTGCAGTGCTTCACATAGTGTATGACTGTTCTATAAAGAAATGGCCAGTGGAACTTCCGTCGAATACGGTCGAAGGTTTTGGCGAAACCAAAATGCCCGGATACTGGGGCATCGTGGTAAAACTTAAGAATGTCACCACGAAGATGCCTAGGGATGATCGGTAACCATGGCTGCTCCAGAGGATTGTAGTTCCTCTCGCACAGAACTCCTTCCATCGAATATTATTTTTGTTTGACTGTAACTCCGTTCTCTAAAGACTTGATGGCTTGCAATAAGTCCGGATCGTCTCTTTGCTCAGCTGCGATGTCTGCTACTGCAGTAACTGATGGAACGTCATCCGTTTAATCTGGAACAGGATTTCTAGATAGGCAGTCTTCGTCTTGATGCTTGCGACCCGATTTGTATGAAATTGTAACCAGGTGCTCCTGAAGCCTAAGGGCCCATCTTGCCGTCGTCCTGATGGGTCTTTTAAGTTCGCCAGCCAGCATAAAGAATGGTGATCGGTAACAATACTAAAGGGTCGACCAAACAGATATGGACGAAACTTTGTGATACCTCAGATGACAGCAAGGCATTCTTTCACTGTAGTAGAATAACTCATTTCAGCTCTTGACAACACCCTGGAAGCATAAGCAATTACTTTTACATTTTCCTCTTGTAGTTGGACGAGTACTGCCCCTATTCCACAGTCACTGGTATCTGTATGGAGCTCAGTGTCCGCCATCTCATCGTACAACCCCACCACTGGATCGGAAGTAAGAGCCTGCTTTAATACTTTGAAAGATCTTTGCTGATCCTCATTCCAGATAAACGTAGCGTCTCCTTTTAATAGTTGTTGCAGGGGTCGAGGTTTAATGGAAAAATCTTTCATAAATCACCCATAGTATGAATAGAGCCATAAGAAACTTTTAACCTTTAACTGCTGTGGTTGGGTGGTTTGAGGTTTTTTGCGCAAGAGCAACACATGGTCCATTTTGCGCCAAACAAATTGGTGAACATCAGTTTAAAGTTTAAGAAACATAGTAACTGAAAAATTAATATAAAAGTCAAAGATGCGATATTTTAGGGGGTGGAAGCATTCTACAAAAAAATGACTCGCGGTCTGTCAGACCGCTTACAGCAGTTAAAGGTTAACGTCCCTAATGCTTTGCGGTAACGGGTAGTGTGTGATGGTTCTCACTTTTTCCGGATCAGGTCGCACCATATCCCTATTTACTAGATGACCTAGGACTTTTATTTATGCAGCAGCAAAGACGCATTTCTTTGAGTTTAGACGGAGGCCGGCTGATTGAATACACTGAAGTATGGTTGATAATCGACTTAGATGTTTTTAAAAGTTTGTAGAGAAAACAATGATATCATCTAAGTAACAGAGACATATTTTCCACTTCAAATGCCGAAATATGTGGTCCATCATTCTCTCAAACGTCGAAGGTGCATTGCAGAGCCCGAACGGCTTATACTTTTACTTATACAACCCTTCTGATGTGACGAATGCGGTCTTTTCACGGTCGGCTTCATCAACCTCAATTTGACAGTATCCCGAAAATAAGTCCATAGACGAGAAATAACTCGCTCCTTTGAGGCAGTCTAAGGTATCATCGATACGAGGGAGTGGATAGACATCCATCTTGTTGATGCTGTTCAATTTGCGATAGTCAACGCAAAACCACCAGGAACCATTTTTTGTTGTTGTTGACGAGATGACCACGGGCTCTCAGAAGATTGTATTATGTCCAATTTGAGCATCTTGTCAACCTCTTCTTGAATGGTCCGTCGCATGTCGGGTGACACTCTACAGGGTCTTTGACTGATTGGAAGATGATTGCCAGTGTTGATGCGATGCTTTGTTTTCAGTCGGTTGCTTGGCTTACTTTCAACATTTGTCTGGAATTCCTCCGAAAATTGGTGAATTACGGCAGACAACTTTTCTTGTTCTGCAGTAGTTAGGTATAAGGCTAACATTGACTTGGCGTCTAACTTTGAAGTAGCATCTAATTACGGTATCCTGGAAGAGCACTCTTCCAGTGCATTTAAGTAGTCCTCTTCCGATTTCTCAACAACTCCCTTGCACATGCCATTTGGAATGAACCGTGCTTGGGAATGTAGATTAGTAATCCATACTTCCCGTCTACAATTAACGGTTGTTACAACTCAGGAGGGAAGGGTCAAACCTCCCTTTAAATGGAGAGTTTTGTTACTGTCGACAATTACTTCTTGGCAGCTTGTCTCTTCGGACGTTTCAACGACAAACTTTTTTAGAGCCAATGGGGAAACGAAAATGTCTTCAATAACATACAGACATCTTAATTCCATCTGATCCTCTGAGACTTGCACCTGCACATGCAGCTCCTCGTTCCTGCAGTCAACAATCGCCTGAGTTGCTTTTAAAAAGTCCAATCCCAGGATGACGTCATGGCTGCAATTAGACAAAACGACAAATTCGAATGGTTGTGTCCAGTCGTTGATAGTCAGTCGCATAATACATCTCCCGAGCGGCTTGACGTATTTTTCATCGGCGACATAAAGCAACATACAAAGTGTGAGTTGGAACATGGTTTTTCTTAACTGTCGTCGGAACGAATCTAAGATGACAGAAAAGGAAGCCCCTGAGTCGACTAAAGCTTGAACTGGAAACTGGTCTAACATAACGTCTACTTAGTTTCCAAACAATTTTGCAATCGTCGTGAATGGAGGATTTTCATCCAAAGCAACCTCACCTCCGTAGTAGGTCGCGTTGCTAAGTTTTTCTCACGAGCAGGAGATTGGCTTATTCGGGGATGCGGCGATGGTGAACGCCCACGACGCATGGGTGAGCGTCCTCGTCTTTCGAACGGTAATATTAATCGACTTATCTCGGCTACTCGTCTGTAGTCATCTCCAACGAAGTTCTGGCGTCCTTGGGTAAATTCGGCTTGTCCTCGATTTCCTCGGTACTTTTCGAATACTCATCGTCGATCTTAGCTGTAACGAACAACATATCCTGGACTGTCACAATGAAAACATACTGGTCTGTTATCGTTGGTTTTCCAGACGTCTGTCTTTCGTCGAAGTACATTTAAAGGTCCCAGGTTGCCATGCAGTTGTAAAAATGGGTTGTCTCTAGATTGCTGCGGTGTAACTCCGAATAGGTGTGTAGGTGTGTCAATGGCGGCGTCAAATGAGATCCAGTTGGCTGGTGCGAGGGGTGCCAAAGAGTGAGCTATTTCTTGCCGAATAATCGACGCTAGTTGTTGTGGTTCCGTCCCCGATGGACTTGGTGAAATCATCTTTTGAATCTCCTCCCTTACAATTTGGCGAATAAGGCTTGTCAAATCATGTGGTTCTATTGACGAAAATTCAAAGACGTGGTCTTCCAAACGTCGCAGAAATTTCGTGAACCTAGAAGTGCTTGGTAAATGTTTTCTGCAACACCCTTCATTATATGGGCCACTTTTTCTTCCTCTGACATGTTGGAGTCAACACAACCGCAGAATACGAGGACATCCAGGATGTAGAACTGAGTAGACTTCTCAGTCTTTTGAGCATGACTTTTAAGTGCTTCTTCAGCTTGTTTTCACGACTTTGAAGCACCCCCGAAGGTTGGCTTCAATCCAGTCTGGAATTATTCCCAACTGGTCATTTGACTTTTATGGTTTTCATACCAGATCCTAGCAGTTCCATTCAGGTTGGTTGGTTGTATTCAGATTATCTGGCGCCTTCAGCAACACGAGGGCTATAATGCGCCGAAACATTTCGTCATTTAACAAACCAACATACATTTACAAACACCCATGCCTACACGGGACTCGAACCCGCAACCTCGCGGTCTAGAGGCCAGCACGCTAACCACTATACCGTTTGGTCGGCCAGTTCCATTCAGGAAAAAAAAAAGAATTAGATAGGCACGTCATTTCATGCCAACCATTAAATTTCGACACACGTTGTTGTTCTTCCAGCCATTTCTCTGGATCTTGGTAGTCGTCACCAGAAATTTTTTTTGGTCTCCTGGGTTGACGAAAAACTGGCGTTGTGGTCTGAATCGGAGCTGGCACATGTTGACCAGAATGGTTGTAGGTCACTCTTTGCAGATCATTTGCTGCAGGAGCCACCGTTGTGGGTTGGATCCAAGCAGCTTCTTGATTGGCAGTCTGAGAAGTTTGGTCCTGGCTAGCTTGCAGGTTGGTAGTTTGAGTACTCGTACTAGGACCTTGGGTGATTTGGCGGCAATCAAGACACTTCCATTTTCCCTTGTTGATTTTGTTCATTTTTCTGAAGTTCACTTCTGTGAACCCAACACAAGAAAAAAGGAACACACCTTCACACTGCCCACAGTTCAATGCATCTTCGTCAATAACCTTTTCATTACAATTCTTACAAACTGAACTCATTTCCGTTAAATTTATTACTTCTTTAATAAGCAATTTAATTATCTTTAAATCTCAGTAAACATTACCTGTTTTTAGTATACCAGGCGCCTCCACCAAACTGTCACGTATATGAGGCACAATTCTCGAACATACTTTAAGGAAGAAAGATACTTTTATTAACACAAGATACTACAGCTCTTAGACAAGCCAGCTAAAACACTCGGGGAGCGGTAATTGACAGGAAGTTTTCAATTATGTAATATCCGGTTGGGACGTTCTAGAACGAACTGGAAATAATACTAGAAATAAATAGAGAAATTGGCATTGTAGTCCGATAACGGGGCTTGATCTCGTGACCTCCGGTATACGAGCTCGATGTCTTAGACACTAGACCTACTCACTGTGGCAATATTTAATCTTGCCTTTAGGAACTGATTTTAAAACTGCGAACGTTTTATAAATGCTATTTTTTTCTGATAAATTTTTTATTCCAATTGGATCTAGTGAACTGTTTTTAACAACAAAGTGAAATTATGTAGTTGGAATAAATTTTAGAAACATCTACAACTCTAAGTTTGATTTTTTTTGTCAACATTTAGACGCAAAAGTAAAAGATAAATTCGTTTTGAATCAGCAACGCGAGTACTATTTCTGAAAATATCAATTCTTATTCTTTTATTAAACATCATATGTTTATTTGCTGTCTTATTAAGCCTTTTTAAAAACTTTTTGAAAGTTACATAAAAATGTAATAATCTTTTTGTAGCAAAGAACATATCTATTAAGCTTTAATGTTTTTAAACATGTAATAATAATTTTTTTAATATAGGACATTTCTTTGACGTGATTTGATTCGACTGTTGTTTTTTTCCCCAGATAAATGCGGTTTCTGGCAACATATTTTAAGTTTTATTTTAATTTGATACTTGATTATTATTTATATTTTAACTTAATTTTATTGTTATTTGAGTTTTATTACTATTAATATTATATTTTATTACTATTAATATTATACTTTAATTACTATTAATATTATAATTAAATTATTAATAATATGTTAGCTTAGTTCTAGTATTATTTATATTTTGATTTTGACGCTTTTTGGGATTGCCAAATAGAAAAAAATCGCCAAATGTCCTGTATGACATCTGTTACATTTTTATATTAGTAATAAATGTTAATAAATATTGAGCTTTTTTTAACATTGACTTGTATTTCAAAAATATTTTAATGTGAAGTCTAGTATTATATTGGATTATAATATTGAAAAAATAATTTATGAAAATTAATACATATTTATCTATTTATAATAGTTAATAAGTTATAGAAATTATAAAGATATTTAACTAACATTTTATAATTTAAAGTTAGTAAAAATAATAAATTATAAACATAATATATTTCCTTTTTTTTTTTGTCAATCCACAAATTAAAAAGAAAAATATTATACTTGGGGACGATAATATTAATTTTTACTAACCCGGGAGAATTCATAACTTTTTCTAGTTCTGTTTGTGTCCAGCTTAACGTTTATTTTTTTTAAAGCAAGTCAATTTGTACTCTTCCAATTGGATTTGTATTAAACCGGTGCCAAATCTTTCTTTGTTAAAATATTTGGCACTGGTTTAAAGGAACCATATTGACACACAAACTTCTTCCTAAAATTAAATTCATATATAACAAATCTCTATAAAATGAATAGTCACATTTAAATATATATGTATAAATAAGGTGAGGGGGGGGGGGGGGAGTTGATTTCCCCATTGGATAATTTAAAATTTCCTTTTAATACAAATAAAGGTTTCCTTAACAAAACAAACACCAATTTCGGTCACAGATTGCACCTCTATTCTAATTTTTAATTAATTACTACTAAAAATTAATTTTGTAATTATTGATACTTATATTACAATTTTGAAGTCACAAACTAACTGAGTGCTCACACTTCATTAAAAAGCTACAATAATCAGAAATAATTTACCAGCAAATACAATTTTCTCCACTTGGCAAGAATTCGGTTTCATTCGGTCGTAAAATTTTCAAAATCGGAGTCCTCCGGAATTTTCTTCATACAATGATTTGACGTTGCTTATAATAAAAAAAAATAACTTCATTTTTTTATATTTTCAAAAACAAAATACTTAGTTGCTAGTTCTGTTCAAACTCTATTAGAACTAGCAACCTAGCATATTCTTTATGTTGGTTGCCATTTTGTGTGTGCTTTCCTTTCGCATGTCAACGCCCTAACCGCAGACTGACAGGAAAATTGACCAATGGCGGGCCTTATTCTGTTCAATGGCTTGAAATAATGTACGGTATGGCAATATGCTTTCCGGCAATTACGAAGGAATTCAAAACTCATCTAAAATACAATAGGAAGTACTTGAATTGTCAAGATGACTAAAATTAGCAAACAAAAAAGCTTGAACCATTTTCTGTAACACAGGTACAAATAATCTAGAAAACAATTGCATCAAAATCTTATAAAGTTAGTGGATTTTTCAAAGAAGATAGCTCGTTAAAGAACTGCCGGATAGGATTAAGCGTCATCTTGTTATAAAAGTTTATGCTAACGGTGGAAAAGTTTTATTTATACGCTTGTTATCTCTAAGACTTTTATAAGTACCGCTAACAATTCATATAAAAGAAACGTAAAGAACATGATTAAAAAAATCTGACCGTCGAAACATTTGGAAATAATAAATAATATTATCATGAAAAAATAATTTCTTCTGAACTCTAGATGCTTTTATTGCCGTTATGTGAACAATAAAACCAGTCTTTAAAGCTGCTCTAAATATATATAGGTAATGAGCCCAGGGGAGGCTCATCACAAAAGGCAGTCCTAGAAATAGGAACGAATCAATCTTTGCCAGGCAGCCAAAAATTTATTAGAGAGAACACAGCACCGCGTCTGGATACAATAAAGCCTCATAGACTGAGAGGTGAATGTAAATTAAGGTACCCCATCTAACATCATTCTGAATTTTTTATAGAATGTGGAGAAAAGTGAGTAGCTTACGAATTCACTAGTCTGCCTTGGCAAAAATGGCTGAAACTGGTCAATAATCGACTTTGAATAAGTTGAACTAAATTCGATTGTCAAATACGCCATAACTTGCCGAATAATGAGCATTTTATTTTATTTGATAACCCATCACTCTTTAATTTTCAATTAAGAAGGTTTCAGATGATTCAGATGCGGCTTACTTGCATCTTTCACAAATGAGCCAAGCTGGCAATAAATATTACGTCACTGAAAACGTAACTCATGTCGACAAATTGGCCTACTTTTAAAAGATGCAAGTTTTCCAAGCCAGAGATCAGAAATCGTTTGCGCTCTTTCTCATTGAAAATAAAAGTGCGGTGGTTTACCAGACGAATTTTTTGTTTCACTTTTGGCAAGTTATGTCATATTTGGCAATCAGATTTTAGTTCAGCTTATTCAAAGTCTATTTTTGACCAGTTTCGGCCATTTTTGCCAAGGCAGACCAGTGGATTCGTATCATCTACTCAATTTTCTCCACATTCTATAAAAAATTGCGAGTGATGTTCAATGGGGTACTTAAACTTACAGTCGCCTCTCGGACTATCAGGTACGATACGAGCGACAGGCGGCAGATCGAGGAAGCGGTGGCGCTTACGTTTATGTTTACATAAATTACAACGAAAGCATGGGACCGGTCGGCTATGATAAACACTTGTTGCTTCCATCGATATAGATAAACAACTGGATAGACTGTTCCAATGTCAATGCAAAGAGAAAAATGCGCCGGGGATTGCGAAGCTGGTGGGGTGATTAACCAATCACAGTTCACTTTCATAGTTGGATGGGAATGCGAAAAACCTTGTAAAGTGTTAGAGTATATATTTGTTTGCACATTATTACTAATTAAGGTCTACTATTGACATTTCTGCTGTGTACAACCCAAAATTTTATTTTCAATCCTCGCAATCCGTATTTTTATCCCACCAATGGCACCTGGCAACGGTTTCCTTTTCCCAGCGTTAAGCAGTCGGGTTTTTATCTATATCGATGGCTGCTTCATCTTCATAGCTAACTGCTACCCCCAGACATTAATTTACACACACCGCTAGAGTCTTGGCGGTTGTTTAAAAGATCTCGCTCAATAGAAATGGCGCATATGAGAAAATTACCAGCCATCGAGTTCTCGGATCTTGGCAGTTATGTAATGACAAATAGAATGACTTTAAAAATAGTTTTTTTTATTTTACTGTTATTAAAAGTATTTGGAAATGTTAATTTACTATTTTTTCAAAAACTTATGTTTATGTGATGTTTGTTGATAATCTCTATAAAACAATCATTTTAATTAGATATTTCCTCTTGTTTCCGATAATCACTCAAAATGAAGCTCGTTCACTGGATGACGTCATGTTAGGAACTGATGGAAAATACCGCTTGCATCGTACCCAGCAACATTCATCGCTTTACTGCAAATCGTTCATCGCTCGTATCGTACCCAAGGCCTTAGATTCAGGAAACGAGAGTCGGGGAATAATTGGCGCATAAAAACAGATTTACGCCCTGAGTCTGGCTTGCAGCTATTATTGAACTCTTATCAGATGAATATATCTACACCTCAAATTCCAATGTATTGTTCCTGAGGAGGTTTTAACTTCCCTTCATTAATCCCTATGTGGAACGGAGATCGAACTCGCAATACACGAGTCGAATCAATCATATTACCATCCGAATGTGAGTATAAATTGTACTTACCATCCATCGCTTCTGGTGAGAGTGAAGCCAAACTGCGGGTCAGTGGCGACACTGACTCTGATACCGATGAGGCCGTTGCCTTCTCGGCTCACCACACGACCACGGATCACTGAAACACGGCTGTAAATACCACAACAAAACAGGTTAATTCCCATCTAGCACAATTTAAAGATCTATTCAGATTGAAAAAAGCCCAATAAGCATTTCAAAAGGAGCAATTTTAATATCGAAGCAGTGAACAGGATTTTGTGAAGCGAAATTTTGGCTAATGCGAAATCTTTTTATAGAAATTAAATTTTACCACTAAAATAGCAAAGCATTTGACTGTTCTATGAATGGCTCCCCGATGATATCGACAAATTGATTTAAATTCACTATCTTTGTAGGGAGAGCTTTATACAAGAGCTGTTTCACCAAGAAGTGTTCGATTGAGAGTTATTTCATTCCAAATATTTTTTTTCTTTTTCTTTTAAAAACATTAAAGCCTATTGACTCAAAAATGGAAAGAAATTAAAATGCTTCACCAAAGTAAGATTAATATATAAGATTTTTCATTATGCAAGCGTATTTAAAACAATGACTTACATATTTGAAATACAAGTAAACACACACATAAACACAGTGGAAATAAACGAACGTTTAAGACATTAATTGTAAGGCAAAAGAGCTTCAAAAAATTTCGAAACCCAAGAAGCTAAAACAAAATTGAAAGCGAGTATTCTTTTAAAGTATCAAGTGAATACTTTTCTATCAATTGGGTCTGGCCTCAGCTCCTGTGTGTATTTCACTTAAAGAGTAGCACATAGAAAGCAACAATTAAAAAAGCAACTTCATTTAAAATTATTTTAAAACTATTTTCAAATTCCCATGCGAATTCTAAAAGTATAGCAGCTGAAGAAGCTTCGAAAGCACTTACAATTTAAAGCCGTTCAAACAAGCATGCAGAAGGCGTGGGTGCAACTAGAATGCAAACATTTTAGTACTAATACTCTGCTTAAATAGTCTGATTGAACGTTTGTTGAGGATTTTAGCCCTTGGTTAGGTTGATAAATGTCCCCCTCGATCAATTTCTCAAGAGAAGGCAGCCCATGATCAAAGCCTTCTTACAATTTGTTCAAGTTATTTTCAAAATATTTTTTAATTTTTTCTTTATTCTCTTCAATAATGTTGTGTTTTTAATTAAAATATCCACTTAATTTGATATTTGGTCACGAATTTAATGGTATGCATGAACATTTGGATTTGGAGGACATTTGTCCCTCACGCGACTAACCGTGAGACAAAAGGTAGCGAGAACTAACTAAGGGTTAAGAAAGTTTGAACGCAATTGTGTTGCCTGAAAAACATTTACAAATCACTTATTGAAAGTTAAATGTTGTGTTTTCATAATGCAACAATATCTAAAATATTCAACAACAATTCTTATTACAACAATATTTATTAATTTTGTTGAACAACAAAATTTGTAAAAAAATTGTTTTTGCAGCAAAGATTTCTTCTTTGGAAACAAATGTAATATTGCTAATTAGTGAGACATCACTTCAAGTTTAGAACGCGTTTGAATTTCTTTTTAAATCCGTTATATTAACTTCGATTTTGTGTGTGTTTGTCGATGGCGGGCATTTCTGCGAAGCCTAATTAACTCCATTGCAGTCATCCAATCACGCTGAAATAGCATTTAACCTATCACTGAAGAAACTTTTTCCTGTTGCTAAAATTGTTTTAATAAATAATAAAATAGTTTTAATCAGAATAAATAAAAGATATTTGGATGTGAGTGCATAAATTCAAATTCATTTTAATGAATAAATTTTGAAAAGTAGTTTACCGCATATCACGCAGATAGAAATGTTTTTAGCATTAAAAATTAAATGCAAATTCCAGGCATAACTGACAACAGAAACTGCGCTTTGTTAATGATTATAAAAATTGGTAATGCATATAATGGATTTATATTAAAAACTTTGTTTTTCTGGATTATATTGTCTTTCTTCTAGCTTTCATAGTTTTCGAGAACTTCCGTTAATCCATACTAAGGGCTCTGCAGCTTTTCGCGTATTTCTCCTGTAAAGGTAGACACTTCATTTTTAACTCTAATTTTACCTGTTTAACAACCTTTTTGAGTGATTCCTAAATTTAGTTTGTTTACACACAGCATTGCAAAGTTTTAAAACACTTCAGAGCACTAGAAAGTTGTAAGGCGCCCGTTCAAAAGTAATGCAAACACTTTAATTTGAAGAAGCAAGGGTCTCTAAATTACTTTTTTAACTTTTGAGAAAATAGCTTTTTATTTATATAAAATTCTATGAAAACTAGTGACATATTCTTTCCAGAGATTAGCATTTAAGCAAAAAATAATTTTCATAAAAATTTAATATATATAAAAAAACTTTAAATTGTATCTTCTCAAAAGTTAAGAAAAATTCCTTGAACCCCTTTGCTTCTTACACCCTCATTTAATAAATACGAAATATTAAATAAAAATTTAATTTTCCTTTTAATTTGTGTCAATGACTATTGTTTCTGATGCATAAATAAGATTTTTTTTTTTACTTCCAATTCCTTAGAATATTAGAAAAAATCGTTTTTTTTTCTCAAAACAATTCCATCCTCAACTTTCACCACTTTCATTATAGCTGTGAACAAAATTATGTGGAAATTGAAAATTTCCTTACGTAATTTTGTAAGGGGGAGCGCAACTCTTATAGTAATTCCTCAGAATATCTCTCTCTTAAAAAAAAAAAAAAAAAAAAAAAAAAACAATATCTTTTTCAAGACAATTTCATCCTCCACTGTTGCCACTTTTATTAAAACTATGAAAAAAATGTAATGAAATTGAAATATTCCACTGAGAAAAAAATCGTAATAATAACAATGTAATTTCCATATATCATGTGGACAGATATAAATTATAAGTTGCAGCGTTACAGAGTGAATTAGTGAGTCAGTCATGAGCGTAAATCTAATTTCAGACTCCTATAGAAATTGCTACAATTATACAAAACGAAATATCACTGAAACAAAATTAATTCCGATTCTTATGGTACTAACTCTAAGGAAGTCGTATATTTATAACCATAGTTTGTCGCACAACTTTGAGGTATTTCATTTTTCCCACAGCGAAAAGTACAAAGTTGTATAACACATTTTGTTGTATAGAGAAAAACGCAACATAACACCAGCAAAGCTTTCCAACAAAGCTTAAAATAATCTTTCCACATTACTACGAATTCACACTAGTCAATTGTTTAACACATTTTGTTACAGAGAGCAGCATAAAATATCAGTTTTATGTCTTTTAGAATAGAGTTGGGATCGTACTTTAATGGGATGGAGTGTCTATTTTTGCTAAATCCAATAAATTTTTAATCTCTATTCGAATAAAATCTCATGTGAACCAAGGACGAAGTTAGAAGAGAATTAAAAAAAAAAAAAATGTCCATCAGATTTTCCATGCTGCATGAAGAGTTTGACATCTAACCAGTTTACACATGCAGACGCTTTTTATAACCCCCCCCCCAAAAAAAAAAGTGAAATTAATGATAATAATCAGTAATTTAAAGTTTTTGTGAAATTAAATTTTATCAATTAATCTTATCTTACTAAATAGTTACGATAAAAAACTGTCATGGTAAGCTACACTTGTAAATTTTGTGGATTGCAATACTATTAAATTTTATTCAAGTGACTGATCAGGAATTTTGTAAGAATAGTTATTAAATCCAACGGATATAAATTGATTACAAGAAATATAATTAACATGATAACAGAACCTTCCCACTTTAGATTAATGCTTATCTCATTGATTATATTAGATTTTTCGCGATGCTATTTATATAATTAAATTGAAACGATAATATATTCCACGATTGACGTTTCTCCTACTTCTTTTGGTTGAAGCTAAAAATCAAACTCAATATTCCTGGCATTCTGCGTGCTTTCTGAGTCATGAGTTCGGGGAGTCTAGAATATAATGAAAATGGGTTCATGAAATTGGGTTTCTTTGTATTGACTTGATGAATTAATGAAACACTTGCTAACGAAATCACACATTTAAATCAAATGATGGCATTGCTCCCAGTTGTGAGAATTACTTCTCTTTTTGAATAGAGATTAGAAAAATAGACTCTCTGCAATTTGTTTATTACAAAGTACATGTAAGCATTAACCCTTGGTTAGGATCTTTTGTCTCGCGATTAGTCGCGTGGCAAATTTAAATTTGCGTACATATCATTCAATTTGTGACCAAATATCAAAGTAAGTGGATATTTTCATTAAAAACACAACATTATTGAGCAGAAATCTAGAGAGCATCTATTGAGAAATTGAAACTTTGGGGGACATTTGTTTACCGAGCGACTAACCAAGGGTTAATAATACACGAAAGTAAATTTATTCTCTCCAATTATATAATTTCCACAAATATTTTTTCATAATTCTCTCGATAATTCTGTAAATTATGAATACATTTTCAACTTTTGCTAAATACGATATAATTCAAATGATTTTTCTTGTATAGGACGTTATTATTCTATCATTATGTATTGTTAGGCAATATTTGATAAAAATTGTAATTCGGAACATAAAGCAGCTATCTAAAATAAAAAAAGCGAAATTTATTTCAATCGATTTCTACCTTGAAAAGAATATCTATTTGAGAAACATAAATAAGCACAATTTTTATCATTTCCACTATCTGCTGAGCTGCAATTGGATTAAAAGGAAATGCCCTCGAAAGAGGCTAGTTGTCAGAGAAAAAAATCCCACTCCTAGATTACAATGATTTCTAGAGAAAAGACGAAAGAAAGAATCTCGAGTCGCCTTTTAGAATTAATTACTACGCGCTCGGAAGTTCTTGATTTTTTGGTGGCAGCTAATTATCTTGAAATTCACTCGCTCTCAGAAATTTCCCTCGTTTTTTAGATCTTCCTTAGATTTAAAGACTCATTTCAGCTGCTGGCTCTCATACATAATAAGATGCGCACAAAAACATTTCTTCAATTCCAATTGGACAGATATTCATGTTTGAATACAACTTAAGGGACACTTTATCATCGAATTTTTATTATTGCATTTTTAAATAAATGTTCCTTTTTGAATTTTTATGAAACAACAATATTTCACAAACATTCTTTTTAATTAAAAAAAAAAAAAAAAAAAAAAAAAACGATTAGAAATTTCAAATTTTTTTAAAAACTAAACTTTTTTCTTAAAACATTCTTTGAACTATATCGTATAAGAATTGGCATTAAAACCTTGTATACTTGCAATAATTAATTATAATGTAAATGTTGATTTATAATAACAAAAAACCTTATTTAAATCTGCAACAATTTTACTTTAGTGTTAAAAAATAAATAAACTACAACATATTTTGTTAATCAGAAGGTCAATTTATAAATTAGAAATATTTAAGGCATTCTTTAAAAATTTAAGATTTCTCCATTAATTAGAAAAAGAGCCATAGCGTTTCAAAAAGCCAAATATCAACAAAAAACAAATAGTGAGAAAAATCGATTTAAAGTTTTCATTTCTTAGGAACAACATCTTATCATCTAGTATAAAATGTCCAATAACTCATTAAAAAACGTAGATAATTTTAAAATTTTGAATGCGTATCTAGAAGATTGTAAGCAATAACTATAGCAAGTAAAAAAAAATCGAAAATTTTGCTATCTTTAGGGTAAAGTGTCTCATTAACAAGAGATTTCATTTAGTACAGTACGCGAGAAAAAAAAATAAAATTGAACGATGGATATATCTTCGGATCTAATTATCGTAGGTTTGCACTAAAATTTTTTGTTTACGATTTTCTATGTCTAGTGCCATTTTTTTCTTAGAATTAAATTTACTTAATAAACAGCCCCCTATCTTTAAAAATTTCAATACGAAGCCCTATTTTTTATGTTTTCATTCGATTTAGAATAAATACTTCATTTACCCTAGATGCCAAATTTCAGTTCATTGAGAAACACGTCACTTATGAGTGAAAATGTTTTGGACGATCTAGAGGGCAAATTTCTTTATAGCGAGGAAGAATCAAACGTTTTGCATACTTCAAGACATAATCCTTTACGCCGTCCCTAATAGTGATTTTTTTTTTTTTTTGCTAAAATATTGAGAACCAAAACTCAAAATGGAATTTGAGTTTGGGGTTTTCGACCATGATAATTCTAATAGAAGCAATATATATATATATTTTTCTAATTTTTTTTTTTTAAACTTGTTTTATTAATTAAAAATTAATTTTTAAAAAACTGTTTAATTGAAAATTTGCATGTTATTTATGTTTGGCCTTAAACAAACTATCATTTGAAACAAAAATTGCTAAAATATATTAACTATTTAAGAATTTATAGCTAAAAAAACAAATTTTCTTTTTAACATTAATTTATCATTTTTTTCACATCATTTAAATTATTAAACACTACTTGAAAAATTACGAAATTTGGTATTTAGACGTTTTTTTTTTAATTCTAAATCTAAATATGGTATAATATTATGGGGTTGCCATTGAACTTTTTAAAGTTTGGTTTAGTTTCAATTTGTAGATGACCCTTCATGATAAAAAAAATATATATACTATAATAAAGACCTTCCACAACTTACAACGGTGCTTGACTTTTGTTATTGCATCAATTAGAATACAAGATATAGCCATCGTTCGGATTTTTTTTGCCAACTGTATAATGCAATAAAGCTATGCAATGAGGTCGGAAAATCCGAAAGCTATTTGAAATATGATAATTTTGGAGCATTCACTTTCATAAAATATGCGCAATTTCTGAAAATATCAAACAATGACACAAAGAAGACAATTTATTGGCTCTCTTCAATACTTGGATAATTTTGTAAAGAATGACGCGAAAGAGGAGAGAACATTTTGATTTTAGCTCTCTTTAACAGTTGATTCATTGCGCTAGTTTAATAGTTAAGAGTTTCGATGGTGCTCATTTTTTTTAAATTAAAATGCTAAAAGTAAATATTTTAAAGTGTACCAATGGGAAAGTTTTGTTGATGATTTTTGCTATTTTCAGATTCATGTTTCATTCAAATCGCAATCTACAAAGAATCTAAAACCAATAATTATTAATAAAATTTAATATCATGCTTTAATTTATTCTGTAAAATGGAATTTTTAAAAAGCATTTTATGGTAGTCAGAACGGATAGTCACAAAACTGACACGAAAACTATGCTGTAAAAAATGGAAACTATAGTCCGAAATTACTGTTGTCTAGAAGAGTTTTAAAATATAAAATCAGTTGTTATTAAAGGTGTTTCGATAAATATAAATCTAATATTGAATTTGAAATATTTAAATTAACTTTATTTTTGAAATTGATCTGATATTTAATATCCAAGCTTAAAGAATATTTTGATACGCATTTATATTTTGACTGAAATTTGTAAAGAGAAATTACTTTTACAAATGCTTAGGAAAACTCAAAATCAGGCCCAATGCATTTTTTTACTCCACTTTGCAAATTCCTTTCACAAAATAAACACTACTTCTACAAAAACATTCAGAAGGAAATATTTTAATTTGATCTTTTCCTAGATTCAATATATTTAACTTTAAGGAAGACTATTTTGATGAGCTATCGTATTTCAGACTAGCAACACATTTCCACAAATCAGGTCCATCACTTTTTTAAATTCTTTATACACTGTTAAAAATTTTGTTCCATCTTGCACCAAAAATTGGTTCCCATTTAGCTGCCACCAACATTTGGTGCTTAGTTTCACGATTTAATGGTGCAACCTCGGACCGTAAGCACCATTAAATCGCGAAACTAAGCACCAAATGTTGGTGGCAGCTAAATGGGAACCAATTTTTGGTGCAAGGTGGACAATTTTTTTTAACAGTGTACTAACATCGATTTTGTGTGTGTGTGGGTGGCTGGGTATGTTGATCGTGGGCAATTAACCCACTTACCTTAATCCTACACGTTTGTAACTTGTCAGATAGATTCGATATCAATGACAATGCATTCTATCGAATTTTGGGGCTGCAACTCTAGCTAAAAGGTCGCTTTTACACACGCTTTTATAATCTTTTCGAAATATTAATAAATCCCATTTAACCGATCATTTGTTGAAACTCTTTCCTGTTGCCAAAATTGTTTTAATCAAAATAAATAAAAGATGATTGAACGTGAATGTATGAATTCATTATGAAGTAAAGTCCCATCAATTCAACTATGCATTGCGTAGCAATGCTATAAGTGAAATAATTTTAACCGATCATTGTTAAAACTCTTATCTGTTGCCAAATTAAAAAAAAAAAAAAAGAGATATGTGTTTATTGTCTTACTTATGAGCTATAGTTGACTCATTGTAGATGGCAATGCATTCAATAAAATTTTTTTGGGGAAAAAAGAAGTTAGGAAATAGTTAGGTATGGATATTTTGTTCTTAGTGGTCAAACACCCTGAAAACTCGATCTGAGCTCAAAGGGTCACAATTGCACATACAAATTGGCAATGCATATAAAAGATTTATATTGAAAACTTTGTTTTTATGGGTTATATTATGTTTCTACTTCACTTGTAGAATGAAAAAACAAAACAAACAAAAAACATTAATATTCAAGTTGGTTGGTTGTATAGTGGATTTTTTGGTTCCACTTGAATAGAATTCGAGCAATATCTGTATTTGTAGTACTGATATAGTTTGAAATTTTTATTTCACTTAAGGGCTCCCATATCTCATACCTGATAAAATCACATGGAGCAGAATTTGGTTCCGGATATCCCTTAAGATAGAGAAATCGGGGATGGGAAAATGACTTGCTCTGAGCTTACAATCGACTGAAATTTGAAACGGTTGACTTCAAGCAACGCTCATCAGATTAAAAATGAGAATATTACCATTTATGCATCTCTTAATGATCATTAGTTTAAGAAGTATAATAGTTATCTACATTGCGTCGTAAAATTGTAAATTATGAGGAGAAAAAGAGTTTGAATTATCAGGTTTTCTTGTTCAGAAGAGTACATAAACTGAAATTTCTTTAAGCAAAACTAACAAGTTTTACTGAATTTTCACAAATTCAAAATTATTGAAATAAAAAGATCCATGTATATAGTTATATACGTAATTAGTGAAAGACCATAGTTTTTAACAGCAAAAGAAAAATGAACAAAATTATGTTATTTTTATTTAAGTTAGGTTCAATAGTTTTATGAAACGTTTATTAATTAGATTAAAGCATTTTTTTGACATTGAAAATTGTCCCATTCGTAACTCTAGCATACTAGAATTTGATAAAGGGGATTATGATTTTTTTTTTTAAATTTAGTTAAATAAATTTAGTATTAAAATAAATTGTAAAATAAATATATTTAGTACTAAATACTCTCAGCATTTGCTCCTGTAATCACATCGGAAATAAATTACCATGAGACTTTGTACTTCTGACTATTGCATCACAACTTTTCCGCACAATTTAGGTTTTAAAATGTATCTGCTAGGTTATTGCATTTATAAAATTTTTAAAGTACATTTATTCATATCAGTAATAAAAATACGGATAAATATAAGTTAATAAGTGTACTATGAATAGGAAAAATTAGATGAAGGTTTAAATCTGGAGGAAATCAAACAAGAGACGGGTAGTTTTCAAAAGACCGGAGCTTGACACATTTCATAAATTTTACCTCAGACAGCAAAAGAATTTAACAAAAATATCTCAAATTATTTTTTTAAAATGAATTTTTAATTCTGCTTAGAGACAAGAATTGGTACATTTCTTTTTTCAAAAGATATTCGAAATATTTTAAAAGATTTTTTTTTTACTTAAAACTGGCTAATTTTGGACATCTATATTATTAACTGATTCAGTGTTACTAAGAAAAAAGGGTTAGTACTTTCAATTTAGTAAAATCGGTAACAAAACTGGTTGAATAATTTTGTGATATGGAAGGATTGTTCTAGAAATAAATATTCCACATTTTGTTATGTCCAAAAGTAACGATCGAAACAACGCTATACTTGAATACGAAATATATGAAGTAAGTACATTCAACTAATTTATTTGTCTTTTAAAATATTTTTTTTAATGTTTCCAAGTGCTTTTGTGTCTTTTTGTGCAATTTCTTTCTTGTAAGTTCACTTTTATCATTTGTTAAACCGCAATGTCCAAATTGAAACACCGATATTCTTCTTAATAAAGGTATAGTTACTTAAAGTCTAATGTTCTAAAACTTGAAAAAAAGTATTAATTATAATGCTACTTTTGTTAACTAAGAGTTTTTTTTGTAGAAAAAACTATATGCAGGCCGTAAAATGTTAAAATCATGATTAAAAACATGTCCAACTATATGTACGATCAAAACAAAGTGGCATCTTCATCGTCAACGATGTAAAAATGTTTACAGTAAATATTTTGACTCCTCAAGGAGACATTAGTTCCAATAGGTTTCGCTATCCAGCAAAACACGATCGTGCAACATTAAACTATGAAGATATTCTGCTCAAATTACCAGAACATTCATTGCTCCCACGTTTTCATAATCTCTCACAACCTACTTTGATAAATGCTTTTTTCAAATGTGACATTGTAAGATAAAATTTGGTTTACTTAAGTACTAAGGGCCAAAAGTTTTCCAATACAAAAATCAAAGTATATGAGATTATTCTATTAAATTGAGTGTTTAATAATTGATTTATTTAAAAATATTTTGAGCAAAATACATTGATACATGAAAGCATGAAGTTCTTAAATTGTCAGTGAAATTGATTAATAAGCGTACTTTGAATTCAAAGTATAGCCCACATAACAATTGACAGAATTCCAACATTCAACTAATATTGTTTATGATTTGTTAGAAAGTGAAAAAACCTTAGTCCGAAACAACTTATCCTGACCTCATTGAACAGTGATGTGCGGATTTACTACGCGCTGATTAGCTGAATATTACATGTCTTGATCTGAGAGGAGACTGGGTTCACCAATAGTGATTCGCCAAGTGTTATGAAATGGCTCTGTCAAAGCCATATGATCCATTCAAACTCTTATAGTAATCGTGTTTCGAAAAGTAAAGTAAAATTAAAATTTGAAAGGGGTCTTCTTTTGTCTACATATATTTAAGTTTAATACAAAACTAATAATAAAATATTACTATATAAGTTGTGATTTGCTCGGAACTCTATTTTTTACGTGGATACAGAGTATTCAATGTGGTCAGGATAAGTTGTCTTGGCGTTTCAAGCGGTAGTTATACAAGGAGATTTAAGACTACACAAGTCAGCAAAGCTTAATTTGAATTGTATGCAAGCAACTCGCATACATTATTTAAAGTATTTGGTTGATAAAATATTCTAAGCTTTAAAAATTCTAAGCGGTATAAAGGCTTTTTTTTGCCAGTTGCGTTTGTGGCGCCACAACAGACGCACTCATTCTTTTGAGCACTCATTGTTTCTTTACGAAGATATCGCCATGACTTAATGAAATAAACATTTTAGAATACTCAAAAGCTCTATAGGACTTGGTTCAGAAGTACATTTATACATCTAACTATGTGACAAAATAATTGAATTTTGGAAAATAATTTTGTGCAATCTGAAAGAAAAGAGCTTTCGTATTTGCACTTATCGTGTGCACTTGCGAGTAATACTTTGTTAAATAGCCAAATTATCACCCAACTCATTTCAATGGCTAGGGAAGAAATATATCATTTGAAAAACATTTGGTAAAAGTTTGTGTTCAGAAGGCTTAGTCAAAAAAGACTATAAAATAAAGTATTGCACTTGTAAATTTTCTATTTTCGTGGTTTGAATCACTTTAAAATATTATGATACACATATATTGTACTAAATCGGTTGAAAATGTGTCGTTTTGAAAAATCGTCTAAATTTTGCTCACAACATTTGACACTCATTTGCCGAAGTAAGTATAAAACTATTTTCACGTGAAATTATCAAGAAATTACTTACTTTCATTCATTTATCATAGTAACTTTCATCATTTTTTTTTTGATTGCCTTAAATAAATACATCGTCATTTTTAATTTCCCTGAGCCTTCTCTTTTTCATTACATCACCTATTCTTTTTACTTTCGATTACCCATATGTTTACATAGGGGAATGAAAGTAGAGGTTACAAAAAATTTCGATTTCTTTGCATTTCTCCACGTTTTGAAACACCCTAATTTCAAAAAAGTTGTCTAGAAAAGATGTCTGTGTGTTTGTGTGTACGTGGTCAGCATAACTCCCGAACAAATTAACCTACGATGTTAATATTTTGTGTACGGGTTAGTGGTGGCTATGGGACCTAAGATTAAGGTTTCCGTCAAAATCGCGAATGCGCATAAGCTTGATATCATGAAATTTTTTGAAAAAATCATGTTTTTCAGCAATTGCTAAAAACATCTCTAACGATTTTGATTAAAATCGCTATGCTCAGGCCTCTTACCTCTTGGTTAGTCGCGCGGTTGACAAATGTCCCCCACAAAAATTGTTTTGTCAATTTCTCGATAGATAGCATCCTATGATCAAAGTCGGTCCCAGTACCTTTCTGTCTAATCTTGACGTTTCCCTTCGTGTATTAATTCAATTACATGCGTGAACTCAGGCGATACAGAACCTATTTGGTTGATGTTTGTCCCCCACGCGACCAATCCTGTATTCTAATTTTGGTAGGTAATCTAAAAGTTTTTTTTTTTAATTTTTGTTTGTATACTTTATAGTCTTTATGTTTTGTGAGGGGGGGAATACTATTTCTTATGATATGATTTGACCGACACATTATTTCTCAGCAATAAAAAAAAAAAAAATGCAATTTTTTTTTCTTCGAATTTTTTTAGATTTCATTTAATACTGAAAATGAAAAACTGTGACAAATGGATCTGCAAAGACTATTTAATTCAGATTGAAATATGTGTAAATTGTGCATAATGTTGAAGAGGGCAATGAATGACTTTTTAAGATAAAATTTCTCTGCTTTATATAATTGTTTCTATACTCTTTTAGATGTAAATTTATATCTTCACAATAATTTTATAAAAAATGTTTAATGTTATTATGCTTATTGTGTTTCAAAACTATTTTAAAAATAAATTTGAATCTTTCACAGAAATTTTTAATAATAATAATTTTTTAATTTAATAATTTTTAATAATTTTTTTTTTTAAAGTTATTTTAATTTTTTTTTTTATTTTATTCTGTTCACTAATGCTGTTTTTTGAATTAAAATACTCACTTACACTGAAATTTGGTCACAAATTTAATAGTATACACGAACATTTAATTTGGGGGACATTTGTCCCCCACGCGACTAACCCTGAGACAAAAGGTGGTGAGACTAGCTACGGGTTAAGGTGTTCTAAATTTCCCCTCCTCCGAAAATCCAGTAGAAATGTGATAAAAGCGTAAAAAGTTGAAAAATGAGTGCCTTTAATAGAGTTCTCTGCCCTTGAGCATCACCCCTCAACGATTGATTCTTATCTGTTTAGCTCAAAAGAAAGGACAATGTGATGTCTATCGAATAATATCGCCAATTTTGCAATTCTGTTTTTTTTCCCGCCCATGTAAAAATTATCCTCAAAAATATCTCCAAACTGTCCTTTTTTATTTAAATAAGTAAAAATGGTAAATGACATCCCATATCAAATTTCAATGCAATGACCAATATTGAAGTGTAATTGAAAGCTATGCGATGTTCCACGCTCCTAGCTTTGTCATCCTGTATATTGATTATTATAAAATAATAAAATTATGGTCATATAATGAGACAATGAGACTCCTTTAATGCAACTGTAGTAATGCAAATGAGGTACAATACGCAAAAAAAAAAAAAAATCAGAACGATGGCTATTTCTTGTACTCTAATTGTTGAAATAACAAACAAAAGATATCGTTGCAAATCGTGGAAAGTTTTAATAATTGCATAGTGTTTTTTGTCATGAGGGGTCATCTACATATTAAAACAGAACCAAACTTTAAAAAGTTCAATAGCAACCTCATAATATTATTCCATATTTGGATTCAGCATTAAAAAAGAATACGAAATACAAAAATTCGTAATTTTCCAATGAATGGTTTGTAATTTAAATGATAAAAAGAAAATGATAAATTAATGTTAAATAAAAAAGTTGTTTTTTGGGTATAAATATTTAAATAATTAATATATTTCATAATTTTTGTTTCAAAAGATAGTTTGTAAATGGCCAAACATAAATAGTAATCAACCTTTGCATAGTTTTTTTTTAATAATTAATTATTAATTAATAAAACAATTTGTAAGTTTTTTTTTTAATAGAAACGCATATTTTTTTGCTTTCATTATATTTACCAAGGTCTAACCCCCCCCCCCCCAAACACATTTTTTTCTTTCCTTTTTGACCTTTAGTTCTGGATTTTTTTGCGAAAATGTAAAAAACGCTCACTTTAAGGGACCATAGAGTAGACGACATTTGAAAACAATCAAAGATTAATTCAAGGTAACTAGAGATGTGGAAAATCGCACAACGTTCAATTACACTATAATATTGGTCATTGCATTAAAATTTGATATGGTGTTATTTAATATTTTTGTTAAAAAATTTTACATAGGCAAAAAAAAAAAAAAGAAAGGGGGAAAAAATGGCGATGGTATTTACACATTACAATGTCCTTTCTTGGGCATGAAACAAGAAAAAAATTCAATCATTGTCGGGTGATGCTCAAAGACAGAGAGCTCTGTGTTAAACGCACTGGTTTTTCAACTTCATACGCTTGTTAACATTTCTACGGGAATTTCAGAGGTGTGAGTCCTTAAGCAATATTTGAAAAACATGATTTTTTCATGATTTCAACCTTAGGCGCATGCCCGATTTCTGAATTATGTGATTTTTTCATTTAATAAATAATTTCAACGATCATGTTACATTTGTGTTTACAGTGAAATGTTTCTGTAAAATAAATAATCACGCTTTGATGAATACTGTTTACTAATGCCTACATTTTATATTTATCAATTTTCTAACCATCAGTTGTATATGTTATACTTCTGCAATTACAGTTTTCGATATTTTATTTATTTCATGTGAAGAATGCTCATCTTTAATCTTATAAATAAATTGCTACTTTTGCGTTCACTTGCTATTTTTGTATTAATCTTAAACATGACACTATAAATCCAAGTAGTTTCTATGCAATTTTAGACTAATGTTTGTATTTTTTAACGTCTTGAAACACGCCGCACTGATTGTTCGATTTCACCCTCTGTGAAGTAGAACCTTAAAAATACCTTTCGTTTTATGAAAATTCACCCTGAAGATCGGTCAAAACATGGCCTAAACATTTTCGGTCATAAGTGACGTGTTTTTCAACACAGTGGACTGAAATTTGGTATATAGAGTAAATGATGTATTCCAAATCGAATGAAATGATAAAAAATAGGGGTTCATACTGAAATTTTTGACGATAGCGTTACATTTACTGAGTAAACTGCCCCATAAGAAAAAAAAATGCATCAAATATATAGAAAATTGAAAGCAAAACATATTGGTGCAAACCGCAAGATTCCACGATAATTAGAACCGAAGATATAGCCATTGTTCTGATTTTTTTGCGTACTGTAAAAAGCTTTAATAACGTATGTCACAATGATGATTAAGTTATAAAGATAAAAATTGAATAATTACTTTACTTTAGGTGAGAGCTTTGCGCAAACTCTTAACATAAAAACTATAGAATCGAAAAAAAAATAAAAAAAATACAGGAACTTACCTTTTGTATGTGGAAATAACAGTTAGTCATTATTTTCCAGCATTCTCTGAAGGTGTCAAAATTGCAGCATTTTCTACCATACCATTTGATCTAAATTTTTTATATCTTTCAATCAATTTAAAGCTTTCAAGTTTAATTTCTAAATCATTATTTGTTATTTCGCTGTTAATTGAATTGTTCTTTTCATCTAGTAAATTTCTTATTAAACAAACCAATAGCAAAATTTAAACTGTAAAACAGTTTTCAAGGGTTTGATTCAACAATTTATTAGTATCGTGTCTACGAAACTAATACTATTTTTGTAAATCATTTAAAATTCACATTGCTGTTAATATTGCTATATTTCCATGTGCATTCCCATATTCATTATTTAGTTACATTCCTATTCAAATAAAGCAGGAAGAAGAGTTGAAGAAATGCTACACAACCATAAAATGCAAAAATGAATGACAAAGATGCAAAGTAAAGTCTCGAAACAATCAAGTTTCAATGAATAAGTTATGAAACAAGTGCCTACATATATTGAGACTAGTATGCTCTATCATATTGATTGAAGCTCTTTTACATCGTTACATTTTTTTCCCCACTTTGCACCAAAAATTAGTTCCCATATAGCAAAAACTAACATTTGAAGCTGAGTTTCACGATTTAATGGGACTTACAGTTCTTTAGGGACTTACAGTACCCTAAAGAGCGTTGAAACGGTACGTGTATCACAAAAAAAAACGGACGCGTTATTCACGCACAAAAAACAGCTTTGCGAACGTCCAATAAAAACACGATCGGGGTGCACGGAGGAAATTTGCATGTGACAGAGGCCAAAGACACCAATCACAGAGCGCCGCTCGTCAGATATTCATATGTAGGTGTCTTTGGCGTCTATCATATGCAAATTTACTCCGATCGTGTTTTGTTGGTCGTTCGCAGAGGTGTTTTTTGTGCGTACATACGCGTCCGTTTTTTTGCGATGCACGTACTGTTCCAACTCTCTTTAGGGTTTTCGCATGCGTTGAGCATTTTGCTATCTCGAACTGTAAGTCCCATTAAATCATGAAAAAATGGCCGTTGCTAATCGAAAATTTCGAGTTTCTGTACCTATAACCGTTACAGTGAGCGCCATTTTGTTGCCATTCATAGAATCCCGAGCTCATAACTTGAATAATTTTACCTGAAATCTCATCTTGATCTGTTGAACGGAAAGACCACTAGAGTTCCATGTACCGGTAAAGTTTCTTTATGACTCGTAATGGCAGTTTTGGTCAACATAACATAAGATTTGAAAGATGGTTTTGATTAAGAAGTTTGGGAATGCTAATTCTGCCAACCACATTGCTATTCATGGAATGTTTTGCAATGAACAGTTGTTCTGTTGCTTTGTTGGAACTAATAAAACATTTTCATTTTTATTTTCATTTATAAGCTGTTATTTAAATTTTAAATAAATACTTATTAATTTGGAATAGTTTATTCAATTTATGTAGTTTAGGTCAATGTGACCAATTTTGATTACATTTGAGATCTGATTGAATAAAGAATAAAATGTTTCCATGTGAAAAATTTAGTTTAAACATACTATTTAAATAATTAGATAGCAATATTTTCTAATATTCTTTGGAAAACATTGAAATATACAGGGCTATAGTTAGATAAAATATGAGAATCGTTGATCTGATCATAATTTAATTGTTTAAAAAGGAATTCATTTTTTGTTAAATTATTGGTAATAGTTATTTGTTTATAAAAGTGAATTAAAACACTCAGTTTTTAAATTGTCATGCTTATTACAAACGATTTTATTGTTTCTCATGTTTGGGTATTATTTTATTTCTTGAACAAAATACTTAAATATTAGATTGTTTCCAAATGAATGTACTTTGTAATTAATACATGGTTATACTTCATTGTCCTACCTGAAGAAATCCTGCTCAAATGGTAGCTATATTTATTTGCGGTAATAAGATTTTTATAGTTAGAAGCAGCACCATCAGAAAAATACATAAGTTTTTTATGTTTTGCATTGATTTATTTGACTATCCTTTCGATCAAATGCTTTTTGAAACAAATGAACTGTTGTTGTATGGATAGAGCGAATCAAAAACTAAACTGAAATTGCCTACGACTTCATAATGGCCTCTTCTATAATATACAACAAATGGATGTATTTTTCAAATGGCAACGGAATAGAACTGCATATTGAAGTACAAAAAAGTCATTTTCAGAAATATCACATACATATTCGTCTGTCTTTTTTTCATACACTAAAGAATGATTACTACCCTTTTTCAATAAATGGATGCCATAAAAGTGTTGAACCGATCAAGATCCGATACTAATCCGATTTTCATCAAGACATTTTCCATACACTTTGTAAATTCCACGAATTTTGGGCAATGGTTATATTCCCACAGGTAACATATTGTTTGAGAGGAAACAAACAATTGTAGACATGCAGATTTTAAAGGAATATAATGGAGTTTTAGTTTATTTACTTAATTCATTAAAATTACATCCTATCAGCATCAATTTCACATTTTTAAGAATATGACAAGCACAAGCGGTATGTGTCTGGCTTCTTCCTGTTGAGACACTTTTTTAGTCGCATATCAGGAAACTTTTAAAACCCAATTATAAAATCTGAAAACTTGTCAACACAATTTACAAAGATCCACGAAAAAAGTTTTTATCAATTAATTATTTAAAAAAAACCTAGATCAATGACATTCACTTACCTGTACGTCAGCGTTTCTCAACCTTTCAGGATTCGCGGCCCAGTTTTCAATCATAATTTTTATCGCGCCCCTGCTTACAATAAAATGTATACAACAATAATGTATATTGAGTATTTTGGATTCTGTTTTTAAATTATTTTTAACTAACTGCTAAAACAAGAGTAAAAGTGAGCCAACGTTGGCGAGAAACCACATCTAGCATTTTGACAAGCGGGCGGTGAACACGACCGATGCTGTCTCGAGCATGCGCAGAGCAAATGATTTCTCATAAGAAGAAGGAAAATGTTCGATAACACAAGTTTCAATTCCAGCCAGTCTCATTCGAGTCGATCCTTCTATCGAATCTATCGTGAATATGTATGTTATACAGGGTGTTCGGAAACCACCGCACTTCCTTAGTACCAGCGTATTCTATAACAAAAATAAAGCATATTTCCAATTTATTGTTGGGACCGCAAATGAAAATTTATGGGTCTAAAAAATTTTTCATGTTGGGACTCTTTTTAGTCAGTGCAAGGTTAAAAACCGAACTACCGACCCCAAACATACCAATGGCAATGAATAAAATACAAATTGCTCACGCCTTTATTATAAAAGGCCTTAAACCCCACCCCTATCAACATTGGCGATTGATTCGACTCCAAATGTAATTTTAATGAATTATTGTAGCCAAACCTATCACCTGCATATTGCTATGTAATTCGAATCTCGAATTAATTGAGAGATTTTAATTTGGAAGAGGGTTTTTTAATTCGAATAATTTGAATATTAAATTCGATTTTTTTTTTTTTTTTTGTGCTAGGCAAATTTACGGAGGGCTAAAATCGAATCGAGCACAAATTTGGAAGGTAGATGGTCGTTTTCGATGACAATGCATTCTATCCTTAGATTCTATCACGTATTTGGACTGTCATAAAAAATTCCTTTTACCCACGTTTCTATTTCTATTTCGAAGGACTGACATACCACTTGTCGTCCAATCAAGCTAAAATTTGACAGATAGACTCGTCGTCGATGACAAAATCTTTTATTAAATTTCTTTCTTTAGGTGTGTGTGTGGGGGGGGGGGGGGATATGTTCGTAGTGCTCAAGTACTATAGAAACTTTCTTGGGCTCAAAATCCCTTCGACAAGTTGCAATTGCACATAAAAGTTGCATACAAAGGATTTATATAGTAAAAACATTTTTTATGGGTTACTTTTTAAAAAAATCTTTTTATAAAGGATATTGATATACCATTCAATCCCATTATCTCTCTACCAAACGTTTATAACGATTGTATAACACATTGCTAAAACCATGATAAGTTGGTTGGTTTTTACGTTCAACGACCTAATTTTTTAATCAGGCCGGGACCTATAGCTAAGCATGGATTCCAAACCCCAACGAACATCGATGCTTAACCCAGGATTCGAACCCAGCACCTTTGACATGCGAGGTAGTGGCAACAGATAGTATTAATATTTTATTAGATTCGATTCGACATTTTATGGCTATAGATAAATATTAAATTACGCCCGGATATAGTTACAACAATATATAGACAAATGAACGTAGTCCAAGTGATAAGGAGGAAAAGCCTTCTGGGAGGTATTTCACAGGGATTCTGCCTTTTACAATAACTAAGCTAATGAAGCTTGGACGCATAGTTTAGAGTAGATTCTGAACCACGACGAACATCGATGCTTAACTCAGGATTCGAACCCAGCATCTTTGACATGCGAGGCCAGAGCGGCAACAGATTGTAATAATATTTTATTAGATTTGATTCGATATTTTATGACTGTAGATAAAGATTAAATTGCGCCAGGATATAGTTACAGCAAGATATAGACAATAACTAAGCTAAGGAAAGTAGTGCTAGTGATAAGGAGGAAAAGTCTTCCTCGAGATCTTTAAAGAGGAAACTAAAACGCATTGTGTCTTGTATGGAAGGAAATAGAGAACATTCCCGTCAAAAAACAAATTAACCAAAACAAGACCATTGAAATTCAAAAAATCAAATAAAAAAAATATTTTTCAGTTTCCCTTTAAAAGACCTCACGGAAGGCAGTCCTCATTACGTATGGATGACCAAAAAATGAACTGCCAATGTTTTACGATGTTTCCGTGCAGTATAGTCCTCTTGTTTTGTATATAGTTGTTGCTAAGACATAACATAAAACCAACTAAAACATAGCGACCTCTAACAGTAGTAAATTTAACTTGTTGGTTTATTTGATTACTTGAATTTTATTACGATCGAGTTCGAACTTATGTGCAATTTGATGAGAGTTTTCCGTATTTCCTTTCATTCAAGACGAAAATGTGTTTTAGTTTCCATTTGAAAGACCTCCCGGAAGGCGTTCCACCTTATAGTGTGGATAATCCAATAATGATTTGTCTATATTTGGTCATTCAATACAGTATAGTCCTCTTGTATCTGTAGCTAAAAAATCACATACAACGAATTCAGTTCAATACTTTCTCGAAGCGAATATAGCGCCCTCTAGCTGTAACAATTTGAAGTTTGTAATTTATTTTATTATCTGAATTTTGTTATGATTTCGTTCTGATTAATGTGAAGAGTGATGGAATTTTTCTATATTTCTTCCCATTCAAGACGAAAATGCGTGTAACTTCCCCCTTGACAGACCTCCTGGAAGGCATTTTCATTAAATTTTGATATCTCGGAGTTGTTCAATGTTACACTGTCTTAATGAAGTCTAGCCCTGTTGATAAAAACAATCAAATACAATTTATACAATTAAGTACATTCAGAAATGACTGCAGTGCCCCTACCTGTATCTTCTTTCAGTATTGGTCATATATTTTAAGGTGTAATAGCTATATGGAGCCATACTGCAACGAAATGTCGTTAAATCGATACCTGTGTGATGGTCGTGCCTTCCGGGAGGTCTTTCAATGGAAACTGTCCTAGTTTTTTCAGTCAGTCGAGTTAAAAAAATTGAGATAACTCCCTAATATAGCCAAAAAATTCACACAACACTATCTGTAACGATAACTGTCGTGTGTACTCATTTTAAAGAAAGACTGAAAAGCATCGGCGAGGTTCGATCGCGGGCCTTTTCCATGTTGCCCAAACATTCTGCCTTTTGACAACTTATTTAATTAGTAAGATAAGTTTCTACATGCATTTCTTATGATTGTTTATTATTTTATAACAAAAAATGTTTCTTATAGTACGAACGAAGATTATTAATTAAACAAGAACAATAAAATTCAAAATTATCTGCTATTTCTTGCAACTCAAATTTACAAATATAAATTATTTCTTTTGAAAAGTTAAGGTTTCCAAATCATATGCTCACTTCAAATTCAAGCATTAAAAATTGTAAATATTTTCAAATCAACTGTTAGCCAAAAGGTGATAAAGAGAAAAAAAAAAGTAAACTTAAAACTTTAATTTTTCTTGGGATTTGGTCCACCACACCCACTAAAATATTTTTTTCCAACCAGCAAACGATTAAAATTCTGGTAACTTCCAAAGAATAACGGACGAGTAAAGAGAGTTTCAGAAATGGATTGAAAGGATTTAATTGGTTCGAAATGATAAAACTTTGATTGCGAATATCTCGATAAATATTGATTTGCGGACCCTATTTCAAATTACAAATATTATTCATTTTTACTCATAATTATGAAAATATATATGAAGTGCGGTGGTTTCCGAACACCCTGTATATGTTTTCGTGTTAATTGCAATTCACCATATTAAATATTCACGGCAGCAGAATTATGCAGACTCATGGATAAATTTTAAGCGGAGGTAAGCGAGCATTAGACGATAGTCAAGCATCAACAAGTACACAGACGAGCGTGGTTTCGAAAATAAAATCAAGAAAATATTCTCAAGAATACTTAAATTTTGGGTTTACCAGTACTGAAGTAAATGAAGAAAGGCCCCTGTGTATCATTTGCTCAAAAATATCGGCCGCAGACAGCATGAAACCTAATAAACTTAAACGACTTTTGGAAACGCTTCATAGTGAGTACGTCAACAAACCCAGATAATTCTTCGAATTAAAATTAAAATCATATAAAAAGTAAAAATCATTTTTTAAAGGAACTTTGTGAATTAAAAAAGCTTTAATTACATCTTGCAAAGTTTCATATAAAATAGCCAAATGTGAAAAACCTCTCACCATTGGGTTTCCAAGAGTTCATTTTGACAGCAGCAATTGAGATTGTAGAAACTATATTTGGAGATAATTTTTCAAAATAATTGCAGTAACAATTACTCTTTCAAATGATACTGTTGCTCGTCGAATTGGTGATATAGCTTAAGATATATAGTGTCAGCTTTTCTCGAAGTTGCGTGACAAATTGTTTTCAATACAGCTTGATGAAGCAACATATAGTAATAAAGATGCTCATTTAATTTCCTATGTTCTATTTTGTGATAATATGTCAGCAGTAGAAGAACTACTTTTGTGTTCGTTCAATGTCCGGAAGATTCCATGGTATACAAGCACTTGTAAAACAAAAATCACCTCAGTGCGTCTGGACACATTGCATGATCCACAGAGTAGCTTTGGCTTTGAAAAATATGAGTCCTGGTCTGAATATTGTGTTAACTACGGTTGTAACCGTAGTAAGTTATTTAAAAATGAGACCCCTGAAATCGAAAATCTTTTCCCCACTTTGTGAAGACATGGGTTCAGTACATTCAGCGTTACTATTTTATGCGAGGCAAGATGGTTATCACGTGGGAAATTTTTGCAACTTGTTTATGAATTAAGAGAAGAAATCGACATTTTCCTAGAAGAAAACAGACCGGAAGCCGACAATTTTCGCGATGGTTTATTTGTGAGGAAATTGAGCTACTTGGTCGGTATATTCGAGAAATTAAATAATTTGAATCTTCAACTCCAAGGAGCAAATACACATATGTTGGATACGAGTGAAAAAGTTAATGCTTTTTGTAGAAAATTGGAATTGTGGTGCAGAAATTTAAAGCAAAAAAACCTAACAATGTTTGCAAATGAGGATGATTGTACTAAAACCTACAAGGCTGAAAGGAACATGCAAAAATTTCTTTTGTAACCATTGAAAATCATTTAGCCATGCTGGCAAAGAATTTTAAAAAGTATTTTCTTGCTGACGACATACTGATAGCAAGTTACGAGTGGGTTAGGGATCATTTCATACGACTCCCGAAGGACTCTCAATTGATGTGGAAGAAAAAATCATAGACTTGTGGCGGCACGAGCTTGGTGGTATGACATTTTGAACTTCATCATCGTCAGATGAGATGATGTCTCGTGCGTTGCATAGCGACAGAAAAAATAACTTTCCTGGCGAGCAGTTTTGTTTTTATTACTTGTGTTCCATGAATATTTCCTTAGCATGTTGTATCGTTGGAGTTTATGTAGTAAATTAAAGTGCAATAAATTTGTATTAAACTAAAATGGAGTCAGATAATTAAACCAAGGATCACAACATCGCTAAAGTGGTGATTTTTACGGACTCTGAACTTTCATGAGTAACCTTATTGCGAATACCGGCTGGACTGGAAAGTTTCACGGAATGTAATAAGAAGTGCAAGCACTAGTGTGAAAGTAAAGTGGCCTGAATGGTTTATTTTTGAAGATTGTGGCAATTCGATCGTTTCGAATTTTGATGTTGCTAGTCAATACACCACTTCCGAAGAATTAACAAAGAACTTCACAACTTGGTGAGTGATGAATTAAATCCTGCTCAGTGGCCATTTTCGTACGTTATTTTGTAAGAATTTTCTTGGGCTTTCGTATATAAATATGTCACACGAGGGTGATCAGGATACGTTTTTGCTACCTACCACAATGGAGGTGGCTAGAGTTGCATTTCGTCCGCCCCCATTTCGGGAAAATAACCCAGAATTATAGTTTGGCCAACTCGAGTCACAGTTTCACATTTCTGGTATCACAGCAGATGCCACAAAATTTCATTCTGTGGTTACAGCCTTAAATGCAAGTGTACTTTCTTGTGCAACCGATTTAGTTCGCACACCCACCACTGAAAATATGTACATAACTTTAAAATCGCGAATTTTAAGCAATTTTGTGCAATCTGATTCTTTTTGCCTCAAGCAACTTTTGCAAGATTTAACCCTTGGCGATAAAAGGCCTTCGCAGCTACTTCTCAAGATGCAGAATTTGGCCGATGGGAAAATTACTGACGAAGTCTTGAAATCTTTGTGGCCTCCTGTTTCTATGCAACAGATTTTGTCTGTAAGCAGCGAAACTTTAGATGGGCTGTCAAAAATAGCCGACAAGGTCAATGAAGTATCAGGTTGCACACTTGCGGTTTCTAGTGTATCATCAGGACATGAAAAGACAGAGATTCAAATTCTACGGGATGAAGTAGTAACACTTCGCGCTGATATGAAAAGTTTGTTAAATGGCTTTAAACAGCGCTTTCGAAGTCGTAATAGAAATAGAGCAACCACCCGTAGTAGAGAGAGGTCATGCAATGTTTTATGCTGGTACCATAAACGTTTCGGAAATAAAGCCAGTGATTGCATTAAACCATGTGAGTTTACGGAAAACAATTAAGCGCGTCTGTTTTAACGGCGGCAGATTGCAGCTTACTTTCCAGTCGTCTGTTTGTTATTGACAAAAATTCCGGCTTTCGTTTTTTGGTCGATTGTGATGCTGCAATAAGCTGCATTCCCGAAGGACTTGTGAAAGAAAGCACACCTTCGGAACTTTTCCTTTACGTGGCTAACGATAGTAAAATTCGCACTTACGGTACTAAGAAGTATAACTTAGATATCGGGTTGCGTCGAGTATTTACATGGGTTTTTTGGATAGCTGATGTTTCGCATCCGATTTTGGGCGCAGATTTTTTGGAGCATTTTGGTCTTGTGGTAGACGTTAAAAATAGACAGCTTGTTGATGGCCTAACTAAGCTTAATGCCAAAGCCACAATTTGTCCTGGTCCCACATTAGGATTAACTCTAATTTCAGAGGCATCCCCGTACCATAAAACTCTGGCCAAATATCCCCAACTTGTTAACTTGAATTTAAGTAATGAGAGAATGACTCATTCTGTCACTCATTGTATAGAGACAAAAGGTCCACCTGTATATTCTAAAGCTAGGCGCTTATCGCCAGAAAAACTTAAAATCGTTAAAAAAGAATTTGAAGAACTACTGCAAAAAGGAATAATTCGACCTTCTAGTAGTCCTTACGCAAGCCCAATACATCTTGTACCAAAGAAAAATAATACTTGGCGAATTGTAGGCGATTTTCGGGGGTTAAATTTTCAAACTATCCCAGATAGATATCCCCTTCCTCACATTCAAGATTTTTCATATGGACTTGCAGGGAAAAATATTTTTTCAAAGGTAGACCTCGTAAAGGCCTATCATCAGATTTTCATAGAGCCTAAAGACATTCCAAAAACCGCAGTCATTTCCCCGGAGGGGCTTTTTGAATACGTAAAAATGTGCTTTGGATTACGTAACTCTGGGCAAACTTTTCAGAGGTTTATGGATGAAGTCTTACGCGGTCTTGAGTGTTAATATGTCTACCTTGATGATATTCTTATTGCCTCAAGTGATCCAAAAGCTCACGAATCTGACCTTAATAGAGGTTTTGAAAGGTTAAGTGAGTATAGTATAGTTATAAACTTGGAGAAATGCGAGTTTGGTAAAAGTGAAATTGAATTTCTTCGTTTTCATGTCTCTGGTAAAGGAATTTCTCCTCTTCCAGCCAAAGTTCAGGCACTCAAAAAGTACTATCTTCCTAAAACGGTTGATGAACTTCGTCGTTTTTTGGCAATGCTAAATTTTTATCACAGGTTCCTTAAGAACGTTGCTGGTGTTCAAGCGTGTTTGTATGAGCTTACAAAAGGCAAAGCCAAAAAAGACAAGACCCCAATTGTTTGGAACGAGGCTAACGAGAATTTGATCGGGCCGATTCTGGTCTTGAGTTGAAGCCTTTGACATTCCCCTCATCAAGCCGAAGTATTTTTTGTGATGTATCCAATGGTACTTTGAGGCCCTATGTTCCAGTTTCATTTCGTCGCAGGGCGTTTGATATTTGTCATGGACTTTCTCACCCTGGCATTAAGGCTACAACTGATTTAGTTCGTAAGCGTTTTGTTTGGCGAGATTTGACAAAAGACTGTAAAAATTGGTGTAGGAATTACATACCTTGCCAAAAGTCAAAAGTGCAACGCCACAATAAATCAATGCTTCAGTCGTTTCCTTCACCTAACGCCAGATTTTCACATGTCCATATCGACATAGTGGGACCTTTGCCACCTTCGAAAGACTGTCCGACATTTTGACCTGCGTAGATAGGTACAGCAGATGGCCTGAAGCCATTCCAATAAAGGATCAGACAGCTGAGACGGTAGCACAGGCTTTTTACGCTAATTGGATTGCTCGTTTTGGTGTACCCAATATTGTAACTACTGACCGAAGAACTATATTTGAAAGCAACCTTTTTGCTTCTCTTACTAAGTTGTTAGGGGTACATCGGATCAGAACCACTGCTTATCACCCAATGAGTAATGGCACTGCAGAGCGTATGCACCGCCAGCTTAAGGCAGCCATCAAGTGCCACAGCACAGAAAGGTGGTGTGACGTCCTCCCGACCGTTCTCTTGGGGATGCGTTGCAGTCTCAAAGACGACATACAGGCAACTGCTGCGGAAATGGTGTATGGAACTACTATGCGACTTCCTGGTGAATTTTTTAGGAATTCTTCAGGGCTAGAAGACATCTCGCAAGCTGAGTTTGTGAGAAGGTTAAGTGCAGAGATGAGAGAGGTACGTCCTGTCCCATTCTCAAATCACTCTAAGCAAGGTGCCTTCATTCAGGAAGACCTCCACCAAACGTCCCATGTGTTTGTGAGAACTGACGCGGTAAGACGACCCCTGGAACAGCCCTATAAAGGACAATGGAGAGTCGTATCTCGAGCTGACAAGTTCTTCGTGTTAGAGGTTAACGGGCATCATAACACGGTGTCGATTGATCGCCTGAAGCCTGCTTTTATGGATAACGGCGGGCTCCAGAAAGATCCAGTTCCTTCAACGATTCCAGTTCCTTCAACGACTCCAGTTCCTTCACCGACTCCAATACCTTCATCGACTTCAGTTCCCTCTACGACTTCGGTTCCCTCAACGACAGCAGCTCCCTCAACGATTCCGGACAATTCCTTGTCAAGTTCCTCAACAAGTGTTCCGACGGAAGTAACAGTTACCAAGGCCGGTAGACGGGTGCAGTTCGTCGATCGCTACGGATATTAACTTGGATCGTCCCTTGGACTGGTGGGGGACCCCTGTGGCGGCGCGAGCTTGGTGGTAAGACATTTTGAACTTCATCGGTGTCAGATGAGATGATGTCTCGTGCGTTGCATAGCGACAGAAAAAATAACTTTCCTGGCGAGCAGTTTTGTTTTTATTACTTGTGTTCCATGAATATTTTCTTAGCATGTTGTATCGTTGGAGTTTATGTAGTAAACTAAAGTGCAATAAATTTGCATTAAACTAAAATGGAGTCAGATAATTAAACCAAGGATCACAACATCGCTAAAGACTTCGTGACAAGTGGTGAAACCAAAAGACAATTTAGTAATAAATTACTATTTGAAATTTGGGCCGAAATTTAGGATTATTTTCTGCACTAAAAACAAGGGCATTTCGCATTCGATTACCATTTTCAACATCCTACCTTTGTGAAACTGGATTATCTGCTGGGGCTTCTTTGAAGACAAAATATAGATCTCGGCTAAATATCGAAACAGAACTAAGAGTGGCTATTTCTAATATCAAGCCTTCCTTCGAAAAACTTTGCTCTGCAAGACAGGCTCAAGGAAGTAACTAATAATTATTAAATTTGCTTTTAATTTAGTATGTTTTGATTAAGTAAGTTTTGATTTAGTAAGTTGTTTTATTTTATTTGTTAAATATGTCGAAATGTATTTTGTTTTCTATGTGTATGTGTGCTTTCCTTTTAGTCCAGTAAATCAATTTTTTAAAATAATATTTTCTCTTTGATATTCTTTCGCCTCCCCTCTAGTGCCCCACAGGTTGAGAACCGCTGCTGTACGTTTTTTTGCATTAGGTATCTGCCAAAACCAATCTGCTATCACCAAAAACTTTATCTTTATTGTGACAAAATTAGGGACAAAATTATGAGCAAATTTGTAAGTCAAGAAAAGTAAAATTTTTCTCTTTTGGCCCATTTTTGGAGATCTGTATTTCATAAACCAAAAGGGGTTCAAACCTAATATTTTTCTCCATGATTATAACAGATAGGCAACATTTTATAAAATTGTGAAAGGGTCGGGTTGGAAATGCCATTTTTTTAAATCAACTTCGATTTTGTATGTGGGTGGGTGGATTTAAATGTTTGTGCCTGCAGGGGAAACCTAATTAACCCCTAAACACGTCATTTGATCGGGTTGAAACATGCCTGATAGATTCGATGATAATGCATTTTATAAAAGTTTGGGGGCTGTCACTGTCACTAAAAGGCCACTTTTACACACGTTTTCATAACCGTTTCGGAATACCAATAAATCCTATTTAACCGATCCTTATTGAAACTCTTTCCTGTTGCTAAAATTATTTTAATCAGAACAAATATAAAATAATTGGGTGATTGCATTTATTATGGAGTGAAGTCCATTCAATTCAATTTTGTGTTGAATAGTAATGCTGTAAGGGAAAGAATTTTAACCAATCATTGATGAAACACTTTCTTGTTGCCAAAAGTATTCTAATCAGAAAAATAAAAGATAATTGGAAATGCGTACATTCCCATTAATTTTCAATAAATGAAATATTTTGATGATCTTCTTAGTATTTAAAGTGAGACACGCTGACAACAGAATGTGTTAATGAATAGAAAATTGGTAATGCATAAAAAGGATTCAAAACTTTTAGCATCTGTGGAAAGGACTATTTAATAAGCCATGAATACGAATATGTTGATGGGTTATGTAAATTCTAGATACACTTTGGGGGAAGTTATTTTACACTGACCGAATTGTCTAACAATTGTTGGCTAACTTATAGGTAAAGTCAAAAATCCAATTCTGAGTCGGGTGTAGGCGGAGAGACGGTCGGTAAATCACCGGTGTTTTACACAGGCTGAAATTTGTTTTAACATGTTATTTGAACTATTTTATGATGTTTTTAGGCATTTCGCTGATATTTCGAGGGAGGGTTATACTTCAGCTTCTCTTTTATTTATATAAAAAACACGTTTTTTAAAACTATTTTACACCGGCAGAAAATTCTACACTTTGATAATTTTTTAGGTATTAATCAAGAAAATAATATTCAGTCGGCGTGGAAGTGGTGGAAAGACTTCAGCTAGGGTGCTCAACCACTTCATTGCTTTTGGCGAATCCAAGTCTCCTGCGAAGAAGCAAATTACTTAGTACTTCATCGAACGTCAGTTTGAATTTATTTTATAGAATGCAGAGAAATGTTAGTAGATTATGAATATACTGGTCAACTGGAAGGAAAAATTGCCAAAATTATTAAAAAATCGACTTTTTATTTTTGTTGAATTAAATTCGATAGCCAAATATGTCATAACTTGTCAAATAATGAACATTCTTTTTCGTCTGGTAACTTACTCTCTTTAATTTTCAAGGAAGAAAAGTACAGACGATTCCTGTGCCAGATATTTGAAAGTGGGCCTTGTTGGCGAAAAATATTTCGTCACTGATGACGTAATACATATTTTGCCTACCTTTAAAGATACAAGAGTAAAGCACATAAATCATCTGTGCCCACAAACATATCATCAACCTCAGACAAAAGTAAAAATACATTTTCAATATTGATCAAACTATTCTAACTGATAAAAGTGAAATATGAGAGATAAACACAAAGCAGTTTCACTCTTCCTATCAATGGTCTTATCCAAGGCTACAAACAAGGATGGTCTTTTTGGGTGCTATGACCTTATCTGGCGACATTATTTGCTGAAGAAACGATTTTATTTAATGAACCAAAAGAAATATTAATACTGGAGTAGTGCATTTAATTTCTACATAGGTTGATTTTGGTTAGCCTTCTACTTCTTGCGCATTTTTAAAACTGGATTCGGTAATTAATACTTCCAGAAAAGCAACGCTATTAGTTGAAAGTCACCTCTTTCTGTAACATTTCATATGAGGGAAAGACTTCCTTCTGCGGTACAAACAAAGTATGCAAATTTAGGTGTTTGGCTACGTAAATTAGATAAAAAATTAACCAATAATTATTGATTGGGAAAAAAGTGTCGTGAAAATAATAAGCAACATACAGGTGGTTATCAAAATAATGGAAACACCGGTACATAAAAATGTAATTTAAGAATGCGCTTCCATAAGCATTAAAATATAATTCTAACTACTAGGTTTTTTTTAATATAAAAAGTATATATCAGGGCAGGTATGAGGAGCCCGACTAGCTGAAGCAACTGTGACTGAAACATTACAGCTTTTAGACGTTTCTAGAGGTGCTGTGTCTTAAGTCATGACAGCGTACACACAGTGCGGCAAGACAAGCTCGGAAAAGCAAAATAGTGGACGGAAGCAGAAACTGAGTAAAGAATGGGGTTTGAAGCGGATTATAATGTATAAAAAGAAATAAAGAATGGTGTAATATTCTTCTAAACAGTATTCAGCACTTGCATGATTCCATTCCCAAGTGAATCCAAACTGTTTTACGTGGCAAAGGCGGTCGTACTCCATATTGGTAAAGGATTCCTTATATTTGATAACCACCTGTATGCTTTAACACAGAAAGTTTTATTTTACTATTTTCAATTTCCACTTTTTCCAATGCTGGTTTATTTGTTTGACTGTATTATTTATATTTTTGTATGACACGAGGAAATTTTTTTGATAATTTTTTGGGTATTTTAATGGAGACTGACTCTCTTCTTATGCGTAGAAATTATTAAACATCATAACTTAGAGCAATGCAGATTTGAAACGTAATTTTACCGTTTTTTGTTTACGATAAAAATGGAAAAATTTAAATACTTCATTCAATTTTTCAAACGTGGAGCAATTTACTTTTTAATGTGAAATTAAAAAATATGAAAGATGTCTTTCTTTGATATTTTCCTTAGAAATAGAATTTTTTTTAATTGATTTGAAATGATGCACTCTTTTAATAAATAATATACTTCTGATATACTGGAGATATTATGGAACTGGCTTGATGCACCACATCTGAACTAAATAACAATGTTTTTTTGTTTTTTTTTAAAATATCATTCACCACAAAAGGACTTTTTAATTCCTTTGTATTAACTTCGATTTTGTGCGTATGTTTGTCGATGGCGTGCAAATTTGTGAAGGCATACTTAACCCCCTTGTCACAATCCAATCGGGCTTAAACTTGGCAGATAGATTCGATGGCGATGCATTCTATCAAATTTTGGTGGTGTCAATGTCACTAAAAGGTTGCTTTTACGGAATACTAATAAACCAACTTACCGTTATCAAATCGTTCTGAAATAGCATTGAACCAATCGCTGAAGAAATTCTTTCCTGTTGCCAAAACTGTTTTAGTAAATACATAAAAAATTTGTTTTAACCGGAATAAATAAAAGATATTTGGATGTGAGTGCATAAATTCACATTAAATTTTTAATAAACAAATTTGAAACGTAGTTTACCACATATTTTGTTGATAGAGATGTTTTGAATGTATTTAAAATTACACGCCAACACCAAGCACACGCTGACAATAGAAACGGTGCTTTGTTATTGATTATAAAAATTGGTGATGCATTTAAATGATTTATCTTAAAAATTCGTTTTTATGGGTTATATTATTTACTACTTTGACAATCTTGTTTGATCACGTAAAAATGGGGCATTACAATGGATTAATTCAAGTATTTGATGGATATGAAAAAATAGTATGCTTAAAAAAATTATGTATAAAATTCATTACTTTCAAAAAAATGTTTTTTTTTTCTTTCTTCTTTTATATTATTATTTCTTCACGTTTTTAACCCTTTGGATACAATTGACGAGTGAGACTCGTCATCCGCTTACTTGGACGAAGTTACGGTGGACGAGTCTGACTTGTCATCCATCCATCCAAATCCGCCCCATGGGCATAAAAATCTTTAAATAATTCAGTACTCAAAGTGTTAACTTCCTGACTTCAAAAAAGTGGTCTAGAAAAAATGTCTGTAGTACGTGTTCAGCATAACTCTCCAACGAATTGACCTACAATGCTCAAATTTGGAGTAGGGGTAATCCTTAATTGGGCCCATGGGACCTACTATTAATGTTTTTGTTAAAATTGCACATGCACATAAGATAGCTGTCATTGAAAAACAAGAAAAATAATTTTTTTAGTAATTGCTAAAAACGGCTCTAACGATTTCCATCCAGAACACTGTGGTAATGCTTCTGAAGGTGTTCTAAAATCTCCACTTTCGAAATTCCCGAAATAATGCTAGAAAGGCGTCAACACAGAGTTCTCTTTCGTTGATCATCGCCCCTCAACGACTGTTTCTTATCTGTTGCACTTACAAGGAAGAATAATGCAAAAATTGTCGAGACTAAAATCACCAAAATCACGCTTTTGGTGATTTTTTAAAGGCCCAAATAAGAGTAATCGAAAAAAATATCTAGCCAAACAGGCAATTTTTTCTGAATGAAGGATGAAAATATAAAAACGGTAAGTAACAGTAGTCCACTAATAGTGTAATTGAAAGTTGTGCGATGTCCCACACCCTTAATTTTTTAATAGTTTCGCTGGTTGACTTTGTATTCCAGTATCTTTTTCTTGTGAGATAAATATTTAGAATTGGGCTGAAATTTCACAACAAGAATTTTATGGAAAGAGGAATAAAAGTTGGTAAAAAGGATTTTACCTGTTTTCGGTCAAATTTATTAATAATTTTTTCTTATTAACTTTTAAAATATGTATTAGTACATCATAATAGCAACAATTTTATATTGCAGGAAAATAGTTATTTGTGCCTCTTTTTTTTACTTCGATTGGTTGGTTGTATTCAGATTATCTGGCGCCGTCAGCAACACGAGGGCTATAATGCGCCGAAACATTCGTCATTAGACAAGCCAACATACATTTACAAACACCCATGCCTAACACGGGACTCGAACCCACAACCTCGCGGTCCAGAAGCTAGCACGCTAACCACTATACCGTTTGGTCGGCTTTTTTACTTCGAATTTAGATTTATACAAGTAACTAAGAATCAGTGAAAAACATTAAATGTATGAGAGTAAGTGTAAAGTAGACAGTAACTTGCATTTAAATAAGCAAAATTTAGTGAACACTTGAGATACTTTATGGATTAAATTTTTTATTTTCATGAATGTGCGTCCTGCAATTAGATTGGAATTTTAAAGGTTCGAAATAATTGGTTGTATTGTATGCGATATTATATACAGTTTAATAATCAACAGCCTTTTAATAGTTAAATATCTAATCTTTATAAGATTCTTTCTTCTATCATATTTTTAGGAATCAAGGAAAATTAGTTATTATATAGATTACTAGGAAAAAAATTAAATCGTTATAAATATTTTTCAATGGACAGATTGTAATTTTTTATTATTTCTTTTAGAAAAAATAACTATTCTAATAGCATTAAAGATTATTCGTAGACTAGCAAAACTGTTTTGAGACAACCAATGGAACTTTTCAGTCAAACTGTGCAATCATTTTCCGAATTCCATACCATAAGAAATGCTACGCGTAGGTAGTTCTATTTCAAAACTATTATTTAGTTGATGGCATTTTAAACTTTTAGAGACGTAAACTCATTTTATTGAAACGAATTTCTGTTATGAAGTAATTCTAATTGGAGTTGAAATTTTAGTTTCCTTTTTCTAAAATCTACTCAAGTCTGACATTTGTAGTTTAAGCTGTGAAATCTAAAAATATAGTTGGACAGTATATATACGTAGATATTTTGATATAAAGAAACTAGGAGTGTGGAACATTGCACAACTTTCAATTGCACTCTAATATTGATCATTGCATTGAAATTTGATATGGCGTAATTTATCGTTTTCCTTTAAATAAAAATGGCCAGTTTGATGATATTTTAGGCAATCATTTTTATATGGGCTTAAAAATACCCGCCAAGATGGCAAAATTGGTGATGTAGACTTTATCTTGTCCTTCTTGTGCGTGAAATAGAACCAATCGTTGATGAACAATGCGCAGAAAGCTTTGTTTAAAGTCACTCGTTTTTCAACTTTGTATTCTTTTATCGCATTTCTACGGGAATTTATAAGGGTGGGACAATTAGAACACATTAAGAGGCATTAGCACAGCGATTTTTATTCAAATCTTTAGAGTCGTTTTTTAACAATTGCTGAAAAACATGATTTTTGAAATGGCAGTTACCTCATGCGCATGTGTGATTTTGATGAAAACCTTAATGATAGGTTCAATGGCCACCATAACTCCAAATTTGAGCATCGTAGGTCAATTAGTTAGTGAGTTATGCTGACCACAGACATACATTTTTCTTGGCCACTTTTTTGAAATCAGGGTGTTCCAAAACGGAAAAAAATGCAAAAATAAATAAATAAAATAAATAAATAATAATAAGTGTTGGTTTATCATTGGGTATCGTTCTCGCGTATGCATGAAGGAACGAAATTTATGTAACATTCCCTTTCTTTACGATTCCACTTCGTTTTAGTTAGTGTTTGAAATATTAGTACATAGTGTAACCCTTTGAAAAGATTAAAATGTTTCTAGTTTGGAATAAAAGCACTCTGATACGTATCGTTTTAAAGATGTTCAACATGGGAACTTTAGATTGATTCACCAGGAACTGTTAATTCACTTTTATTCATTGGAATAGAAAATAGAAAAATCAACAATAACATAATTTTTATCAAAATACAATTTTTGGTACGGTACAAATATGCAAAGGAGAAATATATGACTTTTAATCTATCACCGATTTCGTTTTAATAAATTAAAAAAAAGAACAATTAAAAATAAATATGGTTAAACATTGTAATTCGATCATTTTGTAACGCCATACACTTCTCGTAAAAATCTATGTAATTATTAATGAATCTATCAATTCTTTCATGTAAAACAATTCCGTGAACTTAATTATGTATTCTTTGGATTTGTGTAAGACTTTTAACGATTTATGTTATTTTTTGCGTGTTAGAATATTTTTTTTTTATAATAATTTTTGGTTCAATATTTGTCGTTATCGAACCACCTGGATTTCAGCGATAGCTAAAGCTTATGGTCAATGGAAAATAACTTAAATATGACGATTCAGTGATATTTAGGGTGCAATTATCATCTTATGGTGATACCTACCAACAAGTTGTGGTTCTTTTCATCCAGTTCAGCTCCTAGCTTTTAAAGCAATACATCCCACATAACATAAAATATCTCAAACATAAATCTTTTAACTTTTTTTTTAATCTAAACTAACATATCCTTAGGAAAACAATCGTTTTGTTTCACTAGAAGACCTTCAATCCAATATAATAACAAAAGTGGGTAGCCAAATGAGTAATGCAAGTATACGGCTTAGGGCCGATGTACACACTAGGCCTTAAGTCCAAGCCCAATTTTTTCTTCTTTTTTTAATTTACAACTAAACAATATCAGCCCACATCTCTTTTTATACAAGCAAGTGAAGAACACAGTGCCTTTCCCTGCGCATGCCCAAGCGTTAAGTGGGGAACACACTTTAGACCAATTGAAAACAATAACTTTGGGCTTAAGGCCCAAGGTAATAAATCTATTGACATAAAATTGTTTTTATGGAAAAACTAGGGGTCTGCAACAACTTTCAATTATACTATAATACTGGTCACTGCTTTTAGATTCAACATGTATTGGTAAAACTTATCGTCTTCAAACTTTCATTAATTAAAAAAAAAGGTATTTAGGCGATATTTTTGACAATAATTATGGCATTAAAAAAAAGAAAAAATATCCACCAAATTGGTGTTACGTTTGCAATAATTATTATTATATTACTCCTTTTGGGAAAGAGAACCTCAGGAGGAACAGTTGTTGACGGAAAGTTCAGATGTTAAAAAGCTCGTTTTTTAGATTTCCATGATTATTTTTGAAATATTTTATATTAACTTCGATTTTTGTGTGTGTATTTTGGCTCCCGGGCAAATTTGCTGAAACCTAATTAACCCACTTACTTAAATGCGAAACTTGGCAGATATATTCGATAGAGATGACATTGCCTTCTATCAAGTTTTGAGGATCGTCACTTTCACTAAAAGGTCACTTTTATAAACGCTTCTATTATTGTTTTGAAATACTAAAAAATTGCATTGAACCGATCCTTGTTGAAATATTTATTACTTGTTATTTTAATCAGAATAAACAAAGGTTGTTTGGACGTTGATGCATAGATTAGCACTCATTTTTAAGAAAAAAATTTGAAATGTAGTTTTCAGCATATTTTGAGAATAGAGATGTTCTTAATATTTGCAAACACCAAGAACATGTTGACAACCGAATCGGCGCTATGCTAGTGAATATAAAAATTGGCAATGCATATAAAGGATTTATATTAAAAACTTTGTTCTTATGGGTTATATTATACAAGAATTTTGGAAGTAGGATGTTTGGAATAATTTTTGTTTTAATTATGACCATCAAGGGTCCAGCGACAGAATAAACATTCATTCCATTATTTCAGTTACCGACTTTAAAAGGCTGCTCATCAGGGTGGAGTGAAAAAATGAAAAGTAAGGAATATATAACGCCTATATGTGGAAAAGTCTCTTACAAAGCCTATTTATCATACAAAATTTCAGCTAAATCAAATTATATATTTGGGTGCCCAAATAACTTTGAATTTTAAGTTTTTAGCCCAATTTCTCACCAAACAGGCCAAAACGGAATGATAAATTATAATATCTCTCATTTGAAACTACGAATGGCAGAAATTAAACTTTAAAAGAAATAAATAATCAATCAATATTTGAATGACCTTGGAAATCGCGGGAGGGCCTAGAATGTGCACTGCTTAAAGTGCATGCTCTTCTGTCTCTGGCTAATGGGTTCTCTGCGTCACTACTATCAACTGCGTTCTTTGTTCGAATTGGTTGTCTTTCTAGATCGTTCTATTTAGTTTGTGATACGTGAATGTCATTTTTTTTTTCACGTTTGCTGATGTGTGTTCCCATTTAATAAAGATGTTAAATGCTTATGGGAAAAAAGTTCACTTCAGAAGTTAAGAAAAAACCATAAAAAGTATCGTAATATTAAGAAACCTTTAAAAAGGGATTGCGTATTAAATTTTTATTGAAAAATGTTGTGTCTTTTAAAAAATCAGCTGAGTAAAATCGGTTTGATACTTCATTATGAATATGAAAGGAATTTCAAATCTGTAATTGCAAAACTGTATCTGTAGGTGAAAGAATTTTTTTTATGGATCAAAGACCATAAGATCCATTAAGAGACAATTTTCCTATATATAGGCATTATATATTTCTTACTTTTCATTTTTTACTCCACCCTACAATGCAATCCCCTTGGTTAGCGACGCGAACCAGGCTCGCTTCAAAGTCAGGCATTTAAAATATGCCCTAGCAAAAAGCATTTCAGCTGCATATCAAGGAAATCCTTGAAAAGCGATATTGTGCCATGAAACCGAAAACGTTGAATTATTTATGATGAGCTACAATAATTGCGACGTCATTTTTCTACTGCTTATGTCAAGATTCGGTAAGCAGGGACAACGTAGTGGAACGTTTTCGAAAAACAATGAAAATTCAGACTCGTATATATATACAAAAGATCAGTTATTTCAATAAACAATTAAATTTTTCGGACTGGTTTCGTATGTAGCGCAAAATAATTCATTCATTGCATATCGAAATTTCTTAACGAAGCAATATTCGCAAGTTTACCAAAAAAATTCGAGCAATTTCGACAAAGTACAGGGTGGGGCATAAAGATCTCCCCATTTTAAGAGGTCAATAAAAATATATAGGACATTGAAAACAAATATTTTATGTTTACATTCGGATAGAATAATGTTTGCCATTAATTAATTTTTACAATCTGTAACAATTTTTACTATTAATTAATTTCGAGGTTTTGTTGTACAAAAAAGGATATCGTCTAAATGTTTTCCTTCGTTCTCTATATACTTGTGAAATCTCTCCCGGAAATTCAGCATAACTTTTTCCACCATTGCTGGAGGTATTGCTGCAATTTCGAATCGAAAAGCATCCTTCAGTTCGTCGAGTGTCTTAGGTTTATGTGTGTAAACTTTAGCCTTTAGGTAACCCCACAGGAAGAAGTCACATGCAGCAAGATCCGGTGATCGTGTTGGCCATGGAATGTCACCTTGAATACAGATTAGGCTGCTTGGAAACATTTGTGCACTTCCATGGATAATTTGCAAGTATGCGCTGTGGCACCAACCTGCTGAAACTACACCTCCGACTGGAAAAACTGATTGAGCTGAGGCTGCAAGAAGCTGCGTAACATGTGTATGTAACGTTGGCCATTTACTGTAACTGTCTCGTTATTCTCCTCAAAGAAGTACGGGCCTATCACACCCAGATGTGATACAGCGCACCAAACAGTAACACGTTCGCTATGCAAAGGTCGCTCATGCTTTTGGCGTGGATTGCTTTCAGCCCAGTAGCGGAAATTTTGCTTATTAACGCATCTGGACAAATGGAAATGAGCTTCGTCACTCGACAGAACAACATCATCGGGCGCAACATTTTCAAGTAAAACTTCACAAAACTTCTTTCAATTTGTCCAATCGCATTCTTTCATTTCCTGTACCAACAACATTTTATACAGATGTAACTTCAGATCTTCGTGCAAAATTCTCCCCAATAAGCGCTTAGATAGTCCAAAGGCTCTAGCTTGTTTACGAGCTGAACGTCGTGATGATTGCGTTACAGGATCTCTTACTGCTGTCACATTCTCCGGAGTTCGAACATGACGTGGTCTACCGGGCGACTTTCGTTTTAAACACGAATCTGTTTCTCTAGAATTAGCAACCCATAAGGATATTGTCTTTCTGTCGGAAATTCTTCCATGCCTGCTTACTTCAAAGTGCCTACGAAATAATCGTTGAGTTTAAATGATGGAATCCCCATTTTAAAAATAAGTTTCAACAACGAACGCACGATGTTCACCAGTCCTAAGACATACTGTCAACTCAAATAGCGTAACTAGGGAAATATAACAGATCTACTTCGGACACGCCCTCTACACTAGCGCCGCCCCAGCGACAGCGGCAAATTAGGGAGATTTTTATGCCCCACCCTGTATTATTCTTTTTTAATTAACTTCATTTGAGATTTTGAAGTTGAGTGTTTTTTTATTTTCTATTTGAATGGTTTTTAATTCATAATAGCTGAATTTGCACTGATTAGAAATGAATATAGGTACAAATTTACTGTACCCCGTGCCTCTTAGCGACTCTTTGAAAATTGGCAATTTGACGCCGAATGTAGCAGCCTGCCGACTTGGTATTTCGGCAACCCTAGTGACCTTTTGCATTTGGATTTGGCAACACGGTGTTTTGATGCCATTTTGTACTTGGGGACACAGCTTTTTAGCTATATTTTCAATTTGGCGACTGTTTTTAAACGTCGCCAAGAGGCACCGTACAATAAATCATAACCTGAATGAATATATTGTTATAAATTTTTTTTTTTTTTTAAAATTCCGGTTTATCCAGAATGCTAAAGTTTTTATTCATTCTCTGTGACTGTGAGCATAAAAACCTTGAGCCAGATTTACACGCTACCAATCTGAGTTCCAGTTAAGATCACCAGTCTGTGACAGACGTGTTAGTCAAATTTCAAAAGAAAAATAGTGATTGGCTGGATTTCTGAACTTGAAAATTCGTGCATAAAGTACATTTAGATGATTTGGGATTGGATGTTTGAAGTCGTTGCCATTCTGCTCACAGAAACACAGCCGAATTTGTGTGACATGCAAGAGAATTATATATATAGATATTTTAGTTAAAAAATCATTCTCAAATTAGTTTTATTATAAAAATAAGTATCAGTGAATCAGTAAGAATCTCCCATTATTCATTAAACTTAACGTTGCACTCAAGCTATAACTCAATAACGCTACATTATGATCCAAAAAAGTTTTTGTTTCTTCTACAGTAGATTTGAAATATAATTCAATCTCCCTTTTTTCTTCATTTTGCAATTTTACATGAACAAACTAAAAATTTGGCGAATCGATGTTTTCAAAATATATTTTGCAGAGATATCAAAACAAAACGAAAAAGTGAACGTGTCAATAGAAGGGCTTGTTGATGCTATTCATTTGAAGTCGCACAAAATCCCCACTAAAAGATCGCTTCACTGAGGGAATTTTGTATTGTTTTTACTCATTAGACAGACTTTCTTTTACACACTATTGCAATCCTATTTATTGAAAATGTTTTAGGGACTCTAATGAACTATACCTAATATCAGAATTTCAGCTCATTTTATAAGTCATAAAATAGAGCGTATTTATTTCTAAAAATTTTACCAATAAAGAAAATATATGTGCTTTTATTAATTTATTTTCTTCAAAATCCCTTTTTCTACCTATTGTAATGTAGTTCAATAAAGATAAAGTTAAGTCTCGTCGGAAAAGCAACGTCTAGTTAAGTCTTACCCAGTTTGCAGAGTAAAATCTTACCCACTTTGCCCAGTAAAATCTTACCCAATGAACAGTTTTGAAAACATGGTTATACGGATGGTACACTAGTAAAAATGTTGAACTATAACCCAATAGTTTTACATTATAATCCAAAAAAAGTTTGTTTTTCTTCTCCCTTAGACGTTCCAATATCCCTTTTCTCTTCATCTTGGAATCTTACATCGTGCAACTTTTATTTAAAAGTGGCTTTCTTCGTTGCTATAGCCGACCAAACGGTGTAGTGGTTAGCGTGCTAGCTTCTAGACCGCGAGGTTGCGGGTTCGAGTCTCGTGTTAGGCATGGGTGTTTGTAAGTGTATGTTGGCTTGTCTAATGACGAATGTTTCGGCGCATTATAGCCCTCGTGTTGCTGACGGCGCCAGATAATTTGAAAACAACCAATTGTTGCTATAAACCAATAGTTTTACATTACGAAAACAATTTGTTTTTCTTCTCCCGTAGACGTTCCAATATCCCTTTTCTCTTCATCTTGGAATCTTACATCGTGCAACTTTTATTTAAAAGTTGCACGATCTAAAATTGCACCGGTGGTGACCGTCTCATTAAAAAAATTTTTAATGCATAACAACCTCTTTAAATTTGGTTGTGATCCATTCTCAAAAAATCATTTCTAACACAGAATGAATTTGTTTAAGGCTAAACATTTTGTGATATCAATTTTTCTAAATATCATTTAAAAATTCATAAAAAAAGGTTTTGCAACAAGTTTTGCATTCCAATCTAGATACGCTGCATGGTTAAAATTTAAACTAGTGAATCGTTATAAAATTTTTGTACTGTTCTTACAACTGAGTAGTACAAATGAATGTCGGTCAGCAGCGGCTGCACCATTTTAGTTTAATGAAATCATAAAAAAAAAACTTACATCGAATACTTAGTTACATTACGACTTAGTTATTAAAACTTCGCATTATATGTTCCTAATAAAAGTTGTAATACCCATTAACAATGCAAATTTAACGTAATTCCCATTTTCACAATGCGCATTAAATACGCTTTAGCTCTTAATAAAAGAGTTAATACCCATTGAACTATGCATACTTACGCAATTATAAATTCCGATATGTGGAATTAAAAAGGCTATTGTTCTTGTGAATTAATATTTTCCAATTAATCTGACACCTCGAATATTGTGAAAAAAATTACTTTTCAAAAAAGCTTTGGAAGTCGATTAAATTATTTGAAAGTTATTTTTTCCAAGTATATGTATTGATCGGTCATTTAATATGTTATATATATCAGGGTCCATCTACTTATGTATCGTGTGTTATATCGAGTGTGATAATCTTCACAGCTTCTACTATCGAAACTTTTTTTTTGTTATGATATTTTTATTTTTAAAAAAATAGATGTCCTTTATTTGAATTTATATGAAAAACAATATTTCATAAAACAAATTCAAAATTCTTTTTCATTTTTTAAAAAATTTTAAAACTGTAGGGAAAAAAATCCCACAGTTTCTTCTAAAAATTCCTTTCAACTATATTATATAAGAATTGGCATTAAAATATGCAATAGAAATTAATTATAATATAAATGTTTATTCATAATAACAAAAAAAATTCTACAAATCTGTTATAATTTTACTTCAGCGTTAAAAAAAATAAAAACTACCCATTATTTTGTTATTTAGAAAGTCAATTTATAAAATATACATATTTTTCAACGTGCTCTAAAAATTTAAGATGTCTCCATTAATTAAAAAAAAGCCCTATTGTTTCAAAAACCTATTATACAAAAAAACAGTGAGAAAAGTCGATTGAAAATTTTCATTGAACATCATCCAGCATAAAATGTCACATTAAAAAACGTAGGTACAGTTTTAAAATGCATATTTAGAACTTCCCAAACAATAATTATAACAAATTAAAAAAATATATAAACTTTTGCTTTTTTTAGGGTAGATTGTCCCCTTAACCCTTTCAGTCCCAATTATTTATTTTTCATTTTAAAAATCTGAAATTTATAAAATATACTCATTTGGTATCCAGAATAACAGGGTTGAAAGCATTTTTTTTGTTTAATTTTTTAATTAAAATTAAAAATGATTCCAAATGGCATCATTGGGCATTAGGTATAGGACAAGTCTAAAGCTATTTCGCTTCGGCATTTCTAAATAAATCAAATAAAATTTGAAATCTTTTATTTAGTCATAAATATATCTTACCGTAGTGAATACTGCTAGAAAATAATAGCAATAACGTGGTAATAACAGTTCCAATCTAAAATAAATAATATACCCGGGAAAAGGTGTTGAGTTGTACTTAACTCCCACTGTGAGCCCACTTTTGGCCATAAAGATGGCCAAATGGAATCATCACTTTTCAGTCATTGCAAATGTTAAAATTTTAAAATATTTATTCGTTAAAAATGCTTAATATACAAGTTTAAAATATTAAAGAAAATAATACGAACATATTTGAAAGAGTTATTTAATTTAAATTACTTAAAAAATGAAATTAATTTCGGCATCTTTTTCGGAATTGAGAAAACATAAAAAAGCCTCATTTCATTCATCAACAGAACCCGTGCAGCTATATATTGGTAAAAGAGAAAATATATTTGAGCAGAGAATAGTTTGATGATTGTAAAAGCGTTGATTCGAATTCACTGAGAGTATTAGGCGAGGAGAATTTTTTTTGTAAATGTTGTGATTACAATTGGCATCACTGGAACTGAAAGGGTTTTAAAATAAAGGCATAACAGTGACTCTGCATTCAGACGCCAAAAATGGAGTCTTAATTTTGAATGTATTTGTGATATTGGGATAATATACAGACAGTTGAAAAAGGTGAAACATAATCAACAAAGAGTAGTAACATTATATTGTTTATCCCACTGGCAAAGATTTCAAACCTGTTTGTTGTTGGTTGGTTAGTTTGTAAGCTCAACGACCTATACTCATGCACAAAAACGGCTAATCAGGCGGAGTTTAACGTGGATTCCGAACCACAAGGTTAAATGGGGCAATATTAGTCAAGTGATTTAAAAGGGATAATGTTTTAATTAGCTATTATCAGATTTTAAAAAATATTTTTTTTTAAAAGAATGGGAGAAAAACTTGTAATTATTGTTTATTATCTTGTTTCGAATGTTAAGTGTGTACATAAAAACTCCTAAAAACAATTAATATCTTAGACACTACAGAAATATTTTGAAAGTTTTTGCTTAAAGATAGTGTGGATTTAACGAGCATTTTTCATTTGTCTTTTTTTTTTATTTACTTCAGTTGAAAGTTAGAAAAGGTAAAATGGATGTAAATTGAGCTTAGTAAAATTTTGAATATTCAATTGACACATATGAGCAGTAGGATGGAGTGAAAAAATGAAAAGTCAGAGGTATATAATGCCTATATTTGGGAAAATTGTCTCTTAGAAAGCCTATTTATCATGCACATTTTCAGCTAAATCAAATAATATCTTTATCTACCCAAATAACTTTGAATTTTAAGTTTTTAGCCCGAGTTCTCACCAAACTGGCCAAAACGGAATGATAAAATATAATATCTCGCCTTTGAAACTACGAAGGGTTCAACTTAAACTTTAGAAGAAATAATTAATCAATCAATATTTGAATGACCTTGGAAATCACGGAATGGCCTAGTATGTGCACTGCTAACGTGCAAGCTCTTCTGACTCTGGTTAATGGGTTCTCTGCGTCACTACTATCAACTGCGTTCTTTGTTCGAGTTGGTTGCTTTTCTAGAGCATTCTATTTAGTTTGTGTTACGTGAATGTCATATTTTTTTTCATGTTTGCTGATGTGTGTTCCCATTTAATAAAGATGTTAAATGCTTACGGGAAAAAAGTTCATTTCATACGGTAAGAAAATACCATAAAAAATATCGTAATATTAAGAAACCTTTAAAAAGAGAATGCGTATTAATTATTTTTGAAAAATGTTGTGTCTTTTAAAAAATCAACTGAATAAAATTGGTTTGATACTTCATTATTAAAATGAAAGGAATTTCTAATCTGTAATTGCAAAATTGTATATGTAACTGAAATAACTTTTTTTACGGATCAAAGAACATTTCGTAGAATGGTAATTGGAAATGTTAATATAAAAGCAAACAAAATGATTGAAAAGAGATTGAAACGGAAAAAAGCAGCAGAATTAAGTAAAAATGCTCAAATGCAAGATATTGTGGAAAATACAAGTAATAGACTTTCTAGTTCTGATACGAGACAGATTTTGGATTCTTCAAATTCTTCAAATGAAGATAAAGATTTTGAAATACAAGTAACTTGAAATGAAAAAGAGAATTATATGTCAAGATTACCCTTCAACTTCGCAAATAAGAACTAAATTTCCAAATGTAGCACAGGCTTGTGACAGAACTGGTGTGTCCGATAGATCAGCGTCAATTCTTATAAATGCTGGTTTAAACGATAAGGGAATAATTACCAAAGAAGATTCTTCTCAAGTAGTCGATCGCAGCAAAACCAGAAAGGAAAGAATAACAAACCGCATTGACTTGGGGAGAAGGGAAAGGAAAAACTCTTCATTGGAATTTGCGATATACTTTGACTGCCGAAAATAAAAGACTTAGATACAAATTAAGGGAGGAAAGGGACGGCTAGAAAAATAACAGAAGAGCATGTTGTTTTACTTTCAGAACAAGGATCAAAATATGTTGAGAGTGCTTTCCTATATCCTGTTGAGACGATGATCTATCGGACACACCTGTTTTGTCCCAAGCCTGTGCAACATTTGGAAGCTTAGTTCTCATTTGCGAAGTTGAAGGGGAATCTTGACTTATAATTGTCTTTTTTCATTTCAAGTTGTTTATATTCGAAGAAAATATTTTCATTCCCATTTGAAGAATTTGAAGATTCCAACATCTGTTTCATATCAGATTTAGAAAGTCTATTACCTGTATTTGAGTATTTTTACTTAATTCTGCTGCTATTTTTTCCATTTCTATCTCTTTTCAATCATTTTGCTTGCTTTTATATCAACATTTCCAATTGCCATTCTACGAAATGGTCTTTGATCCATAAAAAAAGTTCTTTCACCTACAAATACAATTTTGCAATTACAGATTATAAATTCCTTTCATTTTCAGAATGAAGTATCAAACAGCTTTTACTCAGCTAATTTTTTAAAAGACACAACATTTAAAAAAAAATTAATACCCATTCTCTTTTTAAAGGTTTCTTAATATTACGATATTTTTTATGGTATTTTCTTACCGTATGAAGTGAACTTTTTTCCCATAAGCATTTAACATCTTTATTAAATGGGAACACACATCAGCAAACAAGAAAAAATATGGCATTCACGTAACACAAACTAAATAGAACGCTCTAGAAAGACATCCAACTCGAACTAAGAACGCAGTTGATGGTAGAGAACCCATTAGCCAGAGTCAGAACAGCATGCACGTTAGCAGTGCACATTCTAGGCCATCTCGCGATTTCCAAGGTCATTCACAAATTGATTGATTATTTATTTTTTCTAAAGTTTAATTTCAACCATTCGTAGTTTCAAATGAGAGATATTATAATTTATCATTCCGTTTTGGTGAGAAACTGGGCTAAAAACTTAAAATTCAAAGTTATTTGGGCAGCCAAAGATCTTATTTGATTTAACTGAAATTTTTCATGATAAATAGGCTTTGTAAGATACAACTTTTCCACATATAGGCGTTATATATTCGTTTTTTTTTTCATTTTTTCACTACACCCTATTGCATAGCAATCTAGGGGGTTGGCGAGCGTTAGCAAGCAGGGGGCAGAGCCCCCTAGTGAACCTATAAATCCGTACACAAATAATGTTTAACCCGATCGTTTATCAATCGGGTGATTTCTTTTTGGAAGTTATAGGCAAAAGTGAGAATTTCAACAGAAAGCAAAGAAGATACCACGCGAACGTTATTTCAAGTTTCACCACATATTTTATATCTAACGGTCTAACAGAGTCACTCGAGTGGAGAACGCACGCCACTGCTTCTGGCCACTGCTGTGGCTCAGTATAATAAGCTCCATAGGATTGCATAGTTGGCTTAGGGTCTGAGCGACAGAAGTGGTAGCGAGCATTCGCCACCCGAGTGGATCTGTATAATAAGGCCTTTAGTCCTCTTTTATAAAATACCTTTTAAGTTTGGTGATTTACCATGCGCCTTTGAGAAGAACACTTGAGCTCAAAGCGGCAGTTATTTAACCGAATAAGGTGCAAGTAACATAACAGCGGTAAAGCTATCAATCATTACAAATACTGATGGGGCCAACAAATGAGGAATCAAAGCAACCAAAAATGAATTTCAACCATTAAAAAGTATTTTTTTTTTGTAAAATCGGAATTTGAAATCTAAAATACTTTCTTTTATATCCACTTAATATCTTTAGTACTTTAAAATTCATTCATTTTTTACGTAGCATCTTCAAGAAAACAAGGAGATAGCGAGAGTTAAAAAAATATATATATTTTTTTCATTAACAATTTTAGAAGGCCTGAAAGTTCATGAGTTTACTTTGAAACTGATAGTTATGAAAGTAATTTTTCACCTACCTTGCTCAGAGTACATATGCTTTACGTAAAACATTTTTCCAATAGAAGAAAACACGTGTCATATTGTCCCAAAACAACCAGCTAAACAAAATGAAGGGGAAATGTCAAAATAGTAGTGTGCACAACCTCTACAGAAAAAAAAAATATTGGTGTCTTATTTCACTAAATATCTCGTCATACCTAAAGTTTGGCGGCGCAGTTTGGCCCTAGTGTTGCCCTTGCGCCAGGAAATAAATTCAACCAACCATACCTAAAGTTTGGAACATTTTTCACCACTAGCCCAATGGCACAATTTGCAATATGATGTTAAATTTTTAGGGTGTCCAGGACTCAAAGTTCTAAAATCTTTATTTTTAGAATTATTTTTCTGAATTTTTTATGCAGAACTGCATTGTGCTTTGAAACTCAAAAAATTGTTTTAAATTTTCAAATTAAAAAAAAATATTTTATTTAAAAATTAAAAAACTCCCAAAATTTTGATACTTCCTAAATTTTACATGTCTAAACAAGTTTTTAAAAATATTCTTTCACTTTTTCCTTAAATTACACCTTATAATTCATATCATAAATTGTCTTCATGATTGTTCAATAAAATATATAGAAAAAATTGAAAAAAAATATTGTTTGCAAAAACTTTATAAAACCCCTCTTAGGGGCTACACCACCACCTGCTCGCTAACGCTCGCCAACCACCTGGATTGCTATGTAATCCCCTCGTTTCGCGACGCTAACCAGGCTCGCTTCGAGGTGAGGCATTTAAAATATGCCCTCTTTCAGCTGCATAATCAAGAAAATCCTTGAATAGTGATATTGTGCCATAAAACTAAAAATGTTGGATTTTTTGTGATGAACTATAATACTTGCGACGTCATTATCCTACTGCTTATTGCCGTAGCATAGCCAACATTGGCACTTGTGCCATAAAAAATCACTTAACCAACCAACCAATCTACTGCTTATGTCGAAACGCGTTAAGCAGGGGCAGTTTGGCAAAGTAGTTGAACGTTTTTAGAAAACAATAAAAATAAAGTCTTGTACATATATTTAAAAAAGATCAGTTATTTCAATGAACAGTTAAAATTTACGGACTGGTTTCGTATGAAGCGCATAAGAATTAAAGTTGCTCATCGAAATTTCTTAACGAAGCAATATTAGCAATCAGATCTTGCATAATCTTTTTTGTGATACTGAAAAAATAATACAGTAAAAGGCCAATTATCCGGCATTAATAAACCGGAATTTTTTTGAAAATCAAGTTTGACAAGAAAAGTAAAGCATTTTTTTTTTTTTTTTTTTAATTAATTTCATTTCATATTTCGAAGTTGATTGGGGATTTTTATTCTTTATTTTGATTATTTTTGATTCGTAATAGCCGAATTTGCACTGTTCGGAAATGAATGTAGGTCCTGATTTACTGTACGGTGCCTCTTGGCGACTTTTTGAAAGTCGGAAAGTTTTTCCGAAAGTGGCAACCCGTCGACTTGGTTTATCGGCAACCCTAGTAACCATTTGCTTTTGGATTTGGCAACACGGTGTTTTGACGCCATTTTGGATATGGGGACAGACTTTTGACTTAATTTGGTGACTTTTTTAGAGGCACCTTCAGTAAATCATAACCTGAATGAATATATATTAATATAAAAAGCTTTTTTTTAAAAATTCCGGTTGATCCGGAATGCTGAAGTTGCTTTTTTTTAAAAATTCCGGTTGATCCGGAATGCTGAAGTTTTTATTCAAACTGTATGAATGTGAGCATAGAAACCTTAATATTCTTAATGGAAATTCCGTGTTCAGTTTTTATCGGCATACATCCAGAATCTTAATCCAAAAGATATGTACACATCTTGCATTTATTTATTTTTGCATCATCCTAAATATTAAATCAATGAGTTTTAAATAGGCAATAGTTTGTATCTGTAATAAGAAAAACAAAATATTGGGAATTCAAGTAGTTGGTTGTTGCCAGATGTATTAGTCAAATTTCAAAAGATATATTGTGATTGGCTAGAGATTTATGTATAAAGTACATTTAGAAAATTTGTGATTGGAAGTTTGAAGTCGTTGCCATTCTGCTCACAGAAATACAGTCGAATTGGGGCGGCACGCAAGAGAATTATATATACAGATAATATGCAAATTTCCAAAAACTTTTTTTAAAAACTTAAATCAGAATAAGCAATTCAAGTTGAAGAATTAAAGAAATATAAATGAAAAATAATTGTGTAAAGTTTCATGTATTTACAACCAGCAGTTTTAAAGTTGTATCTATTTAAACTCAAAAAAGGGGACAAAAAGCTATCACCGAGAAAAACAGGTTCTAAGTTTCAAGATAGCACGTCCGAGATACAGTTGTCATGTAACAAAAACTTAAATATTTCAAGTTTTCTTAATGATTGAACAAAATTTGTATGCCATTTTATTTTGACATATTTTTATCATTTTACAGTAATAGAAAAAAGATTTGAGATTTTTAAAAATTTTGAGTCCTAGACCCCCTTAATAATAATTAATTCCGACGTTATGTTTTATTCTGAAGGTCTGATTGTTTCAAAACTGATTGTTTGCAATCTTTTTGAAGGTTGCGATGTTTAATTTTATCCAACTTTTTTATGAAAACTAGTTTTCTAAAATGGATTTTTTCCATAATGTATCCTCCTACGAATTTTTGTAAACCTCTTTCAATTCAAATTTTTTTCCTCAAATGAAATCTCATTAATAAATGTGGTGGAAATTGTTTCAACTTTATTTTATAATGGGCAGGGAGGTTATAGTAACAAAAGGGTATTTAAGTTTTTGAATTATTCATTACCTCTTGGAGAAGAACAACAAAAATAACCCATATTATCTTCAACAAATTGTATGGATTAATATACGCATACATATTTTACATGATCCTTTTTTAGGTAAATGGGCTAGTCAAAAACGACTGCGAAATTGAAACAAAATTTTTTTTTAAAAGAAAATGTGTAAACGATTTACGGAAACAAGGTAAAGCTTTCAAAATTGCTTAGACAGTTTCTAATCTAATTGGGTCGAAAAATTAAGTAAGTTTGGTAGTGTATTTAGTTGGATTAAACACATATGGCATTTCTAAAGTGTACGCAGAAGACATTTTGAATCTTTTTTCTCCTCGTAAACATATAAGAATGATAAAAGTAAGATACATCTAGTAGTTATGCTTTTGTTTTATATAATGTTACTTGGTGATAAAGTTGTATGGAAAAGTATTTTAACCAGGTAAAATATGCATTTATATCTGAAGACTCAAGGTTCACGTCCGCATCCACATGCGTCGGTAGCTTTTAAATGCTTATGACCTAACTAAAATAATTATTTTTCCATTTAACTTTGTCACCAAGTAACATTATATAAAATAAAACATAACTACTTGATTTACCTTAATTTTAGTTGCTTAAAGAGTAGAAAAAAGAGCCAAAATGTCTACTGCGAGTACCAGAGAATTGTCCATATGTCGTGATCAATTTTTGTCGACAGAAATTAGGGATTCACGATGAGAAATGCTTGTTTGCTGCAAATCGTTGCATGTGATGCATAAGGCGAACATACACCAGTTTTATAAATCTAGTATTTCATTTGCAAAGTAAGGTGTAGAACACATTGTGAGTAATCAAGTAATAGAATATTTGTCATGGCAGGCATTCAAGATTATGCATTGTTGTTTGTGAGCCGAGATAATTGGAAATGAAATACGAGCTGGAGACATCGTTTAAGCAAACTTTACTTTTTATAAACTAAACAAAAATATGAACATTGATATATAAGGATATATATGTCTTATAAAACGATATTATACAGATCCATAAAAAATATTGTTTGTTGTAAAAAAAAAAAAAAAAAAACCATTTCAATAGTGATGGACTTAAACATTGGTAATTTAGAATAATTATTACGATAAATACATAACCCAGACTTACTAACAATCACGTGCTTTTATATATTTGTAACCCACATTTGTAATATAATGCAGATTTACTATTAATCAAGAGGATTTCCAATCCAGACGGGTTGTAAGCCATGTACCCTATTGTCAACTCTTTTTGATTGGAGCTTACCAATAATTACCCCAAATATTTATCACTTTAGTTGCGAAAGAATTGAGTGGCTGAATGGTGCTACGGTAAACAATTAAAAATCCTTAGGCGACTTTTGCATGAAAGCACACGTGTTCGAAAATTGACCTTTTTCAAATTGTTCTTATCAACGAAATATTTGGATTTTGGAATACATCATGTGTTTGTTACAATATCACATATGGCAGTGAATTTCTGCACGTGAACTCAAAATATTTCTGTATAATGCTAAGAAAAAACATATTTCAATTGAATTCGTTTTTCCTACTGGAAATTTTCTCGCTTATTACTTATGGTAGTTCATAAAAAAGTTTATTCTGAAATTTTTAAATTTAATAATGTATATGTTACGGCTAATTTGATTTATTTGAATATTATTCATAATAACTGGTTACTTCACAAAATATCACAATAATAATTATTATTTTGTAAATAAGCAGTTATTGTGTTTAATATCCAAATTAATCAAACTAGCCGTAACATGTACTGTATTACTTTATTTGAATATTATTCATAATAACTGGTTACTTCACAAAATATCACAATAATAATTATTATTTTGTAAATAAGCAGTTATTGTGTTTAATATTAAAATTAATCAAACTAGCCGTAACATGTACTGTATTACTTTATTTGAATATTATTCATAATAACTGGTTACTTCACAAAATATCACAATAATAATTATTATTTTGTAAATAACCAGTTATTGTGTTTAATATTCAAATTAATCAAACTAGCCGTAACATGTACTGTACTCAAAAAACAATCCAAACGATGGCTGTATCTTGTATTCTAATTGACGAAATAATAAAAGTCAAGTACCTTTGTGAATCATGGAAGGACTTTAATAATTCTATGTAATTTTTTTATCATGAGGGGTCATCTAGATATTTAAATTGAACCAAATTTGAAAAGTTCAATGGCAACTAAATAATATTATTTCATATTTAGATTTAGAATCCAAAAAAACTTTGAAATACCAAATTTCTTTATGAGTAGTTAGTAATTTAAATGAGGTTAAAGAATTGTCAAATTAATGTTAAAAGAAAAAAAATACTTTTTTAGCCATAAATTCTTAATTAATAAATATATTTTAGTAATTTTTGTTTCAAACGATTAGTTTCTTAAATGCCAAACATAAATAGCAATCAACTTTTGCCCCAAACAGTGTTTTAATAATTTATTAACAATTAATAAAACAAGTTTTTAATATTTTTTAAATTGAAACATGTATTTTTTTTTTTTTTTGTTGCTTTCATTAGATTTATCATGGTAGAAAACCCCTCCAGAACTTTTTTCATTCTATTTTGACTTTTGGTTCTCAATATTTTAGCAAAAATGTTTTTTAAAAAAAATCACTTTAAGGGACCGTGTAATAGATTACGTCTTGAAGCATGCAAACGTTCGATCCTTCCCCGCTGTAAAGAGATTCGCCCTGAAGATCGGTGAAAACATTTTAGCTGATAAGTGACGTGTTTCTCAACGTAATGAACTGAAATTTGGTATATAGGGTAAACGAAGTATTCTAAATCGAATGAAAACATAAAAAATAGGGGTTCGTATTGAAATTTTAAAAGATAGAGTTAAATTTACTTAGTAAACAGCCCCCTAAGAAAAAAAATTGTGCCAAGTATATAGAAGACCGTGAACAAAACATTTTGGTGCAGACCACAAGATTCTACGTTCATTAAAACCGAAGATATGGCCATTGTTCGGATTTCTCTTGCTTACTGTACAGTACAATTTTAAGAATATTAATCGTAAATTTTTTGTTTACAAGTGATCTACCGCTCTAGCTTCATATAAAATGCGCAAAATAAATGCTAATACTCATTCATTACAAAACGGCCTGTATATATCATATAGTATGTGTGAAAGTATATGTGTAATCGCGTGTGTATAAGGGTGGAGCGAAAAATTAAAAAGTCGAAAAAATTATTCGGCAGGGGGTGCAGAAGTTGTATTTTGCATTTTTAAATAGACATAGCACAGACTTGTTTTAAATTTAAATAATATCTTCCGGTGCCCCAAGGCACTTAAAGTCTCAGAAAATGGACATTTTTTCTGCAAATTTTATTTAAAAGTTTAAAAGTAACTAGCAATAACAAAATATCGGCAGGAAATGCGAAACATAAAATTTAAGTATGCTAATATACATGCTAAATTATTTCAATTTTAAATAATATCTTCCGGTGCCCCAAAACACCTGAAAACTGTCCCAAAGTCAAATTTTATGAAAATTTTGCCTTTTAAATAAACAAACCATATAGTGTAAAAAAAAAGGTAACAATATGAGTATTTTATACGTTATGACTTCCGTAAACATAATTTTAATTCACGACACATATATAAAATGACACATGGAGGTTAAGTTATTAAACATATTTAATTTTTCCAAAACGTAAGTTTTCATTCTAAACCATTCAAAATAAAGTACTATCACCCTTGTTTCTCTAAGTTAGACATTCCCATCATTTGACCTTGAACACTGGATAAAAAATATGTACTACATTCTAGAAGGGATTGAAATAGTATCTAAGTAATGAAAAGAGAAGAGCATTTTACAATTCTTCAGAAACCAGGCACGCAATATATCGGCCATGTTACTGTGAAAACTGGAAAAGCAAAAACTAAAAGAGTCCATAGTACAGTTTCTGGAAATGGAATAGTTCTGAATGAACTTATTGTAATTAAATGTGATGGAACAAACGTCATTGACGTTTGTTTCATCACAAAAGAGAAGTAATTCATTTGCTGAAGCTGGAGCTTGGGAGACCATTACAATGGTGCATTTGCTTGCTCCACACCAACGAACTGCCCTTAAGACACCCCTTATGTGTATTGGATGGCGCCACAGTTGGTCCCAAAAGCATTTCCCTGGCCAATTGGCAAAGCCATTAAAACCTGCGAGAATCTCACTATAAAGAAATCTGTCTCAATAAGTTTAGAGAATATGCCGAATATAGATAATTTGATTCTCAGTAATGACCAAAAATATTTTTATGATATTTGTTTAGCTGTATTAGTGAATATTTTAGCAGTATTCATTGAAAAACCTAGTCTTGTTGCACACTCAAGATGGCTAACAACTGTAAACCGTATTTTGAAATTTTATGGAGGTACAGAAAATGTGTTATAGCTTACCGCATATATTATGAAAGTATATGCACCCCTTATGGTTTCATGTAAAGATTCATGTAAAGTTTCATGTCCTTTATGGTTCACGGAAGATATCAACGGATTTGATCAAACTTTTGCGATATTATAATGAACCCAAAATATAACTTTTGCACCTCCTGCAGATTGGAATTTCGAAAAATGGTTTCTTCGCTCCACCCTAATGTGTATGTAAGTATATTATACATTAGCAGTAAAATGTGTACATATACATATATATTCAGAGATTTCTCGAGATCTTTATTTTAGATTTGAATGAAACTTTGTATGAAATATAAGAAACTTTGTATAAATGTTTTTAAAAGTAGGTAACTTTGTTGTTTGAAACTTATGAAATAATTCTAGGACAAGAACTTTTTGAAAACGTTTTCCAAAAATGTAGAGAATATCCTCAGAATCAGGTAAAATAAGTGATTATTTCAATAACACTTTTGTGTAGTATGCAATATACTTATTCTAGAAAATATTTTTGGAGAACCTTTTTATTTGTGACAAAATGAATTGATTGAATTGATTTAAAAGTGTGCCGAAATGAAAATTCAAATTACTCAATCAAATTCCATTTTGCAATTCACCCAGTAAGTTTATTTGGGTTTGAATTTTATTATTAATTGGGCAAAAATTAAAAAATTTCGGAATTTTTGATGAAAAAAATTTTTGTTAGCGCATTTTGAAATTGATTTTTATTTGAAAAACGCTTTTTTTTAATATTTTCTCATTTTTAGTCTGCATAGAGAAAGCTGTATTTAAGAAACAGTCCTTGTGTTATATTATGAATTTTAAAAAAAATCTTCAAAATCAAATCAGCGTTTTTCGAGAATATCGGTAAATTGTTGCTAAATATATTATTTTCCGGAATTCCAGAATATTTAATTTCTTGCAATGAATAGGAAAAATAATAGTTTTTGAAATACTTTATCTAGTTTTAGCAAGTAGTTATAATTTTGTTTAAGAGCTTTAACCTTGGTTAGTCACGTGGTTGACAAATGTCCCCACAATCAATTTCTCAATAGATGGCAACCCATGATCAAAGCCTTTTTCAAGTTATTTTCAAAAAATATTTTTTAAATTTTTACTTTATTTTGTTTAATAAGGTTGTGTTTTTAATTGAAATATCCACTTACTTTGATATTTGGTCTCGAATTCAATGGTATGTATGAAAATTTGGATCTGGCGTGAAACACGACTAACCGTGAGACAAAAATTAATCTTTTACTAGATCTTTCGAACACTTTGAAAAATTATGCAAAAAAAAAAAAAAAATACAGTATGTTTTTAAATTTCCTAGCAAAAAGTTTCAATAATTTCTAATAACTATCTTTGGGGGCATATTAACATAACAAAATCTGAAGGACCAATTCACGTGCGGGCAGATTGTGTGGCTTAAGCGCTTTGTAGTCTTTCTTTTCCAAAACACGAACATGATAGATAGTTTCGTTTCATTTGTCGAACTACCTATTGGGAAATTTTCGACGAGATGAAAATTTCCGAAGCAGTTTCCTCTTTAAAGACCTCTCAAAAAGCATTCCACAATTCACACAAAACTTTGCCCAACTAAATTATGGCATAGTGTAGCTCTTGCACAACAAAAGCACAATACAACCAATCGGGCAATCTGAAAAACCAGCCTGTAAAGGGCTTTTTTAAATCGTTTATATTAACTTTGATTTTGTGGGTATGTTTGTCAATGACAAGCAAATCTGATGAGGCCTTATTTAACCACTTTGCCGTAATCGGTCTGTAACTTGGCAGATAGATTCGATGTCGGTGATAATGCATTCTATCAAATTTTTCGCCTACCACTGTCGCTAAAAGGTTGATTTCACGGAATACTAATAAATCAACTTGCCTTCATCTAATCGTGTTAAAATGGCATTTAATAGATCATTGAAGAAACTCTTTTCCGTTGCCAAATTGTTTTAATAAATAAATAATAAAATTGTTGAAGTCAGAATAAATAAAAGATATTTGGATATGAGTGCATAAATTCGTATTCATTTTGAAAAGTAGTTTACCGCATATTTTGCTAAGAGAGTAGATTTTTTTTTTAAAATTAAATTTAGATACCAAGTTCACGCTGGCAACAGAAACGGCGCTTTGTTAATGAATATAAAAATTGATGATGCGTATAAAGGATTTATCTTAAAAACTTCGCTTTTATGGGTTATATCTATATATATAAAACTGTGTTGTCTGTACGTCTGAACCTTATACAAATCCACAGTTTTGCACCTAGAGGTACAAAATTTGGTACATAAAAGCTTCAGTACATGGAGATTGTAGAGAACAACTTTTAAATTCTATTATAAGTTGCTTTCATTAAAATTTAATGGCATGAAAAAAAATCTTGGAATGGCAACAATATTTTTCTATTACATCAGAATAAAACCAGAAGTTATTTTAATGTGTTCCTCTAATTTTTCTGATTAATTTTATGTATTACAATCGTCTGTACAATAAGAAAGGTATTGTAATATTTCAATATATATATTACTGTCAGTCGATACCGTACACAACTTTTGCGCATGTGCGATTTTAAAGCATTATTTTTTTTATGCATCGTTTTGTTTTTCTAAGTTTTAAATTCATCCTGTTTTTGTTTACATTTTGTGTTGTCTTCAAATATGTTTTGTGCTCAGCGGGTATTAATATTTTGATTTTATTTAATGAGTATTAATAACATTTACACAAAATAAGTTCGTTAAATTACTATGTATTTTATTAGCAAATATCTTCTGAATTACAGTTGTCATATATATCTAACATCTAAAAGTTCGTTTACCAACATAATTTACCACTTTACGTTCGTGCTGTTATGGGATGTTTTCAGTCGGATTTTGGCCAATTTAATAAATCTTTTACACCTTTTTTCCAGGATGTTTATCATTACAAGATCAAATGTAAGATCTAATGTGAAATACTACGTACATCATTAGGTGTGTTCTGTGGCACCGCGTTAACCAATATTGGTACTATTACGTTATATCCATGCCACTTGGCGATAATTTTTCAGTTGGCGAACAATTTGGTAGATAACGCTATCGTTTCGAAGCCTGCTAATTTTTCTCTTAGTACAGATTTTGATTTATTTTCAGACAAAAATTTAGAACTTGGTACTTTATATTTTCTTGGTTAAGTTTAAAACAGAGCCTAGAGCTGCACTATATACACATGGCATATTTTGTTAAGTATGTTTATCGATGTTTTGTACAGGTTAAAAAATTTACATATTTTTAAATGGTCAACTTTTTCTCACTGGATTAATTTAAATTATGAATCTAAGAGTGAGTCAAAATATACATAGAATCTAGCATAGCAACGAATTATTTAGACTCAATTTTATTTCATCACTTGCAGCCTCAATCGTAGATTAATGAAATTAACCGAAAACTTTGAAATCATTTCGACATTTGCTAATAGCCTGGAAAAGAAAAGAACGAAATAAATGCTAAGTATAGAGCATCTGCAGTTAGAAAGCTAGGGAATCGCCGCTGCAAAAACAACATCGACTGGAGAATGACCAAGCGAGCTATTACAAAATGAACGGAAAAGTGCATTTGTTATAGAAGATTGGAAACCAACAACAATTAATCCGAAGTCTTTGTAACACAGAACTGATAGATGTCCTTCAACGGGTCTCCAGCAGCGCGGGGCCACACAGCTAGTTATTTTATAAAAGAAGAACTTATATTTCTAAAAATGTCGATTCAGTTGTTGTATTTTGCTTTTGAATTGATTACAAATTACAATTCTACGAGATATATAATTAAAACGCATTCCATAAATGTCTTTTTCTACATTATTCTAAGTAAACCAAAAACCTTAAATCAAAATATTGCTCTGATTTTTTAAAAATATTTTTCATTCCTAATTTAACCTTATTTTCATCAGATATTTCGGATATTTTAGAAAACCTTATTCAGCAAATTCTTTGACAATTCTAATTTTCAAACAAATTTTTTTTCAAACTGCTGCATTGAATTTTAAAAGAGCTATATATTTTTATGATTTACTGGATTTTCTGGATATAAAATTAGTAATTGGAGTTAGAAAAATTCTTATCTTTATGCCAAAATTTTCATTTCAATCGAGTTAATTGTTATGCCTGGACATCTCTGGACATGCATACATACATGCAGATCGAATGCAATAACTTTCATTTTTGATCTCGTTTAATGAAAATTATTACCAAAGAATAATGATAATTTCAGCGATTTATTTCGTAGATACTTTTATATGCGTTTAAAATATGTATCATTTTAATTTACAAAGAATATTTGTTTCCTTTCACAATTTCATAAATTAGAGTATTAAACTTAAGAGGTTTTAGCGCAAAATTTTTAATTAAAATCGATAGAGCCGTTTTTTAGCAATTCTTGAAAAACGTGATTTTTTCGTGTTTTCAAACTTAAGCGCATGCGCGATTTTTGGCGAAAAGTTTTATATTACGTCCCATGGCCATAACCCGCAAACTAAATTTGAACATCGTAGGTCAATTTGTTCGGGGAGTTATCCTGACCACGTGCACATCGACACTCAGACAGCCATTTTTCTAGACCATTTTTTTGAAATCAGAGTATTCCAAAACGGTTTTTCTTTTGATCGAACGCTATACTTTCATTACTCTATGCAAAAGTATGGGTAATTGAAAGTATAAAAAAAGCAAACATTTTGTTTTTTAAGTTCATCCTAAAAATTTTTTTCAGAAGGGTAATGTATACTACCACCCAATCATTTCCCAATATAAAATATTTTAATTTCGATTGCCATATGCTGAAAATTTTGGATAAAAATATGTTTTGTATAGTAAGTAATCGAGTTAGTTTTGGAAGTAAATCGAGTAGGAGTAAATTAAAATATTTTGTGAAATATATGACAATTTATTGAGAGAGAGAGAGTTAATTTAAAATTTGACAAATCACGAAATTTAGAATAAAATTTGACAACTATATCAAAGTAAGCTTCAGATTATTTTCTTGTCTTCGAAAATGTAGAAAGTGTTTTGCATTTCAAATTTGATTCTGATTTTTTACTTTTAAATACCCACTTGTTTACATAGAGTAATGAATAAATAGCATTCGACAAAAAAAAAAAAAAAAAAAAAAAAAAAAAACGATTTTTTTTGCATATCTTTACGTTTTGGAACTCCCTGATTTCAAAAAAGTTGTCTAGAAAAAAATTCTGTCTCTCTGTACGTGGTCAGCATGACTCCCGAACATATTGACCTACGATGTTCAAATTTGGTGCGCGGGTTAGTGGCGGTCATGGGACTTACCATTCAGGTTTCGTCAAAATCGCACATGCGCGTAAGTTTGAAATCATGAAAAAATAATGTTATTTAGCAATTGCTAAAAAGACGGTTTTAACAATTTGGATTTAAAATCTCTGTGCTACTGCCTGTTATGGTGTTCTAATCATCCCCACCTTCGAAATTCCAGTACAAATGCGGTAAAAACGTAAGAAGTTGAAAAACGAGTGCCTTTGACACATAGCTCTCTTTGCTCTTGGGCATCACCCATCAACAAATGATTTTTTTCTGTTTCGCGCACAAGAAAGGACAATGTAATGTCTAACGAATAACATCTCCAATTTGGCCTTTTTTTTGTCCACGTAAAAATAATTGCCAAAAGTATCGCCAAACTTGCTCTTTTTATTTAAATGAGTGAAAACAGTAAATAACACGATAAATATGCATTTAATGACCAATATTCTAGTGTCATTGAAAGTTGTGTTCCAAACCCCTAGTTTTAATCCGTTTTGAAGGTTCCATGCTTTCCTTTTTGGTTCTTGATAGTATAAACCTACCAACGGGAAGATTCATTTTTCATTCCGATTATGTATACTTTTTTTTTGTCTTCTCATAATAAGTTAGCAACATTTGATTGCGTAGAAAAAATGCTACAAAATTGAGAATAACCACTACAATTCATTATTATTTTGTAAAATAAATAAAAAATTTATGATTTAGATAGCTGCTTTATCATGGAATGATTGAAGATGTAAATGATGAAGTTTCAAGAATTATTTCGATATTGTTTTGCATCTATTAAAAAGTATATAGAAAGTCGGAAAATGTTTAAGCGATACTTGTATGATAAAACGTGGAATACAGGTAAGGGGAAGTAAATTAAACTATGTTTAAAAGAAGACAGAAAAACTATGAGGCAATTTATGAAAAAATATATTGCGTTCTAATCCAAGAAATAGAAAATGAATAAGCTTCTTCAGCTTGTACTACGATAAAAAAAATACAATGCTTGTCTTTACGAACAAACTTCTACTTGAAAATATGTAGAAAAACTTTCATTTTACAGATTAGAAATCAACAAAACTTAAAATAAAAGTTGTTGAAAAACTGTAAAAGCTAGTCTAGGATTACATAAATTTAAATTGGGGTTGCATAGCATTCAACTTTAAAATTGAGTTTTTAAATTGCAGAAAGTAATTAATTTTTCAAAATTCTGGCATGATATTAAAATTGTGATAGGAAATAGGACGAATTTATTCAGGTCATATTTTGACTAAATGCTTTAATAAATGACAAAAAGTGCTTCTTTGATACCAGATCATAATTATTTTAACTTTTTTTTCTGTATTGATGTGATTTATCTTACATTAATAAAAAAAGTGATTGAAACAAAAGAAATTGAAACCTTTGAAGGATAACTGATTTAATGAGTGGATGTTTTATTTATACTTTCGCAACTTTTTTTTCATTAAAATATAAATAATTTTTTGAACATTTGAAGAACTAGAAAAGATGCTAGTAATTACATATTTAAGAAATTTCAATCAAATTACAATAAATTAATTGGTGAATATATCTTTTAATGTACACGGTATTTTTAAACTGAGCATTTATGTCACGGAATTGTATACAATTTTGTTCAGAAAAAAACATCGCACATATTCTTTGTTATAATATTGGAATTTCTTACCTTTCGTTTAACTACCTTTCTGTTTACTTTCTGGTTAACTATAATTTTTGTCCTTTACTCTGTCAAACATATGTAAATCAAGTTAGTCTAAATTTAGAATATTCAGTACACAAAATTGCGTTCGAAATCTATAAAATCTATCTGCATCAATTATTATTATTTGTTTATGTACAAAATTAACACACTTTTAAACATAGTATTAGAATACTAAAAAATAATTATTTGAATTTAAATTGTTATAACAAATCTAGGCTAAAAATAAGTAAGCTTATATTATTTTTTCGTTTTTGAAAAAAGGTTCCAACCTTTAAAAAAAAAAAAAAAAAAAAAAAAAAAAAAATCAGTGGTTTTAAAACAACAATGGTTTTTAAACTATTCATAAATTTACTTAAAATTTCCCTCTGTGTTTGGGGCTTTTAATAAGAATACAACATTAACAGCATTTAATTTGACAAGATTAGAATATGTACTGTCAGAAAATAACTCACTTACCATTGGTACACTGTTTCAATGTTTCTCCTAATTCATATTCTTCAAGCTTTATTTACCATTTAATTGAAATATTTTAAAATTAAATTTAAATTCTTATTTAAAACCTTTATTCATTTTTAAATATAACTTAAATGTATTCAACATTTAATGATCAATATTTTATTCCAAGTTTATCGAAAAACTTAAGTTCTGATTTTGAAATCTTTCCTTGTTGACATTCCGATAGTTTTTATGCATTTTATTTTGTATTAAAGTTTTCATTTAAGTATCAGTATAGATCAAAAATAATTAGTTTCTGAATAAAAAAAAACCATGAACGCTTAATGTGTTTCTGGATTTAATGTATTGTTCATAAATTACTAAATTAACCTCGTATTTAAATATTTAACGTATTTGAATTTCTATAATTAACCCTGGGTTAGTCGTGCGGTTGACGAATGCCCTCATAATCAATTTCTCAATAGATGGCAGCCAATAGATAGACCATCTTGATTAAACATCTTACAGAATTTGTCAAGTTATTTTTATAATACTTTTTAACTTATACTTTATTATGTTCAATAATGTTGTGTTTTTAATTAAAATACCCACTTATTTTGATATTTGGTAATGAATTTAATGGTATGCACGAAAATTTGAATTTGAGGGACATTTGTCCCCCCCCCCCCCACGACTAACCGCGAGACAAAAAGTTGCACGCCTAACCAAGGGTTAAACATTTCTATAACTAAATGGCAGCCATTCCATATTAAGTAACTGTGAAAAAGCATAATCATTTTCCTTATATAACTCTTTCACAAAATATTATCTGTTATGTTACTGGCAAGAGGAATTTAATAGATAAGGTTAGAATTGGATTTTTATTTGGTTTTTGAAGTATGGATCTTTAAAGTGAAAATTTCCTACAAAATAACCCGGATTAATGCTAATTATAATATATCTTTAAATTTGATATTCTTTGCTAAACTATTAAGTATTTGTTGCATTTTTCAATCACATCTGTGAACCAGTAGAACATTTGTGGGATATTCAGTTATAAATTAAAATGTGTTTAAACTATCTCAAAATCAATCTTTATAGGGCGTTTCAAGCCGCACAGTAGCTCAACAAAACCTCTTGCAAATTTAACTAATTAATTGTATTTGAAACAGAGAGAAAATTCTCTTTTATTAAGTAAAAAAGTTGGTTTTAGTTTTTTTATATGTAAAAAATACTGTTGTAATAAAACAAAAAAAAGTCGTACTGTTTTTGTATTACTTTCTATCAACATATTAATTATTATTGTAACCACAGATTGCATAAGTATTCCAACTTTCATTTTAATTTCCTATTATAATATTTTGTTGGGATTACGTAAGTGTGAAAAATTCCTATTCTACAGAACATTGGCATGTGAGTCGCAATTAAAGGGAAACTCTACCCTCAAAATTCCAACTTCTTTTTTCATTAATAGAGAAATGTGAAATTTTTACAGCATGTTGTAAAATATGTTAATTTCAAAAATCTTTATTCTAATTTAAAAATATGTAGTAGTTTTCAATTTCTTAACACTTAAGTAAAATTATTGCAGATTTATAGAATTTTTTGTTCTTATGAAAAAACATTTATACTATAATTAATTAATCCGAGTTCCATATTTTAATGCCAATTTTTATGTAATATAGTTAAAAGATTTTTTTAGAAAAATTGTGTCAAACAATTGGAATATCTAAAAAATGTGTAAAACATTTGAAATTTTTAAATTAAAAAAAAAAAAAAAATTAAAAATTATTTTAGTATTTTTTTGTGAAATATTGTTCTTTCATATAAATTCAAGTGAGATACATCTTTTTTTTTATTTTAAAGTACAACAATAAAAAAAAAGTTTCAATGGAAGAGTGTCCCCTTAAGTGTCAATATTTGACTCTGCAGAGTGAATCATATAGAAGAAAAAAACATTTTGTTCAATTGTTATTTCAAAATCACAATGAGAGTAAATGTCTCATCTGGATGCAAGGGAATTCTTCCAAAACATTGGGTTGAGAGTTGCAATTAAGTGTTAATATTTGACTCTGCAGAGTGAATCTTAAAGAAGAAAAAAAATTGTGTCCAATTGGTATTTCGAAATCACAATGCGAGTAAATGTCTCATCTGGATACAAAGGGATTCTTATAAAATACTGGCATGTGAGTTGTAATTGTGTCAATATTGACTCTGTAGAGTAAATCGTATCAAAGAAAAAACAACAACATTGTGTTCAATTGTTATTTCCCAATGAGAGTCTCATTTGGATGCAAAGGGATTCTTCCTACTGAATATAATAAATATTGTGCCGAGCTGCATTTTCTCAAAACTTATAAATAATTCAACGAATTCTTTTCCTCATTTTCGAAACTATTGATTTCATATACACATGGTAGAAAGGAGGCATTTTCTATTCAATAATTTCAGATCCAACTGGCTTGTCAAGGAAAGTCGGGTCTTCCATTCTAATCATATATTTATGCTTTATTTCCCTTTCAAAATTTAATTATTATTGTGTGTGAAGCTTTTGGAATTTATAATGTCTTTTGTTATTAATATTCTGGTTTGATATTTCTTGAGTAGCTTTATTATGCAAATACTTTGAAGAGGAATACTAGTAAGGATCATTCAATGTACTCGCTACGTTCCAGTTCATTTAGAAACTACTTTGTAGAAAACCTTTCAAATTTGGGGAGTTAAAAGATCACTTCATGAAATAATATAAATTGTTTTAGTTTAATTTCTATCTATTATAAATGAGGATTAAAATAGCAAAAGACAAGAACAGGTGATACATTGTACAGTACAAAAAAAACAAAAAACAGAACGATGGCTATATCTTTTGTTCTAATTGTTGAAATAACAAACAAAAGGTACCATTGTAAATCGTGGAAGGTTTTTAATAATTGTATGTAGTTTTTTTATCATGAGGGGTCATCTACATATTAAAACAGAACCAAACTTTAAAAAGTTCAATTGCAACCTCATAATATTATTCCATATTTGGATTCAGCATTAAAAAAGAATGCGAAATACAAAAATTCGTAATTTTCTAATGAATGGTTTGTAATTTAAATGATAAAAAGAAAATGATAAATTAATGTTAAAAAAAAAGTTGGTTTTTCGGCTATAAATACTTAAATAATTAATATATTTCAGTAATTTTTTTTTCAAAAGATAGTTTGTAAATGGCCAAACATAAATAGCAATCAGCTTTTGAATCAATTTCTTTTTTAATAATTAATTATTAATTAATAAAGCAATTAAATTTTTTTTTGAATAGAAACATATATTTTTTTTGCTTTCATTAGATTTACCATGGTCTAAAACCCCCCATAATTTTTTCTTTCCATTTTGACTATTAGTTCTCGATTTTTTAGAGAAAATGTAAAAAACGCTCACTTTAAGGGACCGTATAGTAGACGACTTTTGAAAACTATCAAAGATTAATTCAAGGTAAACTAGAGGTGTGGAAAATCGCATAACGTTCAATTATCGTATAACCAATAGTTTAAAAACTAAGAAACACGCTTTAATAGGAAAGTGAACCAAAAAGTAGAAGATAATTTTAAATAAGTTTGAAATAAGAATAGAGTGATTAACAAGAAATATTTAATTTATCGTAAAAAAGCGTGGGGTGCTTGATGTCAATTTTTGTAAATATTTAATGACAGATATTGGTAAAAGTAGAGCCATTATGAAAATATCTTGAAAAGCACACCACGCTTTTTTACGATAAAATAAATATTTCTTGTTAATCACTCTATTCTTATTTCAAACTTATTTAAAATTATCTTCAACTTTTTAGTTCACTTTTCTATTAAAGAATGTTTCTTAGTTTTTTAATCTATTGATTAATTTCTACTTTTTAGTTTGATTTTCTATTAAAGCTTGTTTTTTAGTTTTTTAAATTATTAATTATTTTTTCTGTAAACTATAATTTTTTTTTTTTTTTAATTTGCTTTCTTAAATTCCATTTATTTAAAACAACATTTTTTAAGCAATTTCAATAAGTTATCCTTTAAAAATTTTACTGAATCATGTGACTTTTTTATTTTATAAATAATTTCAACGATCTAGTTACATTTGTGTTTATAGTGAAATATTTCTGTAAAATATTCATGCTTTGCTAAATACTGTTTACTAATTCCTACATTTAATATTTATTAATTTTCTAATTATCAGTAGTATTCGTTATATTTCTGCAATTACAGTTTTCGATATTTTATTTATTTCGTGTGAAGAATGCACATCTTTAATGTTGTAAATAAATTATGTTACTTTTGCGTTTACTTGCGATTTTTGTATTAATCTTAAACATGACACTATAAATCCAAGTAGTTTCTATGCAATTTTAGACTAATACTTGTATTTTTTAATCTTCGTAAAACGCGCCACATTAACCGTTCGATTTCTCCCGCTGTGAAGAACCTTAAAAATACCTTTCGTTTTATGGAAATTCTCCCTGAAGATCGGTCAAAAAATCGTCGAAATATTTTCGCTCATAAGTGACGTGTTTTTCAACATAATGCAACGAAATTTGGTACTTAGGGTAAATGATGTATTCTGAATCGAATGAAATGATAAAAAATAAGGGTTCGTATTGAAATTTTCAAAGATAGCATTTACTTAGTATACGGTCCCTCAAGAAAAAAAAATGCATCAGATATATAGAAAATCGCAAGCAAAATATTTTGGTGCAAACCGTAAGATTCTACGATAATTAGAACCGAAGATATAGCCATCGTTCTGTGTTTTTTTTTGGGTACTGTACATTGCATACACATTGACGTAAGGATTTCAAACATAAAATAAAATATATTAGACGATATTTTCGAGTTTTTAATTTATGTCATATCGTTAAGTGATCATTTTCGTACCTACTCATCAAATTTCAAAGTTTTATACGAAGTAGTTTCAAAATGCACTGGCCTAGAAGATTGTAACATAGTAAGTATAAGGAATGATCCTTACTAAGACTTCCCTCTTAAGTGATGACAAGTCTAACATGATATTTAAAATAACTCTTAATCATACAATATAAAAATATTGTATACAAATATAAACAAGATTATAGTTGCCTTATAAAACCCTTCAACGAATTAGTATCGACTTTTTAGTGCTTCACTTAGAAAATTAAAAGCGGAATCTTTATAACAATCATTTCTTTATTTGTTTGCCCGTTTATTGGAAACTTTAAAAGTTGAACCAATTGAATAATTTTAGTGAAATTTGGTAGTTCAATCATATCACCACATAAATTAAATAAGAAAATCCTTTTTTTTAAGTTTACAATTGTTTCTTAAGTTTGAAAGGGATCATTATGTTTGGTTCCAAATGAAAACTATCGATGGGGTGATTTTAATTATATATTCTTTCAACAAAGCATCTGATTAACTGTTGGAAAATACTTATTCCCATTTTCAAAAATTTCGGACACAAATTAAAAAATTAAATTAGGAAAGTGGATAGCAATTAATAGTTTGAAGGGAAAAAATAGTTCATTAAAATACCTTACAAGTAAATAAACAAATTTAATAAATTTTAATACTAGATCTGTTGGTAAATGGCTGTGGTCTAACAATAAGCTATAATATTAAATTTCTATAAGTTGTTAGAGATTTGTGCTCAAGTGGCATAGTTTTTAATGTCATTTCTTTCATTTAAGTAATTTGGTACTAGGAAATATTCAAGTTTTTGAATTAAAAATAAAATTTTACACATACATTTTTGAAAATTTCAAATATGTTTAAAAACTTGCATTAAGAAACAAGTAAAGTGCTATTTCCTAGCAGTAGAAGCTTTACATTACGATTTTGTTGTAAAATAATCAGTGATTTGCATTATCCAAATAGCCTCAGGGCTGAATTTCTTTGACATTGAAACTAACTTGGTAGTGACTCACCAACCAAACCAAAACTATATTTCAACGCTCAGATTGCTGAGCGTTGAAATATAGTTTTGGTTTGGTTGGCTACATAAAAGAAATGTATGTATAATAAAAGTGTGTGACACATTCTGTTTAAATTTGGATAAGCACCACCATAAAAATATAATGAATTATTTTTTATGTCTTTAGTAAAATCAACATATTTTAAGTTTAAGTGATTTTTGATGACAAACATTCAATTATTTATCGCATAAATACTATTATACTCTTTAAATAGAGTATGACGGAGCTTAAAACGAATATTTAAAAATAATTATTTGTGAGGTTTAATTACATGCAAGAAATTATATTAGAAATTATGACTGATTTAATAAGTAGCAGTGCAAAATATGCGTTTGATTTATATTTGATGGTTACGTAGTCTTTTTAAATTATCTTTATCGGAAGTATAGGACAATTATATCACAAATGTGTAGGACGACAAAATGAATCAAGTATGTAATTTAAATTAAGAATAGTGCACTAAAGAATCATTTATCTATAAGTCAGTTGGGTTTTTACCACTGTTTATGTTAAAGTTTTGTTAATTTTTTATGCTAAGTTTAATATGTTTACTTTTAATTATATAAAAGTGATCTAGTGCAATAAATAAATGATCTTAAAAAACAACTTAAAAGTTAGCTTGCATATAAGTTTTAAAAATATCACAATATTTATTATAAATTTTCAGTAGTTTAAAATCAGCTCTATATACAAACAATGCGTGTAAAAAAGCTCTACGTAGCGAAATAGAAAATATATATTACTTTCACCATACACTTAAAAATAGCCTAGGCAAAAAGGAATAAGAAAAACACAGCTAAAAGCGAATTAACAAACACAAAAATCATTTTTGCCACACAGATACAACTATCGTGGTAGCGCTTTAAAGAGGATAAATACAAAACAGTTCCATGACAGAAAAGGCAAGGCATCATAATAAAACTTATGAATGAATAATAAAAAACACAAAAATTTGACATCACACGGAGCTAGGACATTTCATGACAAACACATATTTTCTACTGCCCATGTAAAACTTGACAGAAGATCACAAAATCTCCTTACTGTAGCATGACTAGTTTATGGAACAGGTAGCATAGGCCAGACCTCCTTTCAGAAATAAAAATGGCTTTTTGATGAGTGGATCCATTCGAAATTAATTGCTTTTTGATACATTTGTAAAAAACAGTTTGATATGATAAGGAAAACCAACTCTTAACTCTCAATGGATGATTTTTTAATTTAAATAAAGGAAAATAATTTAAAAATCTCATGAGATCTTTATAGAAATATAGGTCGATAGATATTATATTTTAAAATCTAAATATGAAATCGTACTCGTTTTTATAACAACCCTCAATGGAGCAAAATATTGTTTCTTAGGCGTATAATTGATATCATAATTACCGATTTCATAAGAATTACGGGGAATTCATAAAAAAATATTTATTTTAGGGATGTCTACATTTATTTTGCATCTGTTAGTAATAAATTTGAGACATGGTCAGATCTTTGTTTCCATGAGGTGGATCAAAATAATAGGAGATTGGAGCTGCTTTTCCAAATTTATTCAAACTTGAAATATTTGTTGAACACGTTGAGTGTCACGTCAGTCAGGTGACTGACACTGTAAAATATGATGCAAAATTAAAAAAATCTACATTGTTTTAAGTTTTTACTGAATTTTTTTAAAAAAATTTACTCGATTTTTATTGATTGCAAGATTATAAAATACAAGCGCTGCCAAGCCCGTAGCCAGGATTTTTTTCGGGGGAGGGGGGTAATGTTGAAAATTTGATTAAATACATACAACAAGTTATACAAAGAAAGAAGGGGAAATAGTGAAACATGATTTCACACAATTTTCGGGGGGGGGGGGGGTCCAGTCGGACCACCCACCTCCCTGTCTACGGCCCTGGCTCTGCCTGATGGAGATTTTCTTTAAAATACACACGTGGCGCTCAACGTGTTGAATAATTTCACGTGCCTACTCATTTTCAGCATGAAGAAAAATGTTGTTTCGTGTTGAGAGCATCAAAAAGCCACTCTTTCTGAAAGTGCACAAGATGTTTAAGAAAGGGAGTGCAAAATGAGAATAGAGCTTTGTTTTCTGAGGAGTTTTGGAGAGGAATTTACTCACCTCTTGACGAAGGCACTCCAGAACTGGCTACCATTGGGTCAATCAGAACAAAGCAAAAAGCAGGGACATGAAACGTATAAGTCAGCACTATGATAGGAGCAGATAAAGACACACGCACGCACACACACAACACAGTTCACAAAAGAGATGCCAAGAGACACCTTGGCAAGGGCACCTTCAACTTCCTCCAAATACTACAGTGTTACACAACACTGTAATACAAATCTCTTTTTGCACAGGAAGTTGGAAGGCACCACAGACATAGAATTATCAACTCCCACATACAAAGACAAACACACATAAATAAGTATCAGTTAAATAAAGAAATGATTAAGAATGAGTATATATTTGGCAGCATAGTTGTATTGCGTTGAATGAAGACGAACACAAACAGGAGGGAAAAAACACACAAGACGCTGTCACCAGCACCCCCATTCCAGCCCCACGTATTTGTGGGGGGAAAGGCGGCAGCCAGATCGAAACAACAGCTACGATTGCGATATCATAAAAAGGAGGACATTTGATTGATATTTTATTCCTCTAGATTAACTTTGATTTTGTGTGTGGGTGGCTGTGTATTTCGATGACGGAGGTCTAATTAACCCACTTGTCTTTATCCAATCGGGCTGAAACTTGGCAGATAGTTTCGATGTCTATTTCAATGCATTTTATCAAATTTGGGGGCTGTCACTGTCACTCAAAAGTCGCCTTTACACTCATTGATATAATTGTTTTGGAATACTAATAATCCCCTTTGACCTATCATTGAAGAAACTCTTATGTTGCGAAAATTGTTTAAATAAATAAATAAATAAATAAACAAATAAACAAACAAATAAAATTGTTTTAATCCCAATAAATAAAAAATATTTGGCTGTGAGTTTATATTTAATTGAAGTTATTTTTAAAGTTAAATAGCGTTTCGGGGTTGTTTTTTAATATATTCATAAATTCTATCTGATATTCTGCGAAGATTTTTTTATTTAACATGTATTACTTTCGTTTCATTTTGGATTCCTATGATCTCTGCTATAGTCCAAAACAACTTATACTGACCTCATTGAATGCGCCGTAGGATGGATTCGTAAAAATATAGTTTCGAGCAAATCTCAACTTATATATCTAAATATATAAAAGGGAGTTGTCTGTTCGTCTGAACCTTATACAAATCCACAGTTTTGAACCTAGAGGTAGGAAAATTGGTACATAGAAGCTTTAGTGCATGGAGATTGTAGAGAACAACTTTTAAATTCGATTAAAAGTTGCTTTTATTAAAACTTAATGACATGAAAACAAAATTCTTGGAATGGCAACGATATATTTTTTTACGTCAGAATAACACCAAAAGTAATTTTAATATGTCCCTCCTTATTTTCTGATTATTTTTTTGTATTACAATCGTCTGTCCGATAAATAGTTCGGTTGATATAATGATTGTCCATGTATTTACTGTAATTCTATGCTCTGTGCATACGCGATTTTTGGCGTAATGCTAATAATCTGAATGTAAAAATATTATTGAAATTCACTGGAAACTTTCAAGTCATTACGACATTTGTTATTTTTTTCCAGGTAAATACTTATTCGTTTCCTTTAAACAGAATATTAAAATACGTTCTTTTGATTATTTTTATTTTTTGTATCGTGTTTTTGTAGTGTGTACCCAAGTTCCATACATTTAATCTAGATTTGAATAAATTTTGTAGATGATAAATGTTTAATTATTTACACCAGACTATTTTGATCAGGATTATGAAGTAGTTGGTAAAAGCCGGGCATGAAACTACTTTGTACAAAAGAAATTCGAAGAATACAAAACTTTTTTGGTTCAGATGTATAAGACATTTCTTTGGTACGATTTTGTTGGGTGCTTTTTTACAGATAAATGTGGTTTCTCGCAACGATTTTTATTTTCAGTTTCATTTTAATTTTATAATTATTTATATTTTAACTTAATTTGGTACTAATCCGTTTGCCGGGTTACAGCCAAAAAGAAGGCCTAAATAATCTAAACTAACAACTTTTAAATAATTTATATTTTCTATAATTTGAATTGGAGATACATTTACGCGTCATTTATATGGGTAAAGATTTAGGCTTGGCGCCAACTGGTAACCACCTAACGGAAGAGTGCCTTTAATATTTATATTTTAGCTTAATTTAATTATTATTTATATTTTAGTTTTCTTTTAGTTACCATGTTTTTCATTTTTGTGATTTTTCTGATCGTTAAATGAAAAAATCGCCAAATGCCCTTTACTACATTTGTTCCACTTTTTCTTAAATGTAAACTTCTAATGTCTTTCAACGGGTCCTCAGCAGAGCGGGGCCACACAGCTAGTATAGTAATAGTGATAACCTGCACACATAGTCTTGTATTAAACTTTAATATATGCAGACAAAAAAAAAGAAAATAAGCGTTTTTAAATTTCAATTTTCTTAATATTTTACTTTTCTAACCACGGTTACTATAAGAGTTTTAAAGAATCATATGGTGTCTCCTCTCAGTTCAAGACGTCACATGTAAGATTATTGCGCAGTTAATCTGGGCGTAGTAAACCGGGTAGCGTATTCAATGAAATCAGGATAAATTGTCTTGGACTATAGTGAAACACCGATTACCTTTTGTATATGATTCAACCTATATACATTGCAGGGATGCATCTCATTGTATTATGCATTTAAATTAAGAGTAAACTTAGGAGTTGTCAATCTGACTCATTTTCAGAATTTTTTTTAGATCTTCAAATAAATTAAGTAAGGTAAGAAATATCTTATAATTTCCATCCGGAAACTTATTTTAGCATTTCCATTTAGCGTTTATTTATTTTTTTAAAACTAAAATAGACACATAATTATGTAAATGATCAGTTTAGACACATAATTAAAGGAAATAGATTTAAACATTTGTTTAAGCTCTTGCAGGATGAATAAAAAGAAGCTCAGTTGATTTTATAATTATGAACCACAAAAATACTGCAGAATTTTTAAGATTTTTGTCACTTATATTGTAGAATTTATAGCTTAAGTTGTAAATAATAATACTCATGCATATTATTATTTGATATCATTAATTAACTTTTTGGAGCAGTTTTAGAAAATTACTTTTTCTTTATAATTATTAGAAGCAGTTTATCAGAATGTAAAAAGAACTAAAAAATGAAATTTTAATATAATTATAATAATTATTATTTTATACCATTAATTATTTATATCTCTTAAAATAATTATTTAAATTTATAAATAATATTTAGGACATTCTTACTCTAATGGAATTTTCAAAAGTGTACTTCATAAGTTTGTATTCATTATTTTTTTCCTTACAAAAGTCATAAACTCACCACAACGTTTTTTCGGGGACAAGACTTCAGAAAAATCAACTGAATGTTTTCAAGCAAATTCTATAAAAGTTTTACAAATTGTAATCATTGTCTTGATATAAATTAGTTCATAACTTCGATGATGTGTAGGGAAAAACACTCAGCGTTTAATTTTAATCTAAGTTTAAATTCCGGGAACTCATCGAAATTTTTGTTTCGATTTCTTTACAAAGTACAAGGTGATTATAATTAAAGTTAAAAAAAATGTCAAAGAGAAGAACTGGTTAGAATGACCTAAAATTTGACCTGAATATACGTAAAGGAAGGATAAATGTTATGGCATAAAAATAAATTTATATATAAAAGTTTTACAAGTTGTAATTATTGTTTTGATATAAATTAGTTCATAACCCCGATGCTGTCTAGGGAAAACACTCAGTGCATTAGAGTAATTTTAATCAAGGTTTTAATTCCGGGAACTCATAGAAAAATTTTCTTTTCAATTTCTTTACAAAGTACAAGGTGATTATAATTAAAATTCAAAAAACTGTAAAAGAAAAACTGGTTAGAATGACCTAAAATTTGACCTGAATATACGTCATGGAAGGAGATTGGTTGGTTTGTACGCTCAAAGACCTATTTTTATGCACAATGACGGCTAATAAGGCCGGAACCTACAGCTTAACGTGGACACAACGAACATCCATGCCTAACCCGGAAATCGTTACCTTTGGCATGCTAGGCCAGAGCTCTAACCCTATTGCTATCTAATGGACTTATGGAAGGAAAAATGTTATGACATAAGAAAGCTATTTCAATTTATTTTTTTATGCCGTACATTTCTCGTATGTTCAGGTCATTCGAACCAGTGTTTCTTTCTTTACAGATTTTCAAAGTTAAACTCTAATTATAATCTCGCTGTAGATTTCATATAATTATTCAATATTATTTGGAAAGATTATTGTGAATAATGTTTAGATTTTTTTTCTCAACATACTTAATAATTTCTTACATGCTTTATTTAGGAAAAAATCGACGTATATCTGACGTTCAGATACATTAAAAAAATATATATTTGACAATATGTTAGGTAGTTGTAACAAAATGTTAAACTGGAAATGCTGTTTAAATTTGAATAGAAATATGAGAGACAAATTTTATAGGGTGCTATCGCAATCGCAGCTGCAAACAATCACAAATCAGACATCAGACTCAGAAACATATAGACAGGCACACACATATAAAAGTCCCAAAGATACAATTGCTGATTAAAAAAAATTTTAAAAGGTGGAAGAAAGCAGCTTTTTGGAAAGAAATAACACATTTATAGAATTATTAATACGTTAAGCTATATTTAGAAATTGTACTTTAATATTTATTAAAACATCGTGAACTTTCACAAGAATAATTTAAGGTATAGGAAGCTGTTTTGTGTCTTACACAGAAAAGCTGTCTTTGAGATTTTACATGATCTTAGGCGGTAAAATAATGAAAAATGCTTAGTTTGACGAGAAAATGTCAGAAAACAACGAACATTCCTGATATTTTTCAAACTTATATTTCAAGTACTCAATATGATTGCTTTTAATAATTTTGTTCAGTAGAACATCACTATAAAACTGATTTCTTAAACGTCATTTAAAGATTCGAATTTTCAAAGAGACTCTCGTTAAGAAATCTTCCTGCATTTTCTTAATACGAAATCTATAGAATCCTTTGGGAATTGCCAACATTTTTGCCGGATTAAACTTTAAACGAATGATTAAATTGAAAGAAATATATTTCGGGTCTAGTAATTGAAATGGATAATATTTTTTTTATTTGCTTATTAAAAAAACGTATTATAGTGAAAATTGTACGTAATTTTCACTTTGAGTGAATAAATAGTGACACAATTTAGATTAAAACATTGTTACTTAACACGTTGAGTGCCACGTCAGTCATTGGTAACTGCACTGAACTTTCCGTTTAAGCCGCGTCAGTCACCGGTAACTGACAGTGTAAAATATGATATAAAACAAAACAACAACACAAAATTACATTGGTTTAAGCAATACTGAATTACTGAAAATTTAATTTAAAATTAAATTACATTGGTTTAAGCAATACTGAATTACTGAACATTTATTTAAAATTTACTTAATTGTTATTTATTACAGGATTGTACAATGTACAACATGAGCGCTTCTAACCATCGCGTGGACGGGGATTTCCTTAAAAATACACTCGACACTCAACGTGTTAATCTTTTTGACGATATTGCATAAATAATTTTAAAAGAATGCATGATCGTAGGTTATCTAACAATCTTACAAGCGCAATTTCAAGGAAACTTTGTTAGTAGTTCTGTGCCTTGAATAAATAGCAACACAATTTAGACTAAAACATTTTTTATTTAATCTTTTTGATGATATTGCATTAAATGATTTAAGATGAAAAGCATGATCGCAGGCTCAAGCGCAATTTCAAAGAAACCTTTTCAGCAGTTTTGTACCTTGGGACATAAACATAAAAGAAAAGAACACACAAAACAAGGCTGCCTGGTGACAGGACGGGATTCGAGACATACTCCGTGTGATCTGACGGGACACAGGACAACACACACAGTCGAGTCACTACTCGACAAACACAGAACACAAAAACATATATGTATCAACATTTTAAAAAGTCATTAAGAAATTTAATTGACAAATAATTAGGCTATACTTTAGTATTCATAGTTTGAAAAAGGAAATTTCCTAGGAACAAATACAAAATGTTAGCATTTTCTTACCCAAAATCTTCACTACTTTGCTTCTCGGTTTGATGAATCTATATGAGCATAAATATATTTGAAATACAGTCTGTTTGATGAGTCCACGAAGATTGGAAGACTTCTTTTTAGATTCATTTATCAAATAGCAATTTTATTAAGAATGCAGTTTTTGAATTCATTGACTAAAAGCAATTTGATGGAATCAAAATGTTGAACAGTCTATTCAGCAATTAAAAGTCGTTTTTTCTCCCATCATGTATTAAAAATTAATATATTTGACAAAACCTTAATTTGATGTAGGAAAAGCTTTTTAGAAGAATTAATTTTACTTAATGACTAAGCTTACAAGGGAAAATTTACTAAAATTAATTAAAAAATAAGTGTTTTATTACATCGCATGTGATTTTCATGCTCTTTGATTTATTGAAACAATTATAAAGAAAATTGAAGTTTCAGAGAGTTGTATAGGGTAAAATCTTTGTGAATTGCGGAAGAAATAGTCAAAAGACTACGACAAGAACTGTTATTTTGTGAACATTTTCGATGACATACGATTGCTTTCATTGGGTGAATGTTTCAAAAGAGTTAAAAAACATTCTCAATGTTCTCAATGACTGTTTAGTTCTAATCCATATTAAGACTCCCATGTTCAACAAAGTTTGAAATAGAATGGCTTAAAAAGACCAAACTTTTAATGTATTATTATAGATATATTAATCTTTGTATCAATCGCTTTTCATCCTTAGCATAACTTCTTTTAACCTTGATTTAAAACAATTGTAATTTAAAATTAGATAACAAATTGATTCAACTAAATGTGAATGAAAAACAAAACGTATGCATGTTTAATCAAAGTGTTATTTGGTAAAGTGCATTAGTATTTAAATTTTGTAATGGCCAAAATATGTCATAGTAATTTGAAAAGTATTTTATTAAAACTTTTTCTTTAAATTTCGTTTTTTTTTTTAAGCTATTTTTACAACACCCACTTTAGTATTTTTGTGAGGATATAACGTATAGAAGACATATAAGGCTTTCTTTGAAGCCCTTAATAAAATATATCTGTCTTTTTGAAAGCTTACCTTTCCGAGTATTCGTCTTTATGCGCATAACTTTGTACACTCTGTTCTTCGATGAGGAATTTCATCTTCTGGTAGAAGGAAGCTGTGACTGCAGGTGGCTGTTTGCGCAGCAGAATGTCGAGGGGGTCTGGAGAGGACATGCACATCAGACTATCTTGACACTGGCCCTTGTAGCAACATTCGCTGTCTGCACAGTCCACCAGCCCATCTGAGCATAGAACGGACAAGTCACAAAAAGGATCAGTTGTACATTAGGGTCGGCCGAAAAAAATGAATTGCGAAAATCCTAAAAGCAATAGTGCGGAAAATTTGTCTTTTGACATCAATAGTAACTGTGCAAAATCTTAGCAAAATCAAAAAATATCATCCGGTGCCACAATGGACGTAAAGTTTCTAAAAAAGAGTCAAATTCACTATTTGATAGGTTAATTTTAAGGATTTAAAAATTTGTGAAAATAGAAAAGGTTGCTCTAAGGTACTATAATAAGAACAAAATTTTTCAATAAGATAAAGTAATAGCTTTCATTGTCCCAAGAGCTGTGGATTGACTAAAATAGTGATAAAACGAGCAGATTTTCATGCAAGTGTGAATTCTCAGCCTGTAGTTGCTAGAAATCACGGCGGATACCTGCAAATGAACAGACTTTTCTTACTGACCAGAGAAGTATTCGCACGCAAGACCTTCCTTCCCCTAGGGCCTACAAGATCCGGCTTAGGGCAAAAATGCCTGAAAAATTCTAAATTAGTGTGTGACTATCTATTTTCTATTCAGTGCACTTAATCAATGCCATAAAATATGATAATATATTTTGATGACTCATTATTATTAAAATATTAATATCTTAACAATAATTTAATCAATACGATATTTAAAATTGTCAATAATATTTAAAAATGACCAACAACTGTCAATTCGGGGGGTGGGAGGGGGAGAGCATTTATTATATCCCATTGAGCGTCCAGGGAATGGGCAAAATTGTACAGTTGTTTTCCCTGCAATAATTTTAAAATTATATTTTTGATTCTAATATATAATTAATTTAATTTATTTTTTTATTCAATTTGTTTTAAATGGGTTTTAAACTATCATCCTAATAAAAATATTAATTTTTTTTTTATTTTAAATTTTATTTATAAATTTAAAAACGTTATGTATTGCTAGAAAAACTGGGAACAAAAGGACGAGATAATCCGGAACAGCCGCTCTATGGGATATTATGCCTATAGTAATCAGTTCAGAATAAAAGCCCTGTTCCCACGATGGCTATTGGATTCATAGATGTTTTGTTTTGGTAACAAAAGGACTAAAATAGAAAATGACTAGCGAGCCAAATGAAACAGCATGTCTGACATCATCCGTTAAAATACATGTGTGGCTCCTGTGCATCTTTTACCAATGAGGTTTTATCCAACTCTACAAACCCGTTCGATGAATATGATACTAAAAATAATGACACATTTCAGGATATATATTCATTTGACTTCAAAAGAGGGCACTTCGCAAATGGCAGTTCAGTCTACCAACATTAGCAGTCATATCTGATGGATTTCGAGTGCCAAACAGAGCTGCAGCTGCTATAGAAATACCTGTGCTAGAAGACTTGGTCATTATAACATAAGAAGATTCATGTAAAGTGATAGACAAAAGTAAACTGAGAAGAGAGAAAGTAAGAAAAAAGATAATTAAATTTCACCCCCAAACTGTTGAGTAGCAGGGTATATATTTTGATGGCAGCAAGGCTATTACTTTGATCCAAAAAAGGAAGGTAAGGAATTATACCAGAGAACAATTACTGAGAAACATGCATTAGTAGTCCAAAAATTTGAATTAGAATATCTTGAACATGTTATTCCAGAGTCTGGTTCGGAAGTTAGAAACAAAAATAGTATTACTGACTTTACAGAAAAATATAGTCCCCAAAAAACTAACAGCTGTTGGATTTAATGGAAATACTTTTATCACTGATCGCATAGGAGTTATATGATTACTAGAACAATTATTGGAAAGGCGCATGCAATGGTTCATGTGCCAACAGCATGTAAATATGCTTCCAGTAAGAAATTTACTCCAGAACTTGGGCATACAAAGGACCCATACACATATTCTAACCATATTGGCCAAGGTCTGGAAAACTGTGAGTAACTAGTAATTTAACAATTCAAGAAAATAGTACGTGAACTTCCATTCATGACTGTCAGTGTAAAGGATCGTAGTATTGATGAAAAATATTATATAGAAATGTGCCAAGTGATAATCACTGGTGTATTTTGTGTAGATTTGTCAAAAAGTGAAAACGGGAGGTTGTCACATTCAATATGGCTAACCACGGCTAATTAAGTTCTCCACTTATATGTCGAAACACAAACACCAACGTGAAGCCTTTTTTGATTAAAAAGTGCATGAGAGCATTTGATTTTGCATCAAAACCAAGTTATGAAGCAAAGACAACGGCATTCATGTTTGGGATGGCATAGTTTTGTCAAGATACTTGGATAATGAATTGAAAAAACTTGTCGAACCTGTAAATCCACCAAATGCACATAATTTACTCACCCAGAAAATCTACTGTTATGCATGGTTATTGATGAGCTATCATGTGAGATGGCAAAATTATGAAGAATAGAAACATCAAAATCAAAGGCATCAGATGTGTTAAATTTTAACACTATGGACAATGCACATTAGTTTAGATATTTGTATTGTAGTTAAATTGAATGTAGCTAAGAAATTGAATTGCATCAAAGAGAACAATTCTAAGTAATGTGTGGATAAATATGATGCATTTTTTCAATATTTTCGGCATTTTCACAACCTTTGTAGAAATGGTAGCTATTACTTTGTCGAACTGAATTTTTTTTTACTTATTGCAGTACCTGAAACTAACCTTTTTTGCACTATGAGGTTTTCACTTTTAACATTTTTAAAATCTCTAAAATTAACCGATCGATTACAGAATTACTTTGTACTTATTACAGTACCTTAGAGCAACCTTTTTCGACATATAACGTTTCTATTTTCACATTTAAATCCTTAAAATTAACCGATCAAATACCGAATTTGACTCTTTTTTCGAAACTTTACATCCGTTGTGGCACTGGAAAATATTTTTTAATTTTAGTAAGATTTTACAAACTTGCTATTGATGTCAAGAGACAACTTTTCCGCACTATTACTTTTTCCATTTCGAAAATTCGTTTTTTTCGGCCCACCCTATTATATATCTTCTGAAGACGTACAACAGAGAAATAGTGGAATGACCATACACTTCCACCAATCCAATATCTATGGACGTATGCATTCTATAGTAACAGACTCGCATCAAGGGAAGGTTTTAATTGTCAGAACCCCTCCTCCCTTCCTAGGATTCCTAGCATCCTCTGTTATGATTGAATAAGATACACTTAGCAATCGTAAATAATTTCAAAATAATACTTTTTAAATGTATCATTATTCAGACAGAGTTTGCCTACTGAATCACACTAAAGTAGCTATTACGCCCAAGAACATGGAAATAAATAACGGATTTGTAAATCTAGTAGCATTAAAAAATCACTAAGCATTACTTTTGATCTATTTAAATTCAATATAATGTGTCGTTTAAAAGAAATGTAAAAATATGGATGTTTCAAATGTTGTTATAATTGATATAAGGTATCAGCGTCACAGGCCCTTATCTTTCGAATGCCATAAATATATAGTAAAATCAGCCTGGTATTGGTGTTTGTCTGTTAACCGAAAATATTACTCCTTCTGTTATTGATCAAAGGAGAAAAATTTCATATTCATTTACAATCTAGTAAATATGAATAATACGGAGTCTAGATAAAATGTTGTCCCAAGTGGGTTGTTTTATATAACTCGAAAACTGTACAAAAACCATTTTAATATTTTATCATAATGTTGGCGACATATTAAGAAACTGCAAAAGTATTGATGACATGTGACAAATATGGCATGAGAAAGTTTTGCACGGACGTTTTTTTTTTATATAGAAAAATACTAAAGCAATCTTAGGTAAAAATCCCTCCCACAGAAATTTTTTAGTTGAGTCACTGAAGAATAGTGGAATGACCATACACTTCTCCCATTCTAATATCCATTTATATAGTAGACTACAAAGTAGAAAGACTGAATTTTGTGACCTGTTACCAGTTTTCCTTCTATCAATTATGCTTTTTCTTCTAAATACACCGTAATACTATGCCGTCCGGTGACACCACGTTAGTGTCTTGCTTAAACTATCGGGCAAATGCAAGCGAAGTAAAACTTAATGATACTCCGAAAATCTCGAAAAACCACCGGCGATAAGTGAAGTGATCTGAATCAGTCCAATCGGTCCTAATCAAAAGAATCCAGATTAGACGTGCGGACGGCATAGTGTTACAAAATACATATTGTTCATGGAGTTTAAATTGTGGAAGTGTATAGCTTGCGTTGGAATTAATAACAATGCACTTATTTGACTTTAAAAAGTGTACTCTTTGTTGATGCTAAAAAAATCATCAGCCATCAAAGTTAGATTAGATAAGAAAATATAGTTGCAAAGTCATGCGTACTTAGGCCTGTTGGTCCATTGTATCTCTCTAATATTATACTAGGAAGGAGACTGCCTATGACATATTAAATAGGGCAGTGGCCTTACAGAAGGTCAAACTGTCTGAAAGGGGTATATTACAAAAGTCATCAGATTCGATGTCGATAACTCCATAGGTTTTAAGCCTAATACCCATGTATGAATGGCATTTGCCAAAGACATGCTCTACTGTTTTAACCGAGTTTCCACAGCCTCTGCATAAGTTGTTTTCAGCAACTTTCATTGTTTTACGATGATTCCTAAGACAGTGACAGGTTAGCAAATCAATCAGGATTCTACGGGACTTCCTGCCCAGTCCCAGTATAAATCTTTACGTTTGGTTTGAGGTTCCTTTTAAAAAGTGTTTGGATTGTCTCATACTCTGAGACTTTTTTCATTCTAGATCAATATCTTTGTTCTTCACTTAACAAATGGTTTAAATAGAAGTGTGTTTACACCAAACCAACTTTGGTGAACATGTAAGCAAAATGCACAGCGCCATGTATTTTCCGTCGGAAAAGATGCAATGGCCTTTGTGGCCACTTTTATAATGATCGGTTGTTTTTCATTGCTTCTGCAACCAAGATCAGGCTTTTATAAGATACATTCACTGAATTCTGAAACTATCGTAAATATACTACCATCTCTAGCACATCAACCGATTTGACTTTTATTTTGCAAATTTTAAAGAAATTTGGTAAAATACGTTAACATTTTTGTTCAACCTTGCACCAACAATTGGTTTCCATTTTGCTGCAACCAACATTTGGTGCTTAGTTTCACGATTTAATAATGCTTACGGTTCGAGGTAATAACATTAAATCGTGAAACTAATCACCAAATGTTGGTTGCAGCTAAATGGGAGCCGCCGATTTTTGGTACAAGGTGGAACAAAATTTCTAACAGCTTAGTTAGGCCTATACTATTGTCAAAGTTGAGGAAGAATAATCTGACGAAGTTGAAGGAAACAAAAACCTTTTCAATAACATTTTTTACACTAACTAAATCGATTTTAGAGGTTTTATCTTTGTTTCTACTAAACTTATGCAACCTTTACAGATTTTAAGGAAATTAAGATCGATACGTTTTTAGTTCTGAGTTCTGAATCTTTTAAAAACTCGTTTTGTTACTTAGAGTAATAAATACGATTCACCAGAACGTTATTGATACTTTATTGGTGGTGGTGAGGTTTTTGGTGTGTGTTTGGTGGGGTGAAACACTTCCCATTTCTATATCAGCTTTCATTTGGTACTTTCAGTTATGTATGCAGATGGACGAATTCAAAACTGCCAACCATCACGCTCCGTACAAGATGGAAAAAGAGATACAGTATTAAAGTATTCCTTTACACGTTGAATTCCATGTCAGTCATCGGTAACTGACACAGAACTTTATGTTTAGGCAGAGTCAGTCACTGGGGACTGACAGTGTAAAATATGTTATAAAACTAAAAAAAAAAATTACATTGTTTTAAGTAATTGCTGGAAAATTATATTTATTATTAATATTTAAAATTTACTTAATTTTTTATTACAAGATTGTACAATACGTGCGCTTCTAAGCACAACGGAGATTTCCGTAAAAATACACGTGGCACTCAACGTGTTAATTGGAAGCTTTGGTTGATTGTGTGTGACCTAAATAACTGTATCTTTAAACATGTTATCTGAGATTTCTATTAAATGTTTTCCGATTGATTCTTACCTAAATCATTGTCAATCTCATCGTTGCAGTTGGTCTCTTGTGGCACACTGCAATCATGCCCTCCCCAACCTTCATGGCATCTGCAACTCCAAATGGCGCCGTCCTTTGAACACTGACCGTGGCTGCTACAGCCTTTGGGACAACCATCTAATGGAAATAATTGATGAAGATTAAGGAGTTAAGCTATTTTTCTTTCCTCACACTGTATGAGATTAGCGTCTGTAGATTGCTTTGTAGGATCGAAATCATAAACTGATTTCTATTTAGTTTATTTTAAAATTATTCTTGAATATGCTTTTCTATAGGCACCATATTTTACTCTAAATAATCAGAACATAAAAACAAATCGGTACTTTTGCATTAAAGGGGGTCGTTGGTACTTTCAAGTACGCTACGGATTCTGAGCCAAGAATTGTTTGCATAAAGTAGCGCCAAATTATGGCAACCATAGGCAGTTCACTTGTTACTAAAAAATATAGGCTGCTGCCATTTATTGGCGAAAATCACTTTGTCGCAGAATCCGTACCGTACTTGTAAGTTTACCCATATTTAATGTATTGCTAACGACCCCCTTTAACGGACAAGTACAAACAATTTGTTTTCTGTTTATCTTCTGTGGCATGATACTCTAATCCTAATATTAAGCTCAAGAGAAACGAAACTGCTTTTATAGTCTTGCTTTCCGAGTTTCTTTAAATATATGCATATAAATTCTTGCACTTGAAATAACACACAGGAATAATCTTAACTACGCATAGTAAAGTCTTAAAAGACAGTTACAGCGTTCACGTGTGATTACAGTTTGGAAAATCAAAAATACTTTTTTTTAATTAACACTTATTTTATTTCTGAAAAAATAAGTCTATAAAAAAAAATTAATTTCATTCGTTGCTCCATTCCATTCGTTAACTAATTAATAAAATCGCTGCAATACTTGATCTCCACATAATAAGCAGTAATCATCATAATAATAGTAATCGTTACTAGAACCAACATGATTTCGAGTGATGTTCAAAAAAGTTGCCGAAAAGAAAACAAAAGAAAAAGACCTAATCTCTGCTTTAGTTTGAAAGTTGTTCTTTTCTTACGTTGAGTAAAATACTTTTAACTTTAATTCTTATTAAAACACTTGGTTCACATACAACGATATTTTGTGTTCAAAGTTTATTACTACTGTGATGCGGATAGAGTTACAATAAACTCAAAATACTTTTCTTTGAATATCTAAAAAAAGAGTTCGTTACCTAGAGTACAGTGTCTCCCCATCCATCCTTGAATGCAGACGCAAGTTCCGTTGTTACACTGACCATGCTCGAGACAGCGCGGGTCGCACGTCCGCAAGTCGCACCTCTCACCTGTCCACCCCTGGTCACAGTGACAACGGCCTTCTTCGCAGCGGCCGTGAACCCCGCATGCCAGGCTGCAAGCGGCTGAAATAACAATTACAGCTGAAAAAGCCCTTAGAACACATCATTACTGTACGAAAGGACTGGGCTGCCATCCTGCACTTCATTTTCAAAAAAGCACTATTTATTGCTGAAGAGAGCACTTGCGGTTAGAACCGCATGATTAGATGTTCCCTTACTGGCTCTGTGTTAACATTTTCCTGTCTTCCATCTATTATGTCCCAGTCCTTAAGTACCAAAAGTTGTTTTTAGATAAAAAAAAATTTAAGAATATATTCCAAGCACTGTAACAATGGGAGAGCGAGGAAAAAATGAACCTCATTTTATTCAGAAACTTTTCCATGTAATTATACTTAATTAACAATGCTAATAATAGAATAGATCCATTATTCAAATTTGAGACGAACAGTTTATTGGTAGAAGCGGAATGTAAGTACAGTACGCAAAAAAAAAATCTGAATGATGGCCATACCTTCACATCTAATTATAGTAGAATCATGCGGTTTGCACCAAAATGTTTTGTTTATGACTTTTTATTTGTCTGGTGCAAAACTTTTTACGGGACTATTTACTAAGTAAATTTAACTCTATCTTTGAAAATTTTAATATGAACCCCTATTTTTTATATTTTCATTCGATTTCGAATACTTCGTTTACCCCAGAAACCAAATTTCAGTTTGTTACGTAGAGAAACATGCATGCTTCAAATAGAATTTCAAGTTGTCATAAAAATATACGTATCAGTCTAAAACTACACATAACTGCTTGAATTTATAGTGTCATATTTAACAACAGATTAATACAGAATCAGCAAAATTACTCAAATGTAACATTATTTAAAAGGTTAAAGATGTGCCAACTTTGCTCGAAGTAAATTAAATATCGGAAACTACAGGGTGGCCAGCATAAAAGAAGCTTCACATTATTTTCAAAACTTACTTTAGGTTGGTTGTGTTCAGATTATCTGGCGCCGTCAGCAACACGATGGCTATAATGCACCGAAACATTCGTCATTAGACAAGCCAATATACATTTACAAACACCCATGCCTAACTCGGAACTCGAACCCGCAACCTCGCTGTCCAGAAGCTAGCACGCTAACCACTATACCGTTTGGTCGGCGAACTTACTTTAGGAATTACGAAGATATACATATTAGGAATTACGAAGATATACATATTAGGAATTACGAAATTTGATTCAAGTCTGCGTTTTTGGTTTTTTGTTTTAAAATGTTGCCGAATTCATTACCTTTAAAATGATACCATTTTCTTTCTTTGACTCAAATTACTTTTAAATTACAGTGGGTTATGGAACCTGTTTTATATAACATTAATTAGAGTAGAAACGCGTTTTCTGAAGAATGACATTTTGGTGTTATATGACTTTACGCCAACTGTCATAACTTCATTATAAATGATCCGATTTACAAAATTCTAATTTTGTTTTGTAGACAATAGTTGTGAATGTGTTTCCTATTAGTATCTAATATATATTGTTATAAACATTTTTTTATGTATGTTTTAATCTTAATTTTTTTATGAAAACTATGTATTTTTTCAAACTTTTTATTTTAAAACTTATAATTAAATATTGAAACCAAATTTACAATTCTTTATGGAAACATGCTTTATTATAATATCTTTTATTTGCAATAAAATCATACCTCTAAGTTAGTTACAAGTTTATTTATGTCCATTCTAATAATGTCCTAATTAGTCGTTTTAATTGCAATTATCTAATTAAAAAATTAACAGAAAAACAAGTTTATAAATATATAATGCATCTTTTTTAATTCTAATATACTGCCAAAATTTTTGAAATTACAACACAAAAATGAAAGAAAATCATTTCAATTGTATATGTATACCTTACGTTTAACAATCTGAAACCCTGAGCCACTTATACGCTGACCATCCTGTATAATTACAGAAATATAGAGTATACTACTGTTGATTATAAAATTGATAAATACAAAATTTAGACAGTTGTAAATAGTAGTTAAGAAAGTTTTCCCCCCCCCCCCTTTTTTTTTTCAAAAATGTTGCACTGTAAACGCAAAAGTAATATGAATATTCAAATTATTTATTAAATGCAATTTAGTTTGTAATTTTTTTTATAAAATGTAAATAAACCCATGTCTATCTCTTTTAAGAATGCACGAAAATGTCCATGTAACAGTATCGCAACAGAATAGATTTAACAACAACTTGAAATCAAAAAATTATTAATCATTTCAAGTTTATTACATTCCCTTCTTAATCGTAAATCTTACTAAATTTTGAAAAAACTATCTTGTAAAGCATGAAATGAATTCTTTATGGTGTACGAGAACGGGAATAAAAGTGATGCACTTTCTTCTCGCTCAATAGTTGGGCGAGGCCAGGTGAAGAAATTGTATATGAAATTTTCATAAGAAATGACTTTTAAATTCGATTGGACGGAGGAAATGTTCTCGAAATAAAGGTTTGGGAAGTTTTTCTCCGTTTGTCGGGGCATAAGAATTTCATGTACTGCTCCAACAATCGACCAACTTGCTCAAAAATGGATGAGATCTTATCGCTAGTCAAAATACATCAAGATGTTAACTAAAAAAATGCAATTTCGAGACTGTGGGCTGTTATGTTGTTTACACTTCTGTTTTCTTCTCTCAAAAATGTAGAAATTATTAAATCCTTTATATTAACTTCGATTTTGTGCGCATGTTTTTTGATGGCGGTAAAATCTGCGGAGGCAGCGTTACCAGACCTCAGAAAATTCTTAGGTGGCAATTTTTACAAGGGCATTTTGGGCATAATATATTTAATAATATTTTTACCTATTGAAACATCGATAGAACTTCAAAAACTAAGACTGCTTGCACTTTAAAAAGTACTAAGAACGGCACTATGTCGAAATATAGGTGTGGGAAAAACAACAGAGTAGTATTAAAAATACTACGTCTGGCAGCGCTGTGCGGACGCCTAATTTACTCCCTTGCCGTCATCCAATTGGACCGGAACTTGGCAGATAGATTCAATGTCGATGACAATGCATTCTATTCAATTTTGGGCACATATCACTGCCACTAAAACGTTGCTTTTACGAAACACTAATAAACCAACTTGCCGTCATCGAATCGCACAAAAATAGTCTTTATCCGATCATTGAAGAAATTCTTTTCTGTTGCTAAACTGGTTTAAAAAATAAATTGTAAAATTGTTTTGATCAGAAAAAATCAAAGATATTTGGATGTGAGTGCATAAATTCACATTCTTTTTGATAAATAAATTTTGAAAAGTAGTTTACCGAATATTTTGCTGATAGAGTAGTTTTCAATATTTAAAATTAGATGCCAACACCAAGCACATGCTGATAACAGATACGGCGCTTTGTTATTGAATATAATAATTGAAGATGCATATAAAGAATTTATACTAACAACTTTTTATGGGTTATACTATTTTCAAACCATTACTAAGGAGACCTTTTAGTTGAGCTAAAATCAATTGAACTTAAAAGAAATGAACCTGAAGATAAAATGGCAAATATATATTTTCGTTTTAAGAGTTTTTCGTCTTAAAAAACGATGAAATGTAAAAAAGAAAAAAAAAAACAAGGTTTCCTAAATAATGCTTAAGTAAGTTAACATTTATTTTGAGAGATTTAATATTTGTTTTCTTTTTATTCCATGACACATAATAATCAGAGTTATTATTTCAGATTGTCGATTCAACTTGAATGTCATATTTTATTTGTTTCGCTGAGGGAAAAGTAAATGCACATTCAAGAGAAATGCATTTAAATAACCGTTTTCTGATGATACACTCGCTTCTTTTCAAATGCCTCGTATCATCAAGGAGTAAAGATTTTAATAAATCATCAAATCTAATTTCGAGATTCAAACGGAATGTATGCTTCTGTCTTAAATTAGAGGGTACACTCCGGTTTAAAATTAGAGGGATATCATCGTAACACTTACACCAGGACAGTAGTCTAAATTTAAAAGGAAAATGGCTTCTAGAAATGTCTTTTAAAGGTTGGTTGGTTATTTGAAACTTACTGGCGCAAAGGCAACGCTAGGGCCAAGCTGGGCCGAACAAACTGTTAGTCTGACCAAATAAAAGTTTAAAAAAGCTTTATGACACTAAAGGTGGCAAGAATCCAATTGAGAGAAAAATAAAGCTAAAGATATTTAAAATGAAATAAAAAGTCATAAAAAAGCATGATTTTAAATTAGATGAGTATCTTGTGTAATTTAAAAATAGAAAAAGGGATGAATGAGGTGGGTGACTTAATATATCAGATAAAATAGGTGATGAGGTGTTAAAAAACCGACGATAATAATATTTTAAAAGAGGACACGATGTTAAAATGTGACTAATGCTCAGGGATTGCCGACAATGTTGGCAAACTGGAGTCGATTCACCCAACAATACGTGTGTGTGAGTGTTGAATGGCCGATTCGAATTCGTGTAAGCAGTACATAATTCCGCCTGAATGGCAATGACGGAAGTAGTGAGATAGTTGAATGTACTTTGAAAAACTTGTTCGCTTGCCTACTCCAATCTTCGCTCCATTCCTTCCACGCGATGTCTCGCACACATTTACGAAGGTCATCGTAAGGGATGCGGATCTTCAAAGGAGACGTGGCATTTTTAGCTGCTTGGTCAGCCAGTTCATTACCAGCAATTCCTACGTGGCCTGGTATCCAACAAAAAGTAATACCAAAACCACGACGTTTAAGTTTTTTTATGAATGGTAAAAATAAGTGATGCTAAACATTGCTTTTGACAATCTGATGATAAAGAGGCTAAGACATTTTGGGAATCCGTGTACAAAATAAAATTACCAACTGATTGATGGGAAATGAATTTTAATGCTTTCTATAAAGCTAATGACTCCGCAGTAAAAATAGAAACAAATGGTGGTAACGAGAAACTAACGGAATCGGAGCTACACAAAAAGGCACAGCCAACATGGCTAGGTGATTTAGAACCATTCGTGTAAATGGCGGTATAGTTTCTGAAGTGATGACGATGATACTTAAAAACATATTGATAAATAACTGGGTCTGTACAAGATTTATTATACCCAGTAAAAACAGGTAAAATAGAGAAATTCATTTTCCTCCATGGTGTAACAATAAAAAAAGGACGCTCAGAGACTTCTATGGTATGATGAGGTATATCACTCAGAGTGTTCCTCATGCGAACCCCAAGAGTGGGGATGCAAGATAGGCGATTACTAAAAAGGCGATCAAATGAACTATCTAAAAGTGAATCTTGCAATGGATTATCTGGATGACTTAAGATGCGGTAATATAAACGAAAAGACAACAAACTGCGTATAGAAGCCAAAGGTGGCACATGGCACGCATTATTGAGGCTTTTAACTGGCGGGGTGCGAAATACTCCGGAACAGATTCTCATAGCATGATTGTGGATTGGTTCGAGCTTGTGCAACACAGATGGACGTGCGGAGCTATAAACGGCACATCCATAGTCCAATCTGGAGCGAATTACAGCTCGATGGGTATTCAACATGGAAGTTCTGTCCGCTCCCCAAGATGTATTGAAGAGAACCTTTAATAAGTTGAGCTTTTTGTCGCAAGACAATCGCAAATGCTGAGCATGAGGTGATAATGTAAGCTTCTTGTCAAATGTCAGTCCGAGGAACCTTACTGTATCGACGACAGCAATCCTAATTGCTCATAGATAAATGTGTGGGTCATGATGCAGATTTCGACGTCGACAGAAATGAGCACAAGATGTTTTTGGAACTGAGAAGCTAAAACCATTTTCAACACTCCATTTAGTCAATCGAGAAACCGCAGCTTGAAGTTGTCTCTCTATATACCTCATATCTTTGCCTTGGCATTGAATGCTCAGGTCATCCACATGCAAGTTACCCTGTACAGATAGCGGCAACTGATTTAGGATGCCATTGATTTTGATCGCAAAAAGAGTAACGCTGAGGGCACTACCCTGAGGAACACCCTCTTATTGGATAAAAGGATCTGAGAGCGAACTCCGATGCGAAACTGGAATTCTCGCAGTGCTAAAAAATTTTGGATAAAAACTAGGAGATTACCCCGAAACCCTAAAGAAAATAGATATTGGAGTGTACCATATCATCAAGTGCGATCATACGCCTTTTTCATATAGAAAAATATAGAAACCAAATGGTTTCGGCGCAGAAACGCACGGCGAATCTGCGTTTCAAAGCACAAGATGTTATCCACTGTTGACCTACCTATCTGAAACCAGTTTGAGATGGAGAAACCATTTGTCTCCAAAATATATCAGACGGGAATTTATCATCCGTTCCAAAAGCTTGCATATGCAACTTGTAAGCACAATTGGCCTGTAATTACAGGGATCAGTTGAGTCTTTCTTGGGTTATGGAAAAGGGGTGACAATGGCTCGCCTCCAAGCCAAAGGAAAAGCATGTTCTTCCCAAATGCGATTATAAAGTTGCAACAGAACCATAAGAGATTGAAGAGAAAGGTGTTTAAGCATTAGGTATGAAATTCTAACAGGACCAAGTGCAGTTACCCTAGTCTTGTTAAGATGGCATGTCAACTCTTGTTCTGTAAAGCTACAATTATAGGCGAGATCAGAATTTGAATGGAAATTAATGCGATGGGATTCTGCATGATGTTTTATACGTAAAAAATCTGATGAGTACGTGGCAGAACTGGATGCTGATGAGAAAGCATGTGCAATGACATTTGCTATCTCAAAAGTACCTGAGATCTGGTTTCCATTCTGCACCACGAATGAGATAGAATGGTCAGAATATAATCCCATCGCCTTCCGGACTCTGTCCCATAATTGTTTTGATGGGGTGGCTGATGTTATGCCATAAACATACTTTTCCTACGACTCGTTTTGGCTTCTGCGACGAAAGCGTCTAGCGGTGGCCTTTCAAGTTTAAATTTTACTAGGTTTTCAGAATTAGGGTGCCTACGAAACGCATTCCAGGTCTTTCTACGTCTCTTGTGGGATGCCTTGCATTCTTGATTCCACCATGGTTTGGGTTGCCTCGGTAGTTCAGGAATAGATATGCGAGCAGCTTCCATAATGGCGTCAATAACAGATGTTACGGCTTCGTTGATGTCACCTTGTTCACCATATCTTCGGACAAACAAGCAGATGAAGAAAACAAATCCCAATAAGCTACTTCATATCTAAAACGAGGAGGGCGGACAGTAGGGATGTTATTACCTGCTGGTTGAACACATAGAGGGAAGTGATCACTATGAAACAAATCATTTACTACATGAAATATCCATAAGGGCAGGAGAGATGGTGAACACAAGGCAAAGTCAATAAGCATGGAATGCCCTTGATGGGGCATGGAAGTAAGTATTTTGCCCATATTTAAAAGGCATAAGTTGTGGTCTTCAATCACCTTTTCTACTTGACTTCCTCGAACGTTAACATCTGGACTACCCCAAAGAGGATTATGCCCATTAAAGTCGCCAACTAAGATGAAGGGGAATGGAAGCTGATCGCATAGCCTGTTGAGATCTGCTTGTTGAATTGTCTCATTGGGAGTAGATATATTGAACAGACGGTAATGCGAGTCTTTATATGACTTTAACAGCTATGGCTTGCAGGGGTGTTAAGAGCGGTAGCAGAATAAATGGCAAGCTTTTGGAGACAAAAACAGCAACACCACCGTTGGCTCAATCACAGTTGGTGCAGTCCTTTCGAAGAGGACTGCACCCCCTAATGAGAGAGCTCTGATTTGGATTCAAAAGAGTCTCTTGTAGACCGAGTTGTGGTGGTATCCACGACAATTCCACGAGAGGTGACTACTAGCCATTATTTAGGTTTTTTTTTTGGGGGGGGGGGGATAAAAGTTGGTAAGGACTCTGGATTTCGATAGAAGTTGTGTTGGGGTTTCCAGCCCTTAATCATCTTCCATTTCACCCGTTTCATTTACTTCTGGACTAGTGTTTGAAATCGCTGGTCTGATAATTTTTGGTTTTTTATTTGAAGTTTCAGCTGTAGGTTGAGTTCATCATAGCGGGACCGGGTTTTTCAGTTTGAGTAGTTATTGTAAGTGTAGATGGCTTTGAAGGAGGCACTTTGTTTTTATTGGCTTTTTTTATTTGTTTAGAGCTAGATAACAGCTTATTTGAAACTTTGGTAGGTTTTGATGTTGATTGAAGAGCAGAAACCTGAGTTGGCACACAGGTTTGTACACCAACTGAGCGAGTAGTTATCTTAACGACAGTTGAATAAGAGATAATTGGCTTTGAGAGTGAAATTTTTACTGGTTTTTTGGCTTCATAGTATGATATTTTTGTGTTTCTCTCACTTTTTGAATTTCTTTTTCTTCTTTCCATTGAGGGCAATTTCTTGAGTTGGCAGAGTGGTCGCCAGAACAATTCAGACACTGGAGTGTAAGAGAACAGGAAATAAATGAATGTCCAGTATTAGCACATCTCGAACAGATCTCTTCAATGTGACAAGAGTTTTTCGAGAGGCCAAATTTTTGATAGTGAAAGCAACGTAGGGGATTTGGAATGCATGGACGGACTGGGCAGTTGAGATAACCAGCTTTTATTTCTGTTGGGAGATCTACTTTTTTAAAGGTTAAGATAAGATGTTTAGTGTTGATAATTTTGTCGTCTCTTTTTATGGTGATTCTTTTCACTTCAATCACACCTTGTGAAACAAGTTCTGCCTGTATTTCAATCTCATTCACGTGAATGAGATCAGATTGTGAGATGACTCCCGGGATGAATTTAAACTATTATGGGGAGAGACTGATACAAATATTGCCCATTTTTGTTTCTTTAAGTAAGTTTGTAGATTGTATTTGTGAAGCTGTTTGAATGAGGTAATCGCCTGATTTGAGTTTCTTTTACAGATTTTGGGTTTGCCACAAATGCTTTGCAAACCCTTTTCAATAAAAATGGGAGACATTGTGCCGAGTACATGTTCAGGAGAAGTGATTACGAGGTATCTAGGTTGATAGGATTGTTGAGTACTTGCTTCAGGATTAAGGCCTCCAGAAGGGCGCGAAAGAGTAGAAAAATTCATCATAGAAAATCATATAAAATACTCAACGTACGCCTCCATCCACCACCGAGACCAACAAGGGTAGTAGCCATTGGCTTGATAGGAGGTGATGCACGAGGTCGTCTCAAACACTCGAAATAAAGTTTCGCCAGATTGAGCGCCTTTTGGTACTTAAAACACTTGGTTCTTGTCCTTGAACTGACGGCAGCACGAAGAGTTCCGGTACCACCAGCCAACAGACAAGAGTCGGACCGAACTCTGCCTCTCGTTTCGGCTGAAATGTGGGACAAAGGGAACGCAGCAACATCCTCAGGAAACTAAACTCTGTCCTAATGTCGGACGCCGCAGAAACCCCAGGATCCCATTTTCCCACCTTACGGGTCTCCGCACACGGCAAACGTGCAGGCCAGCAAGCTGGCAAAAACAAAAGAAATATAAGTTACAAACTAATTTAAAATATCAAACCCAAAAAGAAAGAAGTGAGAAAAATAGAAATGTAAGACTAATTGAAAGCCAAGATAATTAAAATACCATCTAAACAGGCGAACATAATAAAAGTCAAACAAAAAGCAATGCACTTGGTAGGGCCTTCACAAATATATATATATATATATATACTAGCTGCGAGGCACCGCGCTGCTGGGGACCTGTTGAAGGACATAAAAGTTTGCGTTTAAGGGAAAGGTTAGTAATTTATCAAAAAATGTTAGCACAAAACAAAAAATTATCCTGATATCCCTTTACCAACTTAATTACGATCAGAATAAAGAATCAAAGAAATGGAATACCACGCTTCGGGTGTAAATAGTAAATTAGTTAGGCGTAAATTGTGAAACATATATAATACAAAAATGAATTCAAGTGTTAATAAAATAATATGGAACTTGATATACAGTACCAAAACACTATACAAATAAAAACAATCAAAAGAAAGAATTCAATATTTTTAGTAAAATGCTAAAGAAATCGAATACATATTTAAATGAAATAATATGGAACTTGATATACAGTACCAAAACAGTATACAAATAAAAACAACCAAAAGAAAGAATTCAGTATTTTTAGTAAAGTGCTAAAAAAATTGAATACATATTTAAATGAGTATAAAAGATTTTTTTTCCTTTTGCATATGATAAAAAAGTTAAATTTATGCTAACTCTGCTTTATAGACAACGTTTATTGTCTCTTGATTTGGAGCATAGATATACAGGTTATTTCCAGTTCCTACTCTCGAACATGCCACATACAACTGGCCTTGTGAAAAGCACATTGCTTCAAGATTCACACCTACCACCTTTAGAGATTGTCCTTGGGCCTTATTAATAGAGATTGTAAAAGCCAAACGCACTGGGAATTGGAGTTTCTTAAATTGGAACTGCATATCGGATGGAATAAGAGGTATTCTTGGAATAAAAGCATCCCCCCCCTTTGCACAGCCTGTTAGAATTGTTGCCTCAATGACATGAGGCATAAGATTTTTTATGCAAAGTCTCGTTCCAATGCATAAGCGAGGGGGGTTGAGGTTTCTAAGAAGCATGATGGGAGAGCAAATCTTGAGTATCAAATTATGTGGTGGCATTCCAGGAGGTTCCAAAGAGTTTAAAAACTCAACAGGATATTACACAGCCTCATTTTCATCTACCACTGTGTCGATCGACTTAAACGTTGCAGGTTGACCTTGCAACTGCTCTTGAATCTGAAGGTTGAGGCAGTTAACGCTGTCATTTCTGGGAGCGAGGATTGCAACCTCACAGAGCCATTTTTGGTCGTGAAAATGTTGCTGAATATTTGGGAATACCTTTAACTTGAGCTCATCAAGTGACTCAACACATATACAAAATGTGGTTGGAATTTTTATTAGTCCATTTTCTGACTGAACCGGTACTACTCCATTTCCAACGTTTAGAAGCTGTTCCGAAAACACACTGTCCTCAACACTGTTGTTAAGATAAACCCTCATGTTTGTTGTCAGGGTCACCTTTCTAACACGCATCCAAATGTATGAAGACTTCAAGCAGGCTTTTAGTTCATCAGCCATGGTTCCTTTTGGAATTATCGGCAATGTTTGACGAAAATCTCCAGGTAATACGACAACAACACCACCCATAGCAATTGAATTGTTTCTTATGTCTTGAAGGGTTCTATCTAATGCTTCTAATGCATTTTTGTGATCCATGGTGCATTCATCCCACACAATGACTTGACACTGTTGTAAAAGAACGGCAGTTCCTGTTCCTTTCTTTATGTTGCAAAGTGGCGTTTCTGAACGTGTTAGATTAAAAGGCAATTTGAAAGTTGAATGTGCTGTACGTCCCCCAGGTAGTAAGGTGGCAGCTATACCTGAAGAAGCCACACAAATAGCAATCTTTGATTCGTTTCGTATCTTGGCTAATAGCAGTTTAATTAGAAATGTCTTTCCTGTACCTCCTGGTGCATCTAGAATTTTTTTTTTGCCTTTTCCCCTTTGCACTTCCTTCAAGATGTCATTGCATGCTTTCCTTTGATCTGCCATTAAAAGAGGCTCATTTTCTGATACATAATCATTCAATTGTTGAACATCATAAGACGTTTCTCTTAAAACTTCAAGTGACAGCACATCATAATTTCTTTGAGGGGCTGGAAGACCCATATGAGAAATGCTCTTACCAACCATCTTCAGAACTTTGTCATCAATGAGGATTAATGTCTGATTGAAAATTGCGTCTGTAAACGTGACATCCAAGTTAGGATTCCTAATTTGAACTTGTCGCAGTATGTCTTCAGAAAGATTCTCCTTATGCGACTCCCATAATGTCTTGGGATCTGAAAGTCCGCAAGAAGTAAGCAAGATACAGAACAAATCTCTCAACCTTGTGGTGGATTTTGTTGCCAATGCTTCGACCATAGTATCATTCCAATGAGTATCATCTTCTAACAACCCTCTTCGCTGGCATGCCTCACGGAATGTACACAATACTTCGCCATCTAAAGTTCGGAGAGCATCAAACGAAGTAGGACCTTTCACAGTATGACAGCGTTTCTGAACCTTTCAGTATATTCGCGGCCCAGTTTTCAACCATAATTTTCATTGCGCCCCCGCTTACATTAAAATGTATACAACAATAATGTATGTTGAGTATTTTGGATTATGTTTTAAAATTATTTTTAACTAACTGCCAAAACAAGAGTAAAAGCGAGCGCACGTTAGTGAGAAACCACGTCTGGCATTTTGCCAAGCGGGCGGTGAACAAGACCGATGCCGTCTCGAACCTGCGCAGAGCAAATGTTTTCTCATAGGAAGAAGGAAAATGTTCGATAACACAAGTTTCAATTCCAGCCAGTCTCATTCGAGTCGATCCTTCTATCGCTATCGAATCTATCGTGAATGTGTATGCTATATATGTTTTCGTGTTAATTGTTATTCACCATATTAAATATTCACGGCAGCAGATTATGCAGACTCATGGATAAACTTTTAAGCGGAAGTAAGCGATATTGTGTTAACTACGGTTGTAACTGTAGTAAATTATATAAAAATTAGACACCTGAAATCAATAATTTTTTCCGCACTTTGTAAAGACATGGGTTCAGTACATTCAGCTTTACTATTTTATTGCGAGGCAAGATGGTTATCACGTGGGAAGTTTTTGCAACGTGTCTATGAATTAAGCCATTTTCCTAGAAGAAGAAAACAGACCGGAAGCCGAGAATTATCGCGATGGTTTATTTGTGATGAAATTGAGCTACTTGGTCGACATATTCAAGAAATTAAATAACTTGAATCTTAAACTCCAAGGAGCAAATACACTTATGTTGGATACGAGTGATAAAGTTGATGCTTTTTGTAGAACATTGGAATTATGGAGCAGAAATTTAAAGCAAAAAAAACTAACAATGTTTGAAATTGTGGATGATTGTACTAAAACTTACAAGGCTGAAGAAGAACATGTAAAAGTGGTTTTTGTAACCATTAAAAATTATTATATTAAATTATTATTATTTAAAAAAGTATTTTCTGGCTGACGACAAACTGATAGTAAGTTACGAGTGGGTTGGGATTCATTTCATAAGACTCCCGAAGGACTCTCAATTGATGAGGAAGAAAAATTTATAGACTTCACGACAAGTGGCGAAACCAAAAGACAATTAAGTAATAAATCACTATTTGAAATTTGGGCAGGAGTAGAGGATGATTTTTCTGCACTAAAAACAAGGGATTTCGCATTCTATTATCATTTTCAACATTCTACCTTTCTGAAACTAGATTTTCTGCTGTAGCTTCTTTGAAGACAAAATGTAGATCTCGGCTAAACATAGAAACAGAATTGAGAGTGGCTATTTCTAATATTAAGTCTTCCTTCGAAAAATATTGCTCTGCAAGACAGGCCCAAGGAAGTCACTAATAATTATTAAATTTGTTTTTAATTTAGTAAGCTTTGATTTAGTAAGTTGTTTTATTTTATTTGTTAAATATGTCGAAATGTATTTTGTTTTCTATGTATATGTGTGCTTTCCTTTCAGTCAGTTAATCAATTTTTTTAAATGATATTTTCTCTTGGATATTCTCGCGCCTCCCTTCTAGTATGCTCTCGCCCCCCAAGGGGGGCGCGCCCCACAGGTTGAGAATCGCTGCAGTATGAAGTAGGAGGCTTAGAAAATAGCATTCAAAACTGTTTGGATGCACAGTATATACGCGGCCAAGAGCATTAGTTGATCTAATCTCAGGATGTCCCTCAACCACTGTACCTTGCTTTCGACGATTGAACACTTTTCTCGAAGCATCCCAGGTGTAGTACTTTGGCACATCACAGTACAAAAGTGTCTTTGCAAAGTCATCATGTTGGCAAAGATGAAAAAAAGCGGTCAATGTTGTTCGTGGGGGCTCCATAATCCTTTGATGCAAATTTGCTTCTGTAAAATATACACGTTGTCAATTTTCCAGGTGCACACTAAGATGAACAACAATAGGGTGCCGCTCGTGAATTGGGAATTCGAAAATTCTCCAAGCTGCCTCATTACTACTAATATATCTTCCCATCTGATAGTGATCAATTTCATTTACAGCTCCATCCTTTTCCAACTCGAATACAGCTTGATCACTTCCTTTATTTACATATTTACAAATGTACTTGATAGATTTCACCGAATTACAGTACTCTACATTTATGTGTGCTTGGAAAATGCGCGATAACAGTGGACAATAGGGTACAACCCATTTATTGTCAATTTCAACTTCCCTGTTAGAATAACCATGTTTTGCTTGTATTTTTATGACCTGTCCACCATCTTCTAAACCTCTTCTTCTGTATAGGGGATAGCCATCTAATCCTGTCTGGGTTTCTTGCTGCATATTCCTTGGATATTTTTTACTGCATTTTCCATCTTTCATGCAAGGAGAGTTAGGATCCAGAGCGCCACAAGGTCCGTGAATCATATTTTTAGTAATGACTTGAAAGAAAGTTGTATCTTGTTCACGGTCAGGGATTTCGGCAGAGATAATATTGTCAATCTGATTTAGCATGATTTTGTTTTTAAGCCACACTAAAATGTGTGAATGAGAAAGACCCCTTTTCTGCCACTCTATGGTATACATCCAGCATTGGCTTTGCCCAAATATAAAATTCTTTGTAATGGCATTCATTAACTTTATTAGTTTCTGGCGGAAGACTCTGGTGGTTAAATCATGGCGATCATAATGTTTTTGCCCTTCCATCAGTTCTGCTGAAATTTCAGGCCATTTTGGATTGCAAGTAAAGGTTATGATAAGATCTGGTTTTTCCATAATTCCGTACATAAGTCATTGCATCCTGAGCGTATTCATGCATATGCCTTGGACTTCCAGTAAATGTAAAAGGCAAAATCACCAACTGACCTAATTGATTTAGATTAGCTTCACTACGAACAGCATCCCGAAGGTGAATATAATCATCCGCACGGGGTTTAGTTTGATTGAGCCTTATAAAAAGCAGCCTTTCACTTTCAATTTTGGCATACATATCCACCAAAAATTGGTGAAATAATTGGCGACATCGCAATATGTGATTCACATTATTACCTCGCACCATCAAACGGTAGGAATAGAAATTTGCTGTGGAAACTTTCTTCGTACCTTGAACTCCAGAAACAGGAACTACTTGTTTAATTTGGAAATGGTACCCATCTTCTCCATGCCAAAATATTAATGGATATTGCAGCGCATCATAGGATTGATGAGTTTCTGAAACTCTCTTAAGCTCATCATTTTTCTTACACAGAACTATATCTCTTCGATCAAAATCATTTCCAACAATTACAACGGCCACTTAGTTTATCAAAGGAGCATTGTAACGCCTTTCATGCTCACCGGCTGGAGTTCTGTCAGCTTTTATAACTACTTTGTAATCATCAGAAGGCATCTGCTCGTGTTGAAAGTGCAGTCTTGAAAGTTTTCACATAAATATTATGTTCATGTAGGGACTGTTGCAACTGTAGAATAACTTCTGGGTGGTTTCCTGGAATAGCATTGCAACGGGTATTTGCTTGTTCTTCTTCATTACCCATGAAATATATTTGCAAAAATTTTGGTTTTCCATTTTCAGGTGGCTGCAAAGATCCGATTCTATGGTAAATTTGACCTTGAACTTTAAAAGTAGGCATAAATCCTCGCTCGTTGATAACATTTGTTGAGCCAAAAGATGTCAATTGAAAGCAGGAATTTTACTTCCTAATATTAATCAAGAAATGTCTTGATATATCAGTCGTTCCAGACATCAGCAACTCCAAAGGTTCGGAAGGGGCTAGAAGTACAGGCAAAACAACTTTGTCACTGCAACAACACATGCCTGGCACTTCACCTTTCCACTTTAGAGCACCACAGTAAGAGCAGGCCTTTGTCATCTCGCCAATTTGAAAAGTGGGATTTAGACTATAATCGGCGGCTGCATTATATGAAAAAGCTGCATTTTCAAACATTGCACTATTATTACCTCTTGAAATTGAGTGACGTCTGGTATCATCTCTTAATCTACCAGCTCTGGTTTCCACAGACTCGAAATGTCTCGTAACAATTTGACGTTTTCGCTCAGATTCCAATCTACTAACTGGTGACTGATTTTGTTCATTTGAATGGCGCGCTCGATCACTCTCCTGTCGCTGATATCTTTGTACGAGCGATTCCCTCGCTCGCTTAGCAGCAGACGAAACTATACCTGGCACATATATTTTTTCTTTTCTTTGGCGGCATATTATATAATAACAGTCGAAAGGTTTCGGCGAATTTCAATAATCTTCACCGAGGCCAAATTTATGATGTTTACATGCAGCATCCATCCAATCAAAACACTATACACTATATGGTAGGTTGGTTGAACCCCCGAGCTGAGGATCACGCTTTAAAACCGCGCATGCTCAGAAGTTGTTTTCTTTATCGACTGACTGTAAATATATTGAATATTACAATAAAATTCGAACCGTTCATTGTACAGACGATTGTAATACATAAAAATAATCAGAAAAATAAAGGTGACATATTAAAATAACTTTTGATTTTATTTTGATGTAATAAAAAGATATCGTTGCCATTCCAAGAATTTTTTTTTCATGTCATTAATTTTTAATGAAAGCAACTTTTAATCGAATTTAAAAGTTGTTCTCTACAATCTCCAAGTATTAAAGCTTCTATGTACCAAATTTAGGACCTCTAGGTGCACAACTGTGGATTTGTATATGGTTCAGAGGTACAGACAACTTACTTTTATATATATAGATATATATATATATGCTAGTATAAAAATATATATACTTGAATATTATCGAAAAAGGGAAAATTGTTGTGTTATAAGAAAACACATTTTTGAAATAGTTTTTATTTTTTTTATGTAAAGTTTCTTCTTCTTCGAACATATACAAGTTAAATAGCAGGTTATTCTGACCAGTGGTTCTGTACAGCTTTTTGATACCTGAACATTAATTGTGAACTGTACGTTTGTGACGATTTTAATCTATTACTTAAAAATATAAATTGTACTATGCTCCCAACACTTTGTAAATATAAAATAAGTACTTAAAATTTTTATTTGACATTGAAATATTTTTTACTTCAATTAAACAGTTACTTCAATTGATTGAAATAGAATCTAGTAAACGGACCCTTAAGACCACACGAGAGTTTTTTCATACAGAAACGCATCATGAAATTAAGCTATAAAATATAGACAACTGCTGTAACATACACATGGCTGGACATAGCTTTTTTACACGCTTGCGGGGGGATCGTCTGTCGCATTCTCAATGTCCCTCGCTGAAGCCACTGAGACTGAAGGATGCAATCAAGCTCATTTGGTGCTACACGTGCGTAGAAACATTTCGTTGCAGATAACTGTCTCTGTTGTTGCTAGATTCGTATGTTCTCGTCTTAAGTTTTTGATATTTAAAATAACTATAACTACTTGGATTGTGAACTTATTATTCTTGAAATTGAAATATATACATATCTTTAGGATACAAGTTATAATATCAAAAACCGTGTACTGAAGAGAGATGCTTGGATTATAAATGGAATCATGATGCACTGGAGATTACAAACAAGCGACTGAGCTCGAGTTACAGAAACGCACTTGTGGCCGGCTTGTGTAGATTTTCAAGCTGTATAAAAAGAAGCTGCATTTGCACAGGATGAAAAAACGCCCGTGTGGCCTTTGCATAACTCGTCAAGTCGCGCTGCAGATGCTTTTCATAACCGTATGATTTCCATCCGTGATGAAAAACCGTTGTATAATGAGGAGAGTGTTTACCTTTGGAACAGTCTGCTCCCGTCCAGTGGTCGAAGCAGATGCAGGTTTCTGTGTCGAGGTCGAATACCCCGTGCGCAGAGCAATCTGGGAAGCATCGGCTGAGGCGGGCATCGGGCTCACTGCAGTTGAGGCCGCGCCACCCGATCTTGCACCAACACTCGCCACGGACACATGCACCATGGCTGCTGCAAGTGGGGTCAGGGCAGTCCACTGAAAATATAAAGTACATACAATATGTGTCTATTGTTTGCATGTCAGAACGTTTATTAAATTGTTTAAATAAAATGCTTTTAACTAAGATTTCATCTGTTACAATGTGGCTTAAGCAAAACTGAAATATTTATGTGCATATTGTTGTAGACTGTTTCAAAATATTTCAATAAATTGTACATGGTGATAGGGAAAAACACTTTTTATGGACTATTTGATGAGAAATGAAGCACTTAAAATGCAGCTACCAAACTCAAATTTTTGTAAAGCTCAAAATTAGAGCCGGATCAAATCAAATGTGAGAACATTCTCAATGAGTATATTTTGCGCTAATTCTTGAATGATTAACCTTCGAGTAGCTTTCCTTGTAATTGCAAAGATTCCATACATATCCCAAACATTTGACCGTCTATCATCAGCAGGAACAGTCTGGATCCTGCTGTCAAATGGAATGTGCTGCTAGAATGCGAGACATCAGGTTCCCAGCCGAATAATAAGAATTAGATCTTTTCTCTAACAGGAGTATATAAATGTGAGTGTCTTCTCTATTCTAATAAGAAATCGGGACCCATGAACAATTCAATTCTTGATTCGATGAATATTTTCTAACATAGTAGACCGTCGGTGGTGTTTTTGGAACACGGAGATTCTAGAAGTTTGAGATATCTCTGAGAAAAGGTATTTGAAACTGAAATATTGGAACTTTGCTTTTGACAATGGATTTGAGTGCGTTGAAAGCTCAACGGAAAGAACAGATCTTTTTCTCTCAGTTTGAAGAAAATCGAAACTGACATCTCAGAGAGTGTGAGTGATTTGAAAATTCATTCGATTTTAAGAATTCAATTATATGACAAGTTTTAGTGACTGGTAGTTTCTCAGAATGCCATTTCAAACAATTTGCTACAAAGTGAAAATGGTGAACGTTTATTCAATGATAATTTAGAAGAAGCTGAAAATCACAGATAGATGTTTAGAGCTACGCTCTCAAATACATTAGTCCGAGAGGGCTGGTTTAGGCACCCCATTGAATATCATTCAATTTTTTTTTTTATAGAATGTAGAGAAAATTGTGTAGATTACGAATCCATTGGTCTTCCGTGATAAAAATGACCGAAACTAACCGAAAATCGACTTTGAATGAGTTGAACTAAATCCGATTGCCAATTATGTCATAACTGTCCAAAAAGTAAAAAAAAAAAATTCGTCTGGTAACCCACCGCACTTTGATTTCCAATGAGAAAAGCGCACATGATTTCTGATCTCTCGCTCGGAAAACTTTCATCTTTTAAGAGTAAGCAAAATTGGCGACATCAGTTACGTCATCAGTGACTTAATATTTATTGTCAACTTGTCCTATTTGCGAAAGATGCAAGTAAGCCGTCGCCAGACATCTGGATCGTCTGCAACCTTATTAATTGAAAATTAAAGAGCGATGGGTTAACAAATAAAAAATAATGCTCATTATTTGGCAAGTTATGGCGTATTTGGCAATCAGATTTAGTTCAACTTATTAAAAGTCAATTTTTGACTAGTTTCGGCCATATTTGCCACGGCAGAGCAATAAATTCATAATCTACTCACTTTTCTCCTTATCCAATAAAAAATTCAGAATGATGTTCGATGGAGTACCTAAACCTTCAGTCGCCTGTCAGTCGATATTCGAAAGTGCATGACTTCCGAGTGATAAGGAAACGGCTCTATTTCAACCACCGAAAATAGGATTGAAAAGATTTAGTTCTAAGAGTTACACTGCGTGAAAAAAGTAGGACACATGATTTTTTTTATAAATAAAAAACACTGATTTTTTTCCCATAACAATTTAATAAGTAACACTTTAAATTACTAATTACACACAAATAACTGTACAGTCAATCAGGGTAACTTTGAGCCATAGGGTGTAACTTTGCGCCACCTCCTAGTTTTCAGTATTTTTGGGTTTAAAGAGCTGCTCATGATCCACTGCTGCAAACTGCTGGCAAGATTATGAAATTGGCTTTTTGCTTGATGGTTTAATAAATGAATTGACAAAATAGTACATAATTTATTTGGCCATTCAGTTGTTTTTCTGGAGTACTATTTTCAAGTTCCATTTTAATGCTTATTTGAAGTTGATGTAAATCAACTAATTTATGCAAGAAAGTATCAACTTACCACTTTATCAGCTATATAATTTTCTGAAAAAAGTGAAATTGTTAGTAGCTGAGGGTTATTTATTTACTAACATTTAATAAAAAGCAAAAAACCAAGGCACTATCATTTTACCACATATTCAGTGTAACTTTGAGCCGGTTCAAAGTTAGGCTGATGACAGTGTGCAATGTATACACTGCACATATAATTCATATTTTATTCTAATTTATTTTTGTTTGCTTTTAAATACATTTATATACATACAAATGCAATTTAATTTACAGAATCTTCTCTTGTATGCAAAATCCGATAAAATTAAAATGTTGGGAGTGAATTCAAAAAGTACCTAATTATATTAGAAACACGTTCACCGAATTAAAAAAAAAAAATCTGCCAACCTGTAATGGTTGTAAAAAGCTTTTCAGTTGAGTAAGTGAAAAATCTATATGCACAAAAAATAAATGATAAAGGAATATGTATAGCAAGGATATGATGGGATTGTCTAAAGTCCTCTACCATATGAACTCCTTGGAGATAGCAAGAGTAGAAGTCCTACACTAGAGGACACACCTAAAGGTTATGTGGTTAGAGCTCGGGCCCTGCATGCCAAATGTTCCGGTTTCGAATCCCGGGTGAGTCATGAATGTTCGTTGTAATTCGAAATCTACGTTAAGCTGTAGATCGTTGAGCGTATAAACCAACCAACCTGAACTAGATGATGCAGGTGACAGTGTATGTACAACACTGTCATTTTCGGAGGAGATGAAAGTTGCACAATAAGGACATGGTAAATGTTTATACTGCTCAAATTGTTGGGAGAATAGTCAGAGGTTGTTCGAGTGGTGGCTGTTAAACACATCAATGAGGCAGGAATTTTATACACAGAGCATGCACGTATTTTAGATTTTGGTAATGGCATATGCAAAGTTTACGACTGAATAATTATTCAATACGATGAAGAAGTGTACCCAGACCAAATTGACTTAAAAGACAACGTGATATTTGGCGGTTCATGAAGAAATCTGGTGCATATGGGAAATGGCCCAATATCAATGATGATCTGTGGTATGAAAAAGTAGGCGTGTTTAAGAAATTATCACCAGAAATTATTATTCCAGCTAGAACACTGGTGCCGGGTTCGAATCCCGGATTAGGCATGGACGTTTGTTGTGGTTCGGAATCCAAGTTAAGCTGTAGGTCTCGTACTGATTAGCCATTACAGTGAATAAAAATAGGTCGTTGAGCGTACAAACCAACCAATCCAGCTAGAACACGAGAATAAGTTTTCCAGATCAATGATTCTTTCTTTGATGCAATAACTATTAATCTAAAAAATGCCAAAGTGAAATTTTATGAAGTTTGAACTTTGTTTTTAAATTATCATACTATTTTTAACAATAAGAGTGGAATATTTGTATTTGTGTCACATTGTGACTTGCAAACACCATAGTACTTAACTAATAGCATAAGGGTGGCCTATCAGTTTTATTATTTTCTATTTATCTTTTCAATTTTTAATTGATAAAATGAGTTTATATTTAAGTGAATGAACTGAAGATTGCTTTTCCACTATATTTGTATGTTAAAACCGAATAATAAATAGGTTTTTTTTTCAATATATTCATGTGATTCGTTATCCACTGTTCCTACCCAACATATTCTTTGTGGTGTTATTTAAAATATCCAAACTTTACGATACTGGTAACTGCAGCTGATGATATTTTAAATACTTAGAAACTTAATTTTACTCGTTCAAAGTAGTCTAGACTCCAAGATTGAATAAAAAAAGCTATTTTATATGAAACTTCTGATAGTGGTTCAAAGTTACCCTGAATGACAGGGTAACTTTGCGCCGGGTTATTTTCCTATTATTTGGTGCTTTCGTCATCAGCATTTACTAATTTGTGTAAATTAAAATATAATTTAGGGTTTATTCTTCCATTTTATGCCATTAGGTCGGAAAATATTATTAAAACATAAGTGGGGAAGAAGAAAATACTGAAAATGAGGTTCAATGTTACCCTGATTGACTGTATCTGAAAATTGAAACAAAAAAAATACAGGTCAAGTACAGCAATAAATCAGTTTTGACTTCATCATACTCTGTGAAAAAAGTAGGACACTTCTAAATAGTGCAAATAAAAGTCTTATTAATAGGGAATTCTTCCACTATTGGCTTTGATTACTTCAAAAATTCGATTTGGCATCGAATCATATAAAGTTTGAATTTCTGTTTGGCAGAAATTGTCCCACACATAATTCAAAGTTCTCCGAAGCTCAACTATAGATTCAAACTGCTTGCCTTCCGCGTAAACGCAACGAACAATCATTACCCATATGTTCTCTACAATGTTGAGGTCCGGGCTTTAAGCAGGCCATGGCAAAACCCGAACATTATTTGCTGCAAACTAATTTTTAACCCCATTAGCTGTGTGAATTGATTCACCGTCCTGTTGAAAAATCCAGTCATTTCCGCCTAGCTCAACGCCGTAGGGAAGGAGATCTGAATTCAAGACTTGGATGTGATCTGTGTGTTTCTGCCTGCCACTCAGGAACACTAGGCTTGTTCTTCCTCCGTACCCGACTGCCAACCAAACCATTAAACTCCCTTCTCCCATCTGTCAGGTAGAATATGTCTTTTCTTCAGAACCGAGACAGTGCCAATAGTATTTGTAGCCATCTGGACCGTCTAAATTAAATTTTTTCTCATCAGAAAATATAACTGAGGTCCATTCTGACGTCCAGGACTTGTGGTTTTTAGCCCAGTGCAGTCGGTGTTCAATGTGCCTTTCATTCCATTTGGGATGGTGCTTCCTTTTTCGGAATACGAAATTTTCGGACCTTTTTATGTAATTGTAGACAGTTCTTCTTGAAATGTGTGTGATGCCTGCATTATTTTGAGCTTTGGCAATACTTCCATCCGGTTTTTTTAGTTCCCGAATGATTTTTCTTTGATCGCGTTGCGTCAGTTTTTTAGGTCTGCCAGTCTTCTTTTTGGTTCCCTGACTACTAGGATTTCTTATATAGTTTGAAACAGTATTTGGACTAATACGTAGCTGGTGTGCAATCTCTCTCACACCTTTGCCATCTTTTTTGTAGGCATAAATTTGGCCTTTTTCAAACTCACTTAAAGGTTTTCCTCTAGGCATTCTAAAAAGATGAAAACGACGGATTTTCAATAAAATAGTATGTTTTTCTTAACAAAAACAGTTAAAAAGAATGAAACACCTACCTTTGAGGTTTACAATATTCCAAAACAAATTATTTTAGCACGTGTTCTTCTACTTTTTTCACACACCAAAAATTGTTAAGTACTGTTTTCCTTAATTTTTACTAGTGGTAGATAAAATTTACTCATTTATAAAAAAGAAAAAATAGCCAAACTACATAAAAAAAAGAAATTTAGATCACGAGGATCGAAATACAAAGCATAAATTACAAAATATGACTGTCCTTCTACTTTTTTCCCGTAGTGTATCTAACTTTTTGTTTCAGAAAATACGACAAAGGTGTATTGCCGATGTAGATACGATGCAATATTTATTGCAGTCTATTGATTTCGATGGCTGGAAAAAAATAAAGTAGTAAATATTGATCTCTCAAGAGACGCATCTAAACATTGAATCCAATTATTTTAAAATGATTAGGGTATTGGGATTTATAATAATTGTAAAGGGGGCCCAAGGAAAGTGCTCAAATATTGACTATCTGAAATTGAAAATTCTGAGTATAATTTGATTTGTTTAGTTCAAACGAGAATACTAAACCGAGATGATAATTTTTTGTACCCAATTTTGTTATCTTGAAGTATCAGATTTTACTAGGAGAAATTGTCATGCAGGAATTCTAATGATTCAACGATTGTCAAAAGACAAATTTATAAATATAAGGGCTAGGAAAAGTATTAGAAATGTCTTGCATAACTGTATTGTGTGCCAACGATTTATAGCTAAAACAATGTCAAGCAAACTGACACCTTTCTACTAGACATAGTAACGGATAGTGCGCCTTAAATAGTGGCAATCGATTCATCTGGACCTTTGCTTTTGAAAAAAGAAGGATATTTGTGGGTGGTGCTGTTCACTTGTTCTGTGTACCGTGCTATTGGCTTTAAACTGGTAAATTCCATATTTTGAGACATTTTTAGCACTTAGACGGTTTATCGCTATACGGGGGTGGTCCAGAACATTTTATAGCGATAAAGAATGTAATTTCAAGGATCTTGAAAAATTGGTTTGGTGCTAAAGTATTAAAAGAAACTAAAATTCCTAAGATAATGTGATAGTTTAATCCCCCTACTGCAGCCTGGTGGGGAGGCTGGTGGAAAAGGTTGTTTTGCATTATGAAGGAACTTTAAGACTTTCTTAGAGTAAATCGGTATTAACTATGAAAAATTGCATACTGTAATCTGCAATTGTGAATCCATAATTGTAGACCCTTAATACAGGTGGTTATCAAAATAATGGAAACACCTTAGATTTATAATGAATCCTTTACTAATATACCTCCTTTGGTATGTACTACAGATTGGATTCGCCGGAGAATCGAATAGTATAAGTGCTGAGTAGTGCTTAGAAGAAAATTGTATCATTCTTCATTTCTTTTTAGACATTACAATCTGCTTTTTAGACACTAAGCACCCCTCACCTGAATACAAAGTGTGGCTTACTTACCACACTACTTACCTTTACTACTTACAGCGTGTGATCATGCTTGTTACGAGGTGATTAACCACCGAAGAGTCCAGTAATTGCATATCCTCCTGTAGGACATTTTCTAAATCTCTGAGAGTGGCTGGAGGTGGGAAACGTCTGCATACAGCAAGGCCAATGCTATCCAAAAGATTTGCAATTAGATTAATGTCCAGCGAGTAAGCCGGCCACACCATACGCCCAATTCCCTCACTCCAGAAAGTCTTCAACGATGGCAGCTCTATTGGGACGCTCATTATCGTTCTTTAAAACGAAAGAATGACAACTTCTGCAGCGTACAATTTTTTATTAATGGGGTCCAAGTCATTATCCCGATACAGTACAGCCGTCACAGAACCTTGCTTGAAGATGTGAAGGTCAGTGCGATATCCCAATGAAATCCCGAACCAGACCATGATGCTTCCACCGTGGAATGCGTTATGTTCTGGGGCCAATTGCGTGTGCCTTGTTTCCTCCTGACCCTTACACCCTTATCCTCAGGTTGTAAGGATAATCAGGACTCGTTTATGAACATAATGTTGCCCCAATCAGACACAGTTCAATTCACATGCTGGCGGCACAACTTTAATTGTGTCCCTTTGGATTGGACGGATAAAGTAACACAAACTCGTGGTACAGACCATTCATGCATAGCCTTCGACGAACAGTAGTGGCAGATATTGTCTTACTAATGGCCGCTGCAACCATAGATGTCCCAATTGTGGAGGGCGATCTTCCATTCCGCTTAGCTACAACATCAATATATCGATCTTCCGCGGGGGGTCGTAACCCTTGGACGACCGGCTACAGGTCTTCAGACAACTGTTTGTCTGGTTTGTTTGTTGTGTGTTTGAATTGTTTCCATAATCTTGAAATGACGGAATGATGAACTCCGAAGAAAAGAACAACATTTGTGATAGATTGTCCTGCTTCAATGCGTTCGACAGCCCGCCAGCTATCAGAATCTTCTATTCGTCTTTTGGAAGCCATAGAAACACGTTTAGCTTGAAAACACATCGTACGAATGTTCTAAACACCTTTCATCAGCACTTACATGCAACTCCTGTAACCCTTCACAATGCCGGCTTCTTATACGACTGCCTGTTTTGCATATTTCTCGACGCGAAACCGTGATTGTCTGTTACCTAACATATTTACATACTTTCTTCTACTTTTGCAGTAAATTTCAGCTTCTTGCCTAAGAAATTTCTTGTTCATAACTACATTTAGCGAGATCTACTTTCATGATTTTGTACGGGGACATCCAGCTAACGCGAAGTCGATGGAGCCACCGAAATTGTTCGCGTTAACTGAATTTTGAGCTAAACGAATAAACCCAAAAATGATGCGAATGATGAAAATAAACCCAAAAGTACAGATTTGGAGAATATTGGAGACCAAAGTAAAATTACACGACATGAAAATGAAAAGCTAACTAAAAACAGTAATGATCGAAGAATGGAGTCAATTTAACAAAATATTACGATAAATACTAACATGAAAAAAATAATAAATAAATAAAACATAAAACTGTTAAGTGTTCGAAGACTTTTGGGAGATATTTGTGTTACTTTTAGGTTAATGATTTTTCTAAAAAAAATTGACTATGCATTAAAAATATTTTATGTAGTTTTATTAAGATGAAATTAGAAGTATTATTAAAAAAATCCTATTCATAAATATTAATATTTGATATGGATAATGCAGCTTTTGATTGAAATTTGTAAGCGTACGAAAACTTTTGGGAGTCACTGTCAATTTAATGATCCTTTTTCTCTAAAGAATTTTATTTTTCATTACAATTTCTTTTTAGATTTCATACTTTGTATATACAGACTGGTGGGTGTATGTTGTGTCATTTAAAGAAACTGAGCTACTTAGGACGGACCATCTGACCTTTCGTAGAAATTTAATCTGAAACCAATTGAAGACTTCATAACCGTAGAGCAAGTTCAACCAAGAACTGTCTAGCATTTTCAGAAATAAAATACTGAGCAACTTTCAAGCGTGAATTGGCTCGTTCCAAAAGTGTACTGAAGATCTCGTTCGTTGCCAGATGAGCCAAAGTAAAAATTCAAAACGGAGAAGACTTAAGCTGAACAGAATAACGTCAGCAGGGCCCACCAATGCCTGAAAAGCTTGTTCAAACCCAAACCAAAAATTCTCCCATCCTTGAAACCCTCTGAGGGTTTGAAATGAGAAGAAACGTATGCTAGCAACCAACAGGACCTTTTACCAAGTAGCAAATCAGAAATTTAAAAATTAAACTTCAAATTAGCAAATTTTAAGCAATTGACTAAAATAAACATAAATTGTCAATCAACATAAGAAAAAGGGTAGACATACACAAATAAGATGACATTAAAATGTACAAAGTATGTAGTCTAAAGGAAAATTCACTCTTGATGCGGGAAGATCACCCATAATCCGAGTTGTGGAAGAAGCCGAAAGTCGAAAGCAGGTAACGCAATAATTGACATACCTGGGCACTACATCTCTTCCACAGGGAATTCAAATTTTTTTTGGATAACAGACAGCAAAAATATGATGTATTGACAATGTTCAGCAACCCTTGACCACTCTCAGTTTTGAGTTGTTGCATGGACATGAACCTTTCCAGTAATGCAAACACTAGTTCACGTTTGTTAGAGTATCTTTCCCTCAGAATATTCTGAGCAATTTCGAAATTTGTGTCAGAAATGGGTAAAGACTGAATGACTCGTAGAACATCACCAGTCAAAGAGCCCATAAGATATTAAAGCATTGAAGCTTTTGCGCTTGAGAAATCTTATTGTTTTGATCAACACTTGCTCAAAACAAAACGCTGAAGTAAATCCATTCTATATTGGAAACCCAGAAAGTTTAGGAAGGTGAAATTCTATTAGCTTTACTTTAACCGCATCTTGTGAAGCAATCACTTTGGTAGAAACAGAAATTTTAGATTCCAAATGCATTAGAGCTATCTTAAGTCTATCAATGGACTCTTGCATGACACAAGATTCCTCCACAAAAGAATCAATTTCATTTTCTTTACACATTTCAAAGATTTTCTCAAAAAGTTAATTAATCTTAATTTCTAAATTGTCAACCTTTGCTAAGTATAAGGAGACTTCTACTTTATCCGAACCAAAGATTTCTCATTCCACTTTCTCGGTAATTTTTGAGAGGGATACATTGAGCACCGTTTTGGCAGTTTTTTTATTTTTTCACAGTAAAACACACAAAAAAAAATTAATAATAGGGGTAACCAAAATTAATTAAAAAAGTAATATAGTGATCAATATTATCTATAATGGTGATGACCAACCTACACTCCCGAATCGAAAGTAAGGGCCTAATTGTAGAACACGAACTTGAATTTGCAGGTAGCCATCCATGACGAGCAATTAGGAACGAATCCTTTTAGTTGTAAATAACATGATATCAATTACTTGAATCGAAACTAAAGGCCTAGTTGTAGAACACGAACTAGAATTTGCTCGCAGCCTTCCATGATGAGCAATTAGGAACGAATCCTTCTAGTTGTAAATAACATGAAACCAATTACTCGCCGCTCTCCATGACGAGTACTTCCAAACTTGAATCACAGGGAAGAAACTTGTTGAGCCGAAGCTGCAATCCATCGATATCCATGTTCGCTGGGTTTCAAAAGTCCGGATCGAACGGAACAAAATGGGGGGTGTATGTTGTGTCAGTTAAAGAAACTGAGCTACTTAGGACGGACCATCTGACCTTTCACCAGAAATTTATTCTGAAACCAATTGAAGACTTCATATACGTAGAGCAAGTTCAACCAAGAAGAACTGTCTAGCATTTTCAGAAATAAAATAATACTGAGCAAAGTTCAAGCGCGAATTGGCTCGTTCCAAAAGTGTACTGAAGATCTCGTTCGTTACCAGATGAGCCAAAGTAAAAATTCAAAAAGGAAAAGAAATAAACTGAACAGAATGACGTCAGCAGGGCCGACCAGTGCCTGAAAGGCTTGTTCAAACCAAAACCAAACACAGACAATTTGCAGAATCAATAGTATTCTAAAATAAAAAGGAAAATTAGAATCCCCAACTTTTGGTGATTTGTTACACCACATTTATTAGTTTCAATTACCCATATGTTTACATAAGAGAATGAAGAATTCGGTTAAAAAAAATTTTACATTTTTTTTTTATTTTTTTTATTTCTGTATGTTTTGGGACACCCTGATTTTCCAGAAAGTTGCCTAGAAAAATTTTAGTTTGTGTTTCTATTTGTACATGGTCAACATAACTCCAGAACAAATCGACATTAGACGTTCTAATTTTGTGTCTGGGTTTGTGATGACCATGGGACTTGCCATTAAGGTTTTTGTCAAAATCACGCATGCGCATAAGGCTAAAATCATGAAAAATCATGTTTTTCAGCAATGGCTAAAAAATGGCTCTAATAATTCTGATTAAAATCAATGTGCTAATGTCTCGAGATGTGTACTAATCACCCCCATCTCCGAAATTCCTGTAGAAATGCGGTAAAAGTGTAAAAAGTTGAAAAACGAGTGCCTTTAAGACAAACCTCTTTTCCCTTGAGTAAAGTTGATTTTTGAAATTTTTAGAAAGTCAAGAAACTCTATAATTGTTTTTATAGTTAATTCCTTGCATAAACAATCTTAAAGTTAATCGATGACAAACATTTTATTAATAAATAATTTTTAAACAATTTTAGTAATGAAATAAAATAATCTTTCTTACAAATTATTTGAACGCTTCTATTAGTAATGATTTAAATTAATTTTTAATTTAATTATTTTAAGAAATCATTAATTTTATGGATTCGTATTATTAAACTATCTTAGAATTGTTAGTAATTATATTTAAACGACTGTTGATATTATGAACTAAATATTTTAAACAATCTTAATTTTCAGTTATTTTAAATTACTATAAATAATTTTATTATATTTATTATTTGATACAAGACCATCATAACTTGATTAAAAATTATTTTATTTTATAAAAAATTAGTCAAAATTATATTTTTAAAACTTTTACGAAAATAATTAGTAATTTACTCTGTATGTGGCATTTTCGTTTTTGTTTTACTGCGCATAAAGTTTGTTAAAGGAAAACACTCTTTTACAGAGTTTGACGTTGAATTTCTTGACTACTTTCAAGATATAGTAAATAATGTTTTTATTTTAGAAACGTAAACAATAATTCACTTGCTATTAATATTATATTATTACCCTAAACAAAAAAAAATCGAAACATTGAGATAAAAATTTTAAGTTTTTTATAAAAACCACATTTTGTTTTACTGTGTATAAAGTATCTGAAAGGAAAACACACCTTTACAGAGATCAATGTTGAATTTCCTGACTACTTATGAGACTTAGTTAATGATGTTTGTATTTTAGATCCACCAACAGCAAATTTCACTTGCTATAAACCACATTATTAACTTTTAAAAAAAATTCGAACCGAAACAATTCGATTAAGATTACAAATTTTTAGCTTTTTATAAAAATCACATTTTGTTTTACTGTGTATAAAGTATCTTAAAGGAAAACACACATTTACAGAGATCAATGTTGAATTTCCTGACTACTTTTGAGACTTAGTTAATGATGTTTTTGTTTTAGGTCCACAAACAGCGTATTTCACTTGCTATAAACCACATTATTAAGCTTTAAAAAAATTCAAACCACTAAGCTTAAAAATGTTTAGCTTTTTATAAAAACCACATTTTATTTTAATACGCTTAAATTATCTTAAAGATAACAAACACACTTTTATAGAGATTAAAGTTGAATTTTCTGATTACTTTTGAGATTTAGTTAATGATGATCCACAAACATTATATTTCAATTGCTATACACCACATTATTAACCTTTAAAAAAATTCGAACCGAAGCAATTCGATTAAGATTAACATTTTTTTTAGCTTTTTGTAAAAACCACATTTTGTTTTACTATGCGTAAAATATCTTAAAGGAAACAAATAAAATTTTATAGCAATCGACATTGTATTTCCTGAATACTTGAGAGAAATAAAGAAAATACAAAATGCTAAGACATACAAAATCAAGGCAATTGAAAATAAAATATCTAGATGAAAGTTTGTCATCTCATGGTTCAGCTTTTGTTTGCAATGTTCTTCTTGTAGGTAATTTTATGGACGTTGTTCATTAACGCGAAAATGATGGAATACCATCCAAGTTAAAATCATTCCCGATACTAACAGTAGAATTTCATGAAAAAGGGGACTTTTTTTTCTTCAATGGAAAAATACTTGAAAAACACACTTAAAAAAAATACACTAACGAATATATTTGTCTCTACAACTACTTTCAAATATATATTATTATATATAAAAAAGTTTCTTTAAATATGTGTGTGTTGATAAAATTGCACTTGATCTTCAAAAAAAGATTCATGGCTAGACCGGGCCGAAAAAGTCAAAGAATGTTGGATCTTTTTGTGATAGCGTGGAAAAGCTGTGGACTCTCATTATTAAAAAGTGTGTAAAATTTTAAAACTCTGAATTGATATCTGTTGTCACCTCAATGGGTCGAAAGTTATGAAAATTGAAATGAAAATGCTTAAAATTAAAAATTTAATAAATAATCACAGATTTCGTTAATCATTTTGCTGTAATGCTTAAAAGTTGCTGTTTTTTAACTACAGCACCTGTAAATTTTTTTAGAATTATACGTTATTAACTTCTACCGCATCAACGGCACCGAAGTTTGGAAGGCCACCCCTCTCCATCATTTGCATGAGTTGAGATATCAGCCCTGTAGCACACTCCTTCGAGACTCAGCTCCAGTGAGCAAATCATCCACGTAAAAATCCTGAAGCACCGTCCTAGAAGCCAATGGAAGGTGTACTCCTTCATCAATGGCAAGCTGATGCAGTGCTCTGGAACTCAAAAAGGAAGCACATGCAAAACTGTACATCACCGTTAAAAGTCTAAACTCATTGATCTGGCAACCAGGATCATCTCTCCAGAAGATTATCTGAAAGTTACAATCATCTCTGTGAAGTCTAAACTGACGAAACATCTTTTCTACGTCAAAAACCATTACGACCTGAGGAGTCCAGAATCTGAGCAGAATGGGAAATAGGTTATTCTGAATTTTAGGGCCAATCATTAAGATATCATTTAGGGACTTCCCAGAATCCGACTTCACTGAGGTATCAAACACCACACGTATCTGACTTGTAGAGCTATGAATCTTGAAGACTTCATGGTGTGGGAGATAATAGTATCCCACTGATGAAGCCTCCGACGCGGGGACCCTTTCCATATGACCCGGTACAGGGTACTCTTTCATTCAGGTTCAGGTTTTCATTTCAGGTTTAGAAATCAGTTTACGCTCGACAGCCTTAAAACGCTGCAGCGATCGGTCTCTAGAGTTGCCAAGTTCTGACGTTGATGCAGAGAAAGATAATCTTACAACGTATCTTTCAGCTTCATCCCTAGAGGGAGTTCTTAAAAAATACTCCTCGCAATGTGAATCCTCATCCCTATGATCATCTACATTTCAATAGTCACCAACTGACTCAACTTTCCAAAACTTTGTCATAACCGAATTCAAGTCATCAATTTCAGAATTCAAACCACAAAAACCTATACTCAACCTATTTTCCAAATTAACCTCCTCAAAACTACCTCCAACAATATATCCAAAGACTATATTTTGCATTGAAAGCTCAGAATTGTTAAGTTTTATGGTACCTGACTGCAGAAACTCGAAGAAACACTCAACTCCCAGTAACATGTCAATTTTTCCAGGGACGTTGAACTTGGGATCAGCGAACTTCAATTTCCCAGGCAGATTGCCTAGGGGGATAATTAACCTTTCAGGAGGGGTAACATCAGTTATCTTTGGAACAATGAGAAAAGTTGACGTTTTTGCGAGATCTCTCTCAGCATTCGCAATAGTACACTCGCTTTGACGTTTATAACATTTTCACCCAAGCAAGAAATAAGGACACTAGTTCTCTCTCTCTTAACAGTAGGGTGGGCCGAAAATGTCAATTTTTTTTTTCGAAATCATTTTGGTTATAGTGGGGAAAAGTTGCCTAATGGGTCTATTAGGACACACACAAAATTTCGTCAATTTTGCTCAATATCTAGCAGGGCCCCTCTAGCACTGAAAATGTAAAAAGTGACAAACAAATGCACTTTTGAGCCCTTTTTTGGAAAATTTTGGAAAGTTTTTTTTAAAAACCGACTTTGGTATATCATGGAATAGTTGCCTAATATATCAGTTGGAACACACAGTTTCGTCCATTTTGCTCAATATTTAGCCACGTACCTTTTGCTTTGAACAAAAATGTGCCTAAATGTCTCAAAATTTTAACAGATTCGACTTTAGGGGGGATGAAAAAAATGTTTTTCAAAATCGGTCTTGGAATAACATGAAAGAGTTACCTAATGGATCAGTTAAAAAGCACAAACACATTTCGTCAATTTTGTTCAATTTCTAGCAGCGCCCCTCTGAAATTGAACATGTCCAAAAACACACAAAAAATTCATTTTCAAGCCATTTTTTTAAATTTTTTGAAATAATTTTTCAAAAATGGCATTGACATAGCATAGAATAGTTGCCTAATGTGTCAGAACACATGCACAATTTGGTCCGTTTTGTTCAATATTTAGCCGCGCTCCTCTTGCTATAACTAAAAAAGTGTTTAAATGTCACAAAATTGTAAGATTGGACGTTAGGGTGGAACAGTTTTTTTTTTTTTTAAATCGGTCTTGACATAGCTTGAAAAAGTTGCCTAACGGGTCGGTTAAAACACACACAAAATTTCGTAAATTTTGTTCAATATCTAGCCACGTCCCTTTGGCATCAAAAATATCCATAACATACAAAAAATGCACTTTTAAACCAATTTTCGGGCAATTTTTTTAATTATTTTAAAGACCAACATTTGCATAACACGAAATTGTTACATAATGGGTCAGTTAGAATACACATAAAGTTTCATCCATTTTGATCGGAATCCAAGGGCGCCCATTTGAGTAAAAATTTAAAAATAAGGACGAAATGCAACGTACTTTGAATCTTAGAGGAGGGATGGGAGGTAGAGGTAGGGAAACCCTAAAGGAAGTGTTCCATGATAAAGTCACGTGACTTTGAAGACCCTCGGCAAATTCTTCTCCCCGAAAAGCTGTCTTAGCATGGGTTTTCAATGGCGATTGCGTAGCCTTGAAAAAAAATTTGCTTAAATTTCCATTAAAAAAGGTTGTTTACTGTTGCGTCAACGCCTGTTATAGAAAGCACACATTATAAACTTTCTCAGGATCACCTGGAAAAGTTTTTAGTGCGTTTGTAGCAAAAGGGGATTCAATAATCCATCAAACAGCACGTCCATTCAAGACAGTGTATAAACAGTTGCTGACACAGATACTGGAAATTCAATTGTTTTAGATAACACTAATATCTTAAATGTCTTATGACAGTAAACCCGCATTTATCAGCACCTAACAAATGTGAGGATGTCATTGCTAATGATGAAGAAGTCATTACAAGAAAAAATTGCAAAAGAAACATACAGTAATCATTATGTAGTAAGAAATATTAAGATTAGGTTAAAATCATAAGAAAAAATAAGGTGGATTTACAAAGCCTACTTTAGATGCAATAAAATTATGTAGAACTGCGGGGAAAAAATATTTTTTAAGTGATTGTGAAATTAAATTAAAAAATATAATGCATAGGGTAGTCTCTCAAAGTCTTTCTGGTATTGATTCAAATCTTCCATATTTATTTAATCTAATTACTTGCCATGCTATGGACTAATCATCCTTGGAAAATTGGAAAATCATCGAATGTTGTTGATGAAGTCAATTTTATTTTGTGAACCTGAAAATAAGACTGTCACTTGGGTAAAACATTCACTGAAATAATTCAAAGTGGCAGAATTCATCGTAAAAAGGCCAAAAATACTTTGTTTTGGGGGCAATAAATGTTAATATATGGTAAAATTGACTTCATTCAACAATGTTTGTTGGCAAAGCAATTAATACATTTTTACAATTCCCCTATGTATATATGAGTCATAAACTGCATCTGTATACTCTGTCTGAAATTGGTTGGTTGTATTCAGATTATCTGGCGCCGTCAGCAACACGAGGGCTATAATGCGCCGAAACATTTCGTCATTAGACAAGCCAACATACATTTACAAACACCCATGCCTACACGGGACTTGAACCCGCAACCTTGCGGTCTAGAAGCTAGCACGCTAACCACTATACCGTTTGGTCGGCCTGTCTGAAATTGATTCAATATAATATAATATATGTATTGTTTTTTAATATGGTTTTTACCATGGTAAAAATATACGATTTTTTACCCTTTTCATACTTTATTTTTCATATGATAGATTTTATTTTTTGCTCATCATGCGCAATCTACTGTTGGCGAATTTTACTATTTAGCTTTAAAAACTTTCACAAATCAAACATTTTTAGTAAATTCGTATGTGTTTATCCGCCAGAATGCATTAATTATTAATGTGTAAGGGAAATTGATGAAAAGTACCAAAACAATACCTGAATGGGAAATTTCACTTGTAATGTAGTTTTAAAGTTCATCTTTTTCACCGTCGGATATATTAATATTGATTACCTGCCAAACTACAAACTCGTACTTAAAATTTATTTTGTATAGTGTAAAACTCATATTTTTAAAAAAAATTTCGCTAAATGTGGTTGCAAAATTATAACACAAGCTTTTCTACAATATTAAGTACACTGTTAAAAATTTTGTTCCACCTTGCACCAAAAATTGGTTCCCATTTAGCTGCCACCAACATTTGGTGCTTAGTTTCACGATTTAATGGTGCAACCTCGGACCGTAAGCACCATTAAATCGTGAAACTAAGCACCAAATGTTGGTGGCAGCTAAATGGGAACCAAATTTTGGTGCATGGTGGACAATTTTTTTTAACAGTGTATAACAAACATTTAGTACCGGTAAATTCATAAAATTAGAAAAAAAAGTACTGACTTTAAAACAAAAGCTATGTAAATGAATTTCAGATATCTCACAGATTTTTATTTTTACTCTTTTGCCAATTCCAAGAGAGAATGAACGAAATTTTGAATTGATTAAAAAAAATTGTTGATTGGAAAAACGTAAAAATTGCCTAAACACACTGCGCCAAAGATTTTCGCCAAATATGGTAGTTTGAAACCACGTGACTTTGGCTTAACTACGGGGCACCGAAACGCGGGGAGTTAGCATAGCGTTGCTCTCTCTACTATATTTCTCCTCTAAGCTTTGAATGGATCACTTAGAAACCACATAAAAGTGTCGTCAATGTTGTTCAATATCCAGCTACTCCAGGCATTTCAAAAATCACAAAAATAAACCATAACACAACCATCGCTTACAATGTGTACAAAAGATGAAGAATTGGAATCTAAAGGAGCCATTAGATTCCTATCAAAATGGATAAAACTTTTTATGTTTTCTAACTGACCCATTATACAACATTTCTGCGCTATACCAATGCTGATTTTTAAAAAAATTAAGTAATCGCTCAAAAAATGGCTTAAAAGTGCATTTTTTTAATGTTATGGACATTTTTGATGCCAGAGGGACGCGGCTAGATATTCAACAAAATTGACGAAATTTTGTGTGCATTTTAACCGCCCATTAGGCAACTTTTTTTTCCATGCTATGTCAAAACTAATTAAAAAAAAAAAAAAAAAAAAAAATAATTCGTCCACTCTTACGATTTTGTGACATTTAGACACTTTTTTGTTTTTAGCAAGAAAGTCGAGGTTAAATATTGAGCAAAATGGGCCAAATTGTGTGTGGGTACTTACTGACATATTAGGCAACTATTACATGCTATGCCAATGAAATTTTTAAAAAATTATTTGCAAAAATTTCCAAAAATGGCTCGAAAGTGCATTTTTGTGTGTGTTTGGACATGTTCAATGCCAGAGGGGCACGGCTAGAAATTGAACAAAATTGACGAAATTTTTTGCGCGTTTTAACTGATCCATTAGGTAACTTTTTCACGTTATTCCAAGACATATTTCAATTTTTTTTTTAATCCTCCCTTAACGTCGAATCTGTTGCGATTTTGTGACAATTAGGCATATTTTTGTTCAAAGCAAGAGGGGAGGGGCTAAATATTGAGCAAAATGGAAAAAATTTAGTGTGTGTTCCAACTGATACATTAGGCAACTATTCCATGCTATACCAATGCCGGTCTTTAAAAATAATTGACCAAATCTTCCGAAAAAGGGCTTAAAAGTGCATTTTTTTTTTGCCACTTTTTACATTTTCAATGCCAGAGGGGTAAGGCTAGATATTAAGCAAAATTGACGAAATTTTGTGTGTGTTCTAATTGACCCATTAGGCAACTTTTACTTGCTATTCCCAAACTGATTTCGAAAAAAGATTTTTCGGACCACTCTACCTAACAGGTAAAGCAATAGAGCATTCTAAAGTCATGAAGTTGGACTGAGAACCTCCATCAATTAAAACCCTACAAGGCTGGAGACTACCAAAACTATTCTTTACATAGACTAAGGCTGTAGACCGGACTACAGTTTTCTTTTTCAAGGCGTTTGAACTGGTACAGTATTCCCCCAAAAAAATCAGAACGATGGCTATATCTTCGGTTCTAATTATCGTAGAATCTTACGGTTTACAACAAAATGTTTTGCTTACGATATTTTATATATCTGATGCAATTTACTTTTCTTAAGGAACCGTTTACTAAGTAAAAGTAACGCTATCTTCGAAAATTTCAATACGAACCCTTATTTTTCATCATTTCATTCGATTTAGAATACATCATTTACCTTATATACCAAATTTCAATGCATTATGTTGAAAAACACGTCACTTATGAGCGAACATTTTTCGACCATTTTTTTATTGATCTTTAGGGAGAATTTCCATAAAACGAAAGGTATTTTTAAGGTTCTACTTCACAATGGAAGAAATCGAATGGTCAGTGCGGCGTTTCACGACGTTAAAAAATACAAATATTAGTCTAAAATTGCATAGAAACTACTTGGATTTATAGTGTTATGTTTAAGATTAACACAAAAATAGCAAGTAAATGCAAAAGCAACATAATTTATTTAAAACATTAAAGATGTGCATTCTTTACACGAAATAAATAAAATATCGAAAATAATAAAACACGAAATAAATAAAATATCGATTGCAGAAGCATAACGTATACTACTGATAATTAGAAAACTAAAAAAGATAAAATGTAGGCAGTATTCAGCAAAGCGTGATTATATTACAGAAACATTTCACTGTAAACACAAATGTAACTTGATCGTTGAAATTATTTATACAATGAAAAAATCACATGATTCAGTAAAATTTTTAAAGGAAAACTTTTTGAAATTGCTTAAAAAATGTTGTTTTAAATAAATGCATTATCATCGACATCGAATCTATATTAGACATCCGCAGATTTTCCCGCCATCGGCAAATATACCCTCAAACACACACAATAAAATCGAAGTTAATATAAAGGATTTAAAAACTACGCGTTGTAAAGAAGCGCTTGTTACATCATGTAGCTGGTTTTTTTTTGGAGATACACCCACTACTATTGAATCTATTTGATGCGATGTTGAGTAGAACAATCTGAAATGCAGATTTCCTTTTAAAATATTTAATGTAAGGTTGTGGAGAGAATGATTTTTGGTGGAAAAAAACTCTCCCAGATTGCAGCTACACGGAATCCACAATCAAAAATTGTACTCCTATTTCTGTGGAAATGTGTGCGGAAGAAAAAGTTCTTGCTTTAAAGATTAGCATTTCCCGTTTTCAAAGAAAAGCTCAAATCTCATAAATAAATTTTCTTTCTGGGTGAACTTTTATGAGATGAGGCTGAAAACTGCAAATCTCGAATGAAATTTTTGAAATGAAAATATTCTATTTTTACATTAGGAAGAGAAAGACGTCGGAAAAATGAATGCGCTGTTGAGTCGGCTGGAAATTCTATTGAAAATGTTTGGAATGCGAAGCTTAATTGAATTATGTACCATGGAAAAGACAAATATTTGATTGGATTACTGCCAAATATTACGGTTGCAGACATCGTATAAACACTTTAAAAGCAAGCTTTTTACATGTAGAAAAATATTTCCATTAAAAAGAAGAGGTGATTAGAATCTTGATAAATTGCTAATTCCGTCACACATCAGAGGATTGATGGAATACGTTGCCATAGACAACGAGTCTGCATTCCAAGTTTCAACTTGATTAGATGACGACAAGTGGGTAAATTAGTCCTCCAAATTGGTAATATTAGAGTGTGTAAAAACGCCCTTTTAATGACAGACCCCAAAACTTGAAGGGAAGCATTGTCTTGCACAACGAATCTATCTGCCAAGCTTCATCTCGATTGGTTATGGCAAGTGGGTTAATTAGCCCTCCGAATCGGCAAAAATACTGATAGGCAACAAAACTAGCCAATATACATTTTAGTTTTTTCTTTGCTAATAAATTGTGATTGTGTTTTTTAAAAATCATAAAAATAATTTTCTGAAAAATCTGAAAAATTCAAAATATACATTAAATCAGCGGTTCTCAACCCATGAACCAATTTTGTAATGCAAATAAAATTAAATAAATTGGTCCTTTTCGGTCATTTTTTTTCGATTATCGATGTATAGTAAAAGTATTTATGAATAATCCAGAACTACTATTTAAAATTGAATTATTTAAGTTTTAATCAATGCAAATCAAGATTTAACAACGTTTAAAGAAGATATTGATAAAAAATACCTTCTAACATTTGTTCTGCTGAAATATCACAATTAATTTTTAAATCAATTCCTTTTGAAAATTTTGTGCCTTAGGTTTGCTTATAACTATTTAATTATTCTTGGAAGATATGCACTACTTAATAATTGTAAATTAAAACTTGCTTTACAAATTAAAAGCTAATGAACTTACAGCTCACGATGACAGATAAGCTCTTGCAAATTTTGAAAATCCGTTTTTTTGTTGCGGATTTAATGTACCATAATTTTATAAATTTATCTTCATTTATAAAAAGCCCTAGAAGGCACTTTAGAGCCAACTCCAACGTGATTTGAGAAGGATGCATTAACAGAAACTGAGGAAATAATAGCTATTCATATGTGTTTAAAAGTTCTGTTGCTTTTCTGACGCTTTGTAAAAGAGTTTCAAATGTTATTTTCGTAGCTTAGCACATTATTTCAACAGTGAAAGTTAATATGCAATCCCTCCGGATATTATGCTTCCTAACTTAACGAAGACAGAAAGACAGACCATGTTCTTTAAATAAACACGGTAAATATAACTAACATTAATTTTGTAATTTCACTACCAAAAATATATTATTAATTAATAAATGAGGAAATCAATGCCCAAATAGCACAAACACTGTAAATGCTGGTGTCTTAAATTTAGACACAAAATGTCTGAAAAATTCATTTCAGACACATTAGGTGACTTATTTTGCACAAAGGTGGTTTACTTCTTCGAATTTCAGACATCACACGGGTCTTAAATTGCTTTCAGTCACAACAAGTGACTTTAAATAAGACACTTCGAACCAAATTAAGACATTTCGAAATTCAGACGCTTCTCTATTCAGACAGTACAGACCATCATGGGCCGTAGCAATTATATCATTCAAGTTCATTTACCAAGTAAAAGGAATACCTTTAAATTTTGAAGGATCCCAAAAAAAGTGTTGTTTTTCACAGAAATCCAAAGTTGTCTTATGTAAACGAGCATAGTTTTTAAAATTTAACAATTAAAAGTAGAACTACTTTCCCAAACCTGTTTTCATGCCAATAAGAAAATCAATAATTTATAGTTATAAAAATGTTTTATTTTTTATTTTATTTATCAGTATAAAATGCCAAAACCCGGCAAAAATAGTCACTAGAATATTATAAATAAAAAATAAAACAAAAAAAGAAAATTTTCTTGTATCCTTCCGCCGTAACGTTGTTTGTTTACCTTTGAAACTCGTTATGATCGTTTGAAATCGCGCCAAGCGGACAGGAATACGGAAACTCTCCATAACTTTTATAATTTTCACTTTGTCGAAAGATATGGTGGCAAAAAAAAAAAATGATGTTGTTACACAAAAGTAGCTGTGTAATTTCAAACCTCATGAAGCTGAGCTGCAGTCTGAAAAATTGTTTTGATGCGCTGCTCTGTTTCACGCCATTCTCCAATAGCTCTAGAGTACCAATTGAGAATACCAATACCTTCAACCGTCAGCAAGTTTATTTTAAAAGCATTGGGTGAATTCCTAGTGAACGTTTATGGGTTGGCGCACTTTTGAAAAGTTGGCGACAAAGCCAGAATGTCGCCAATTCGAAATTCCAATATGAAATATTGAGAAACGAACCAGCTCCATGATTTGTGGTTTAGGAAGGTTGAAGCCAAAGCGCGTCAAGAAAAAAAATGAGGTTGCCAAATTTAGAACTGTGTTACATCAGTAAGAATAACACGCTAAACCGTATTTTCAGAAAATACAATTATCTTTCACACAAATTTGTGTTATTTCTTATTGCATGAAGCCTTTCCCATATAGCACACATCCTCCCAAGGAAGTCCCTTGGAAGTCACTATTCCTCCCTGGGACTCCGAATGACACTTTGTGGAAGTCCTAGGGAGGGAGGCAAAAGGAGGTCCTAGGGAGTAACATCCCAAGTAGATTCTTGGGAGGTATATCCGAGGGATGTTCATCCTAGGGAACTCCCAGGGAAGCATATCCTTGGGATCAGCATCCCGAATTTCTCCCTGGGTTGTCCCTTGTTTGTGGAAATGATTGTGTTTATTAAGCTCAATTAAACTGAATATTTTAGGATATTTTTATGACTCAAAATAACCTAAGACTATATGATGAAAATTGACGCACATTGGTAAACAACTACTCCGTTTGTATGAAAAAAATGATAAAACTTGGTGAATCTGTGATAAACAATTTGGCAAATCTGTGACAAAATTAAACAATTTGTGGGCTATGGCGAGACCCCCACGGAGGTGACTATTTAGGTATTGAAAATTCCTTTTAAAATAAGTCTTGATGGTATGGTGGTAAAGTCTCAGACTTGCAGCAGACATCGTCCGTGGATCGAGTCCCGCCGGTGACCCGTTTTCTAAAAAATTTAAAGGAGCAAAAATAAAAGGAAGCATTGATCAAACTTTAAATAAAGGACTTCGAGATATGCAAATTAGATAATATTCATTAAAATTAACTTGGTCTATTAAAGGTATTAAATTTCAAAGTATCAAATATAAAGATGAGTTTAAATAAAATAAAATAGTCGGGCCGGTCACCACCAGGATAGCCTGGTGGTAGGGAACCGGCCTCCTGAACTGCCCAAGCCAACTCCACGGGTTCAAACCCGGTCGAGGAAGAGAGGGCAGTCAGTTGGCAAAAAAAAAAAAAAGCAATTCGTGTCGGACTAAAGCGCGAGGACTAACTTGGTGTGTGTATGTGAAAGATGATGGATGGATGTATTGTATGAAGTTTATGATTAATATGTATGTATTTATTCCAGGACAGATGAAGTGGGGTACCCCTGATATTGTATAATGTAAATTAAATTGAATTAATTATGTAGTGTATACAATGTGTATGATTGATTGTAATTGAGTGTAAATAGAGTGGTTGATTGTAACTGAAAGGGAATTGTATTAATAATGTGTGGTAAGATCTAAAGCAACTAATATTTTCATTATATTTACCCTATGGTGGAACAATGACGCAACCTAAGAAAATTTCAAATTGGTTTCCCTATAAACTTAACAACGCCTATCAATTTAGAAGTAGCATAATGTTGTGATACACTTCAGTTTTTGTTTTCCCTGGTATGCTACATATTCCTTGATATGATGTACATCGTTTTTTTACAAATTTGCAGTTATTTTATTTAGGGTTGCACCGAACAGTTATTTTGGCCGAATAACGAATATTCAATCTATGGACAAGCCAAATACTGAATATTCAGCCGCCCGAATATCTGATGTATTGTTTCATATAAAACTTGTCTTATTTACTACTTATAATAAAAAATAGGATTATTTTATATTATAAAAACATAGATGATTGGACCTTCATGAATGACAATTTTCTTAAGGTTACCTAACAAAAACAACTATTCTTGTATCTTTAAAACTATTCAAAAAGGCACATCTTATGTCGTAGGAAAATTCAAGGGTCAATGCATTCCATGAAATTCATAAAAAAGAAAGAAAAAAAAAAAAACATTGTAAAATTGCTGTGGATGTGCCTTATATGGTTTGACATTTTTAAAAATATTGTATAATGAAAATAAAATCATATTTCTATAGAGTGGTATTCTGTGATAATGATTAATTGGCAATAAAAAGGAAAAAAATGTATTCGGCCAATCTGAATATTCGGTTCAATGGCCAAATACCGAATATTCGGTGCATCCCTAATTTTATTGTTCTGCCACAACTGCATTACAATTTAAGTTTTTGTGATTAATATCAATTTTGTTTAATTTTCTTTCTTTTGACCAAGGAGCTCAAAAAATTGAAACTCCACTATGCTGCACCTTGAAGGAGAAAACATAGTCTTTGATGGGAAAGGATTGAACCAGATACATAAGCCTCATCTTTCCCACCACTGGTGAACATCACCAACATTGGAGTAACGCCACCACATCTTCGTTCTACATTCTGATCTTGAGTTTGTGATATGTGGACTCAACAATTAGGTGTCCCTGCTTCTGACATGATGCTGTTTATGCTCACCCACCTCTGCAATAACTTCTCAACCAACTGACTAGTTGGTTGGTTTAACGCTCATCAACCTGTTTTTATGCCCGATGACAGCTAATCAAGCCAGGACTTACAGCTTAACATGGATTCCGAACCACAACAAACATCAGTGCCTAACCCGGGTTGATTCAAACCAGGCACCTGTGGCATGCGAGACCAGAGCGTTAACCCCACAGCACAATAACGGTTAATCAGGCCGGGACCTACAACTTAACTTGGATTCCGAACCACAATGAACATCCATGCCGAACCTGGCACCTGTGGCATGTGAGACCAGAGCGCTAACCCCACAACCATCAGGAATTTTAATTATTAAATTAACAGTTTGGCGGAAAAGAAGATTTCATTGTTTTCTTTTGTAGTAAGTTAGAAATGATAAACATAATCCTGAAAAAAGTAAAAAGCAAGGTTGACATGTTTTTTTTCTCAAAAAAACCAATTGGTATTTTTAAAAAATAATTTAAAATTGTATTTTTATATATTTACTATTAGATATTTCAAATTACTTGATGTTGTAAGTTACAGAACAGTTAGAGAATGATGGTGAATGCAAGGAAATGATATAAAAAAATTAAATTCTTATGTATTGAAGGAAGTTTAAATAATTTTGATTGCAAAAACAACTACAGTGATTCTTAATAGTGCTTTCTTTTTGGAGTGCTACAATTGTTGCATAACTGACAGGTTATAGAAAAAGCGGCAAAACTTGTTTTTTTATTCAAAATATTAAATCCAAAATTTGTTTTAAATGAAATAAAGAAAAAAGAATTTAGTTTTCTTTCTATTTTTTAAGAAAATAATTCACTAAATGAAATATCTACATTCTGTACTAAAACATGATTGAGTGATGTTTTTGTAAATGAAAAATTATATGAATAATACTATCTATTTTATCTAGTCTATTTTTAAATAAATCTTGCATTTAAAGACTATTGAACAATAAGTTTTTTAATGTAATAGATAGGTTAATGTTTTGTGATTATTCAAAATTATTTAACTTAAATTATAGTCTGCATTTTAAATTTGTTTTTAAAATAAAGATTTTGTGTTTTAACAACTTATTTCTAAATCTTAAAAATATCGTTTTGAATAATTTATCACCATTACTGAGGAATCTAAGAGCAACATTCCATGTATTATGTAGTAAACAATTACCATTGTAATATACTGTATACATTGAATTTAAAAACTAGTATCTCAAAATATTTAAATTATAATTTGAATGTCCACATAAGTAACAATTGTTTATTTACTTAGTTCAGACTTATTTTCTTTCAAAAGGAATATTATTATATAGTTATTTGAACAGTAATTATTCTAGTTAATTTCAAATTTTATTTTAAAATATTTTTTAAAACGGTTCAAACCAAAAAGAACCTGGTATAAACCAAAAAAAAAAAAAAAAATGGTTTATTTGGGTTTTTTCCAACCCTGGTAAAAAGTATAGGTAGACAAGCAATTTATTTTACCCTTTTAATTTCTTTCATTCTCAACTTGCCCAATTGAAATCTTTTGTGACTACATAATATACTTTTTATTCCTTTATAAGTAATTTATTAGTTCAATTTAAAATTTGAAGTACGTTTTAAGTAAACTAAAATTGAAAGCATTCCAGACAGAATTTTGTCATGTTTTATTTATAATCTGTTGTTATTGCTTATTAGTTGAATGGGGACCTTGAAAATCATGTATATTCTGTTTCAATTTGATTAATTTTTTACTATTCTTTGGTATCTAATTTAAATAAAATAAGAAATTACTCTGAACCCTAATATGCACCCAACTTTTTACTGAATGTTAGTATGGATGTTTTTCTACCATGGTTGGGTCAAGAACATTTTTAGATTGTCTTTTTGTATTGATTTAGTGATTTAAAATTTCTTTAATAAATAATAATAACTAATAAGTCCTTAAGCTTGCTTCCTTTTTTAACGTTCTTGTTTTAGTTGTTGAGACATTTCCATTGTAAAACTCCAAGCGAGCTGATAAAATCTATTCAGATGTAGCTGTGTCCCAGAAGAGAGAAATTTTGATTGTACACAATAAACATAATTTTTATTTACAAATTTTTTTATGCTTTAATTTGTTGACAGAAATTTTTTTGCAGGTAAAACTATGTATTGAATAAATTTTCACACTTCTTTTAAAATATCTGAATGGATGTGATTTTCATTAAATTTATTTATTTTATTTTAATATTCATTGAATTGAGTTTTAGAGCTGAAAACTATTTCCATAAGGTATTTTCATTTATTTAGGTGGTGAACTTGTTTACCAAGATTTTTCAAGAGTATTTAGTTAACAAATTTTGTGTTTCAATTCTTACTAAGAAAAACTTTTTTTCAGGTGAAACCATATAATTAAGATACATTTTACAAACTTATATTTAAATACAATAGTGGATGCAGTTTTAAATAAAATCTACTTTGATTTATTGTTATATCATCGTTTATGAAATTTGCTTAACATAAAAATTCAAGGATAAAAGATTAAGTAGATTTTACTTATTGAAAATTTTTTCATAAGAGTGAATTTTATTTATAAGTTGTTTGTAAATTTTTTCATAGGTTATTTAGCCTACAAATTTTAGATTTGAATTCTTTCAAATAAAACTTTTTTTCTGGGTGGAGCCATGTATTCAAGATGAAATTAATTCAAGTGCATTTCTTCACACTTAAAAATACTGTAGTAGATGTGAGTTTAAATACAAACATTGGTTCAATTTAGTATGAAAAGAATTTTTAATTATTTAGATTCCATAATTGTTTTCATTTTTCTAGGTTATTTTATGGGGGTATTTAGAAATTGGCTCAAAAGCCATCTATGTGCCGAGAAACTTTCGGGAAGTGAAATTTCTTGGTGTAATTTTGATATATAAAGATGTATTAGGAAGCAAATATAACTCCCAATAATTAAATTAGATTTCTTAACTGAAAATAAATAAAATATATGCACGATAACCCTGTACGATACGGCAGGTTGGTTGACCTTGAAACCTCCCTACTGCTTCCGATATCGCTCCCTGGCAGTTTCCCGTGGTGACCTCCTAGGGAAGAATGAGGGAACCTTAAAAGCGGACATTTTACGCTCCTGGTGTCCTCCCTAGGCGGGCGGCGGGAAGATTTTGAGCGCTCCTGGGGGGGAAGGCCTTTAGCATGAGGGAGAGCCATGGGACTTCCGTGGGATGTCTGTGTGCTATATGGGTTAAGAAGCATGTGGTGGTGTAGATGCAACACCTAGGCACTAGTGGTCACTTTCCCTAGTGGTTAGCATGCCTGTCTACTGACCTAGGAGTGACATTTTGAATCCAGTTAGCTCACATTCGCTCCAAAGTGGTAGCTACCGAACAACTGAATCATGCTGTCATCTATCGGCGCCTTCTGAAAAATTTACTGCACGACTTCCACACTACCAACTCAGCAAGCAACTTTTTCTCTCACACAACCACTCAACTCTCATGTAACGAACTCAACTCGCACACAAGCAACTCAATCGTTCGACCCCTTCGTGACTCACTGCGAAGAGTCTATGTGGTGGTCTCGTGTACAAATGACAGATACAACATCTAGGCACTAGTGGTTCTTTTTGCCTAGCGGTAAGCATGCCTATCTACTGACCTAGGAGTCCTGGGTTCCAATCCCGTTGGCGCACATTCACTCCAGCATAGACAGCAATACGACATTCATTTTCATATGTAATTGCAGGTTTTTTTTTGTATTTAAAGTGTATTCTCAGCAAAAATTTTATCTATTAAAGCAAACTTTGTCCAAATTGGTTCTGTAAATCATGAGTTATAGGCCAGTATTAACCTATTCTTGATCAATGATTACAACATCATTTGAATTCTTCCATTTGACGCTTACCAGATAAAAATAGCCAATTTGCAGCGATAACTTATTCAAACTAATAACTTCCAATCTATGATAAGGTTTGGTTTGGCAGTTTCCCAAACTAATGAATAAAAATAAAAGTTCACTAGATCAAAATATTATTTTCGCGTAAACATTTCAGCTTGGCGATAACTACGCCAACTTTCCGACTTAACGGTTTTTGGTACCCGTCTAACGGAAAAGTATCAAATATTGTTGCCAAAGTTTTCTCACATACCCAAATGTGTCTTGAGTGTTTTTTTTTTGTTTTTTTAATATTCAATTGGGGGTTATAGGAAAAATATTCCTCATTAATCTGATGCAATAAATGTGTGATCAGAAGTGTTGGTATCGCTTGCCTCTTCTAGAACTGCTACCACTGCTGAATCATGGACGAACGGTATACACTATGTTCTAATTGCCCTTTAATACTATTACTTCATACTCAATAGCACTTAGCAACATATCCAAACTAAGCATCGTTGCCAAGCTGTTGGAGCAGTACTCTTTGATTGCATGATATAAGAGTAAGTACTATGTCACAAAAAACATAAATTGAACGCCGAGGAATATTAATGACAACAGTATTCGAACTTGAAATAAATATGTGTATGAAGTAGTCAAATGTTTTGATCAGCATTAAAAAGCATTTATTCACAATAATATATACATGTACAAGTAGAATAGTATTTAAGTGACTTGACAATCAATTGCTCAAACTCAGAAATGATTATTTCGATATGCACAACGGTCCCCACAACTGCTTCATTCCTTGTGAAAAAGTTGGTTTATGTAATATTATTTATCTTATTTTCAGTGATTTTATTACAGTAAATTTTAATTAATCGAATTCTAAATGACTCTCACAGAATTCTAAATGTTCTGTTTTTAACATTCAATTACACTTTTATTGGTTTTGTTGCATATTACAAGTACTAATGATTGTGAAAATATATTTAGCATGATTTGATGTAATTTGGATAAAATTTATTGTATCCTTGAATTTTATTTCATGAATGATCTTATATGTTCCATATTATTGCATCTGAGGATATTTATAATATGACCTGCATATTATGAGGACTGGGTACTCGATGACAGCATTAAAATCAGAAAAATCAACGCATTTGAAATAAATTGAATATTGGTCAAAATGAAGAAATTTTTTTTACATATGTTGTTCAAACCTTTTTAAAATTATATTTTAGAAAAAAGTTTATAATAATAGGCTAATAATTTATTAATAATCACTTATTTAAAACTCGATTAAAAAAAATTTGCAATGAGTTGAATTTGGTTACGTTCGTAGAGGAATCTTCTTAAAACTAATAAAAAGTTTTTTTGCTTTTTATTTCTTAGAAATGTCTATATACTACATTAAATATCAGCTTTCTCAAAATAATAATAAAAAGTTTTTTTATGTGGTAATTAGTTGAGTGTATGAAAATTTGCAATTTTTTAAGTAATAATAATTAAAAACTAAATTGTATAGATTTGAATAATATTTTTGTTTAATATGTACTTCAGATGTTATATAATTGCCATAAAAAATTTCAATTCTATATCTTGCATAGTCTTTTATATGAGCATACCAAAAGTTGGAAAATCAACGTTTTGAGGAAACGTGAAAGAACTATAAAAGTTTTAATAACTTGCATGTTTTCCAAGTTTAATGTGCTTCAACTCTGTATTTTGAAGAAGCCATCTTTACAGATATTTCAAATTCCTTTTTTAATTCCCCCCCCCCCCTTTTCTTATATTTTTTTATGTTTTTTAAATGCCCTCTCTTCTTTAGCTTCTCAACGATTAACGAAAAGTCGCAGCGATAGGGAAAATTGTTGTAAAAAGGTCCCATCCCCAAATTACTGGAATTTTAATATTATTTTAGTTTTAGTATGCACTTAATATGTTATTTAATCATAATAACAAATTTCAACTGTATATTTTGCATATTTTTTTTACAAGCATGCAAAAATTTGGGAAACTGACGTTTTCAGAAACGCAAAATTTTTTGCGCAACTTGCATATTTTTCAAATTTAATATACTCTACCTCCATATTCTGAAGCGTTTCCTTACAGATACTTCTAATGCCTTCTGTTTTAATTGTTTATCTTTTATGCACCTTTTAATGTTTTTTTTTTTTAAAGTCCTATATCTGCTTCAACTATTCGACAATAATTGAAGCATTGTAGTGTTTATTATGTAGTGTTATTATAAGGAAATGTTATAAACAAGTTAAATTCCTAGATGGGGAATAATTAGATTATTACTGCTTGATTCATCATTCAAATAAGTTTATGTTGCCACATAATGTATCTTAGACTTGCCAATGCAACTACTATATAAGTGTTTACATCACGCTTGTTATTTGATGTTAAAATTGACTTGTAAAAAGCAACTTAAAACTGTGAGACAATCTTGGAAGTCAAACCTTTTCTATTTAAGATTCAGCCACAATACGATGTCCATTTTATCCCAATACATATATTTACATTAAACCCCAAATCCCTTGCTTGGATATATTAATAGTTGTGTGCCTATTATTAACAGTTGTGTTGCAGTTCTGCAATCCCATGCTTAAATTTACCAGGAAAGTGAAACATAGTCAACAAAAAGTTATGTGCAACATGGTAATGAAACAGAAATTTTGACTTTTCTTTTAATAAAAGTTTGTAATTTAACACAAGCTCATTTATTGCATTTTAATTTAAATAAATGTACTTTTAGCTTCCCAACATCTGAAAGGTAACATAAACAACCCTTTCAGACACATCAACTGTCTGAAAATATCCCCAATTCAGACAGTCTAAACGTCTGAAAATACCCCATTTTAAGACACTTAATGTGTCTTAAAGATTAAGACACCATTTTAGATCTTAAAACAGTGCCACTTGTTTAAGACAATTTTGTGTCTTATTTTAAGACATTTCCATTTGCTGTGAATACGCTGGCCAAGATCGGCTCGACACTGGCCAATCCAGATGTAGACCGCTGTAGATTGGCTGTTGCTACGGATCTTGGCCTTTATTGCACAATGCTGGCTAAAATATACTAGAAGTTTTCAAATGTTGATGCAGAGTATTAAAATTGAAATATAAAGCTATAAGAAAAGATGGAGGGAAAAAACAAGTTTTGTGAGGATTTTGACGATTTTATTTTTTTAAAAACTCGTGTATTTTGGACCGATGCTTGATATTCGGCATGACTTCTGGCACTTTTCCTTTAATTGGGGCCGTTGGTACTTCCAAGTACGGTATGGATTCTGCTCAAATAATTGCTTACATAAACTGCCCCAAATTATGTCAACCATAGACAGTTCACTTGTTATTAAAAAATGGCTGTCATTTATTAGCGAAAATCCCCTTCGCGCAGAATCCGTACAATACATTGCCTTCCTTAATATAAAAGTACCTCCAAATCTTCCCAGAATCCTTGACATTAGCCAATACCGCTGTGGGATATCAAAATTTACCTTGCTCGCAGTAGGGTCCCTTGAATCCGATGTTGCAGAGACAGAGTCCGTTCGCGCACTTTCCTCTTCCGTTGCAATCGGCCAACTCGCAGTGTGTAGTGGGCACATTGCATTCGGCCCCCTTCCAACCGTCCTCACAGCGACACGAACCGTGGATGTAGCGACCGTGGCCACTACACAGCACTGGACACACACCTACACGAAAGAATACTATTTACTATTGAATAACAACTGAGGCACTTGGATGACAATGAAGGGAAAATAAAGAAACATATTGGGACGTGTTTAAAGCATAGTAGCTTTTTTTGCGATCGCTGGGGATCGACTGCGAGACCTTTGGTTTCCCAGCCAAGTACTCTATGCATCAGACAAAAGAGATCTCTGCTGTCTCATGTTCAAGTTGTTAGGTCATGTTCATGTTGACTAGGTCACTACTTATACATGTTAATAGATACTGGTGGAATAAATAAAATGTGTGCAATGGCAAAATGACAAATGTACACATAGTTTACATTTGTTAATTTACCAATAACCTCAAAGATGCTAACTCTAATTTTTTGAAGTTATCAGGAGGGCAATGTTGCTGTTAAATTAGCACTGTTTTCAAATTCATGTTGAAGTAGCACTTAAGAAGGTTTTTTACCTTCTACAGTGCTAATTTAACATGAAATTAGCACTTTTGCGCATTACTTATTTACCACAAATAAATTTCAGTAATCAAGTTGCAGCTTTTATTAAAGGATGGGTCTTCTGTAACTGTTTCCAAACATAAGTGATTTGAGACCAAATGTCAAGTTAGTACCTTATCACTCTAAGCCGATGGTATGACACGTTTTAAGGTGTCCTATCTCATTGATTGCCAATATGTAACATTAGATATTATTTGTGTTAAACAAACAGGTTCTTTCACTTGTTATTTGTCTTCATATTTTTCTCTACGTGTCAAAAGTCCACTTTTTAAACTATTGTTTATCTTTTTTTCTCAGCTGAAGTAAAGTTGAGTTGGTAATGTTCCTTCATAAAAAGTTTAATTGATAATATTTGTGTTGGGTTATTTATTTAACTCAATTTCGAATTATCAAAGGTAATATTTTTGGGCATGCGCTCTTCTTAGAGTTGTCCAAATATGTAGTTAAATAAAGCCTTATAATCAGATGTGTGCTTGTCAGGTCTACTCATTTTGAAAGTAAAAGAATATCCAAAGCGATGTAATGTAACCCCTTCGTATTATAGAAAGAGTTCTCTTGGTAAGGTTTAACACATTAACGACAGTTAGCAAGAAAACTTGCCAATCGAAATTTTAGTTTTTTTCTTTGCTAATTATGATTGTGATTCCATTTAGTGTGTTTTTAAAAATCATAAAATCATAAAAAAAAAAATCTGAAAAATTCAAAATATACATTAAATTATCTAAATAAACAAGAAAAAAAAGGCTGACCAAACGGTATAGTGGTTAGCGTGCTAGCATCTAGACCGCGAGGTTGCGGGTTCGAGTCCCGTGTTAGGCATGGGTGTTTGTAAATGTATGTTGGCTTGTCTAATGACGAGTGTTTCGGCGCATTATAGCCCTCGTGTTGCTGACGGCACCAGATAATCTGAAAACAACCAACCAACCTTAAAAGGTTTTCTCGTTACATATTCATTGGTATTTTATTTAAAACAGATCAGGTTTAAAGCAATCGAATGCGATCAAATTTAAAGCAGTTCTAAAATATCGTTACATCTGGAATATCGTTTAAAACATTCTCATAACTGCACACTTAAAATCCCACAATGTACTATGACGTCGTTTAAGTATTCTTTCTCGTATTCTTTCTTATAAAAAAAAAATGTTAAAACAATAACCAGCACATTCCCTGGTTTAATCAATAAATGCTGCTGCTACCGCATTTGTTGTAATTAATTGCTTTTGAGTAGAATCCACCAGGGATGCAATATCGAGGTTTTTCCCCTGTACCCTTCACTTTCATTGTAGTTTAAAGGGCTTCAGGCTAGCTACTGACAAGGTTGCAAACACTCTTTCTGTTAGTCGATCTGGACTGTCTGATAGTCTGATTAGTGGCGGTCGCTGCAGAAGCCGGACTTGCCAATTTAGAGTGGAGAGGGGGGGATGGGAGGAGAGGGTAAGTCAGAGAAGACAAATGCTGATAACAACCTATTAGACCGCTGATTCCCTGCATGAATCCCCGACACCCCTATTCTGGATCTATTTACAGTTAATACAGAAAATAAAAATAAAAAAAAACACATTCTCTTACTTACACTACGTATACAGGGCGATTCCTAAAGTACTTTCAACACTTTAAGGGGAGTTGGTACCCTAAAATTTAATAATCGATTTTGAGTTTATTATTGTTTATCAAAATTTAAGTTCCTCCCTTTCAAAGGATATCTGATTTGTAATAATACCTTAACTAGAAGTATTTTTAATAATTTTTTGAAAACAAAATTGGTAACTATTAGTAAAAGTCATTTTTTTTTTTTAAATGCGTTTTTCTCAAAATTACATTTTTCATTATTCATGTAACTTTTCCTCAATTGCACAAACTATCCACCTAAAATTTGTACCACAGATTCCTTTTATGTATCTGTAAATAATTAAGTGAGATTTTGTTGTTATTTTAAAAATATTTTTTGTTTTAAAAAAACTCGATTTTAACATTCTTGAGTGACTTTCACAAAAATTCGCTTAAAAAAAAAGTAAATGAATTACAATTAAATGCAAACTTCAGTAAAATAACAAGTGTCTTCTAAATGCACTGATAAAAAATTAGGCTTCTATGTCAATTACTTTCTGAGGAAAAGGTGCATAAAATATGCCAAATTAACATTATCGGTACAAAGAGTATCAACTCCCCTTAAGTTTGAAACGTCTCGTATAACCAGGGAAGTAATGTATACCTGTAGTAAAGTGACTATGCTAAATATTTTGAGACAGCTTGCAGTGCCCCTGGCAGCGATTTATGGAAGTTACAAAAATAAATAACAAATGGAGATTGGCAAAAAAAGTCTAATTAAATAATGTTTACAATAATATGACAAAACTACAAGAAAAAGTTTTACAATGTTATTTGTGAAATTGGTGGAGATGCTCGGGTTAAAATTATGGACTATTCGTGACTTAGAAAAGGGGCAGTTCAGAAATTGAGAAACGAATTCTGATGTAATCATATAGCTGTATGATATCACAGGGGATACATAATTTGTAACCGGGATGATAAAATTTTGTTTCACGTTGTTGTTAAATCGATAATAATCTCTAAAAGTTAGCTGTAAACGCTGCTCTAGAGAATCTCCAAAATGACTATCGAAGCTCGAGAATGCTCTAGCGAAAAAAGTCTTCATTTGACATATTAGGATAATTACCAAAATAATAAAATTGTTTTAAAATTATTATTAAGATTTATTAATTTTTATCAAGTCATATTAATTTAAATAAGTTAAAATTCAATAAAAATTGTAGTTCTATAAATAACATTTTGATATTAAAAGTAAGGTCACCTCAAAAGTGATTTTTTAAAATTATTTTTAAATAAGGTAGCTTTTAAAAATTACTAACTTAAAAACAAGATTTTTATTCAATAGATGATTTTGGCCAAGATTTCACCCTGTTTGCCTTACTGTGTAACAGTTTATACAATTGACACTCTCATTCTGATAAATTTCATTTTTAAATATTTAAAACGATTTTTAAATTTTTTCAGTATAATCTCAACTTTTTTAACACAAGTTAGAAATGATATTAAATTGTTTTTCTTTTAAAGAAGATTTATTGAAATCGGATTATTAGTTACGGAAACATGACTTCATAGTAAAAATTTGGATCCACCTCGCACCAAACATTGCTTCCTATTTAGCTACAACCAACATTTGGGGATTAGTTGTTTCACGATTTCATGGTGCTACCTCGGATGGTTAGCACCATAAAATCGTGAAACTGAGTACAGAATATTGGTTGTAGCTAAATGGGAACCAATTTTAGGTGCTAGGTGGAGCAAAATTTTTAGTTATGTTGGACAGTCATTTCATCTGCCATCTTGAAAGAATTAACTAAAATATCCTAGGTGCACTGAATACGAATCAAAAGACAAAGCAGTGTAGCTTAAGTATATCATCAATATACACTCACTTCCAAAAGTTAAGCACGAAGCTGTAAAATGCGAAAAATGGACAATTACTGATTTAGTTGACTCGAAATTTTGCAAGTAAGTAGTTTATGTTTATTCATGAAACAAAACAAAGAGTTACAAAAAGAGATATAAAAAAATAATTTAATTTTCATAAATTATAAGATGACGTCATATTTACGTCATTAACAAAATGATATTCAAATTCAAAACAAACAACAAAATCCGACATTAATGGGGTATGTGAACACCCCTCACCTGATTCAACTTCGAGTAATTTTGATAATCATGCGAAAGTTTTTGTTGAATGGTTATCACTGGGTATCATTGAAAAGGTAAACAATGCGGGGGCTTCATTTTTTAACCCACAGATCTGTTTATAAGGAAAATAGTCAGACGACAAAAATAAGACGTTTTGTTGCACGTTGGGGATGGCCAACCACAATTTTCTCTGACAATGGAAACATTTTTCTTGGGGCGGAGAGAGCTCTAGAAGTCCTTGATTGGGACACTCTCTGTTCAAAAGCCGCTGAGCAAAAAAATGTGTTTGAAATTTAACCCTCCAACGGCTGCTTGTTGGGGTGGATGGTGGTTGATCCAAATGGTTAAACAAATTATCCGCTAGATTCTTGGTTGTGCTTCTCTCGATTACGAAGAGTTACTCACCATGCTATGTGATTACAAAAGAGTAATTAATTCGAGACCTCTCATTTATGTGTTGGAAGATGTGGAAAACGGTTCTCACTCCCGAAATGTTTCTTCGCGAAATAAAAAAAAATCTGGAGTGCCGGATATTGATAATGTAGATAAAGAAAAATTAAGTAAGAGAGCAATGTATCTCCAAAAAATGAGGGAATTATTAAGACGAAGATTTCGCTCAGAATATTTGGGACAATTAAGACAGCAGGCAATTAGAGATTCAAAATTTAAGCCTCTCAAAGTAGGAGAAGTTGTTCTTATCGAGGACTCAAATAAGAAACGCGCTTATTGGAATCTAGCACGTGTGATAAAACTCATTCCTGGTCGAGATGGGCACATAAGACTAGCACTTGTAAAAACTGAAAGTACAAAATTTTTAAGATCAGTTCAAAGGTTATACAGACTGGAAACGGACAACAACTTAGAGAATCAGGACACACAACAATTCCTTTGACCACCAGTAGTGGTAGAGGTACATATACGAGTGTGAAAACAAATTGTATTCTTTTGTATTTTGAATATCAATGTTGATTTAAATTCTTTGTTTTATATTTTTATTGTGTATTGTGTATAGATAAGACATTAAGTAAATAGTTTGTAATTAATATATGTGTATATTGTTTTGAGTGTTTTAGCTTAAGGTACACTCAAAAGAAACACTGGATGAAAAGAAGAGGATAAGAGATGTAACCTTGGCAGAGAGCAGATATGAGCTCTACTGCTCTCAATGCCTTTACTCATTAAATTCTTATATGAAAATTCTCTCGTAGTCGATATCGTTATTTCACCCGGACATTAAATTTGATTTAAGGTGAACTATTCTATTCACAACAAGGTGTGATATCCCAATGAAATTCCTGACATGATGTTTCCAACGTGGAATGCGTGATGTTTGATGATGTTCGATGATGTTCTGGGGCCAATTGCGAGTGCCTTGTTCCCTCCTGATCCTTACACCCTTATCCTCGGGTTGTAAGGAGAATCGGGACTCATTTGTGAACATAACGTTGCCCCAATCAGACACAGTTCAATTCACATACTGGCGGCACCACTTTAATCGTGTCCCTTTGGATTGGACGGATAAGGGAACACAAACTCGTGGTACAGACCACTCATGTGTAGCCTTCGACGAACAGTAGTGGCAGATATTGTCTTACTAATGGCCGCTGCAACCATAGATGTCATAATTGTGGAGGGCGATCTTCCATTCCGCTCAGCTACAACAGCAATATATCGATCAACCGCGGGGGGTCGTAACCCTTAGACGACCGGCTACAGGTCTTCGGGCAACTGTTTGTCTGGTTTGTTTGTTGTGTGTTTGAATTGTTTCCATAATCGCGAAATGACGGAATGATGAACTCCGAAGAAAAGAACAACATATGTGATAGACTATCCTGCTTCATTGTGTCCGACAACCCTCCAGCGCTCAGACTCTTCCATTCGTCTTATGGAAGTCATAGAAACACGCCTAGCTTAAAACAAACTGTACGAATGTTTTAAAAACCTTTCATCAGCACTTACATGCAACTGTTGTAACCCTTCACGGTTTCTTATACGACTGCCTGTTTTGCATATTTCTCTACGCGAAACCGTGATTGTCTGTTACCTAACATATTTGCATACTTCCTCCTACCTTTGCAGCAAATTTCAGCTACTTTTATTCAGATTGATTTACGTAAATTAACAATTTCCTCACCGTGCTTAACTTTTGGAAGAGAGAGTAATTCAACTGATAAATAAACATAAAGTTAGGAACCTAAGTATAAAAGTAAAGTCGAGAGAAAATATTGATTGAAGAATTATTTATTATTTTAAAAATTAAGAATAAATCTTCATAGCTACTTCCATTTTCTTAGATATCAAAATATATGGAATATATTAGACAAATGTTTCAAAAGATACTATTTTCACATTTGGCGATAAAGTACTCCCAATAAAAGATTAAAATAATTTTAAGAATATGTGTATATGACTTCGAAATGGATATGGCGACCAGAAAATTGTCCTCCACTTTGTTACCAGTGATGCATTAGTAATTCCATAAAAATGAAACTAATTATCCCGAAAGGACAAGGAATGGGTTGCAAGTTAAAAATGTTTTATATAACACTGCAAGTGGTAGCCAGTTTTTTGTCTTCAGAAATAAGCTTAGTTTTGTTTCTCATTTGAATGTGACGGCCACCACCTCTCCTTTAAGCATGACTCCATCATTTGTATCAAGGCTGAAGATTTTTTTGTTGTTATTTCTTCTTTGTTGTTGAAAGTGTCTTTCATGCGCGCTGCAAGATGCTTTTAATGTTCCAATCAATAATTATGATTTCCGTGGAACCACTCTATTGATTCGTTACACATGCAAATTAACTTTCCTTCCCGGCAAATGAAGTTACAGTCTCCCTTCCGACCTCATTGGGTGCACTCATTGTGTGTTCTTCAAATGCATACCTAATGAATCTGCGGCGATTATTAAAGAAATCGGGGAACTAGAAGCGCATTGCTTTTGCTACTCATTTCTTTGAAAAGCCGAACTTTGGATGAGGAAAAGAAGGAGCCCAAGTGTTTTTATCTTGCAGTGTGATTATTTAGAATGCTGTATTTGTGAGAAAAAGTGAGTTGGCTATTCGAGTTTAACTTTATTAAACTAAGGGTTTCAAATATAAGCACGAGGAAGTTTTTACTCATCCACATACACTCCTAATTAAAATGAAATCGTTATGAAGATGAATATGTTCCTTTTTCTTCGAGAAGGTATTGTGTAGTTCAGATGTGGTAAAAGTAAGAATTGAGTCTTTACACGTTCCATCGCTAAACAGTTCGTTATAGAATCCGAATATCCTTTAGTGTTCCGTAATTCGAGGTATAGAATCGCTTCGATGTATGTCTTTTTGTGAATAACGCGACTAGTTGGAGGATTTAAATTAAAGTTAACACACACAGCTGCTTCATACAAAAGCAAAGAAAAATATTGAAATTTTTTTTCAATTTTATAATAGTTATTTCAAAGTAAAAACATAACACGTGTGTTTTAAATTTTACAACAAATCATCTAATTCAGTACCTGAAAATGCCCACCTGGAGGTTGAGATTTGTAATCCGAAGGTTGTTTCATCATGACCGTTTGACTATTCTAAGTTAAGTTCATAATTCTGTAATAGATATAAACTGTCGATCATTTGAAAACTGTCTATCATTGAAATCCTTGATTTTGGTTTTTCTACTGTAACATGCTAATAACAATAGCTTTTTAACAAACTTTTTTTACACATGTTTCCCAAAATTAAAATGATACACTTTAGGCGTAGGTCAAAACAAGAAAACTTGAATACAATAAGAAAGTAACCCACTAACGACGGTTGGCAAGAAAACTTGCCATTCGAAATTTTAGTTTTTTTCTTTGCTAATAAATTGCAATTATGGTTCCACTTAGTGTTTTTTAAAATTCATAAAAATAATTTTCCAAAAAATCTGAAAATTTAAAAATATGTCTTAAATGATCTAAATAAATAAAATAAAAGTTAAAAACAATGACTGTCTATCCATTTCAAAGTTGTTTTTATTGGGTTACTTATTATGTAGCTCTATTTCTGCTATGAATATTCTTATTGCATAGATATCTTAGACACATGAGTTGAAACTAGATTCTGTAGCTGAATAATTATGATTTCATCAGTCATATTTGCTGCTTGTAGTTTTCCGGTTTGAGGTAAAAAAAATTCTTTTAATGTCCTTTTGCTTTTTTTTGGAGATCTTTGATTTCTTACCATAACTTGTCCCACCGATGAATTTTTTTAATGATGTGACATTCACAAGACGAGCACAGACCATTTTTGATTATTGAACTCTGCCATGTCACTCATTTGGAATTCGTATTGAACATAATTTAACTTATCACTGCTTGAAATGCATTCAAATGATATTTTAAATTTAATCATATTTCGTTTAAATGCATTTCAAACAGTAAATTCCGTTTAACGCGGGAAGGCTAAATTAGTGACCTGACAGAGTTGAAAAAATAAGAAGTTATTTTTTTCTGGTCTTGATGGTAATGTCAGTAACCGCCGCAATTTGCAAAGTTCTTGATGGTATCAAGAGGTACAATACCTACAGTGATGACAACAAAAAAACTAGGAGTGTGTAACATCGCACAACTCACAATTACTCTATAATAATGGTCATTACATTAAAATTTGAAATGGAATGGTGTTATTTACTGTTTTCATATTTTCACGGCAATAATTTTTATATGGCAAAAAAAAGCACCAAGATGCGAAATTGGGAATGTTAATCCAAAGAGATGAAAATCAATCGTTGATGGGCGATGCCCAGAGGCAGAGATCTATGTGTAAACGGCATTCGTTTCTAAACTTTTTAAGCTTTACCTCATTTTTACGGGAATTTAGAAGGCAGTGATGTGTAGAACATCTTATGAGGCATTATTACAGTGATTTTAATCAAAATCACCAAAGCCGTGTTTTAGCAAATGATAAAAAAAAAATTTCATGGTTTTTCAAGATTTAAAACTTATGCGAATGCGCAATTTTGACGAAAACCTTAATGGTAGATCCGATGACCACCAGTAACTCGTACACCAAGTTTGAATATCGTTGGTTATTTCGTTTGGAATTATGTTTATCTCGCACACACAGATAAAAAAAAATTCTTAAGCACTTTTTTAAAATCAGGATGTTCCAAAACGTGGAGGAATGCAACGAAAGTGAATTTTTTTTTTGAACAAAAATGATACTCTCATTACCCTATATTAACATATGGGTAACTGAAAGTAATGTATCTATTAGACTAGCCAACATTGTGGTAAGGAATATATGATATCTGAAAGAAGCAGATGGCTATTTAAAGGTTAAATTATTTCCTTACAAGAAAATTTCGGTAGAAAACGGGATAGAATAGTATTCTTATATGAATCTACAGAATCCTGTTATAACACCATACAGGTTCCAGAGACCTATGCAATCAGAATATATATATATATTTAATTTTATGATCATTAATGTTTTAGTTTTCATTTAGTTACTGTGTTTTTAAATTTTGCGATTTTTCTGATCTTTAAAATGAAAAAAGTCGCCTAATGCTTTATATTACATCTGTTTCTTAAATGTAAACTTCTCTTTCTTTCAAGGGTCCCAAGCAGCCCTTCCAAGCCACCGCTAACTTTCATAGGTCGCATTAGGACCTGCTCTCTATAGTCATGTTCGTCCAAACGCCGCACCAAAACTTATCCGATCGCTGAATTGTGAAATAACCCAGACTGACGAAACATTCAAACTCTTGATCCAACAAAGTAGTCTAGATTTTAGCCATATTCTGGAGGTAGAGGTGGGTTGATTTAGCGTAATGAATATGTCCAGCTGCATGGAGGTAAACTAACATGCGTTGGACAGAGAAGAGATGAAGATACCAGTCACCTGTTCTTTCTGTTCGCACGAAATCATGTATTATAGAAACTTTCTTGAAGTTCTGCAGCCATAACTTAGCTGTACGGCTTCTTTTTTCCAGCGTAGCTGCACTGTACATGCACTCGTACATGATTAACGCCTTCTATTTTTTTCACAATCCCATCTTTTCTATTTATACTGAAATTCCTTAAATTCTCTAAACCTCTTGTTACATTGACACTGTTGTTGCCTATCATCCCGCCTTCACCGCAGTTATTGAAATTGTCTTCCATTTTTATTCAGCTTTCCAAAACCCTTAATAGATCAATAACATTTATATAAGAAAAAAAACCTAACAAAAATTGTGGTAATACCTGTTTTTTCGAAAGATTTTAATCGAATAAATTTTATAAATCTTTAATGGAAAACTGTTGTGTTTGCAGGTTTTAAGCCTGTTTCATGTTAATAAAATTATATCAACTCTCTATTTTAGACTTTTTATACAGTAATAAGTTCTTCTTTTAAAACAGAAGCGTTTGGTACAGTACCCAAAAAAAAAAACACAGAACGATGGCTATATCTTCGGGTCTAATTATCGTAGAATCTTACGGTTTGCACCAAAATGTCTTGCTTACGATTTTCTACATATCTGATGCAATTTTTTTTTCTTGAGGGACCGTTTACTAAGTAAAAGTAAAGCTATCTTCGAAAATTTCAATATGAACCCTTATTTTTTTATCATTTCATTCGATTCAGAATACATCATTTACCCTATATACCAAATTTCAATGCATTATGTTGAAAAACACGTCACTTATGAGCGAAAATATTTCGACCATTTTTTGACCGATCTTCAGGGAGAATTTCCATAAAACGAAAGGTATTTTTAAGGTTCTTCTTCACAGCGGGAGAAATCGAACGGTCAATGTAGCACGTTTCACGAAGATTAAAAAAATACAAGTATTAGTCTAAAATTGCATAGAAACTACTTGGATTTATAGTGTCATGTTTAAGATCAATACAAAAATAGCAAGTAAACGCAAAAGTAACATAATTTATTTACAACATTAAAGATGTGCATTCTTCACACGAAATAAATAAAATATCGAAAACTGTAATTGCAGAAATATAACGAATACTACTGATAATTAGAAAATAAATAAATATTAAATGTAGGCATTAGTAAACAGTATTTAGCAAAGCATGAATATTTTACAGAAATATTTCACTATAAGGATAACTTATTGAAATTGCTTAAAAAATGTTGTTTTAAATAAATGGAATTTAAGAAAGCAAATTAAAAAAAAAAATTTATAGTTTACAGAAAAAAATAATTAATAATTTAAAAAACTAAAAAACACGCTTTAATAGAAGATCAAACTAAAAAGTAGAAAATAATCAATAGATTAAAAAACTAAGAAACACTCTTTAATAGAAAAGTGAACTAAAAAGTAGAAGATAATTTTAAATAAGTTTGAAATAAGAATAGAGTGATTAACAAGAAATATTTATTTTATCGTACAAAAGCGTGGGGTGCTTTTTAAGATATTTTCATAATGGCTCTACTTTTACCAATATCTGTCATTAAATATTTACAAAAATTTACATCAAGCACCCCACGCTTTTTTATGATAAAATAAATATTTCTTGTTAATCGCTATTCTTATTTCAAACTTATTTAAAATTATCTTCTACTTTTTAGTTCACTTTCCTATTAAAGCGTGTTTCTTAGTTTTCAAACTATCGGTTATACGATAATTGAACGTTATGCGATTTTCCACACCTCTAGTTTACCTTGAATTAATCTTTGATAGTTTTCAAAAGTCGTCTACTATACGGTCCCTTAAAGTGAGCGTTTTTTACATTTTCTCTAAAAAATCGAGAACTAATAGTCAAAATGGAAAGAAAAATTATGGGAGGGTTTTAGACCATGGTAAATCTAATGAAAGCAAAAAACATATATGTTTCTATTCAAATTTTTTTTTAATTGCTTTATTAATTAATAATTAATTATTAAAAAAGAAATTGATTCAAAAGCTGATAGCTATTTATGTTTGGCCATTTACAAACTACATTTTGAAAAAAAAAATTACTGAAATATATTAATTATTTAAGTATTTATGGCCAAAAAACCAACTTTTTTATTTAACATTAATTTATCATTTTCTTTTTATCATTTAAATTACAAACCATTCATTAGAAAATTACGAATTTTTGTATTTCGCATTCTTTTTTAATGCTGAATCTAAATATGGAATAATATTATGAGGTTGCTATTGAACTTTTTAAAGTTTGGTTCTGTTTTAATATGTAGATGACCCCTCATGATAAAAAAAACTACATACAATTATTAAAAACCTTTAACGATTTACAACGGTACCTTTTGTTTGTTATTTCAACAATTAGAACAAAAGATAAAGCCATCGTTCTGTTTTTTTTTTTTTGGGGGGGGGGGTACTGTACAAACAGAACCACCCTATGATTCTTCATTTCTGAGTTAGAGCGTTTATTTTAAATCCAAGATGGCGGACTTAAATTCAAAATTTAAGAATGTTGCCCAAGAAGGATTTGTTGGGACTTTTCTGGAGAAGTTCATGGGGTGTCTAAAAAACCTATTTCAGCAGGAATCAGCTTTATAATAACTATTTTCGACTAGACCAAAATTTGGGTCTAATTTGCCTATACTATATGTGTTTTAACACATATAGAACACAGGATTCTATTATTACACTACGGTGCAAGTAACGGTGCTTGTTTATGCATTGCCTTAAATTTGGCAAAAAGATCATGATTTCTAAAATTGAAGGGTTGATAGAAATAAAGTTTAAAAGAAAAAGTTTTCTCTAAACGAAAGTGAGCGTAAGGAGAAGGATAAATGGAAACAACTTACTGTCTGCACAATCTGGTCCAATGTACCCAGGAAAGCAATGGCATTTACCCAAGTGACAATTTCCATGGTCGTGGCAGGCGTTGGGGCATGTTATAGGGATTTCTCCTGGAAAAAGCGCTTCTTTAGATAGAATTCGAAACTTCTGATTTCGTTATAAATTGTCATGAATATGTTGCTATTTAAAACACAATTATTTTTAAACAATCATGTCGAATTACATTTAAATTTAGGAGTTTTTAATTCTATACAAGTTCGTAAAAATAATATGTTTATGCTAGTTCAAGTAATTCTTGCCATAGTATGAAATGATAACGTAGCCTAGTCACACCATAAATCATTCTTATTGTAACCCTATCTTGGAATTTAAAAAACTATACACCTTAAAAAATGCATTTAAATTTCTTGGTCATACATGTTGGTTTTAATTTATATTTTTATTATTCATTTATAATATTATTTCTTAATCAAACTTACGTGTTATATTCGGAGTAAATACCACAAAAATAGGCCTGTTGTCGTCATTAATAAGAGTGAGATACCACGTGCCAGCCTCCAGGTAATGCAAAAAGTTGATTTCTTCTAATTGCTGAAAAATAAACAATACAATAGTATTCACTAGTTATTTTAATGGTAACAAAATAATACATCGGTATGAAAAGCACAATCCAAGGTTGGATATCTAAAGTTATTTTGTGAATATTCCATTTGATACAATAATATGTGCATTGAAATACATTATAATTGGTTTTAACAAGACTGGGAAAGTTTTTTATTCAGAGATGAATGTTTATTTCAAACATCTGTTGATGATGGAAGTGTTTGGGTTTCAAAACATGATGCCTTTGTTAAATCTTGTTTAAGACTCCAGATGAGCTTCTCCAGAATCCAGATGAGCTCTTTGAACCAAAAGAGTCGTGCACATCTTTGTTTCAAGTTTACCTACGGTTTTACTTTGGATATCCATGATTGAAACTCAAATTTATGCAATCTCCTAAGTGTACTTGACTTTGACATTACAACTCCAGATTCTTTCCAACACTTCTTGATGTAAAAAACAGTTTTAAAGTGATTATTTTGGACGATTCGTTTTAATTTGTGTTCACCTCTAGCAGTTGTCACAAGCTTTCTACCATATATACTTCGGTTTTTCTATACATATTCAAAACCGTAGATTGTGAAACATTCATTTGATCTTAGATAAAATGTAGTTTCTTTCCAACTTTAAACAATGATAAAATATACGATTTCATTGTTTCAGAAATATCACATTGAGGATCCATTTTCAACATAAGACTAAAGTTAGATTTTCCGAGCGCCAAGCTTTATACTTGTCCCAACCTTATCGGTTAACAGGTATGCAAATATTTTGTCTGCATTTCAAATTCATATTGAATGAATATTTTATTCTAATTTTTTTACCCATATAAAAAATCAGCATAATTTTTAAATTTGTTATCGACCCTTAAATCGTTAAAATAATAGTTGTATAGTTGTTGAAAATTATCTTGTCAATTCCTGAATAACATCGTCACTCTTTTAATTTGCATACGTTCATTTTACACGATGCATTGCCAAGTTTTGTTTGGAAAGTTCTGTTATTCTATTATTTTGAATTTGGATTGTGTATTCGATTCTAGAAATGATACTGTAAAAACATTTAACAATTTAGTGCTAAGAAAATAGGATTCAGTGGTGCATATATAAATATATAAGTCCATAGATCGTGTAGTTAATGAACAAAAAGCAATTCAATACCCAGTTTAATTTTTCAATTCTCCCAGAATGGCCATTTAAAAGTACTTTCGTATTACCCTGTCAACCAATTTCGACAAAACCGAAACTATCGACAAAATGTGGCTGTACCTCTATTAATGTATTTTCAATAATATTGTTGAAAATATTTGCTTCTGTGGAGTAAAAATGAAAAACCATCTTAGATGTCAAGCATTTAAGCAAAAAAAAAAAAAAATAGTTTTGGTAGAGCCTTAATCTAGGAACATTTCTTTTTTAGAGGTTTCAAAAAGGTTCTGTTGTAAAATAACACAATGACCGCCCCGTGTATTTTTAAGGAAATCTCCGTCAGGCCACGCGCGCTGCTTAGAAGCGCTCGCATTGTGGTATAGTAATGTGAAGTGCACTACAAATAGATTGAAATTTACTTGATACATGTATTGAAGAATATTAGGGCCATTGTTTCTTATCGTAGAAGAAGACTATTTCAGGTGTACGGCAATATATATATATATATATATATATATATATATATATATATATATATATATATATATATATATATATATATATATATATATATATATGAGTGCAAAAACTAGACAAAATCCGAGATACATACAAGCTCATTGAAATATATTGTGCTTCGCCTAATTTGAGTTTGTAAACTTGCTTAGCTATTTCGACTACAATTTTCGGTACGTCGTCGAGAACGTTTGGTGCGTCAGCGGTCTAAGCGGAAAGTTCAGTGTCAGTGACTGACGTGGCACTCAACGTGTTAAGGGATGCTAATAAATGGAACTCACCATAGGCGTCGTCCTCCTATATAGCCTGTGTTGGTCTGCAATGACTTCCATGATGTCGTATGCTGTGATGGAAGGGGGTTCGTTCCTTCGTGCGAGTAGAGCCATGCGCGCACTGTGCGGTACAGAAAAGTTGAAGCGCACGAATGCTGCGTCAGAGTGCAGAAACAGGAGATTCCAAGATTCATGCGAAGACAAGTGCCGACTCAGTATCTTCCCCAATTCGATCTTTTTGTAAAAGGACACTTCAGTGGGACTCAGGAAACAGACGCGCTCATGAGGGGAGGCAGAGACTAAAATAGAATCGGACTTCAAGAATGCAAGAAGACTAACCAATGAAAAACGTTTCGCAATATATGAATTCATGTTGATTGACAGTAAACAAACATGACGATTTAAAATGAATAGTTTTCTCATTGGTGCAACTATCAACAACATGTATTGCCTTTCTAAGTAAGAAGGGAGTTTCTCCAATTTTCACCATTTTCTAATGACTTCTTTTAAAAGTTCCTTTTATTATTATTTACAGTATCATGAAAGCTTAGAAACTCCTAAGATTACACGTTTAACACTGGTATTGTATTTCTATTCCGAAAACAACTGCTATTCTACAATTTGTTGAAAAATTTTTACTTTATTTAGGAACTGATAATTGTAGAAATACTGCCTTTTTAATTTGGTATTGTAATGTATAACCAGTGTATCACCCATACTTGTTTTGGAATTGATATTAATTGATTGGTTCATAAGTTCTTTAAATGGCTACAGAGTTCATATCTTTAGATATTTAATTGTTAAATAAAAATGATTAAATAAAGGATAATTATTAAATAAATTACGATTAATTATAAAGTTATAATTACAAATTAAGTATAATTAATTTTAAATATATTATTAATTATTATAACTGAATTCTTAGCATACTTGGTGCTGAAGCTGTTGTTCCTGTGTAACTATCGGCAGTGCCTCTTTCTTCGACCACTATGCAAGGCTTGCTGGACTCAGAACTGCTCATTGAACTGGTAGCTAGAAGAAAAGTGATTCATTTGTGATTCACAATGACATTGTTTTGTACATATGTTACCGTTAAAGCTTAATGACGGGAAAATCTGCGAAGGCCTTATTAACCCCATTGCCGTCATCCAATCGGGCTGAAACTTGGCAGATAGATTAATTGTTGATAACAATGCATTCTATTAAATATTGAGGCTGTAACTGTCAGTAAAAGATTACTTTTATGGAATACTACTAAACCAACTTGCCATCCAATCGCGCTAAAATAGTATTTAACCGATCATTAAACGAACTCTTTGCTGTTGCAACAATTATTTTAGTAAATAAATAATGAAATTGTTTGAATCAGAATAAATAAAAAATATTTAGATTCAAGTGCTTAAATTCGCGTTCATTTTTAATAAATAAATTTTGAAATGCAGTTTGCCGCACATTTTGCTGATAGAAATGTTTTTGATATTTAAAATTAGATGTAAACACCAAGCACACGCTGTTTACATAATCGGCACTGTGTTAATGGATATAAAAATTGGCAATGCATATAAAGGATTTATATTAAAAACTTTGTTTTTATGGATTGTATTATTTTAAATTGCAAAATAACATTCTATTCACATGAAATGATTTCAAAAATAAAGTAGCAATTTCATTTCGTTTTATTTGTCGAATCCTTAATGTGTTTCATAACAATATTGCCCTTCATTATTGAAATCCGCCGACCTAATGGTATAGTGCTTAGCCTGCTAGCTTCTAGACCGCGAGGTTGCGGGTTCGAGTACCGTGTAAAGCATGGGTGTTTGTAAATGTATGTTGGCTTGTCAAATAACGAATGTTTCGGCGCATTATAGTTCTCGTGTTGCTGACGGTGCCAGATAATCTGAAAACAACCAACCATTATAGATATCCAAGAGATGCAATATTTATATCCAGTCAACTGATTGTGTACAACGAAGTATCGAATAAATCTTGGTAATCCCTAAAACTTAGATTTATTGTTTCCAAGATACTTTCAATGAATGCTCCATATATTTGTAGACTGGATAAAATGAAATTCGCATATATTTCAAAGTCTTTTTTGAAGAAGCAATCGTGTATTGGATTCTGAAAGTGAGTGTGGAAATAATAGTTCGTGAAGTGTCATTTGGAGTTGGAAATTATTTTCGATGATTGACTGTGAAGTAGTCTCATTTGTCAGTGGAAACGAGTCTGGATGCCCCACGCCCCATTCGATCATCCACTGGGGACACCTTCCTTACTTAAAAGTGATTCCGGGGCTGTTATTTAGTTCCGGACGCTTGCATTCCAACAGAGAGCCACGCCCAAGGTTCCCCAGGGAAAGACTCATTACACTTGGAAAGAAAAGCACTTGGGTGGGAATCCCCATGCAATAGGAAATTAAACAGTTCTTATATCAATTGCGATTCCTAAATTTATCTCAACTTGAAAACACTATTAGAACTACTCTGTTAATATTCGAAAGATGATCATTAGATTTCTTGATTAAAAAATGGATGACGTGTGACAACCGCCAACTACAGCTAAGAAATAGGTATCCAATTATTTATTAGATAATACTCTTTTACTTCAAAATGTAACATGATCATGACATCCTCTGGACAAATTTTGATTGATTAAACTACTACTTGGTATGTTTGTTTGACCAATTATAACTCTTGCTAAGTTTTAAAATTGTGGTTTTGATTCATTTGAAGTGAACCCACCTTTTTGAAATAAAATTTACCCTAGAAACGCCTTTGGCCCTTTTTGCTTTTGTACTGCACTGATGAAGGGATTCTACAAAGTTACGTCCACTGGCAAAACCACAACATTTCTGTGGAAAGGGTTTTCAACCCTAAGTTTGCTCCAGTATTGCTCTATATAAAAAAACAACTTCCATACAAAACTTTTTCATCCCATATTTGTCTTCAATACTTTTGTAGTTTCTTAATTTTTCACATTATGACGAAATATTAAAATGGTTTTTGTCCTGTTTTCAAGTAATGCAAATGAAACCAACATGGGACAATATTTAATCTAGATTTCATATTATCCATATTTTTTAGATTATAAATTAATATGAAGTTTTTATCGTTTGTTTAAATTGAAATAAGGAAGGAGTAATATTTTAGGTAAACGAACAAAAGCCAATATCAGACTGACTTTTCTATACATTTATGGTGCTTGAAATACAATAAAAGGGCATGTTGCACTGACACCTTATAGCAATTATAACAACATTTGAAACATCCATATTTTTTACATTTCTTTTTAAAGAAATTTTAAATTAAACTCAAGCAGACCAAAAATAATGCTTAATGATTTTTTGATGCTGGGAGATACACAAGCCTTATATTGATTTCCAATTTCTTGGACGTAATAACTATCATAGTGTGATATGGAAGACAAACTCTGTTTGAATAATGGTAGATTAAAAAAAAAAAAAAAACTTGGATGTTAGAGATTCTGGGGGGTGGACCTTAAACACTCTCCTCTTGGTCGACGCCTTCTGTATGTTTCCAAAATAGACTACAAAGACGAGCGACATGTCAAAATTGTGTAGCATTCTTGCCCACAAATAAAAGAAGAATTGCAAAATGCTCCTAATTTGACGGATATAGAAATTATAACCATATAAATAAAATATACTTTTTAGGTATCTTGTAAAGTGTGAACAAGTTATGAGTGAACGCGAATTGCTTACTACATTTTAAAAGTAGTCGTAACTCATTATTTTTAATATAATAAGCATTTTGAATAAGACAATACAATATATAGGAATAAGCTTTAATGGGTCCTCTTGGGGGGAAAAAACTATCTCGATTCTATAGTAAAGACCTTAACAAGTTCAAAACACTCATTGCTGCCATATGTCATTCAATAACTATTCGGTATTTTTGAAAGATTTTACGTCAAGGCCTATAACGTTTTCACAATTTGGGCTTCGTCACTTAAACTCAAAAACATGAATTTCTATAAATTATTTCAACAATTAAATTACTATGGACTAAATCGGAGTTTTTTAAACCCACTCCAATTAAGGGGACACTTTATACCCTAAAAATTGCAAAATTTTGTATCTACGTTTTTTAATGAGTTACGTGACATTTTACGGGGAATGATAGGATGATCTTTTAAGAAATGGAAACTTTAAATTGATTTTTCTCTCTGTTTTGTTATTAGGTTTTTTGGAAATGCTGAGGCTTTTTTTCTAATTGATGGAGAGTTTTTAAATTTTTAGAGCATGTTGTAAAATATACATATTTTATAAATTGGTATTATAACTAACAAAATACGTTATAGTTTTAATTTTTTTTCACTAAAGTAAAGTTATTGCAGATTTATAGAATTTTTGTTGTTGTGTTATTATGAATAAGCATTTATATTATAATGAATTATTACGAGTATTCCATATTTTAATGCCAATTCTTATATAATATAGATGAAAGAATTATTTTAGAAAAAAAATTTTGAAAAAAAAATTGGTATTTAAAAAAGCCTTAGCAATTTAAATAAATTTGTAAAAAATTGGAAATTTTTAAATTAAAAAAAAATAAAAATGTAAAGGAATTTTAGTTTTCAAAGATATTGTTCGTTCATATAAATTCTAATAAGGGACATTTATTATTTTATTTAAAAATACAATAATAAAAAAAAAAAAATTTAACGTGGAATGTCCGTCAATAAAGCCTTGCAGTAGCAGAAGAATTATTTGTTCAGGGACCATCAAACATCGCGCATATTAATTGTAATACGAATCTTTTTCAATATAAATTTTAAAATTAATTTAGGATAATTTTTCATTACGGTGACTGTGGTCATTTACAAAAATCATTGCTTATATATACTTTATAATAAGATAAAATTTCTCTTAAAAGAGTTGTTTACTTGGTATTATGTACTATTTTCTAACTGCCTGAAGTTACGCGTCTTTTGAATAGAAAACAAAGCGTTTTTTAGAAAAAGGCACAACCTTTCTGTAAACAAAAGTTTGAAAGGTAATCCAATTACAAACTAAGCTTCTATGCGTTGCACTCATTATTTGCAGATGGTTTTGGACGTGACCCACTTCTGTTTTGTTTAGAAATAAGTTCTTTAAAAAGAAAATCTCTGAAGGAATCGGAAAGAAATTCTCTGAAAATACTTTACTGAAAGAAGTTATCTGAAAATACTATGCATATTAAATTTACAAACTTTTTTATGCAATACATACTGGATAAAAATAAAGTTTGTTTTCGATTTCTTTTATAAAGCAAAAACAGAGGAATTTGTAAAAACTGCTTATCAGTTTATAAAAAAATTTCTGCTGATAAATGAAAGCAACTCCCACGTAAAAGAATTGAATAAGCAAATATTCAATTCTCATATTGTAGCACTTTCGAGAAACATAATGTAAAATTATATCCTATAAATATGAACTATCTTTTGACATAAATCCATCTGGATTATATGATATTTTAGTTTTTCATTTCCTTAATAAGAAACAACTCAATATCCTTGCACGTAGAGATTTTTCTAATCAAACCAAAACGATTGTTCTGTATTTTATTCCAATGAGAAATATTATGTATTAGAGCTCAAATACTAACATATTTTCTTGAAACTGCATATTTACGGATTGTTCCAGCATAACTGAACATTCCATCTTTTCAGGGGAATTACTTCTCGTGTTTCCATATTCTCCATGGTAAGAAATTTGTCTTCACGATATTCCTTTCATATGTCTAGGAATTTTCAAACATAAAATTTCTTAATTCATAATTTTGGAACACATTTCTCAATTCATAGTGTCGGCACTTTGCATAGTAGCTTAGGATCATTTATTCTGAAACATAATTTCTTGGTATATTTTGGTTGGTTGGAGTGGTGAAAATATTGTACGAGAGCATTACTACATCGAAATATCGGTGCCAGAATAGTTGAAATCTCCATGAAAAACGTATGCTGGGAGTTCTTTCAAACAATCATTTGCAATTAGGATAAAACACTTCCACTAGGTAGCTTGAGAATAACAAGCTCCGTTATGCCTACCAATTTTAAATACGCTGGTAACATATGCCCTTCTGCAACAATTTAAGAAGTTCAAAATATTTTCACGAAATAGAAGCTTTCTGAAAATATCAATGAGATCAACAGCGCATTCGCATTTAGAATGAAGAAAACCCGGAGAACTTCCACTAAGATGTTAAACAAGCAAGTCTAGACAAGGTATATTCCGTAGCCATCGTGATGTTTTAAAGCATCTCAGTCCCCACCTTAAAGTTATGAGGTCCCAAACTCTCCTATGCTCGCCTCCCCGGGATCTGGAAAGTGGCCCACTCTCTATCGCAACCATTGAAAGAAGAGTAGCCATAATCCTTTTAGATCGTCCTTCGAGTAGAAATAGGAGGATAACTTCGCGGCAATTACTTTTCAATCTTTATCCCATGCAGCTATCAACACAAGACTGGATGGATAATGTGAAGGATGTTAGATTGTTGGGAGGAAATAATTTGAAATATTCGTCAAGCAAATAGAATTTAGACAACATTCGAAAGTATATTTGAAGAAACTTCGGTTTATAACTCTGAGTAATGTAAGACATTTCTTAAATTTTACAAAATATTCATTTAGAGCTTAGGTCATTGCTCCACTTTAATACTTCAATTACGAACGTTCATTTTACTGAACTGGACAGAGACTTCGAAAATATGAAAGTTATAATTTAAATCGATAAAATCATGGAATATATCGAATTCGTGCGAAGACAATTTTTACTTTCAATTTCCCATGTGTACACATAGGGTAATAAATATATAGCATTCGGTAAAAAAAAAAATCGTTTTTTTCTTTTTGCAATTCACTACTTTAGTGGAACATCCTGATTTCAAAAAAGTTGTGTAAAAAGATAGAACCCATAAAAACTAAATTGTTAATATAAATCCTTTACATGCATTGCCAATTTTTATATTCATTAACACAACACCGATTCCGTAAACAGCGCGTGCTTAGTGTTTGCATCTAGTTTAAAATATCAAAAACATCTCTATCAGCAAAATGCGCGACAAACTACGTTTCAAAATTTATTTAATAAAAATGAACGTGACATTATGCACACACATGCAAATACCTTTATTTTTTCTCAGTAAAATAATTTATGTATGTATGCATGTGTGTTTGTTTATTTATTTATTAAAAAAATTGTCAACAGTAAAGAGTTTGTTCAATGGTCGGTAAAATATTATTTTAATGCGATTGGATGACGGCAAGTTGGTTTCTATGTATTCCGACCTTCTAGTGACAGTAACAGCCCCAAAATTTGATAGAATGCATTATCAAACCTAGTTTCAGCCTGATTGGAGGATGGAAAGGGGGTTAATTAGGCACACACGCAAAATCGAACTTAATATAAAGGATTTCAAAATGTGTGTGTTAGTATATCTCCCGAACGACCCAGGATGTTGAAATTTGGTGTGCGGGTTAGTGGTGACACCTACCATTAAGGTCAAAATCAAGCATGGGCATCCGTTGTCATGTTTTTCAATGAAACGTGTCATGTTTTTCACTAAAAAACGGCTCAAACGATTTTGATCAAAATCGCTGTGGTAATGCCTTTTAAAGTGTTCCCACCTCCAAACTTCTGGTAGTAATGTGATAAAGCGTAAAAATTTGAAAAACAAGTGCCTTTAACACAGTGCTCTCTGCCCATTACCCATCAATGATTGATTTTTTTTGTTACACGCACAAGAAACAACAGTGTAATGTCTATCTAATAGCATCGCCAATATTGCCATCTTATAGGGTTTTTCTGCCCATTGATAAATTATTGCCAAAAATTTCGCCAAACTGGCCATTTTTATTTAATGAATGAAAATATGAAAATTGTAAATAACACCATACATTTTAATGCAATGACCTATATTATAGTGTAATTGAAAGTTGTGCGATGTTCCACACTCCTAGTTTTTATAGAAAACACAAGAGTCTTAATTATATTAGATAAAGAGAATGGTGTCAACATAGAACATGTCCTCACGTTAAAAACAAAATTGGATTAAAGGTTCCTCAGAAAACAATGCTTAGACACTTTTGAAATTGCAAGTTTCTTACAAGTATTTTCTGAAATCAAATCATAAAAACATAATAGGACCATAAAGTGTGACTTATTGAGCCTTCAAATTACATACAAGGACAATGAAGAAACATTCAGATGGCTATAGTTGAAGCTATTACTAGAATTATCTCAGAAAGAAAAAACTCAATATATAATAATATAAAGGGTTATCATTAAGAAACTTTGCAGATATATGAACCTCTAGCGGTCGTTCCATTCAACAGATCGAGATGAATTTTCAGGTATAGTTATTCAGAGGTATGAGCTCGAGATTCTGTGAACGGCAACAAAATGGCTCTCACTGTTACAAGTAAAGAAACTCGAAATTTTCGAATGAAAACATCCATTTTTCCTATAGCAAAATGTTCAGGGCATACGAAAACCTTAACGAGAGTTGGAATGCTACGAGTATCACAAAAAACGGGCAAGTTATGCAAGCACAAAAAATGGGCTCATGGAGGAAGATAGAGGCAAGACACCAATCACAGAACACCGCTCGCCCCTCTTTTGTGAGTGTATAACGCGTGTCCGTTTTTTATGATACACATACCATTCCAACGCTCTTTATTGTTTTCGCATACGCTGACAATTTGCGACCGGAAAAAATGGGTGTTGCCATTCGAAAATCGCGAGTTTTTGTACCTATAACCATAACCATGAGAGCCATTTTGTTGCAGTTCACAGAATCTCGAGCTCATACTTCTGAATGACTATACCTGAAATCTCATCTCGATCTGTTAAATTGAACGACCGCTAGAGGTCCGTATATCAGCAAAGTTTCTTTATGACCACCCTGTAGTTCAATGAGAGGTTTAGTTCGAACGCCTTTCAACATACTTGAAGGTAACTAACTCGTTTACTTCCTGGGGTTTTTGAAAGGAAATGTCATACACACTTCAAGTGCCTCAAAACAATTAATACAATAAACGACAAAAAATAAAAAATAATAGACAAGCCAGCTTAAACTTCTGGCCTTAAACAACTGAGAATATTTGTGGTTCCTTAACCATTTATAGTGATAGAAGGCAACATAACTCCAACGACAATTTAAAGTATCAGTTAAATAACCATGGTATTTAATGCAACTGAAGGGTACAGAGGAAAACCCTGATATTGCATTCCGTGCGATACCGCATCACATTTTTGTCACAACCGCCGTCAGGTCTACTCATTTTTAAAGCGTCAAGGTACCCAAAGCGATGTCGTCCGTAATCTAACTTCTTGGAATTACATAAATACGTTCTCTTGGTAAGGTTTAATTTGCTATGTCACAATCCGAAGAGATGTTATGAGATGTATTGTTACATATTTCTTGTTACATATTCATTGGTGTTTTATTAAAAAAAAAATTAACTTAAAATAATCCTAAAGAGTCGTTATATCTGCAATATCACGTAAGCCAATCTCCTTACTGCACACTTAATATCCCTCAATGTAGTATCACGTCGTTTAAGAGACCTTTATGTATTTTTTTTTACCAAAACATGTAAAAATAATAACCACCACATTCCTTTCATTAGTAAAGAAATGCTGCTGCTACCATTTGTTGAAATGAATTGCTTTTGCGCAGAATCCTCCACGGATTCGGATGTCTGGGTTTCTTCCCTGTACCCTTCAACTATGTATGTTCCATAAATTTATTTTGCCTGTAAATTCAAATTTATGTATTTGAAGTGATGAAAATTATAAAAATTACATAAATAAGTAATTTTTATCTAGCATTCTTTTACAAGTATTTTTTTTTTTTTATTGTGCTGTCTAATAACCCCGAATGTTCTTATTTTGCATCAAAATCACGAAAAACTTTCGAGTGTCTTTCTTTGCGAATTGGTGCGCATTATGTATTAATTCATATTTTTGATAGTATAAAAACAATTTTAATGTGGTCTACCAATATCATCTTGAGATCAGCGTTTGCCACTACGCGGTCTTCGGGCTGGATTTGGCCAACAACAGATTTTCTGAGGCCCATCGGAACCATCGAAGATAAAATTAAATTTCAAGGTATGGACTCTTTTTCACAGAACTATAATTTATCCGAAATCGTAGGTGCTAACTATATAGAACAGAGTTCTCCACTACGTGCCCGAAGAAACTATGAAGAAGTTTCCGGAAAGGTGGTTTTCATCAAGAATAAATACAGAAATAATTGAATCTCATTTGGACAATTTATTAAAATTGGCTGTAATAAATACAGCGATAGCCTTGACTCTATCATAAAATAAGCTGAAAGATTTCGACTGTCATCATCTCACAATTGAAAACGACAAAAATTAAGTAATCTGGAATTACAGTTTAAGTTCAGGGTGGTCATAAAAAAACTTGGACGATATATGAACCGCTAATTTCCGGTCCGTTCAACAGATCGAGATAAGATTTTAGGTACAGTTATTCAGGGATATATGAATTCGAAAATGGCAACAAAATGGCGCTCACGGTTATAGTTACAGAAACTCGAAATTTTCGAATAGAAACACCTACTTTTTTTCTATCACAAAATGCTCAGTGCATACGAAAACCTTAAAGAGCGTTGGGACGTTACGTGTATCACAAAAAATGCAGGCACAAAAAGCAGCTCTACGAATGGCTAACAGAAATACGATCGGGGCGCGAGGAGGCTGCTCTCCAGATATTCTGCTTAGAAAACCTATAAAATTGCCTGTGATGGCACCCATGTGAACTTTGGCCTCTGTCTTATGCAAATTTCCACCGTGCACCCGATCGTTTTTGTTGGCCATTCTCCGAGCTGTTTTAGTGCGTACATAACGCGTTCCTTTTTTTGTGATACAAGTATCTTTCCAATGCTCTTTAAAGTTTTCGCATGCGTTGAGGATTTTGCGATAGAAAAGAGTATTGTTGCCATTCGAAAATTTCGAGTTTTTGTAACTATAACTGTAACCGTACGTGCCATTATATAGCCTTTCACAGAATTTTGAGGTCCATGCCTCTGAATATCTAACTATACCTGAATTCTCATCTCGATCTGTTGAACGGAACGGAAGCTAGAGGTCCGTGTATAGGCAAAGTTTTTTTTATGATTGAAAAGTTAGATTAAGTAGCATTGTAATATTGAAACAAACGATTCACTTCTTTTGTAGATTCTGATTTACTAATAATGAAAATTATTATTTTTTAAAATACTTGAAAAAAAAATATATCATTCATTAAGATACAAAAAAAAAACATTATATTTTCCAGTTTTCATAAAATGCTATATATTGTCAAATCGATAATAATTAAAGGTGCATATATTGGTGCATCCGGATTGAGAAAAGCTTCAACATAAATCATAAGGCCAGCCGCTAAAAGTCGTGGCGAACGCTGTTGTAGATAATCCAATTCATTATTAGCGATGTCAACGGAACACAAATGCAAGGGCAAATTTGTTTAGTATGAAATTGCTTTCTTTAGCTTACCTGCTAGGTAGGTGACTGTAGCAACAAGGGTGGTAGTGAGTGCAATGAGTAGTAGCGTGGCCATCTTCCACGAGCACTTGTGAGTGCATGTCTTGTGAAGGTGCCATCTCGAACTGTGGAGGGAGGTGAATTTGGAGGATGCTTGTGCGAATGGAGGCGGGGGACATGGTTGGATGAGTTGGGGATGGACGCAGTTGGCAACGGGCACCATGGGCCCCGTCGTGCTACTGGGGGTGCTGCAGTAAACGGGAAGTGGGTTACTGTAGGTCGGAGGAATGGCATTGGCAAGGGGATTGGTTGCAGAAGAAACTCCGTTCACCACGGAAGAGCTCTTGCCATCGTCACATTTCGGCAACTGCACTTGCTGAGGTTGGCTGTAGATCCTATAACACAAAAAAAGAAGTTGGAGTTAAATGATCTCGTTTTCATTGTCAATCTAAATTTTATTCTCTTCAATACTGCGTTCCCATTCTGATTCAAAACTTGTTTGAGAATCACGTTAGGGTCTTATTATACAGAGCCACTCGAGTGGCCCCACCCCTTTAGTCGCTCAGACAAGCCACTCTAAGCGAAGTATGCAATCCTATGGAACTTATTATGTCTAGAGGTTGCACTTGTGGTCTCTAGCGATCCTATGGAGCTTATACTTATCAGTAGCTAGCCGTCTTTACTCACGCCACAGGAGAAGCTAATGGTTGAAAGGAAAATTAAATGGTCAAAATATAAACACCAAATATTTCCATATCGTTGGATGATGTGTGTTTCTAGACACTTAAGATCAAAGGAAGTTTCATTTTGTTATAAACAATTACTCCAGTTGGGTTCAAAAGGTGGGGGTTGGTTGTTTTCAGATTATCTGGCACCGTCAGCAACACTAGGGCTATAATGCGTCGAAACATTCGTCATTAGACAAGCCAACATACATTTACAAACACCCATGCCTAACACGGGACTCGAACCCGCAACCTCGCGGTCTAGAAGCTAGCACGCTAACCACTATACCGTTTGGTCGGCTCAAAAGGTGGGGGAATTATAACGATATTGCTGTAAATAAAGAAGTATTTCTTAATCACCACCACTGGAGACAATAATATATAAAATACTTAAATAATAATTTCTAATTCTATTGATTTTAACGCTAACTTAAAATATATATTTTCAACACTGCTTTGAAAATCTCAAAATCTTGTTTCAGGAAAGTACAAGTATTAAACAGATTAAAAAGGTAACATGAGAGTTTTTAAAAAAATATATTTATGAATATTTTGCTAGTGAGTTTATAAGGGTTCTTGTTTCAGGTAGAGAGTATAGGTCAGGTCAGGTATATTTTAGCTAGAGAGAGACGTTTGAAACACTCGTGTAGTATTATTTCATTTTCAAGAAAATATGAACATTTGATGAAAAAAGTATTCATGAAATCTCTCGAAATCTCGATTGGAAGTATTTGCCAGCTTATCGCAATAACTAATATTATTAAATAATTAACCACAAGTATTTTAACTAGAACTTTTAATTAAAAATAGGGGCTGAAAATAGAGTTCTGAATGAAAGGCGAAATATTGCGAGAAAACTTTCTTTTAGATCTTTATTTCCTAGAAATTGCAAATCTAAAACAAAGGAATTTCTTTCAATAAAGTTAATAAACTAAAAGATCTCTTTTCCTGAATCGAAATTCCTCAGTGATAGTTTTGACAAGATGTATTTTTTTTTAACTTTAATAATATGTTCTTCGGTTTATGTAATGATTGATAATTCCTTTTCTTTTTTGAGAAAGTGAAGCAGAGATCTCGTTAGGATAAGGGCGTGTCACCGTGAAATACGGAACAAGATGATTGAGAAAATAATTGCCAAAAGCTCTCTCATGGATTCATTGTGACACTGGGAATTCAAAGTCGGATCAATTCACTGAAACACGTGATTTACGTAAGATATCTTTTGGTCGGATCAATTCACTGAAACACATGATTTACGTTGGATTTCTTTTGGTTGTTTCAATGCAAAACAAAAACTCCCGTATTAAAAATACTTATGCCATATCTGAAATATTCGACGAAAATATTATGCGCATCATAACTTTCTCTTCCGATTTTATATCTTTGTAACAATTAGCATTTGACAATTGTATTATTCACGAGTACTCGCAGAGGCGACTGCAAGTTTAAGTACCCAATAGAACATCATTCTGAATTTGTTATTGAATGTGGAGAAAAGTTAGTATATTACGAATCCACTGGTCTGCCATGGCAAAAATGGCCGAAACTATTCGAAAATCAACTTTGAAGGAGTTGAACTAAACCTGATTGCCAAATACGCCATAACTTGCCAAATAATGAGCATTCTTTATTATTTGGTAACCCATTGCTCTTTAAATTTCAATTAAGAAAGTTGCATTCGATTCAGATATCTGGCAACGATTTACTTGCATCTTTTAATAGTGAGTCAAGTAGGCAATAAACATTACGTAACTGATAACGTAACTGATATCACCAATTTGGCTTTTTTTTTAAATGTGCAAGTTTTCCGAGCCACAAATCAAAAATCGTCTGTGTCCTTTGAAAATCAAAGTGCGGTGGGTTACTAGACGAAAGGGTGTGTTCGCTTTTTGGCAAGTTCTGATGTATTTGGCAATCGGATTTAGTTTAACTCATTCAAAGCCGATTTTGGATCAGTTTCGATCATTTTTTACACGGCAGACCAGTGGATTCGTAATCTACTAACTTTTCACCACATTCTGTAAAAAAATCAGAATGATGTTCGATGGGGGTATCTAAACTTGCTGTTGCCTCTCAATCCAGAGGAGTTAATATGAAAAAAAAAGTCACGTTTATGAGTTCCAAGATAGTTACCATATTTTTTTTTTTTAGTTTTTCCATGCCTTGAAAACTATTGAATTGAACGTTTTGCATGTTTTAAGTAAAGAATAATTTACTAAATTTCAAAGTGAACCAGCACGATTATGAAGTCATAGAGATATCATATTTTATTTAGTATATAATAAAGTACGATGAAAAATGGTTTTAGAAGTGATTTTACTATTTTAATAGAACGCTTATATTTTTAGAGTTCATAAAAAAGTTCCATTAAACATTGTTGGCGATTGTTTCAGATTTAATTGTATAATGTTGTAGTGATATGCGCTAACGTTTAGTCGAACCAGGGACTCCTAGATCAGATGACGGGCGCGCTAAATACTAGACAAAAGATATCTCTGGTGTCTAGGTGTTGTATCTGTTATTTGTACACGAGACCACCACAATGTTATACGGCTTGAATGTAACCTATTGAATTGTTGTGACCTATTGAAGGAAGACCAATATGAACGTACCTTTCGTTGTCATTCAGTTTATTGGCTACATTTCTAAGATCTTGACTGTCTCCATTTCCTTCCAAACCGGACTCAATGAGAGATTGATTGGCGAGGTCTGAAAAGAAAATGTATTTTCATTCAAAAAGATTTTAACAATTGATCTAGGTAACAAAATAAGAGTTAGTGAACTGAATGAAGGTTGAAGACAGCTGAATTTTTTTTTATGTTATATAGTAAATAAAATAGTATTTTACTAAATATTTTAATAAGTTTTTATTAGGCAAAAACTGGTTGCCAGTATTAAGTAAATTGAAAAAAAAAAAAAAAATTACAGCAGAGAAATAAATAACAAATGGAAAAACAACTGGAAAAGGTATATTTGTCGATTTTAATAACTTCCTCAGTGAGTGACTACTATAATCAACACCAAAATACGAGAATTTCTATATATAAGTCATGACAAAAGCCTAAATGACATATGTTACCCCGAAATTCTCGTTCCAACAAGATTTAAAAGTTAATAGAATATAACATATGTCATTTAGGCTTTTGCCATGACATATATAAATTCTCGTATTTTGGCTTTGATTATAGTAATCACCCCCTGACGAAGTTACTATAACCGACAAATATGGCAGTTGTTTTTAAATTTGTTATTTATTTCTCTGCTGTAATTTCAATAACTACTATTGTTGTCGTGTGGCTTTAGAGCCGATAACATAGTCATTTGGTTTTAACTTAAATTTATTTACAGAGGTCATGTTTTTTATTTTTTATTTTTCACTTTGAATTTAGATCAATTTGACATGTAAGTTGAAAATTTCATTGTATTTATACCTATCCGAATAAAATACGTTTCTTAAACCAAACAGGGATATGCCACATTGTATAAGTCTAAAAATATGCATTGGTTGCTATTTGGTGCGGTGTTAATGCATTAATATTGATTAGAAAAAAATTGCCTTCTTTTGAAATATATTGATTCTAAGATTTTTTTTACTCTGTAATCTGTCAAATTTTTTTGAGATGATGTCAATTTTTTCAGTTTTTACTAACAGAACACTCTTTTATCACCATCTAAACTTCTAATGATAATTTGAAACTTGAAGTGATTTGTAAATACGAGCTAAATGTTATTTACGCTGCATTTAATTGCCATCTTTTTGTAATAACTATTCAAAGGCCGTGAATATACAACATTAATTGGAAAGTTTTATCAACTTTGTCAATTCTATTGAAGATTCTTCAATTCTATATTTAAAGTTCACCACACACATCAAACCAACACTGGTAGATTCCGGCTGGAAGTATTGCTTGTGTGGACATCACGGACAGGGAAATCATTGGTGTGGTTAGTTCACGCTAGTTACGACAAGACAATTGCATATGCATCGAGGCGCATGTTTCGTAAGGAATTACGACAACACAATGTAATATGCATCCATATGAGCAAGTTTTGAAAAAATTGTGAGAAATCCACTGAATTTCTGATTAGTTATGAATGAGAGTGAAACCAATATATACAGGGTGGTCATAAACAAAGTTTGGCGATATCTGGACCTCTAGTGATAGTTCCATTTAACAGATCGAGATGAGATTTCAGGTGTAGTTATTCAGAGAGAGCTCGAGATTTTGTGAAGGGCAATAAAATGGCTCTCATGGTTCTAGGTACAGAAACTTGAAATTTTCGAACAGCAACACCCATTTCTTTACATAGCAACAGTTCAGTGCATGCAAAAACCTTGAAAATCGATGGAACGGTACGTGTATCACAAAAAAACCGGACGTGTTATGCATGCACAAAAGAGGGGCGAGAAGCGTTCTGTGATTGATGTCTTCCCTCTGTCGTGTGCAAATTTCCTCCTTGAGTCCCGATCGTTTTTTGTTGACAGTTCGCGGAGCTGTTTTTAGTGCGTGCATAACTCGCCCGTTTTTTTTTTTGTTTTTTTTTGTGATACACGTATTGTTCCAGCGCTCTTTATGGTTTGGTTTTTGTATACGCCGAGCACTTTGCGACGGGAAAAAGTGGGCAATTCAATTCGAAAATTTCGAGTTTCTATACCTATAACCGTAACCGCCATTTTGTTGCTGTTCACATAATTTCGAGCTCGTACCTCTGAATAATTATTCCTGTAATCTCATTTCGAACTGTTGAACGGGACTAGAGGTTCATATATCGGCAAAGGTTCTTTCTGACCACCCTGTACTTATCTCCCCCACTTGTTCGACGAGTAATCTACTTACCTTGTGAAGGGTATATAGATGCAGCCGTGAGCATCGTTGGCAGATAGGGCGGCTCTGATTCACACTCACTCTCGAGGTATCCCAGCCTGGGGCGGCGTCCGAGGCCGTCCAAGTGGTGCGCCGCGGATATGTTCCGCCCTGGAAGCAGGGTGGCAGGGGCGGGTTCGGGAGGGCTTTCGTGAAACACTACAACACACAATATCACTTGATTGGTTAGCTTTAAATGCTGCATTTTAGCACTCGCAATACAAACAAGCGGTGAAATTGTTGTCTCATTTCATCTCTTTGTGTTGAGATTGAGAACTATCACTTTCTGGACTATAAAGAACAGTAGAAAATTTAAAGGAGCCTTTCGAGAGGTATTTAAAAGGAAAATGACTTATATGACAAATAAAACAAGAAATAAATGCAAAATTACAACTTGACAAGATAGGTCAGATAAATTGCTTTAAACAGAAATTTTATCTGCTAATTTTTGGAAGCAGTGTTTGGGATTTTTTTTTTTAAGTAAAACAATAGAATTTTTTTTTAAAAATTTAGAAATTGTTTATGAAAAGAAACAAAATATTTTTTAAATTGCCTATCAAACAAATTGAATAAAATCTCTTCTAACATCTTTAGAGTACACTTTAAGATAATAAGTTTTAAAATTAAAAAAAAAAAAAAAAAATTGAAAGAGGAGTAGTCTTTTTTAAAAAGGCTTATATTTCGGCCAAAAAACACTAAACAAATATTAAATAAAAAATGCATTAATAATTGTTTAAAATGTATGTTTTATTTATATAAAAAATTTGATGCCTCTAAATTCATTAATACAAATTTTAGATTTTTGCTTACGGGTCTCTTAAGGTACTTGCTCCAGATTGGTTGCAGAGAAAATGCCATCCTTGAGGGAATTTAATGCTCTGATTTTAAAGGATTTTAATTTTTATTTCTGTACCTGTTTTCAATTTAATAACTTGGTATGCACAAAAACAACCACCTGCGCGTATAGTTCTAGAAATTATTTCATACACTCCATTGACTCAATTACAATTATCAAATGTGGCAACCAAATAGCTATTGGAGATTCACAGTTAACTGAAGAAATTGAGTTTCCCGTCGTTAGCTTGGTCAGTTTGAGTAGTATTTGTACCATTAGAAGCTTTTTCTAGAGGATTGATTTTTACACGCTACATAAGCAATAAATAAACGATGAGGTGCTATTCAGTAAGGAATTTGCAAACCACATTACTTTAGTGTGTGCCATTTAAATATACGAATATCAAATGCAGATAAAATATCAGGAACTTCATTTTATCTGTTTGAAAAACATTTAATTTTTATGAAAATAAGTCATTAATGTGGAGATGGGTGTACCGACAGGGAGAAAGTGACGAGACGGGGTATTGGTATCTTTGTTTATTTGGTAATTATATTGACAGAGTTTAATGCGCGCGTGTGTCGCACGTGGCAGATCTACAGGAAGTGTGTGAGTTTAAGAGTGCTTCTGCTCCTTCTCGCTAGAGGGCGTTGCGACTATGGTTGGTTGTTTTCAGATTATCTGGCGCCGAACATTCGTCATTAGACAAGCCAACATACATTTACAAACACCCATGGCTAACACGGGACTCGAACCCGCAACCTCGCGGTCTAGAAGCTAGCACGCTAACCACTATACCATTTGATCGGCACGTTGCGACTATGAGAGGGGAGAATGACTTTTGGCTCCCACATTTATTCTATGAAATTCAGTTTTTCCTTTTATGAAAATAAAATAATTTAATCAGAAAAAAATTAATTTTTTTACCTGGATTTTAAACGTTGACAGGGAAGTAATATGTAACATTAAAAACACACTAAAATTTTATCTATTATAATTTCGAAATTTGACTGGGGAAGCTGGAATGGTTTACAAATGAGAATTCTCAAAAGTAAGAAAAAATGGAAAGCTGTGTCGATCTCTCTTTTAATTCAGATGACAGACCACATAGTCCGGCAAGTTTAGGTACCCCATCGAACACCATTCTGAATATTTTTGATAGAAAAGCGAGTAGAATCCACTGATCTGCTGTGACAAAAACGAATTTGAATGACTTCAATTAAATCCGATTGCCAAATACTATGTCATAACTAGCCAAAAAGTTAACACACTTTTTGTCACTCACAGCACTTTGATTTTCAATGAGAAAAAGCGATTTCTGATCTCGAAAAACTTGCATCTTTCAAAAGTAAGCTACATCAGTTACGTTTTCAGAGACGTACCTAATATTTATTGCCAACTTGGTATATTTGTGAAAGATGCAAGTAAGCCGTCGCCAGACATCTAAATTCTCTGCAACCTTCTTAATTGAAGATTAAAGAGCTATGGGTTACCAAATAAAACAATAAAAAAAATATTCATTATTTGACAAGTTATCGGATTTGTTCCACTCACTGAAAATCGATTTTTGACCAGTTGCGGACATTTTTGCCACGACAGATCAGTGGATTATTCATTTTCTCCATATTCTTAAAAAAATTCCGAATGATGTGCGATGGGGAACCTATACTTACCACTCAGGCTAATACGATGAATCATATCTCCAAATAGTGAGATAAATCAAATAGCCTGACAAATATTGTTAAACTTCTTTATGTATTGTGCATTTTTGAATGCTTACTGTTCTGTCCTTGCAGTGTCCTCCGTGCAGGTTCCGAGTCTGTGTAAGTGGCGTCTGAATTGTTGTCGGAAGTGGACGAAGAAGAAGGACCCCGCTGCAGTGACAGAAACAGGCGGCGACCCTCGGCCTCACTAGACGCCACTGCAACTCCTGAAACGACACAACATGTCAGTTGGTTGGCTGAGGCTCAAAAGCAACCAAAAGGCTATAGTGCGCTGAAACCATGCAAATATTTAAAAGGTTTTAAAAATTAATTTGTTTACAAAAGTGAAAAATAAAGTACTTTTAAAATTAGTGTATAAAATAAAGTACTTTTAAAATTAGTGTATAAAATAAGGTAATAAAAACCTATCTCATGTAAAAACTTAAAAAGTTTCATTGGTGGCGATGAGCTTAAAAGCAAAGATAATGAAGGATGACATAAATTAAAAAGGCGTTGCTTTATTGAATTAAATGAAGAACACTCTGATAAAATATGAAAAACAGTTAAAATTACTCCTCAGGAATTGCATGTGGGGCCATTTTCTGCCAGCTTATGTGGGCACTGGCGTACGGGGCTTTGGCGTACTGTGGCTTTGGCGGAGTGTGGCTTTAGTGTAATATTAAAAAGATCACCGTAGTCTTAGGATAAACATTCCCTATGCACCTGTGTTGACACCCCTCTTCCCCCACAAACACTTATGGGCAATTCTCTGCTGTAATCACGAGACATTTTAGCTCTTTTTTTATTCTAACACAAATTAGAATTCTAAAATTATTATCAATCTAACAAAACAATTATGCTTTTGTTTTATATAGCTTTACTTGGTGACAAAGTTATATGGAAAAATAATTATTTTAAATAGGTCAAATATGCATTTATATCGTCTGACGCAAGGGACACGTCCATGTCCCGTGCGTCATATTTGACCTAGTTAAAATATTTTTTTTTTATATATATAACTTCATCACCAAGTAGTATGATATAAAATAAAAACATAACTATTACATTCATCTTAATTTTATAATTCTTATCTGTTTATGAATAGAAAATAGAACCAAAATGTCCCGTGCGTCAGCTAGAGAATTTTCCTTATCTTTTTGTGGTAGAAAAGGTGGATTAGTTCTTTGTGTTTGAATTTTTTTCAATAATTGTACTTGGAAATACTATCGAGAGAAAGAACAGGTTTTCTACTCTATACTGGACGGTTAAAGACAGTAATATGATTTTTTTTTAATGTGTTAGTTTTTAGTTCCGTGACATTTTGTACTTTGCATTTGATGCTTAAACATTAATTCTATATCTACATCGGCTAAGAAGAGTGAACTTTTCAAAACCAAAAGAAGAAATCCCTGTTTATTGGTTGGTGGCTATCTCTATAACCAACATAAAAAAACTAAAGAAGTTATCAGTTGGTTAGAGTGAAAGAAAAAAAGTACAACTGCAGAAGAAGAATACAAACATATTTGCAGAATGAAATTCTGCGGAACCATTCCTGTATTCCAAATGTAGCAGAAAAATAGTAAGAAGAAAAACAGAGAACTGTAAAAAGAGATCTAGGGAGGATATATCGGTCCTTCTGAATGTCATTTTCATAGAAGAATATTCTGAAATCTACAACAAAGTATAGGATCTTGTAACGGAAACTCCAATTTAAAGTAGTGAAAAATCACTAATATAAGTTTTTTAATTCAAAATAAAAGATGTATTTCAGTGTGAAAGACTCGTGAAATTTGTTAAAATAGTCAAAAAATTGTGGGTTTGTGCCAACTCATTTGGAAACTTGAAAGGCTGTTTTTCTCCTTAGAAAGTTTTGGCCCTTTTTTTAAAACGGGATATTGATATAACCGAAAATTTATTTCTTGAAAATGGAAGAAATTTTCCACAATAAATGTTTTTGCAATATTTCTTTAATTTGTCTTCGAAGATAATTTATTTTGTTTAATTTTGGCTGCTGAATGATATTTTAGTTAAGCCTAACACGTGTTGTATGCAATTTTGGAAAAAAAAAAAAAACCTTCTAATTATTTTAAGCAAAATTCACGAAAACAAAGAGTTCTTGAGATCTTGACCACTTGACCAACACGAGATTTCAAATAAAAAATTACTTTATTAAAACTGAAAGTGCATAAAAAATTAAGATGATGAATAAAGTCAATTGGAATTCAATAATGTATATAGATTACAGTACGTTAGAAAATGTAACATGGCTGAAATAGCCGCGCCACTAATTTATCAGAAATGCATCACATCAAAAAAATTTTACTTTCTAAAGAAGTTAAAAAATTGTTACAAAATATGCCTGAGAGCATGCTGCAATTTTCATTTCGATTTCTTAATTACTTTAGCAAGAATATTTTTTTATGTTTAAAAACAATACTTAAAACTGAGTAGCTTTAAATGTTCTCTTATTAAAGCAGTTTTATCATTTTTCATTGTACCTTTTACATTTTCAATTAACACTAAACTGAGTATTAAAACTAGGGTTGTGAAACATCACAATACTTTTAATTACTCTACTATAATGTCCATTCGGTTTTAAATTTGTTATAGAGGCTTTGCTGTAACTTTATGTTTACGTATCTATTAATTTCTTAATTCTTATAGATAAATAATTAATAAAATCAGTAACTTTTACAATAAATGTTTTCACATTTAAATGTGTAGAAGCGGACTTTTAGTGAGAGTGACTTACACTAACTAACTTATTTTTATTACATCCACTTTTAAACTAACATAAAAAAATTCCCACTTCCACCAAAAAAAATTCTACAATTTTTCTTATTCATAATCAACACGTAGAATTTATTAAGAAATTATTATTTCAATTTCGGAATTAAACAATTTTTCAAATTTTGTTGTCCAGTGATATCAATATAACTTTGAATTATACAGGCTCTATATATATAACATTGAATTATACAGGTTCTTTAGATATAACTTTGAATTTCAGGCTCTATATCCAGTCACAAATAACCCAAGTAATTCCTATAGATCCAAATTAAGATAGTAGGTTGGCCATGTTTGGAAAAGCTCGGGGGATAATACAATGAAATCTCTCTGCTTAAAATACCGGAGGCAATCACGGCCTAGAGGAAGACAGCCGAGTAGGTGGCTGGACGATATTGAAAATAAAACTTTGAAGATCAAAAATTAGAGAGGAGTTACGGATAGAAGAGGCTGGAAGGAGCGAGTGGTTGAGGCAACTGAGGCCTGTAACAACAGATTGTTGTGCTTATAAAGAAGTGATATCGATATTGGATTTTCGACCCCAATGCAATACTTTTAATCTCCTATATTACATATTGGGTAAGTGGAAGTAGTAAAAAGGTTATTTAACTTCCCTAATTTTAGTTGAAAAATCGATAAATAAATTTTAGTAAAGTCGACTCTTTCCTCTGCTATCTGAGAAAACTTTTAAGGGTACGCAAGAATTTAAAATAATATACTACTAACAAGGTAATAGCCAAAGTTGGCATGTATAATAATACTTATAACTATTTCCCCAATTCCAATATATGGCAATATATGGTAGAACGAACAATAAAGTACGCGTGTATGTGTGATATTGTATGTGCGTTTGTGATATTTCATATACACTAGCTATATACTAATTTCTTTCATTTAAAATTAATTTCTAAATAATGAGAAGAAGAAAAAAAACACCAGCATATAGGTTCGTATTATATATTATTAAGATTATCCACTGACTGTAAGACATAAAATGCAAGTTTTCCAATACAAATGAAAAAAGTTTTAAGTTATCAATATAACTTGCATTCAAATACAAATCGTAATTTAGAAATTAATTCAATAAGAAATTAGTCAAGACAAGAATCATGCGTTTATCAACTTCTTATAAATAATAATAGTCTTTTCGGAGCAACTGGATTACTCAAGTGGTTAATGTTAGTGCACTAGCGCCAGTACATCGCCAAGTCCAATTGGCGACCGGCCAACTTCGCCAACAGGAGAGAGTTAACTAACTCGATCCTTCGAGACCATTCTCGGCTTGGATAGCGTACCTTGTGAGCGGGCTCACGGCCCCAACTTCTTATTCTCTCATACTTCAAAAATCTTTACTCAAGTTGATCTTTACTCAAGTTTAATAAACCAGAAGAAAAGACATTTACGGTCCGTCGTTATTTCAAAGACAAACATTCACACTCGTTCACTATTTCACAACGAACAGTTAACGTGTTAGGCTAATAAGCTCCAACCCAATCTCCAGCCATTTTAAAATTTTGAAAATATTTGCAATTAAATAAAATAATTTAATAAAATTCAAATAAAATATGATATCTTCCACGATGTCTCCAATAACTCAAAAATCTTCACACAAAATCAAATCATAGCAAAGCATGACATCATTCACAGAAAAAAATGAAACCAACAGTAGAAGGCTTTTTGTGCGCGTGTTCAGTATAGGTTTCACCATTTTGGAGAATGTAAGGACAAGGCTCAAATCAAACCCGAGACATCCCGTACGCTAGACGGAAACTATAACCGTTAGACAAACGTTATCACCAGATTAAAAGAAATTTTTTTTAGGGGGGGAAAAGGGGTTGAAGTGACCACCACTGATTCAATCAACCACAGCCAATTAGATTTGAATTTAATGAACATAAGGTACATACGCTATTAAGGTGACTGTATCGAAAGAAACCGTTCAAACTTGAAAAGTGTCGCTTGAAGGATTTATAATTAGAAACTTCCTCATCACAAGATTTAAGTTTCAGAGAAATAAAATTTGAAAAAAAAAAAAAAAAAAAATCAACCATGTTTAGAACACCTATCAAAAAATATTCAGACCTGGAATTGTACTATTTACTTAGCCCATTAACGATGGTTGGCAAGTAAACTTGCCAATCGAAATTTTAGTTTGTTTCTTTGCTAATAAATTGCGATTGTGGTTCCATTAAGTGTTTTTTAAATATCATAAAAGTAATTTTCCAAAAAATCTGTACAATTCAAAATTTACCTTTAATTATCTAAATAAACAAGGTAAAAGTTAAAAACAATGATTGTTTATCCATTTCAAAGTCGTCTTTAATGGGTTAACTATTTGAAAAAAATTGCTTCTTTTAGAGATCAGCTTTGCTTTAGAATATGCACTAAATTTTATGAATATATGTGGATTCCTAAAGACGTCCTTAAGCAAATGCTGCTTTTTATAATCACTCAACATGAAAAACGATTTGAAAGTTATGACATTAACTTTGTTTGAGCGCTCTTATATTTGATCCACAAAAGGCCATCTTATAACGGCTTTCTTGGTCTGGCAATGATCCTGTGCAGTATAACCTCGTTCCAAGAAATTCCAATTCAATCAACATGCAATAACGGTAAGGCTTTCATATGATCAAGAAAAAAACATAATACTCTTTTCAACAATAAACATTAATTCACCAAAAACGTTAGGAAATATAATTTTTAACTCCAAGGGAACTGGAAAGAAAAGTCATTCGAAAGTTAACATTACATGTCTAGCATGCATGACGTTCCTTACGTTTTCAAGCAAAATTTCAGCAAAAATATGATTAATCCTTGGTTAGTCGCGCGGTTGACAGATGTCCCCCACAAAAATTGTTTTGTAAATTTCTTAATTAATTGCAGTCAATGATCAAAGCCCGTTCCAGTACCTATCTATATAACCTTGACATTTGCTTACGTGTATTCATTCAGTTCCATGCGTGTACTCAGGCGACACGACGTTTGTCCCCGACACGACCAACCCAGTTTTCTAATTTTGGTAATTTAAAAGTTTTGATTTATTTTTATTATATTTTTTATAGTTTTTATGTTTTGTGAGGAGGCATGTTATGTTTATGATATGATTTGACTGACACATTATTTCTCAGTAATACAAAATAATAAGCAATTTTTTGCATGAATTCACTTTTTTTTTTTATATTTCATTTTTTTTAGATTTCAAGTAAACTTAAAATGCAGCCAATGATCAAAGCCCGTTCCGGTACCTTTCTATATAACCTTGACATTTGCTTACGTGTATTCATTCAGTTCCATGCGTGTACTCAGGCGACACGACGTTTGTCCCCGACGCGATCAACCCAGTTTTCTAATTTTGGTAATTTAAAAGTTTTGATTTATTTTTATTATATTTTTTATAGTTTTTATATTTTGTGATGGGGCATGTTATTTTTTATGATATGATTCGATTGACACATTATTTCTCAGTAATACAAAATAATATGCATTTTTTTGCATGAATTCACTTATTTTTACATTTAATTTTTTTTTAGATTTCAAGTAAACTTAAAATGAATAAACTATGATAAATGGGTCTGCAAGAACCATTTAATTCAGATTGAAATATGTGCAAATTATGCTGACTATCTTTTCATGATAAAATCTATATCGCTGTCTAATATAATTATTTTTATACTCTTTTAGATATAAATTTATATTTTCACAATAATTTTATCCACAATGTTTAATGTGATCATGCTTATTGTGTTTTAAAACTATTCTAAAAATTAATTTGACTCTTCACGAAGTTCATTTCAATAATAATGTTTTTATTCTTACAGATTTTTTTCAAGTAATTTTTAAAATATTTTTTATTTTTTACTTTATTCTGTTCAATAATGCTGTGTTTTTAATTAAACTACTTACTTACTTTTATATTTAGTCACGAATTTAATTGTATGTACGAAAATTTGAATTTGAGGGACATTTGTCCACCAGGCGACTAACCGCGAAACGAAAGGTCGAGCGACTTACCAAGGGTTAAATGTAAAAAATGTATTGCATCTGACACAATAATATAGAATTGGTATTTTTTTTTTTAATGTTAATTTGAAAAGCATGTAGAAGACAATACGTCAAAAAAATTTTAATTCATTTTTACATTTAGTTAAATAGCAAATGCAAAATCAATTTTAGTTAGTAAATTCTTGAATGAGATTCGTAGGAAAAGTTGGATGGTCCTCTCTCTATCCATCTTTCTGCAGATATTTAAATTTAGTTTCTCTAATTAAGCAGTAGACCTTCTCATATGGGCATCATAGGGTAAGATAGTTGGTTGGTTGGTTGTATTCAGATTTTCTGGCGCCGTCAGCAACACGAGGGCTATAATGCGCCGAAGTATTCGTCATTAGACAAGCCAACATACATTTACAAACACCCATGCCAACACGGGACTCGAACCCGCAACCTCGCGGTCTAGAAGCTAGCACGCTAACCACTATACCGTTTGGTCGGCCCGGGTAAGATAGAGTTAAACGAAATAGATGAATGAAGAATCAAAGCAGGGGCGTACTGGGACATAAAATAGGTCCCAGTGATTTTAGATTTATGCCAGACCAAATTTTCAATGTAATCATTGATCGGACTATAATAAAATAATTACAATGAATAATATATTTTATTATTTAAAAATTTATATTGAATATTTAAGTATTTATATTTAATAAATAATACTTTTATTTATTAGCAAATTATAATAATTGAGTTGTTTGAATAATTAGTTTAAATCAAATGTTCTCTTTCTCTACTATTTTTACCTCTTTTGATCTAACTTGGTTTCCATAAACCATTGACAGTTGTTTTCAAAAACTAGAAAAAAATCTAAATTGTCAAATTTAGAATGCCCATGTATTTATAACTATTACGTTTACTAAAAAATAACATCCAAAATGATAATATATATATTTATCCTTAAATATTACAAAATAAGTGAAATTTCTAATACGTTAGTATCGTATAGAAGACTAGTGAGAGTAATTGGGATTTGAATGCTTTGGGTATAAAAAAAAAACTGGTTAAGTAAAACTACTAATTATATTGGAAAAAAAAAAAAATTAAACAAAAAATCTTCCGAATCGCACCGGTAAATTTTTTTACAAACACTAACCGGCTTGGTGATCGCACCGGACAACTCTATGGCCACTACGCCCTTGGATCAATGGACGACGAAAACAAACCTTGTATACTTACTTCTAATTTACAATATGAGATTTTTATTATTCTTTTAACTACTATTTTTACATAAATATAGTTTACTTTGAACTACAATTCAGTAGAGGCATCTTACAGCTGCATTATATTCCAGCAAATGCAGAACAATGAAACCAAGGAAGAAATTTCCTTTAAAAAAAAAAGGTCAATCCTTTCTCACCTATATACTGCTTGAATACTATTCCTCTAAATGGGAGAAAGGAAGACTATTTGTTCTTTCTTATGATACATTATTTCAGTTATTACTAACATGTGTGGTTTTCGTTTTTTTCCATGCACAAACAAATCAACCTCAGATCACCGAAACTGAGTACACTATAATGCCGTCCTAAGCAGAAATGCAGTAACTCCACTTTTTGTCGGTTTTGAGTTATTGAGATTTTTTGGTGCCTCTAAGATCATACGCATATGTGTACATAAACACATGATAGGTTTTTCGGCCCCATCCCGACTAACCCTTTGCACTCGAGGCCATCTTCACGCGGAGGAACCAGAAACTCGAGATACTTAGCAGTATTTTTATTTCGGTTCGTGGTTGCGGACCCGCTTCAAAGAAACTAAACATAAACAGTCATTGCATCAAATTTCCTAATTAAACCTAGGCCGACCAAACGGTATAGTGGTTAGCGTGCTGGCTTCTAGACCACGAGGTTGCGGGTTCGAGTCCCGTGTTTGGCATGGGTGTTTGTAAATGTATGTTGGCTTGTCTAATGACGAAAGTTTCGGCGCATTATAGCCCTCGTGTTGCTGACGGCGCCAGATAATCTGAATACAACCAACCTAATTAAACCTAGTGGTGTGTGAGAGTCACATCTCGAGTTGCGGTGTCAAATCAAATTGTGAGTGAGAGTCACCTCTCGAGTGCAAAGTCTAAAACTCGGTAGTCAGTATTGCAGCAACTCCAGAATAAGATGAGGTCTACTAAGTAAGAATGCCACAAAGACAAATACTAAGCTGAAATGCAGTAACTCCACTGAATTGGGCAATGGATACGTTTCTACAATGCTTAGAAACTTTAGGGAAGTACGAAATACGCATCTGGGGCATATATAAGACTGGACTGGAAATAGTGACCCATACACTTACGCTTAAGATATTGTGAGATCCACTTTATAAGTTGCAATTTATTATGTTAAAAGACGTTTATTTACCATCATTTGCGTTTGTCACCATGAACTGAAAGATTTGAAAATATGATTTTTTTACTTTTAGACAATTGGCAATTATTGTAAAACTCTTTTGATGTTTAAAATGCAGAATTCTTTTTTTTTAACTTTATTATATTAGTTATAGGAAGCAATATTCAAAGTTATCCTTTGCGAATTGACCGAAGACAGTTATTAGTTGGTTGTATTCAGATTATCTGGCACCGTCAGCAACACGAGGGCTATAATGCGCCGAAACATTCGTCATTAGACAAGCCAACATACATTTACAAACACCCATGCCAACACGGGACTCGAACCCGCAACCTCGCGGTCTAGAAGCTAGCACGCTAACCACTATACCGTTTGGTTGGCAAGACAGTTATTAGAATTTAAGTTTATAAAGTGATGAATGAAAGTGATTTGACTGCAGGAAGTTAAGTGAGTGTCTTTCATTGAAAACTTTTATTGGTATACAGATATTTTAATACAATTGTTATACACACAAATAAAGAATTGTTATAGACGTTTGATAATGATTGTTTAGGGTGTGTTATTGTTACAACTCTCAAATTGTGAACTTGAATAGCTTTATTAACCGAAACTTACAGTCATTATTTCACAATGAAAACTTTGTTTTTCATGATTTTATAAGCTTAAATTAAAAAAATATGGAAAAAGAACCAAATGGCATTGCATCCTATAGATCATTAGAATTGGACCTACACCCCAGCATTAACACCTCAAAAAAATTATATTAGAGAACTTGCTATATCTGATGCCAGAAAATCGTCAGCATTTTTTTAAATCACTTCCAACCAACTAAAAAGCTGTAGATTTGCGCAGCAATTGTGACGATATTTAGCAAGGTAAAAATAATGGGAAAAAAATTTTTTTTTTTAGGTGGAAGCTAAAATAAGCATTACTATTTGGATAGTTTTGTAAGTAATACAAGGATATTTTTTAATTTATGTAAATAGCACAAAGAATTTCTCCAAAAATGGTTTTTTGACGGGACATTGAAAATTCATTCGTTGCTAACATTCTTACTTATATTTATGTCGTAATGCAACGATATAAGCTAAGTTAGTATTACACCACCTTTGGGTAGTAAAATGTATTTTCAATAACTGATTGATGGAGTTACTGCAATTTTCTTAACTCCAATCAGAAAATACTCGGCTGAAATGCAGTAACCGCCAACTCAGGCTAAAATTTCAAAAAATAGTATAATTTTATGCATCTCTGTTGTAGAGCATCAAAAATAGCCCCTAGTAATATAAAAAGTTTAAACATTATTTTATTTTAAATAGGTGACCCACAAAAAAGAAACAAAATAGTGTACCTCAGGTGGAGTTGCTGCATTTCTGCTTAGAACGGCAGTATAGTCCAAGACAACTTATCCTGACCTCATTGAATACGCTACAGTGACTTGCGATCAGGTTTTAATACGCGCTGATTGGCTGCGCAATAAAATTTTTTTATGTAACATCTTCAACTAAAAGGAAATGGGGTTAGCCGTGTTAGTTAATAGTGATTTACCATGTGAGTAACGTCATGACATAGCTCGGTCAAAGCCATATGGATTCGTTAAAACCGTGAAACCATGAGCCATATGAATACTAACCGTGATTAGAAAAGTAAAATAGCAAGTAAAATTCCAATTTAAGAGCGCTTTTTTTTATCAACATATATTTCTACAAAATTGTGTTATCAATATCACTATATAAGTTGTGATTTGCTCGGTACGCTCCATCCTACAGCTTATTCAATGAGGTCAGGATAAGTTGTCTTGGACTTATAGAGAGATTAAATAAAATGTCACCATAAATTATTAATTTCGCGAGTTCATTATTATTCATGTCAATAAAAATAAAACTGTAGAGAAATATAGTTTTTCTTGAATACGTATGTTATCTGCAAATGAGTCCCTTTCTGAAGAAAATAAATAGCTACGTTAGATCGAGCTTGTTTCAGTTCTATACTAATCAAGCCACAAACATTGTGCTTAGATATATTTATGATGTGAGTATAGCAACGTTCAAAATATTCATAAGCATTATTTGCTATTAAATTATTTTCTAATATTAAATAATTAGTTGATGGATTCGAAAACAATAGCTAAACACATGGCTTTTTATTTAATTGCAATGCTGTAATCACCCTCTGCGTGACTTCATTTCACTGTAATTAAATACAGAAACTCAAAAGGTAGTTTATCCTGTCATAGCGAAATAACTCACCCACTTTCTACTCAAGCAATTGTTTGAATAAGATCCACTCTGGAGGCATTAATGTAGTCTAATTAGGCTAAAATTGAGCCTCTGCAGTTCTGTGACGTAATCAATAAATCCTCAAAGGAGCGAAACCAATAACTCTCATCAAACTAAACAATCTTCTTGAAGGCTTTTGGAGACGTCCCTGAGGAACGAAGAAAAGGAAAGTGACCAATAACATTCGCTCACAACAATATTGTTTACAGAGACCACCGATTCGAATGCACCTAAGGGAACGAGACATCGTCGTTCTATTCTCGGGATTCGTTAAGAGTAGTTTCGTTCCTATAGATTTTGATTAAGAAAGAATTTTTTGCGTTTATTGATGAGCAACATTTCATGTTCTAAAGAAGAATAACTTGAACGGCAATTGTTTGAAATTTTCTTATAAGATATATCTTGCGGTTGGGGAGATAGAAATCAAAAGTTGATATTAAGAGAAAACTTAACCATGGAAAGTGAATAAAAATGTTCCATTTACAGCAGATTTTTTGGCAATTTACCTAAACAAGAACTCAGTAAGTTTATAAAATTGGTTCTAAAATGACGAACTGGGAATTATTTTTAAATATGGAAGTAGAATGTAATTAGCACAAAAGGGAAGGAAGTCGTACGGCGTAGACGTACTACATTCGTTGAATCAATTTCTTACAAAGAATGCTTGAATTTTTATATCAAAAATAAAAACTATTAGAATAAATTATTATGACTTTTACAAAACAAATGAAACACCTTTATTTTTTTTTTTTAAATTTGACTGATTTGTTATGGCAGATGTTATATGATGTCACGAAATTAGAATTACGAGTGTTTAGTCATTTAAATTTGACACAATTTTCTTATATCTAAATTTTCAGCTCCATGAGATTTTAATTTCATAGATTTCAGATCAATAACTTACTTTCGAATGCCTGTTTTTTTTAAATTACTTAAATATTTTTATAAGTAAGAATTATTATTTAAATATTAACTGATGATCAATCTATAAATATCAATTTTACGTTAATTTATGGGCTACTTAACGTCATCCATTGCAATTTATACATTTCTACATACATTAAATTTTGAGTTATTGTTAGATAATCTGTATAAACTTTGTATTTGTTGGCCACTAGATTATGGAAAAATATAAGAAATTCTTGGAATAGTACTTTAAATTAATGCTGAAAACATTTTACAGGAATAATTAAGGAATCGAACGAAAGAAGTTCTATGCCGTAACATTTACAGTGACATCAAAATGGCTTAATGGGACACTCTACCATCTAAACGTTTTTTTTTTTTTTAATTATTATTGTGTTTTTAAATAAACAAAAATAGATGTCTCTTATTTTAATTTATATGAAAGAAAAATGTTTCACAAAAAATTAAATTCTTTTTCATTTTTGAAAATATTTAAAAGCTTCTATACTTTTACACATTTCTTAAAATACTAAGGCTTTTTAAGTACTAAAATTTTTGTCCACAATTTATTCTAAAATTTTTTTAAAATTATATGTTATAAGAATTGGCATTAAAATATGGAATATTCGTGGTAATTAATTATAACATAAATTTTTATTCATAGTAACAGAAAAAAGCCCTATAATTCTGCAATAATTTTATTTTAGTATTAAAAAAAGGAAACTACATCATATTTTGTTAATTAAAGGGCCAATTTATAAAATAGACATATTTTACAACATGCTCTAAAAATTCTCCATTAGTTAGAAAAAACGTCTTAGCGTTTCTAAAAAACTAATATCAACAAAAAACAGTGAGAAAAATCGATTTAAAGTTTTCATTTTCTTAAGAAGATGATACTATCATCCAGCATAAGGTGTCACATAACTGATTAGAAAAACTTAAATACCGTTTTAAAATTTTGCATGCGTATTGAGAAATTCCAAACTATAATAATAGCAAATTAAAAAAAATTGCAAAATTTTCAAATTTTTAGGGTGGAGTGTTCCTTTAAAAAAAGGCAATTGCAGATTTTTTTTTACTATCCGACAGAAAATTATTATATTGCAAAGCGAAAATACAACCGATGAAAGTGTCTCTTTCGTACCAAGAAATTTTATGACCAATGAAACGCTTGTTTCGAAAATTTGAAGCAAGTTTCAACCCCTATGAGTTTTTTTTTTTTTTTTTTTTTTTTTTTATAGACTAAGAGATAACTGCAAGTTTAAGTGCCCCATTGAACATAATTATGATTTTTTTTAAATGCTAGTAGATTACGAATTTATAGGTCTACCATGGCAAAAATTGCCAAAAGTGTGCTAAAAATTGTTGATCTAAATCTGATAGTCACATATGTTATAACTTGCCAAATAATGAGCATTATTTTTTACTTGTTAACCCACGAACCCACCGGTTTTTAATTTTTAATAAGGGAGGATGCAGACATTATTACTTCTCTGAAGAAAGGTACTTGCTTATTTTAAAAGTGAGGCACATTGGCGATACATATTACATCACTGATGACGTTATATGTATAATGATTTTGGCTTACTTTGAAATGATGCAAGTATTTTCTGCCAGAGATGTGATATCGTCTGAACCCTTCCTTATCGAAAATTAAAGAGTGGATGATACGTCACAAAAGCGATTACTCCCCCCTCCCTCCCAGTCACGGATCATCACTTTTTATCTTTAGACAAATCCCCTCCTTCTGCATGTAACGCAATTTATGTAAGTCCTCTAATCTAACTAACTGCATTGTATATCCCTTATTAGTTCCGTTATATTTTCCATTTTACGGATACCTTCACCAGTCAACCAATATCAACTTGTTATGAAAATGAAATAGGTTAAAATTGGAAAATTGTGTGTTTTTTTAAACGCACCTTAACACAAATGGTTTAAGGGGAGTCGGAGTTTAAACAGAACAAAAAAACATCAGAAAATCAATTTAAAGATTAATATTGTAAAAAAAAAAAATTGATTCAGACGATGTAAAAATATATATATGAATGTATGTATGTATGTATGTATATATATATATATATTTAAAAAAAATGTGGCGCATTCATTTGTATAATCGTTTTCAACTTTAACGGTCCATACCTCCAAACGCAATTTTTGAAGACGTCAGGAACATTAACTCAAAAATTATTGAAGGTAAATGCCTAAAATTTTTAACATATATATTCTTACCAATATATTACACAATTTAAGTGCAATTTTTTATTTTTTTATTTTTGAAATTAAAGATTTTATGTAGTTTTAATACCACAAAAATGAAAATTTTTGAAAATTCTATAGAATGTCAGACTTTTTAATTTTTTTCAAAAAACAAAAAAACATATTTAAAAATGCTACTCTCAAATTGTGTAATATATTAGTAAGATTATATGGTAAAAATTTAAGGCATTTTTCCTTAATAGTTTTTGAGTAAATGTTTCTTGCATCTAAATATTGCTGTTTGGTGTATGGGCCGTTTAAGTTGAAAACGAGAATACAAATTGATGCAGAATTTTTTTTTTTTTTTAAATATGTAAAATATACTTCTAATTTAGCTAGATTAAAACTTTTTCATTGTCAGATTCAAAATTGCTTGTAATTTTCTTTTATACAATATTAATCTCGAAATTGATTATTTGACGTTCTTCAACTCCGACTTCCCTTAAAGGAGTATATTGTTTGGAGCGATTCTTTTCAAAAGGTAATGGAGTTACCTGAACAAACTAAATAAGATAAGGTATGGTATCGAGTGTTATTTGAAGCCCCGCCTCCCATTCTTGAGGGATGAAGGTGGATTGGTAGAAAAACGATCTTTCTTCTCTGTGATCAATAAGCAAGCGGAAAGTGATTCCATAATTAACTATTTACTTGCCTCACAACTCAATAATCCAATAGCCTTTCTTATCTTAATGAAGGCTGGTTCAATTATTTTCAGATATCATTAGGATCGCTTAAGACATTACCTTTGAAATGTCATCTCATTGGATTGTTAATTGAAAAATAATTCCTTTTGTTTATCTATGGTATTTCAAGAGAAAAAAGAACTCGGAATTGTAAAAAGGTAATGAATAATTGATGAACATTTTCGGTTGATTATAAAAATGGTATCACCAAAATGCACTTAAATTTTTTTTTATACAAGTTCATTAAATTGTTTCAAAACGAAATGAATAACATAAGATTATGCATATTTCATATTTTTAAACAAGCGATTGTTGTTCAAAGTAGAAATCGTATACGAAGGCTACTTTTGGCTCGAGATACTTCTCCAAAAGATACTCAATTTTTTTTTTTGACTAAACATAAAAAAAAGAAAAGTTTTTCTGATTCTGTTTGGTTCTTTTTAGTAAAAACAATTTATGTTGGTTAGGTACAGTACCCCCCAAAAAAAATCAGAACGGTAGCTATATCTTAGGTTCTAATTATCGTAGAATCTTACGGTTTGCACCAAAATGTTTTGCTTACGATTTTCTATATATCTGATGCAATTTCTTTTTGAGGGACCGTTTACTAAGTAAAAGTAACGTTATCTTCGAAAATTTCAATTCGAACCCTTATTTTTAATCATTTCATTCGATTCAGAATACATCATTTACTCTATATAGCAAATTTCAATGCATTATGTTGAAAAACACGTCACTTATGAGCGACAATGTTTAGACCACTTTTTGACCGATCTTCAGGGAGAATTTACATAAAACGAAAGGTATTTTTAAGGTTCTACTTCACAGCGGGAGAAATCGAATGGTCAGTGCGGCGTTTCACGTCGTTATAAAATACAAATATTAGTCTAAAATTGCATAGAAACTACTTGGATTTATAGTGTTATGTTTAAGATTAACACAAAAATAGCAAGTAAACGCAAAATTAACATAATTTATTTACAACTTTAAAGATGTGCATTCTTCACACGAAGTAAATAAAATATCAAAAACTGTAATTGCAGAAGTATAACGTATACTACTGATAATTAGAAAATTAATAAATATAAAATGTAGGCATTAGTAAACAGTATTCAGCAAAGTGTGATTATTTTACAGAAACATTTCACTGTAAACACAAATGTAACTTGATCGTTGAAATTATTTATAAAATGAAAAAATCACGTGATTCAGTAAAATTTTTACAGGATAACTTATTGAAATTGCTTAAAAAATGTTATTTTAAATAAATGTAATTTAAGGAAGTAAAATTTAAAAAAAAAAAAGGACACTGTTGAAAACCACACAAAACATATGTTCCACGATTCCAAACACGTTAGACAGATTAAAAAAATATATATAAAAAATAAAACTGCTTTGTTTGTATAAAATAATATTTCTTTTTGTAATCTCAAGAAATTCTGATCCTATTTACCCCGCTGTCCCTATTCACCCCATTTTACGATAATTGAACGTTGTGCGATTTTCCACAACTCTAGTTTACATTGAATTAATCTTTGATAGTTTTCAAAAGTCGTCTACTATACGGTCCCTTAAAGTGAGCGTTTTTTACATTTTCGCTAAAAAATCAAGAACTAAAAGTCAAAATGAAAAGAAAAAAATTGTGGTGGGGTTTCAGACCATGGGGAATCTAATGAAAGCAAAAAAAAATATATTTTTCTATTTAAAAAAAAATTTAAAATTGTTTTATTAATTAATAATTAATTATTAAAAAAGAAATTGATGCAAAAGTTGCTTGCTATTTATGTTTGGTCATTTACAAACTATCTTTTGAAAAAAAAAATTACTGAAATATATTAATTATTTAAGTATTTATGGCCAAAAAAACCAACTTTTTTATTTAACATTAATTTATCATTTTCTTTTATCATTTAAAATACAAACCATTCATTAGAAAATTACGAATTTTTGTATTTCGACATTTTTTTGGATGCTAAATCCAAGTATGGGATAATATTATGAGGTTGCTATTGAACTTTTTAAAGTTTGGTTCTGTTTTAATATGTAGATGACCCCTCATGACAAAAAAAACTACATGCAATTATTAAAAACCTTCCATGATTTACAACGGTACCTTTTGTTTGTTATTTCAAGAATTAGAGCACAAGATATAGCCATCGTTCTTATTTTTTTTTGGGTACTGTACATTTTATTCATAACATTTTTGCTGGCACATTTTAGGAGGGCCCGGCACTTCCATACGAGCTCATGTTAAATTCAACAACTTTGGGACATGTCTTTTAATAATCGATTCTTCAATCATTGTGAAACTTTCACACTATAATATTTGAATATTTTTAAATACTTAAACATGAGATTTTTGGTATTTTTTGAAAATTTAAATAATTATAACTTTCTAAAAATATGTTAAAAAAAATTGCTAAAATTTTAGACTGATTATTTTTTTAAAAAGTATGATATTCATGACTTTTTTTTAAACACATTTAAGAAACAGTTAGATATGCACTGGGGGATCATCAATGGGCAATAATTGAATTGCACCGGCTAGGTAAGTAAATTATATTTTGTGCTTTATATATATATAATTAAGGTTATTAAGTTACTATATTTGGTTACTTATGCTTGCGTATTGTTGGATTTTATAAAATTTGTGAGCTTGCATTATGCAATGCATTTTTCCAGTATGATAGTCAAACGCTGTGTCAACTTTGTATATCGTATTGTATTATCATGTATAATCCTGTAAATATTGTATGTTTGATCCTGTAACTATTGTATATTGTATGTATAATCCTGTAACTATTTTATGCAAATTATATTGCTATATATGTGTATATATATATATGTACTAGACCAACCCTGTTGGGCCTTGAGCCTGTTGTTGGTCTTAAAATTAGTATTTGCATTTATTTCTATTTATTCCTCGTGTTAAAGTACTTAAATACATTAGAGAAACTTGTATGCAAATTTTCAAGCCTTTATATCAAATAGATTTTAGGCAATGTTCCCCTTATACATGAAAAAACGGTATTTTTAGAAATTCGGCTTTGAAGTTAAAAAATATGCATTAAATTCCTACATTTTGTTTATTTCAAAAAATTATTGAAAATACTTCAAAATAAGATATAATTACAAATGAAAAAACATTTTAAAGAGAACAATTTCAATTTCAATATACATCAATAAACTTAAAATTAATAATCTGAAATTTTTTCAATTAAACACGTAATATTAGTGGTTCCTGCAAAAAAAGCTTTTAATGTGAATTTTAAATGTCTTGTAAAATGCTTTTTACTTTGGATTAAAATTAGTTTTTGTATTAACGACTAATTCAAACAATAGGTAGGACTCTTGTGAATAACAGCAATGCAAAGATACATTTTCTGTCAGAACTTGGTAGATAACTCGGTGATATTAGCAATTTCAAACTTATCAAATGGTAATGATTTCAATTTTATATTGTTATGCAAAAGTTTGAAGCCTTTGGAGCATGTCAGAAATGCAAATTTTCCCATTTATTGTTTATTGGGAAACAATAGCTTGATCTTAAATAAATCGGAAATCTCAGAGATTTATGGATTGATAGAATTTATCCTTCCGTATCCGTAGGAGTTTATCCTTCAAACGACAAATGTATGTAGGGATTGCAATATTTGTGTGTGTTGAGGCAGGCATTCCCATGTTTTTTAAATATGACTTTTTTGGGTTTATGCAATATTTTTGAACCACTCAATTTCAAATTATATGTCATTTACTTGACTAAGTTTACTAAATGATGATATGAATATACTGAATTAATATATCCATAAAGATTAACTATTAGATTGAAAAATCAAAGAGGAAAAAATAAAAATAAAAAAATAAATATATATATATATATATATATATATATATATATATATATATATCTTATGTACCTATATATATATTGAAGTGAGATTTTGTTATTTAAAAAATATTTTTTGTTCTGGCTTTTTTCATCAAAAAACAACTTGTGATTTTTTACAAATTTGACTGTCTTTCATGATAATTCATTTTTTTAAAAAGTAAATGCATTACAATTGAAAGCCAATTTCCGTAGAGTAAAAAGTTTCTGCTAAATGCACTGAAAAAAGAATTAGGCTTTTATATCAAGTACTTTCTGAGAAAAAGGTACATGAGGAATGAAAAATGTAGTTTTGAGAAAATCGCATTTTAAAGAAACCTTACTTACACTAATAGTTCCAAATTTTATTTTTAAAAAAATTATTAAAACTTCTTTTAAATGAGGTATTAGTACAAATGAGGTATCATTTTAAAGCAAAAAATTAAAATTTTAATAAACTCAAAATTGATTATTTATAACTTTTAGGGCACCAACTCCCTTCAATAAAAGTTATTTTATTTTCTTTCTTGAAAATACCAGTATGAATTTATTATTATACATTGAGTAGAAATTTATACTTACGTATAGTAGGGTGGAGTGAAAAATGAAAAGTAAGAAATATATAACGCCTATATGTGGAAATGTTGTCTCTTACAAAGTCTATTTACCATACAAAATTTCAGCAAACTCAAATAATATCGTCGGCTGCCCACATAACTTTGAGTTTTAGGTTTTTAGCCCGATTTCTCACCAAATTGGCCAAAACGGAATGCTAAATTATACTATCTCTCATTTGAAACTATGAATGGATGAAATTAAACTTTAGAAATAATAAATAATCAATCAATATTTGAATGACCGTGGAAATCGCGGGATGGCCTTCAAATATGCATTGTTAACGTGCATGCACTTCTGACTCTGGTTAATGGTTTCTCTGCGTCACTATCATCAACTGCGTTCTTTGTGCGAGTTGGTTGTCTTTCTGAAGCGTTCTATTTAGTTTGTGTTATGTGAATGCCATATTTTTTTCCATGTTTGCTGATGTGTGTTTCCATTAAATAAAGATGTTGAATGTTTATGGAAAAAAGTTCACTTCCTATTGTATCGGATCAACAAATAAAACATAAGATAAGAAAAGAGAAGGTGTATTAAAAGGTGAAAAGAGAAGATAAGAAAAGAGAAGGTGTATTAGAAATTTTCGAAAAATGTGTGTCTTTTAAAAAATCTGCTGAGTAAAATCTGTTTGATACTTCATTATGCAAATGAAAGGACTTTTTAATATGTAATTACAAAATTAAATTATCTGTAACTGAAAGAGCTTTTTTACGGATCAAAAACATTTCGTAGATGATCATTGGAAATGTATATAAAAGCAAGCAAAATGATTGAAAAATGATTGACACGGAAAAAAAAGTCGCAGAATTAAGTAAAAATGCTCAAATGCATGATATTGTAGAAAATACAGGTAATAGACTTTCTAGTTCTGATACGAGACAGATTTCGGAATCTTCAAATTCTTCAAACGAAAATGAAGATTTTGAAATACAATTAACTTGAAATGTAAAAGTGAATTATAAGTCAAGATTCCCCTTCAACTTCGCAAATGAGAACTAAGCTTCCAAATGTAGCGCAGGCTTGTGAAAAAACTGGTGCGTTTCATAAATCAGCGTCAATTCTTATAAATGCTGCTTTAAACGATATAGGACTATTTACCAAAGAGGATCCGTATAAAGTAGTCGATCGTAGCAAAACCAGAAAGGAAAGAATAAATAACCGGATGGCTTTGGGGGGGGGGGGGGGAGAAAAGCTATCGCAACCTATTTTGATCCATGTTCTGAAAGTAAAACAACATGCTCTTCTGTTATCTTTCTAGCTGTCACTTTCCTTTCTTAATTTGAATCAAAGTCTTGTATTTTCGACAGTCAAAAAATATATTTCAAATTCCAATGAAGTGTGTTTTTTCCCTTTTCCACCCTCCAAGTCAATGCGGTTTTTTATTCTTTCCTTTCTGGTTTTGCTATGATCGACTACTTTAGAAGATTCTTCTTTGGTAATTATTCCCATGTCGTTTAAAGCAGTATTTATAAGAATTGACGCTGATCTACTGGACACACCAGTTCTGTCACAAGCCTGTGCTACATTTGGAAATTTAGTTCTCATTTGCGAAGTTGAAGGGGAATCTTGACTTATAATTCTCTTTTACATTTCAAATTACTTGTATTTCAAAATCTTCATTTTCATTTGAAGAATTTGAAGATTCCGAAATCTGTCTCGTATCAGAACTAAAAAGTCTCTTACTTGTATTTTCCACAATACCTTGCCTTCGAGCATTTTTACTTAATTCTGCTGCTTTCTTCAAATTTCACTATGATTTCAATCATTTTGCTTGATTTTATATCAACATTTCCAATTACCATTATACGAAATGTTCTTTGATCCGTAAAAAAAGCTCTTTCAGCTACAGATACAATTTAGTAATTACAGACTAGAAAGTTCTTTAATTTTCATAATTAAGTATCAAACAGATTTTCCTCAGCTGATTTTTTAAAAGACAATATTTTTCGAAAAAATTTAATACGCATTCTCTTTTTAAAGGTTTCTTAATATTACGATATTTTTTATGGTATTTTCTTACCTTATGAAATGAACTTTTTTCCCATAAGCATTTAACATCTTTATTAAATGGAAACACACATCAGCAAAAGTGAAAAAAATATGGCATTCACGTAACACAAACTAAATAGAACGCTCCAGAAAGACAACCTACTCGAACAAAGAACGCAGTTGATAATAGTGACGCAGAGAAACCATTAATCAGATTCAGAAGAGCATGCACGTTAACAATGCATATTTGAAGGCCATCCTGCGATTTACAAGGTCATTCAAATATTGATTGATTATTTATTTCTTCTAAAGTTTAATTTCAATCATTCGTATTTTCAAATGAGAGATATTATATTTTTATAATTTCGTTTTGGCCAGTTTGGTAAGAAATTGGGCTAAAAACTTAAAATTCAAACCAAAGCCAAGCAATTCAGCCAAAGATATTTGATTTAGCTGAAATTTTGCATGATAAATAGGCTTTGAAAGAGACAACTTTTCCACATATAGGCGTTATGTATTTCTTACTTTTCATTTTTTCACTCCACCCTAACGTGTATTATTAACATTTACCAAAGTAATCAATATGAGTTTGTCTTTAAAAGAGTTACCACACTTTCTCAACGTTTTAAAAACCCATTAGATGTATTTTCCCCCCAACGTACAAAATGATTTAAACACATTATTTTCAACTTAATTTTTAAATACTAAAAGGTAGTGTTTGGTTGAACCGAAGTAGTCATTTCTATTTTCTTCTTTAACTTCTTACAGCAGTAAATAATGCACTAACTCTATTCCGCTCGTCAGTAGAAGATTGGCTTGGAAAATCGTACATAGAATTTTTACCTGCGACTTAGTAAATTGAACCCCGAAAGAAATATACGCTCTGGAAAGTGTATTTGACTTGACTTGTGTGTTTAGTACTAAGTGTACAAAACCGAACTGAATCTTTTAAGAGGGGTCTGTGACTAAAAATTTAAAACTTTTATTATTGTAAAAAATAATACAAATATTTTTGAATAAAATGACAAAAACATTTTGTTTCAATTTTTAGTAGAATTTTAAATATTTAAGTTTTTGCTACATTACAACTGTATTTCAGACGTGCTATATTGAAACTTTGAAACTGTTTTTCTCTCTGATGGCTTTTTGTTCCTTTTTTGAGTTTAAATGGATATAACTTAAAAACTTCTTGTTATGAATCTATTAAACTTTCCACCATTATTTTTCATATATATTTTTTAAATTTGTCTTCAAAAATTGTGTATTTTGATTAAACTTTTTTAAAAAAAAATTTTTGGAACTTATCATACTATGGGTTTTATCTAGTTTTTTGCACAAAATAGTTTAAAACCAATTTTTTAAATATTTTATTGAAAATTCATGAAGACAATTTATGATAAGCATTATAAGAAGTAATTTAATGTAAAAGTGAAGTGATTGTTTAAAAATGTTTTTTATATATATATAAAATTTAGGAAATTTGGATGATTTTTAATTTTTTTAAATTTGAAAATTTAAAATAGTTTTTTGAGTTTCAAAGCATAAATAATTTCTGAAAAATAATTCTAAAAATAAAGATTTTAGAATTTGTACTCTTGAACCCCTTTAAATCATGAAACAATTCAGAAAACAGTAAGCCACAGTGCGGTAAGACTACGAAAATAGCTCAGAAGAAAACTAATGAGATATTCTTTATTTTTGAATGCTATTTGTGTATCATCATTAGATAGAATATTTTAACACCCCATATATAGTGATGACTGATACAAGGAAATTGGAAAGAGCCAATTTTAGTAAACAGGCATTGTCATGACTATTTTCCTTCAATTTTTATTTTCTATTGCTGCATAGTACATATACCGCTAAATTTCGAAAGCCGTTAATGTGCACAGTACCTAGCTAATCCGCAGATCCATTGGTTTGCTCCGTTAAAGTGCGGGATTAAGAAATTTCATCTAAGTAATGTACACATTAAAGGCTTACTTAAAGTTCACATTTTAATTGATTGAGGATTGATTCTATCCACTAATTTGTTGATTGTTTGATTGTATTAACTTGAATCGTTAGATAAAGAATAATAAATAAATAACATGATATTAATTTAAGCTGATGTTACTGATGTTGTTCCAGCAAAGATCTTATATTCACTTTAACGAGTACGCTTTAACGTGTGTGCAGATCATCTAGGTAATTTGAGAAATGAAACATTTTCGGCACTTCAATGGATCACACTAGTTCATCAGCACATTACATAGATAGTTTGTAGAAGAACTGATTTTCTGCACTTTAGCAGTAACAAATGTAAAAAGCATTTAAAAAACAGTAAATGCCTTTTGGACTTTTGATAAAAAGACAAAGTTATGTGTTTTAAAAAGCTGGTGAGTTTAAAAAGTTACAACTGCCCTCTGTTTGTAACATATTGGTAACCTGTCAATTGAACTTAATAAAATGTGTTATGCATATTGTTATAAAATTTTCTCCGATGAAATGATGACGCAGCTATTACTAAATAAAAACTAGAATTTATTCTTTTTTCGAAGGCTTACAAAATTTCTTCGAACTAGAGCCCCTATAAGGAAGGCCGAATCAAACTCCATCTTGTGTTGTAAGGCTTGCAGCAATTCATTCTTCGACGTGGTTTTCAGTTGGGTGAATGCGCGCTTTTCTCGTTTGGTTTTTATAAAAAGTGGATGTTTTTCTATAATATTTCTTGTAAAATGGGTTGTTGTTTGTTCTCTAAATGCTCAAATGCGACTAATTACAAAAATCTTCAAAAGAAAAGGAGGTTATTTCGATTTCCATCACAAGCAAACAGACGCCAACGATGGATTCAAAATTGTTGCAGAATCACATCTCTAAGAACACGTTTGTGCAAAGAATATATTTTAATATTTATTACAATTAATTGGCTAGTAATTTGCGTAGCTAAATAAGTTTTTTTTTAATTTTTTTATTTTGAAGTAGTTTATATTTCCTTAGACCACTTTCCTATTCCATTGTTCCAACTTTTGAGTGTTACTTGACTGTATTTTCATATTGTAAACAAGAAAGCATTCCCTTTTCCTTGTTTTCAAATTAAGCCCTTACAGTTTTTCAAATATTGTAGTTTAAATTGATTATAAAAAAGTTTTTTAATATTTTGAGTTTATATTAGTTTTGATATATCAGTATTGTCGTGCCAAATATTTGTCGCCAATTCGGAACGAGTCTGACATCTACGTTCTAAATGAAGGTTACCTTCTGTTTATTATTAAGGTTAGAAGAATGCAATTTTTTCAAAAAGAATGGCAATTTTAATAAGTAGAATGTTAATTGTTTTCATCTTAAATAATATATGAAATAACCCTATACCCAATTAGGCCTGGGCGATTTTAATATTTCTACATAGTGATATATCGAGAAGCAAACATCACGATGTCCCAATACATCGTGATGCTAACTATGTGTATATTTTTTTTTACAAAATACTACAAAACAACATTTTTATAACACGCTATATAGCCGAAAGTTATGCTTAATTAGCTTTGTAAAATTTTATTAAATTCATTTTAATTTTTTATACTTTTAGGAAGTTTATTTTAAATAACATGAGCAGCGATCGAATTATTTTCAGCGAGATACACAAAGCACCCAAGGAGGTATAAGCCGGTTATTATTATTATTATTTTGGTTTAATCCGGATTTTTCAATTTCTCTATCTTAATGAAAATTTACTTTGTTATTTTCCAGGGAAGGAGGGGGGGGGGGGGTGGAGGACAAGTGTACCTAATGATCTTTATTTTGTGCCCAAAAAATCTGCATTTCCGCATTTTTAAGAAGCAATGTTGGATTGATACTTATGGAAATAAACTTTATTCAAATTGTACAAACTGAAAAAAAATATATAAAACATTTATTTACTTGCGAGACCGAAGAGGAAATCCTTAAAGTGGATGGGAAAAAATCGTTTATAAGTATTTAAGCAATCAAATTAGAGAAACAACTGTGATTAGTCCATGCACTAGTTCACATTGATTTTGGCAGATATAACAAACAGCTCATAGTAATAAATAACCAGATTATCTTAACTGAGTAAGAACTAGACAGAAATTACCACGCCAGAATACCACAATCCCCTTGCGTTAATAAATAAAGCAAAATAAAATAATAGCAAGATAAAACAAATTGTAATACTTTATTTCTTTCAAGTTAGAGAAATAATGAAAAAAAAAATCAAAAACGAAACACAAAAAGCGTAGGAAATGCCCAAAAATAGATATCAAGGTCTTATATCTGATGACTATTAAATAAAAATCAAAATGTTTTCCAAGAGTTGAGAGAACAACATAAATAATGTTCAAACATTAAAGGAATACTTCTTTTATCGTATCTCCAATATTACTAGACTGCTGGCACCACCTGTCAAACGGCCCGATGTCGACGGTTTCCTTATGTTTCTATACAATATTGGGAACATCGCGCATATGCAGGGCAGGGTGGATAGGATTATCACGATGTGAGCTTGCTGATGAAGTACCGCGCAAAAGCAAATGGAACTCGTTTCAAACGGCGCGGTGTCGACGGTTTCAATACGTTTCCATAGTATCTTAGGAACACCGAGCATGAATCGTGGCGCGGTTCTTCGTCCTTGAATGGGAATGAAGTATCGCCTCAGCAAAAGCAAATAGAAATCGTCTCAAACGGAGGGGTGTTAGCTGTTACAGTACGTTTCTATACAGTTCTGGGAACACCGCACATATGCAGGGTGGATTACTGCGATGTGTTGAAGTATCGTGTTTCAAACGGCGTGGTGTCGACAGTTTCAATGCGTTTCTATAGTATCTTAGAAACCCAGCGCATCAATCGTAGCATCACGGTTCTTCTTCCTTGAAGTGCTAAGCAAGGATCGAGCTCTCGTCGAAAAAGATCGTGATGTATCGGGTATGCGAAAATAGTGACACCGGTTTGACGATGTTGATTTCACACCAGTTTTGGACGATGTATCGATACATCGCCCAAGCTTATACCCAATTAATTTATAATTTTTGGAACATTTCTCTGAATTAGCAGTAACATTTTCTAATGAGTTTTTTTTAATTCATGGATAAAAATCACCTCATTCATTTAAAAAAGTGGATTGATATGCATTTGTTGTCAATATAATGTATCAGAGAAAGTTAATATGAATATGGGATTATATATAATTTTATAAATTAAGAAACAGTAAAATTATTAAGTAATGAAGTTAGTAAATTAAGTAAACAGTACGTTTTTTAACAAATTATAAGTGGATTGCCTATTTGTTAGAGATGGATTGCCTCTTATTTTCCTTGTAGGAAATATGAATTAAATAAAATTACTCCCTAAAACTTACTATATTCATTAATACAACATTTTCATATAAAAACTATATACAGCAAAATTATCGATCAGGAATTTTCCTAATATACGCATGAAGTGCCGATTTGAAGAAAAATCTCTTATCTGAACCATATTTACCTTTTCTATAAAGAAACTGGCTATTTAAATTAAGAAATAAAATTTCGAAACGTATTTAAAATATTGTTTTCATGAAATATAATTTTGAATGAATTAATATTTTTTAGTTATCAAAAATGTATTAAATAAGATAAAAGAAAAAACTATGGAGCCATATTGGAAAATTTGATTTAAGAGAAACTGCTAAATGATTCAAAAGATGTTCCTAATTTCTTGTGAAAAAAAAATCCGCGTTACTATAATTCATTTTTATGCCTGATCAGTTAAAAAAAAAAAAGAAAAAAAAAAAAAAAAAAAAGGAAGCCGTGAATCCAAGTTATAAAATTAACAAAAGTGTACGATACAGCCACGTCGAAAACCCAGTAACGATAGGGAAAATTAGGACATTTATTTTTAAGTTGCCAAGTAACGCTAACTCTCAAAAACTGAAACCCAGTTCAACAATATTTTATTTAAATATTACATAATGAGTGTATAATAAAATTTCTCTGATTTTACATATTATAGGAAATGAATATACAAGTATTATACGCAGAGTTTTTTTTTTTTTTTAATTCTCAGTTTAATTTAAAATACCATGCTGTAGAAGTTGACGGAGTTTTACATTGTTTTCAATAGTACAGCGCCAAATTGAGCCAACATTTAGACACAAAATAGCGTTCGCACCGGCTCACCTAATATAGGGCCTTTCTCTGAAAAACAGAACATTTTCTATCAAGCTTCAATACAAGTTTCGGCACGTACAACTTCGAACCCAACGATAGTTCAGGCACCGCGAAAGTAAACAAAAGATCCGATGATTCCCGAACAGCTTCCGATACTCGACTTTTTCGAAGAAATAAAAGGAATCTTAGCTCATTTATTAGACAATTATTTACTATGGAGAGGACTGCATGCATTATGTTTAGACAATTGAATTAATTACTATGGAGATGACTGCATGTATTATGTTTGAGTGGTGATCTTTATGTGTGAGGAGGTATTGAAAGGAGCCAAACATTTCGAATTAGTTGAGGCTGATTTTTATTGGCGCAAAACCTATATGAGTGCTATACTGTGCCAAAGCATCACTTACAATATAATGCTGGATTTTAAGTAAGAATGCCCTCCAAGATGATTTTTAAGAGGAAATCCCCTGCATTTTAGTCCCAAATGAAAAAGAACAGAAAGCATTTCTATCAACAGGAAACTATTTACCGTTATATTTTTCATGTTTACTTGATTTTCAAATTAGAAATTTCAGATTACCAGTGTGTAGATCCTTATACCTCTTGTATCCTAGACAAGACCTCTCGTATACCTGTCATTGAGTAAAGTACACCATTCATTCACCTGTAACACTCACCGCCAAGTCTTGTCGTTTCATAAATCAAGTTTACAGGATACTGTTTGATTGGGAATCGAACCTGAGTCTTCACACAAACTGTGCAAAAAATAATTTAATCGGTCCTAGAAATAATATTTAGTGCGCAAACCTTTTATGAGAAGAAATAGACTCTTTAGAAATGAAGAATGTCGTTCAACTAGTTCATTCCACTTAACATTTATTAAAGTTAAGTTGTAGATATTAGTTTTTGGGGGAGAAATGACATTTTCAAAAGTTTTCTGCCACACCAGTAAGTCCATAATTAAAAATGTATTGCATTGTCATTTAATCTTCGCAGATGTTTCGTATATTGGGTTTTATAATAACGAGTAAGAAGCAATCAGACTGATTGTTGGTTGCCCAACTATTGTTCGGAAACTCCATCGAAAGAAGTGCTTTACGAATGAACTTCCAGTTATGTTTCATTAAGCATACTCGCGACAACATAATAGTAATTAGTTGAAAATAAGTGATAGGAATGCTCATTCATTTATCCGAAATGTTTTCTTTAGATTTCTATTAGAAATGCAAAAATAATGCTTCCAAAATGATCACATGTTTACTATGAGGAATAATAGAGCCCATACCTTTTTTTTTTAATTAATCATTGGCTAAAAATTTGATAGAAAAAGATGCAGAAACAAACAGCTTTTTACTAGCAACGTAAAAGCAGATTGTTTAGGTAACGTATAAACTAAAGAAAGGAGTTTATTTCGAAAAAAAGGGAAACAGTTACGTTGAATTTTCATCTTTTACTCTTGTTGAAATTTTTTTTATAAATATGTTAACATCTGTTATCTGAAAAAGTCCTTTTATGTATTTATTACGACTTATTTAGATCTCTATACTCTTTTGTGTAATATATACATAATATCAACGAAGCCTTAGGCACTAAAACTTTTACTACACACACTTAAAAAATGAACCGCATTTTTAGTGCAGAACAAAGTAATAATAGTTTATTTTTTAAATCCTTTATATTAATTTCGATTTTGTGTGTGTGTGGGTGGTTGGCTGTGAATGTCGATGGCGGGCAAATCTGCGGAGGCCTAATTGACCTCTTTGTCGACATCCAATCTGGCTAAAACTTGGAAGATAGATTCGATATCGATGACAAAGCATTTTATCAAATTTTGGTGCTGTAACTGTTGCTAAAAGGTCGCTTTTACGGAATACTATTAAACCAACTTGCCATGATCTAATCGCTCTAAAATAGCATTTAACCGACCATTGAAGAAACTCTTTCCTGTTGCCATTTTTTTAATAAATATAATAAATAATAACATTGTTTTCGTTATTTTTACAATGCCAAATGTTTTCTAGTCAGAGACTGATTTACGGAAAGAGCACTTGCTCAGGGCCCCCATTTTAAAAGGTGCCCCAAAAGTGCTTTTGAAACTAAAAAATGTGAAAAAGTTAACTATAAATGTATTAATTAAGGATTTTCTTTAATAAATTATTTTTTTTAACTGTTTTGCAAAATTCTATTTTATCCAAACGAATGTTTTTATGTTTCCTGTATGTTCATGATGCATTATACTTTTGCATAATCAAACAAACTTGCATTACCTGTTTGTAGTATAAATTAATTGCACTTTGATGCGTTGCTTCCAAATACTTTTTCCTAATCTAAATTTTCTAATATTGTAATGTATAAAATGGGCAAGACATACCAGTCTGATGCTAAAAAGAAAAGAAGCTAAATGGAAGAAATAACAAAACTAGGAACGTATGAAAGAAACTATGTTGAAGTACTTATTGTCACAAACTTATAATGGCAGTCTATAAAGTTATATGGTTTAACATTTTAAATTTTATCTAAAACAAATCAATAAAAAAACCTGTAGTAATTTTTAAACTATAATTTTTTACTTTCAACTGCCCATATGTTTACAGAGGCATTAATAAAAGTAAAGGATTCGGTCAAAAAAAATTAGATTTTTTTTTTGCATTTCTCCACATTTTGGATTACTCTGATCTAAAAAAAAAAGTAGTCTAGAAAAATTGTCAGTCTGTGTGTACATGGTAGTATAACTACAGAATAAATTGACCAACGATGTTCAAATTTGGTGTGCGTGTTGGTGGTGGCCATGGGACCTACCAATAAGGTTTTCGTCAAAATCGAGTCTGCACGTAAGATTGAAATCATGAAAAAATCATGTTTTTCAGCAATTGCTAAAAAACGCTTCTAACTAGTTTGATTAAAATCGCTTTGCTAATGGCTCTTAAGATGTTCTAATAATCCTCACCTTCGCAAATTTCAGTAGAAAAAAGGTAAAAAGTTGAAAAACGAGTGCCTTCAACACAGAGCTCTCTGCTCTTGCGCAACACCCATCAACGATTATTATTATTATTTTTGTATCACGCACAAGAAAGGGCAATGTAATGTCTATAGAATAATATCGCCAATATTGCCATTTTTTTTTTTTGGGGGGGGAGGGGGTGCTCATGTAAAATTTATTTCCAAAAATATCACACTAGTGGTCGTTTTATTTAAATGAGTAAAAATGTTAACACTTTAAATAATACCATAAGTTTTAATGCAATGATGAGTATTATAGTGTAATTGAAAGTTGTGAAATGTTCCACACTCCTAGTTTGACCTTACATTACTGTTGATTAAGCTAACTTAAAATGTGTGTTTATATCTAAATTTAACTGTTTCCTTTTAAGAAAATAGAAGACTCCCCCCAAATGTTCTTTTGCTCTGGAACCTTAAATCTGCATATCGGTCCCTGTTTCCAGTGTGTAAATGAAAGCATTTACTTAAACGTGGCTCAAATAACTGAACGAAAACTAACTTTAATATTTTCGCACTAATTTCAAAAGATCTATTTGCAAATTAATTAAAACTCAATAAGAAGACGTTTTTTCTGATTAACTTCCTAACAAGAAATCAATGCTGGTGTTATATATAGGACACCTCACTCTAAAATAAAAATGAATTTAAAAATTGGAAAACCTTTTGTGAAAAATGGAACACACTAAAGTCAACTCTTTTGGGAATATTGATTTGTGTTCAACTTATTTGAATTATAAACAGTGGGGACATGTGTGAAAGGAATATCCGAAATATCATCTCAAAAATATTCCTATTTAAAGTTATAAAAATAATTCACTTGAGTGCGAGCAAAGCAAACCCCTTTAACTTATGATATTAGTGTAAGATGAAAAAATAAGGTCATAACAGAATATTGGAATTTTCATAGCTGATATAGCTTATACAGCCCTTGAAGGATAAAAAGTTAATTACAAAAGTGCTCCTGATATTAAATCACATTAAAGCGAAAAAAATCTACTCTTTTAAAATTACTCAAATAATGCATTAACGTTTTGACCTATGACATTTTAGAAGAGCTATGTTATGAGTAAATTAGAGGTCATAACCAAACTAAATATTTTAATTATAAGGTGTAAGGAATTTTTTATGTATTCTAATACATAGATTGTAAGTTATATGCATCTAAGAAAGCATATAGGGATACTCAGTTTTTCATTCAACAGAAAGTTTTCTTTTATGTTTAATACAGATTGAAACATAACTTATAGTATAACATTGCTTTCAGAAACATTGATAATTGTGTTTGAATTATTTTAATTTGTAACACTTAATAGACTTTTCTCCTATACAATGGCTGTGCAGGATTTTAAACTTTGTGACTTATAAACTATATTACTCATGAAATTCACCCTTTCATTTTATGATTCATTATCTTAGTTTAAGCATTTATTTTTCAATTCTTCCAATACTTAATCTTTCTCGAATAGTTTAGCTTTATCTATAATAGTTAAAGAAACAAAACACGAAATAAACTTTTTGATACACCTTGGTATGACGCCAAACTTATGAAGCTTTTCTTTCGCCAACAAAATGATAATAGAGCTTCTATAAGAATTTCGCAAGATTTTTTTTACAATGTAAGGACACCGTATGATATTTATGATGATGAGTAATTACTTGACAAATTAAAAAAAAAGGTATTATAGTATAAAAACACAAGATTTTAAGGTTAGTTATCGCTTATCAGATTAAAAAAATATAATAATTTTTAAATGTTATCATATCCTCATTGTATCATACTTTTATGTTCTGTCACTTTTGACAAAAAACAGGAACTTCAAGTAAAAAAATATAGGAAAAACTTGTGTTATGCAGTTATAGGTTTTAAAACAAAACAAATATATAGAAAAAAAGTTATATTAACAGATTTGGAGCCTTTTAGAATGAAAACTTTAGTTCTAGCAAAGTAGAAAAACAGCATTAATCTTACATTTTATAAAAGATTCCATCGATAAATGTAATTTCTGATATCAGGATATATTTATTTGATTGGCTTAAATATGCATATTCTACAATAAGTATTTAAAATGGTTAATAGTTTGAAATGAAATTGGAAAAGTACAAAATAAGCATTTTGAAAATGCAGTCACGTACCTTGTATTATAATAAATGGTACCTAAAATAATAAATTTCAAGCCTTTCAAAGGGTTTACCGATTCTTTTGAATGATTTGTGATTTCGATAGTTTTCTGAGAACAGGGAAAACAAAAAAGGCCAAATATGCATTGGAAAAAGGGTTGAGTTCGATATTATGTACTTGCATTAATCATAATACAAAAAAGAGCAAGATATATAAAAATCTCATTTAACTTTGTATAATAGGCTTAAAATACATGTTAGTACTTACAAAGAAAAATAAGTTGTGTTCAATTAAAACCATAACTCAAACATTAATAGTTTCAGTTTTTTATTCAGACAGATCTTTTATTTTTACAAACCATTCCTAAGCAAACAATAAATACAAATAACCAATTTGATTATGTTTTAATAGGTTTAATTTTAATTAAGTTCTATTTGTTTACATATTTGATGTTATCATCGTGTTCAAAGCAAAAAAGTAATTCGAAAAACTGGCGGCTAAGTTGAACTAGGCATTTCTATATATCTAATTTTTTTTGGCTGGTTAATATATTAGATTTCAAACTTAGCGCGGCCTTAACAAAGTTAGTATACATTCTTTTTGTAGATTCGAAAAAGTTGTAAAGGAAATATCAGCAGCATTTAACTCACAGTTAAAAATTGGAAATTTATTTTAAATTGGTGTGGTTTAAATTTTAAAAACTGTTTATTAATTACCTACTATAGCTATCTCATAGGAGAATAATGAAACCATTAATTATCTCCATAGGAGTATTACGAAACCATCTTAGATAGGTGCAATCAAAGCAAATGAATGATCATTAAGTTGTTTTATAATAAGAATTGTATGAACTAATATAATTGAAGGGCTACTGCAAAGAACGACAGATTCCTCTGAGAAAGCTGATTTCAAGGACTTTTATCAGAGTTGAGGTAAATGGTTGCTCTCATGGTATTTATTTGCTAGAAGACTCCGCGTGGTTAAACTATCTGGCTTAAAAACAATCATATCTTCCTTGGCCTAAATTGCCCCATCAAAGAAATGCGGCAATAGGAATGTCTTTTCATCGGATTCATAGATGGATTTGTTCAGTTAAAAAAAAACATACCAGTATCTCCTTTGCGTGCTTCTTGCGTACTTCTGGTGGTGTCTTCATAGCGATAAGTGTGCTTCTCTTCATCATTGTCCGAGGAACTGCCATAATCTTTCCACTCGTGACTACGTTGACGCCGGATTCGGTTCAAGCGGCCTGGCTTGCCCACAGGGTCCATGCCTTGTGCCTAACAATAAACAATACAAACGTTGCACTAAAAAAAAATTTACTACAAGTTAAAGCATATTATTGCAGAAGTGGTAATCATCACATTTTAGCATAGTTAACTTTTTGCGAACGACGACTTTTTCGGCAAGGTGAGGAAGCAGGACAAGGCGGATTTCGCATGTGTCGAGTGTCTTACAGGGTACAATAAAATTATCTTATATGCAAATTATACAACAAAAACTTTATTTTGATAGTTTGTCTATATTTACACCTTTAAGAATATAACTTTGCAACAGTTACGATCCGCATTTTAGTTTCGTATCATAATTTATAAAACAAAATCACTCCATACAAATACTTCTGACAATTTCACCACAATTGCAAAGTCTCAACTAACGACGGAGCCATTGTCAGAGCCACAATCTTAGAAGTATCTCTCATTAACTGTATCTTACCTCTGTAAAATGCACCATTTCACACTTCGTATGAAATAATATCAACAGCTAAGGAACCTTTCCAAGAACCAATATGTTGAGTGCTCTAAGAGAAAGGCTGGTATCTGATCGATATGGTTTGGTTAGGTTAGTTATATTTTAGTAGGAAGAAAGGAAACCGAGTAATTTTTTATAAAGATTTATATATTTTATGCTTAATATAACATTAACATATGTGTTTGTACTTCTGTTAATGTTGTAACTTGGTAGTTGAGTAGCTTTCAATAGATGTTATGTTTTCATACTCGCATGTTTCTTATTAGATCCATGCTTACCTGATGGCTTAGTGGTTAGACCTCTAGCCTCGCATGCCAAAGATGCCGAGTGTGAATCCCGGGATAGACATGTATGTATGTCGTGGTTCGAAATCCACGTCAATCTGTATGTCTCGTCTTGATTATGCGTCATTGTGCATAAAAATAGGTCGTCGAGTGTACAAACCAACCAACTTATTAGAACTCTACAGAAACACAATAGTGCGTTCGTATCCGGGTGGAGGTAATGAAATCTAACATAAACACCGGCGTCTCTCACTAGCCAATCGTATTGCCTGTTGAAACACCATGGCGACCGAGAGTCGCCTCTCGTTCGCAAAGGGTTAAACATTAAAATTGTCTTTCAAATTTATATGAAATATTTCAAACTCATTGCTTTCACAGAAATAAAATTCTAATAAATATTAAAATTATACATTATCTTAGAGATATTTGTTTTTTTCCTAATTTCTATTGAAATTTATCATGATTCTAAAAAGATTCGGAAATCCCTTATGCCAGTTTATGATATGAAAGTTCGATCTCAATGGCATATTTATCACAAATGTTCTTTTTCAAGTTTGTTTAGTGGTATTTTTCCGAATAATTCACTTGAAGAATGAAAACATAGTAGTTCGACAAAAACTCAGTTAAACCACTTAAGTGTAAGAATTTTATGACACCATCCTAACGCTCATTTATAATCAAACCCTTCTACATCTCTCTAGTGTCTCACAGAGCCGTATACAAGTGACTCGAATAAGTTCTATGCAGTGTCATTTGAAGGTTAAAATTGAAATGATTTTCTTACTGTAAATAAATCCCTTCTACTTTTCTTTAGTACCTTGCAGAATGGAATATAAGCGACTCGAATAAATTCTATGCAATGTCATTTGAAGATTAAAAGTGAAAATATTTACTCATACGTTGTAAATAAAACCCTTCTACATTTCTCTAGTTCCTCGCATAACGGAATATAAGTGACTCGAATAAGTTCCATACAGTGTCACTTAAATTTTAAAATCCAACAGATTTTTTATGGTTCGCTAGATCTTTTCCCGTAAATCCTGTCCAGAAGTCGAAAGTCCTTTTTGCAGTCAATACAATGCTTTCAAAGAAATAAGCTTAACGGTTATCTCCCGTCTGGTGCAGGAAATTTTACTTCAGAGAAAGAATTTAGGACGCGGGTATTTGTTTTTCGCTACGAAATTTATTTACATATCTTTCTCAGTATTAGATTTTAAACTGTTCTGGATAATATCTTGTTCGAAAGGGATTCTTTTCACTTTATGGAAGCATCCAAAATACTTTACAAGATGGAGGAAATCCAATATGAGCAAAAGTGCCATTTCTTTGGATGTCGGAAACATTTATTTGGGTCATTCAAAATCTCGAGGGCTTGGACACGCTTTTGGAATACATTTTTATTCACCAATTCCTAACAAAAACAGTCATTTCACAGTTTGTGAACATAAACTTTGAATTGTGAATCACATGCATCTAAAAGTTATATTTTCCCGATTGAGAACGACATCTTAAAAACTTTTAGTTCATAACTAAAACTTTTAAAATGTTCTAAAAATAATTTTGTTATTCTTTTGATAAACAATTTTTAAAAAACACCATTAGTTTGATCCTTAAGAAAAGTTCGTTCATTTGGTGAATTATGAGCATTAGTGTCTGATATTCAAAAACAATTAAAAAATGTCAGTAAAATTTCCCGTTAATATTCTAATGACTAATGGATTACCAATATAGCATTCACGATGAATTTCACCATTGTTTACACCTACTCAAATATCGTAAAAGAACTCCATAAATGACGAAGTGGACTCGGACAATAAAATGACGCAAAACATATTAAACCAAACCACTCCAAGTTTAAAAAAAAAAAAAAAAGATATTAATTATTTTTGGATAAAACAATATTAATGAATTCATCATGGAGTCGATGATTTATTTCAAATAAAGTAAAATTATTCTACATGTTTTTAACCCTTAATGCATAGCGATGTAAATCTGCATCGTATGTTTAAAATCTCGTATCTCTTTATGTAGCAACCTTTGCATAGAGTTTTTTTTACCAAAACTATTTTAAAGTTTCCGAATGCAACTAAAATCTTTGGCAGTTTATTTCTTTACCTGTAAAAATTTTCTATGTTAACGCACTATCTGAGTACAATTTCCTTTCGGCGGAAGTTAAGAATTACGATTATTCATACTAAAAATAATAAAAGCATACAGGAAAAGTTGTTTTAGGATAGAGGCAAGGTAAGAGTAAAGAATAATAGTTATATTTTTGCATGTACTGATAAATTTATGCAAGAGAAATGTATCTTTTTTTGTAATGTAACAATACATCAATATGCAAAGTTCTTATGTTTTTTCTTTCTTCTTATGTTTTAATTATTTATTCGAAATAAAAAATCATGTATTTAAAGGTTATAGATTCATTAAAAATGTTACCAAAAAAAGATTAGAATAAAAATGAAAAGGAATTCATTGTTTCACATTGTTTTTATTTACCGATTCGATATAACACTTACATAAACATTCAAAAGTTTGAAACTCATATAATTTTTAAAGGGTTTAAAATAATGTTTTTATATAGGTTATGTATTTTATAATTATGAAAAAAGTAATATAATTTTTAATTTTTTTATGATATAAACGTTGTTTGTTATTAATGTATTTGTTAATATATCATTTGTTAAATAATGAATTTATTAAATTGAGACACATTTACAGTTGGAGGCTTAGTAATAAGCCTTTTTTAAATCTTTTATAATAACTTCGATTTTAAAGAATATTATTAAACCAACTTTCCATCATCTAATCGCGCTAAAATGGTATGTATATGACCATTGAAAAAACTCTTTCCTGATGCTTGATTTTTTTAATAAATTAATAATAGTATTATTTTAATCAGAATAAAAAAAGTATTTTTGTATGTGAGTAAATAAATTCACTTTCATTTTTAATAAATAAGTTTTGAAATGTAGTTTGCCACACATTTTGCTGATAGAAATGTTTGTGATATTTAAAATTAGATGCAAACACCAAGCACTCGTTGTTTACAGAATCGGAGCTATGTTAATGAATGTAAAAACTGATAACGCATCAAGGGGATTTATATTAAAAACTTTGTTTTTATGGGTTATATTATTACTTACTTACAATCATTTTTATCTCAATAAAAAATAAAGCAAAATCTAAGAATTCTATTTGGTACAATTTCCATTAGCTACGCGCAAAGTGATTTTTCATGTATATTTCTGGGCCCCCTCCTTTTCCAAATGCGTGACTAATGGTGGATATGAAAACTAGCGAAATAATAATACTCGTAATATGAAAACTTGTTATTTTAAAACCAAACATAAAAAGCAGAAACTATTTGATGAAAATTTAATATTTGAATCGATGGTTCAAAAATACTAAATTAGATGAATTTATTTATAAATTTGAAGTAGAACCTAAATGATATATATTACCATCGAATTGCATGTTTTTAATTGATACGTAAATAACACAACACTAAATCGCAAAAGCGCATATTATCATTTAATAACAATCTAATATTTTTGAAATAGAAAACTATTTTGTAAAGTTTCATTTAGGAAATGTAAAGTTTACTTAAAGTTAATAAAAATATTTTAGGAAAAAGTAAGTTTTTTACATTCTAGAAGAGTCAATCCCTTCAAAAATTTCTCAATAAAACAGTGCCAAGTTCTTAAAGTAATAGATATGGCCATGAAAAGTATTGAGATCTAAAATTCAACCACGTTTAACGTTGGAAAGTTTAAGTGACAGTGAAAATTAGTGAGATTTTAAACAAGAGCTTTTCCCCTCTTCTTGAAATTCAACCTTCATATGTCTGAATATCCAGCTCTAAAAACGCTTGTGCGACTAGGCCATTACGAGAAACAGCACCAACACAACAAATAAATGCTCCAGATTACGTAATGGTCAAGTGTCGCAAACATTTTTGTAACTGGATGAAGAATGAATGTTATCAAAGAGAAGGAACATATCTTGCTAAAATCTCACTAATTTGTATTGCTAGTAATTTACAGTAACGTTACATTTGAATATACTTCAAATCTAATATTTTTCATGGCTATAGCTATTGCATGAAGAATTTGTCGCCTTTTTATAGATATATTTTCTTGGGCTTTCACTTCTTTTTTTAGCGAAATAATTTTAGATTTATTTTGTATACCGATAGCTAGTTTAAACATGTTTAGTGCTCATAATTTGAAACTTGCAAGAAAACTTCACGGAGTTGAAAGGGTTAAGTATATATATAGATATTTTTTGGGTAGGGTATTTACGTACTTTACCGTCGAACGTTGATAAAAGTTTTTTTGACAATCAACTACGAGAACTGTAGAATTAGCCGACTATTTTATTCTTTTAATATAAATTATTAGGTTTTAAGAAAAAAGCGTATTCCACCAACCATGAAAAACCATTCTCAAGAACGTCCAATTAGAAGAGAATTATCGGGATTTTTCTGAGAAAGTTTAATTTACCAGACCACACTCAGTGGAGTATTTTTGCACTCAATGAAAACGATGATGCTATAAAATTATTTTCAATAAACAGTTTATTCAGTTTCAATAAATGTTGGTAAAAGAAACACAAATTCAACTATTGGTGATCATTTCGTAACCGATAAAAGATCACCACCGCCTAAAATCAATGGATTTGATTTTAGGCGGTGTGTGGTGAGTTACTCCTTTGTATATTATAAAGGATGATTCCTAATGTCCTTTTAAGCCCTAATTTGAAACGGCGTCTCGTATAACCAGGAAAGTAACGTATACTCATAGTAAAGTGACTATAGTAAATACTTTTAAAAGGCTCATGGCGCATTTAGCGGCAATTTATCAAGGTTATAAAAAATTTAAAAACTAAAGAAAATATGCAAAAAAGTCCAATTAGAAAACTGTTCCAAATAATATAAAAAAACACCGAAAATAGTTTAACAAATCTATCTGTAAAATTGGCAGAGATTTCGTGTTTGAGAATATGAACTATTCTCGACTTCAAAAAATGGCTGTTCTGAAATCAAAAAACGTGTTCTCTGGTATTATCCTACAGCCGCTAGGGACACTGCAAGCTGTCTCAAAATATTTACCATAGTTAATTTACTATAGGTATATGTTACTTCTCTGGCTATGCGAGGTGCCTCTTCAAATCTAATGGGCTTGAAAGGATATTAAGAATCACCCTATATATACATATGCTAAAATATATTAGTATTGTAAGTTAAATACTGCTAACCCCAATAGAAATATTTTAGAATTAAGATTAATATTTGTTGAATATTGCTTCCTTCAGGAGTTCGGAGGCGGGATGGTGTAGAATCTCGGTTTTGAAACTTTACCCTTTGTATATATTTTAAACCCCACAAGAATACCAAATTTTATAGTTCTAGCTATATTAGAAGTACCTTCGATATTGATGATCATTGAGTGGGTCTTCGAATTTGATTATCTCGACAACCAACATAATAGGAGATTTGAAAATCAGGAGTCTTACTACAATGAGTAACATTTACTCATAAAAAAATTCAGCTTCCAGGTATATTGCAATGCACAAATACGAGAGAGTGCAAATGCTGCTTCCAGTAGAAGGTGTCTGGCCGTGAACTTGGCTGATCCAACTAGATGTGCCCAAACTGAAATTTCTTGTTCAAAGAATTTAACGAGCCAGCCCTTTCAACTAGAAATTTCCATTTAGACCATTTGCCAAATTTCGAGTACGTTCATTTTTAGAAAAGCGGTATTTCTTATCAAAATAATGTGTGTATCCCGTAGCAATTTTTAGAATGTTTGCTTTCATGGACCACAATTTTTTTTTCATATTGTAAAGAAAAATAATAAGAAATAATATTACCCATGCAAACAGAGTTTTTAATACAAATCTTTTATATAAATTGCCAATTTTTATATTCATTAACGCAGTGCTTCTGTAAACAGAGTGTACTTGGTGTTTGCTTCTAATTTTAATTATCAAAAACATTTCTATCAGCAAAATGTGTGGCAACTATGCTTCAAAATTTATTGATTAAAATGAACGTGAATTTATGCAATCACACATCTAAATATAGTTTATTTATTCTGATTAAAACAATTCGATTATTTATTTTAAAAAATTGGCAACGGGAAGGAGTTTCTTCAATGGTCGGTTAAATGCTTTTTTTAGTGCGAATGGATGACGGCAAGGGGTTTATTAGTATTCCATAAAAGCCTCCTTTTAGAGACAGTTACAACCCCAAAATTTGATAGAATACATTGTCATTGACATCGAATCTATCAGCTAAGTTTCAGTCCGATTGGATGACAGTAAGGATGTTAATTAAGCCTCTGCAGATTTGCCAACCATCGACAAACATACACATAAAATCGAAGTTATTGTAAAGGATTTAATAATAATATGAAAAAAAAAAGCCAAAATGTTCATATAGTGGATAGTGTTTCTCCATTAGTATATAACCAGGTCTTAGTGGTGGGTAATTTGATATTTACTTCAATGGTGTACAAAATATTTTCCAGGCAAATAACGAGTATTAGAAATTTAAATACAATATATATATATATATATATATATATATATATATATATATATATATATATATATATATATATATATATATATATATATATATATATATATATATATTATTTTAATATCTCTTATCAAATATATTTTTGAGTTTTATTAATGCAATATTAATTTTGCCTCTTTTTTGTTTTAAAACCTTCATTACTATTAGCATTCATATTTTCTAAAAAAAAAAAAAAATCATTTTCAAACAAATGAATCATTATTATTCATCTGCATAAACATTAAAGATTATTAATATCAAACAATCTAATTTTATAATAATACATTTCTTCTGTACACAGATATAAAATAATTTTGAAAGTCAAAACATATACTGCTTTAATAAACATAACTGTTTCCATAACTTATAGATTTTTATTTATAATTCATTATTATTTATACTGTCTTCTGTGTAGTAAATAAAAAATACAGATGTGTATGTATTATAAATACAAATTCATCACACTCTCAGTTACATCTTGCCTTATTCTGAAAATCATTAAAAAATTTTACTAAAAAACAAACGTGTTGTAGGCTATCCTCGATGCAAAAGGAGGACCAGCATTATATCAATATAAGCCTCAGGACTTAGCGAGTTCGGTGTCAGGATACTTTTGGTCATATAGTGTATGTTATGTCATTCTAAGTAAACGTAAATGAAAAATAAAACAGATTATAAGTCCTAAAATGTTGTTTTTAAAGCATTTTAAATAACACAGTGACAAATGTGTGAAATTAAAAAACACAGCGTTCATATATTCTCGTGCAGTAATTGCAATGTTAAAAGTTAACTTCATACCCATTTAATTTTAACGCTCAACAAAATTACCAAATCTATTAAAATATCAATGAACAAACAAATCTTAATAAGCTCTCATATAAACTTGATATGAAAGTTTTAGTGTTCTTATAAATTAAAATGTAAACAATATTTGATACTGACGGATACCAATATTTGGTGACAACTATTTGTGCAATAGGAAAATTAAGTTTACAGTAGTTTACATACCGCATAAACAAACAATTTTAATTATGAAAAAAGAAAAAAATATGAAAAACTAACTGAAGGTTTAACTTACTATGATTCTATTCTAAGTGCAAAATTTGTATAAATATGCAGATAATTTCGAAGCAGATTATTTTTGAACTGATAGTATCAGTTCCTGAAATTTAGAAAATTTGAAAACCATTTGAGTGAATAAAAAAATTCTAAATGTATTGAATATCTTTCTATCAATTTGATATGCACGAAAGAAAATTTTATTTAATACTACATATAAAATTACTTTATTAATATTCTTTACTTCTTATAAGCTAAGACTACATTTCCCAGCTTAACATGCATTTTGAAAAATTGAATACTATTTTTTATTTAAAAAAATGCCACATATATAATAACAATTATTAAAATATCTATATTATGGTGATTTTGTGGTACCACGTAAAACTTAATGCATAAGTAAAACGGTACATGTAGCAGTGAAAACAAAAAGCTGAGGAAAATAGGTCGAAAAGTAAGTGTCAATATAGTGTCAAGTGTTATATTAACTTTGAATTTTTGTTTATGTTAGTTTTGTCGATAGCAAGCAAATCTGGGGAGGCCTAATTAACTCCCTTGCAGTCAAACAATCGGGCGATGCTTAGAAAGATTTTATACTAAAAACTGTTTTTATTGGTTATATTATTTTTGACTATTTAATCTTCCATAAGTATGAGGTAACCCTTACCATTGTTTAGTTTTATTATTATATCGTTCTTTTTTAGGGACGTACCGTTGTTTCGAAAAAGCAGTTTTTAGAAAGGTGCTTCCCAAAAACAACAGGAAAAAAACCGACGGCCTTTCTTAACTATCCCGAGAAGTTTGTTTTTCTCAATCAATAAACTGAATATAATGATGCTTCAGTTCATCTTGTTCTTCCCTTGTGGAAAAACACAGGTTGCACATTCGTTTGCATTGTGAAATTTTTTGGACCATTACTGTTCACACCCCAATCCATAAAGAAAAGGATCTCAGCTGATTTCTTTCCACTTGAGTGAAGGGAAGAAGAAACTCCAATTACGCTGATGAGGATTCAGGCAGATTCGATTGAGGAACAGCTGATTCATACACTACAATATTTATTACTAGATTTAGCGCATAAAAAAGACATCGCAAGTAGAAAATAATGGGTCTGGGCGTTTCCATTACATTGAATGCGTTTAAAACCAGATCCATCTTATAGCAGTTTCCAAGACGTAAAAACTTCAAATACTAAACAAGTTTTGTGGTATGACAAAATCATTCTATTATAACCCAATGAAGGAACTGATAGAACTACAATTGGAAGTTTTGTAACTTACTATATCGATTGTTTTTGAAAGCTGCCCTTTAGGTAGATTTTGAACTCGTATCTAATATGAATACACTGTTCAAAATTTGGATCCACTTTGCATCAAAAATTGGTTCCCATTTAGCTGAAACCAACATTTGATTCTTAGTTTCACGATTTAATTGTGCTGCCTCGGACCGTAAGCACCATTAAATCGTGAAATTAAGTACCAAATGTTGGTTGCAGCTAAATGGGAACCAATGTTTGGTGCAAGGTGGGACAAAATTTTTAATTACTAAAAAGAATTTTATTTGCTTTGTTTGGAAAGCAAATTGAAAAAAAAAAAAAAAAAAAAAAAAAAAAACTGGCATACTATCTGTTCTTTAAAATGCTCCAATTTCAAATTGAACTGTTTAATTCTGATTGTTGTTATTATCATTAGTTGAGGGGTGAGACGTATTGAAAAGTATATTTTTGTAAAATAGCATTACAACATTTATGCATTTTCTGAAACACTTGTAATTGACTTAGCAACAAAATTTGTTCATATTATTATTGGAATGTTTCGGTGCATTATATCCCTCGTGTTGCTGACGGCGCAAGATAATCTGAAAACAATCAATCATATTATTATTCTGTTTAAATCGATAGAAGACGTTATTATAAGGGATGATTTAAAAAATGTATTAGACACTTTTGTTTAATGTATTTTGTTCTGTTCTCTTTTATTCAATAAGTTTCAATAGATTATTTAGTGAAAAAACGTGTATGTCCCTAAAAATGATAATCCTAAAACATAGTATTTAAAAAAGTTACTTACGAATACTCAGGTTTATTCAAGAAACTATAAAGATGCTATTGATTATGTTTTAGAGGAAAATAGGCAGAGAAAGAGGCATGTATAAAGCATGAACATGAAATGCATTTTATAATTTCTACGAAATTACACACGGAAAAAGCTCTGAAAGGACCAATACAAACTAACACTTTCGTTGGAGCAATGAATTGCGAGAATACGGTTTCCGTTTTTGAGCGATAAAAATGGGTGAAAAGGGAGAAATAAAAGAACAAAAATATAACTTTTTAAGTGAGGTAAAACTTGGTGCAGCTGAAAAAAAAAAGCCCCATTAAGAAAGTGTTTGAAGGAAGGTGCCAAATCGATCTTCTCGCATCCATTTTGAAGCCCCTCCCCTTCACAAACTTCTTTTCGACAAAATAAGGCGAAAAAGAAATAAATACAAAAGTATCTCGCCATTTCGATTTACTGAACGGGATTCACAGAGAAGAGAAAACAGTCCTTTTTTTTTCCCTTTGAAAACTCCTTTTCTGCAAAAATTGGATTTCACAATCGCTATGGGAGCTATAGCTATTGGCAGCAATTGGATGACACAATGCAATTCAGGTCGCATTTTTTTATTATTTTCGGCAGAGATCTTTTGCTACATAGAAGAGTCACGACCTTATTCACAAATCGATTTATTCCGACCATTGAATTTTTAATCTGGAACTTTCTTCTCGAAATCTTCACAAGTTTAATTCTATTCATAGTTTACATAGCGAAGACTTTTCTTTAGTCCTCTCAGTTGAGAGGAAGTTTTGCGAGGAAATACGCATAACAGTGTCGAATAACAATTTTACTCTTCGGATAGATCCGAATATGTTGGTGAAAGAGAGAGAGTTTTGCTCTTTTTTCAAAGTTTGATATATATTTATATTGAGAGCTTCAGCTTGAAAAAAGTACAGCAAGGAGAACTATTTGGGATTCTTATTTAAATGAGATCTTACCTGAATAGTTACTAAAATGTTACATAATATTCACGCATAGTTAATAAATGTAGATTTTATGAAACTTAAAAATACAGTATAACTATATGGACACTGTTAAAAATTTTGTTCCTCCTTGCACTAAAAATTGGTTACCATTTATCTGCAACCAACATTTGCTGCTTAGTTTCATGATTTAATGGTGTTTACGGTCCGAGGTACACCATTAAATCGTGAAACTAAGCCCCAAATGTTGGTTACAGCTAAATGGGAACCAATTTTTGGTGTAAGATGGATCCAAATTTTTAAAAGTGTATGTATTTTTTATTTAAAATAATCATGTGTGTTTATACTTATTCATGTATACTATGCAAAAAAATCAGCTTGTTGGCTACATTACATTCTCTAATTCGGAAAAGCTATTTATAATGAAATCAACTTTTTGTCTTACGAGGGTCATTTTGCTACTTTCCCCCCTAAACATTTTCATCTAACCTAAACTTTATATAACATATATCAGTGAAATGTTGTATTTAGGGTTATTTTAAGGTTGTGAAGTTTTTTATAACATAACAAAGATAAATTTGAAAACATAACTATTACACATAAATCAAGAAAATCGTAAAAAAAGATACATTAGTAACTTTATTTGTGTAAAGAAAAAAGTATTTCACTGTTTTGTAGTTTCTATGTAATTATTGCTTTTCAACTCACAAATTAAAAGATTTCGAGGCTGTTTTTTTAGTTAAGGAAGGAAATAGTTTTTTTTCTTCTTTTTTTTTTAACAGCACGCTGGCAAAAATGTGGTTCCACCTTGCATGAAAATTGGTTTCCATTTAGCTGCAACAACATTTGGTGCTTAGTTTCATGATTCAATAGTGCTACTTCAAGCACTATATTATGGTGACATATTGAACCAAAATGCGTGTTTTCGCCACTCCATTTTGTGGTGAAAGGTTGAACAAAATGTCTCGTTTTTGAACAAAATTAACGTTTTGGCTAACCATTTCTTGGAGAAAGTGTTAACCAAATTTCATGATTTTTTATACTCCGTTTTAGGCTGAAGGATGATTCAATTTTTGGGATTTTTCTTCTGTACTTTAGCGGTGCATTGAATGTTAAATAATGCGTTTTATATCTACTGTTATAGTGGTCAATTAAATATATTTTTGTGTTATATTTCATCATTTAATGAGGATGTAACTGCATGTTTCCCACATATTGGATAATGGAATATAACTACATATAGAACATATCTATTTGGAAACAATCCAATACTTAAATATTTCTTGTGTTCAACAAATAAAATATACCCAAACATAAGAAACAATCGAAAGAAAAAATTGCATTTGTAATAAATATCACAATTTAAAAACTGAAAATCTTAATTTACTATTTAGAAACATAACTATTAGCAATAATACCCCAAAAATGAATTCCTTTTTAAATAATTCAATTATGATCAGATCACGATTCTAATATTTTAGCGAAGTATTTTTATAGCCCTGCATATTTCAATATTTCTCACAGAATATTGGAAAATAATACTATACGATTATTTAAATAGTATATTTAATCAAAAAATTTCACTTGAAAATAATGTTTACTTCTTCAAAAAGATCTCAAATGTAATCAAAATTGGTCACATAGACCTCAATTTCATACATTTCATAAATTATTCAAAATGAATGAGTATTTATTTCAGATTTAAATAACAGCTTCACGTAATAAATGAAAACACAAATCAAAATATTTTATTAAATGCTAATTGCAAAAAAGCAAACCCATCAGGTGTACATTAAGCAAAAAAAAAAAAAAAAAAAAAATTTGAACGATGGATATATCTTGTATTCCAATTGATGAAATAACAAAAGTAAAGTACCGTTGTAAATCGTGGAAGGTCTTTATTAATTGTATATAAAAAATTTTATCATGAGGGTTTGTCTATATATTAAAACTAAACAAAACTTTAAAAATGTCAATGGCAATCCCATAATATTATACCATATATAGATTTAGAATCTAATGAAACGTCTAAATACCAAATTTCATAATTTTCCAATGGGCGGTTGATAATTTAAATGATGTCAAAAAATGGCAAATTAATGTTAAAAAGAAAATTTCTTTTTTTATGGATAAATTCTTAAATGATTAACATATTTTAGAAATTTTTGTTTCAAACGATAGTTTATAAAAAAGACAAACATAAATAACATCAACTTTTGTATTAAACATTTTTTAATAATTAATAAATAATTAATAAAACAAGTTTTAAATTTTTTTTAACAGAAACATTTACTTTTTTTGCTTCTATTAGAATTATGGTGGTTGAAAACCCCTTCGGAATTTGTTTCTTTCCATTTTGACTTTTGGTTCTCAATATTTTAGCAAAAATGTAAAAAAGCTCACTTTAAGGGACCGTGTAATAGATTACATCTTGAAGCATGCACAACATTCGATTCTTCCCCGCTATAAAGAAATTTGCCCTCAAGATCGCGTAAAAGTTCGGATTTTTCATCGCGCTAATGAAATTTTTCCTCAAAATCGACTAAAACGTTTTCGCTCATAAGTGACGTGTTTCTGAACATAATGAACTGAAATTTGGTATCTAGGGTAAACGAAGTATTCTAAATCGAATGAAAACTTAATAATAGGGGTTCGTATTGAAATTTTTAAAGATAGAGTTACACTTACTTAGCATACAGCCTCCTAAAAAAAAAAATTGCATCAGATATGTAAAAAATAAACAAAACATTTTGGTGCAAACTGCAAGATTCTACGATAATTATAACCGAAGATAAAGCCATCGTTCGGATTTTTTTTTTTGCGTACTGTACATTACATAGCATTCTATGAATAGCAATGTGATTGGACACAAACATGTCTTATTTTTTCACTGCTTAATACAATAAAAAGTATGCATACTTACACAAAACACATTTTTATTGTTAAAAGTAAAAATGCATATCTTAAGAAAATAAAAATTGCCTCTAAATGTTGTGTATAAAATATATCTCTACAATTTACACTGGTTCGAAACAAATGCTTAACGAAAGCTCAAAGTATTTCGGTTAGCTGTATGTGTTTTAATCGCTGAATCGGAAGTTTTATTTGACTACCTGCTTAATTTTCCAATCGAACAAAAACTTGAAACCACTTCCAGGATACTTATCGTTTTTAACAATCGATTCACTTTTTTCAGTCAATTAATTACTCGCATCAAACTGGACACTTGCTATCGATTTGCTGCAATCGTCTAAAAGAAGCAACACACGCGACAAACAAAGGAACTTATTGATTGACGATAGCTCAGAATATTTCTTTTAGCTGTATGTGTTTTTTGATCGCAATGATTGACGAAAGCTCAGAGTATTTCTGTTATCTGTTAGTGTTTTTTTTTTATCGCCGAATCAGAAGTTTTTGACTCTCCATTTAATTTTCTGATTGAATGCAAACACTTCAAATCCCTTTAGGATTTTTAAGATCTAACTAAACACTTTCTGTCGATCTGCTGCAATCGACTGAAAGAAACAACATTGTTTCGTATACGTATTTCTGTTAGCTGTGACAGTATAGTGGTTAGCGTGCTAGCTTCTAGACCGCGAGGTTGCGGGTTCGAGTCCCGTGTTAGGCATGGGTGTTTGTAAATGTATGTTGGCTTGTCTAATGACGAATGTTTCTGTGCATTGTAGCCCTCGTGTTGCTGACGGTGCCAGATAATCTGAAAACAACCAATCAATCTGTTAGCTGTGTTTTTTTTTTATTTTTTTTTATCGCCGTTTCTCAAGTTTTCTTTTTGATTTCAATTAATTCTCCATCAAATGCAAAACCTTGAAATCATTTTCAGGTTACTTACTGTTTTCAACATCCAACTGGACACTTACTATCGACAGAAAGAAATAATGTACGCGACTAACAAAGGAAGTTATTGATTGACGAAAGCTCAGAGTATTTCTGTTAGCTCTATTTGTTTTTTGATCGCATTGATTGACGGAAGCTCAGAGTATTTCTGTTAGCTCTATATGTTTTTTGATCGCATTGATTGACGAATGGTCAGAGCATTTCTGTTAACTGTATGCTTTTTTTGATCTCCGAATCTGATGTTTTCTTTTAGGGGAATCTACTTAATTTTCTGATTGAATTCATAAGCTTGAAATCACTTCCATGTTACTTATCGTTTTTAACATCCAACTGGACACTTGTTATTGATCTGCTGCAATATGTTACAAAGAAAGGAACTTATAGGAGTACTCTCCCGAAATTTATTTTTCACATTATTTTTTTTTTTTTCAACCAGGATAAAAATAAACTATTCTTCCTGACTATGGTCATATATATATATATATATATATATATATATATATATATATATATATATATATATATATATATATATATATATATATATATATATACCGCACTTCCTTAGTACCCGAGTGTATTCTAGAACAAAACAAGGCATATTCTCAATTTACTGTCGGGGTGTCTGTGTCGCAAATAAAAATTTAAGGGTCTAATAAATTTTTAAAGTTGGGACTTTTTTCAGACAGCGCAAAGATAAAAAACGAATTACCGACTCAAAATGAACCAATGACAGTGAATAAAATGCCAGTTGCCCACACCTTACCAATGAAAACATTTAAACACAGCGCACATCAAGTGGAGATTGATTTGACGCCAAATCGTAATATTGCATGTTTCATTTTATTCACGATATTTTTTTAATTCGCATTTTTTATTTCATTTGTTTTAAATATCGTTCACTGTTTTAGTTAGTTTTATTATTTTCAGAATTACAGCCAAGTGTGTCGTATGGTGAGCCGTAAAGAATTTTTGAAATTCTATTTTCTTTTAAATTCTCGATGATTCCATTTTCGAATGTTTTGAAATGCATCTTATTCTTAATAAATTCGATTAAAAGGGTGATCCAAAAGTGACACCCCATATTTAAAAAAACAATACTTCGAAAACTGTTACTAGAAGGGGGATTGAAACAACTTTTACTTTTATTGAATATTCAATAAAATTTATGAAAATTAGATAAAAAATTGTTTAATCTATTATCAGTAGGTGACGCTGCAGTCGATTTTAAAAGTATTGACACTTGATTTTTTTAGCAGCAGACATTGAGACATTTTTACAACTGAACAATTCAGAGCTGCAAGAATATAAAAATAATGCCTTCCGGAAGATCTTTAACCCATTGACGGTCATGCACGTATATATACGTCTTAGGATCCCCAGTTTTTCTAGCAATACACAACATTTTTAAGTTTATAAATAAAAGTTAAAATACGATATATTTTATATATTTTTATTAGCATAATAGTCTATAACCTATCGAAAACAAAATAAATAAAAAATAATTTAAAAAAATTATGTACTTGAATTAGAAATATAATTTAAAAATTATTGCAGGGAAAACAACTGGGGAATTTCGCCCATTCCCATGACCGTCAGTGGGGAAGAAACTGAAACTTATTTTCGTTTTGGTATGGAAGGAATATGGAAAACTATCGTCAAACAAGACAATAATTAGAATGAGAATTAAAAAAAATTCATATAATCAAATAAATGAATTAAATGTGAAAAATTCAGTTGGTTGTAGTAAGCGATTTTTTAGCAACAGCTTCAAGAGGACTATTTTGCATGGAAACATCCTAAAACATGGGTAATTCATTATAAGATTAGCCATATTATAAGGAGGAACACCTTTCAGGAGGTCTTTCAAGGAGAAATGGAAACGCATTTTCATTTCGAATGGAATAAAATAGAAAATATTCCCATCAAAAACAACAATAACCAGAACAAGACCGTTGAAATTCACAAAATCAAATAAAAAAAAAATGTTTCTCAGTTGACATTTAAAAGACCTCACGGAAAGCATTCCTCAATATAATATGGATTACTCAAAAAAGAACTGCCCATGTCTTACGATGTTTCCGCCCAGTATAGCCCTTTTTTCTTGCAGCTTTTGCTAAGATATAACATAAAACCAATCAATTCTTTTCCAAAGCGACCACTAACAGTAATAAATTTAACTTATTGGTTTATTTGATTATCTAAATTTTATTACGATCGCGTTCGAATAAATGTGCTACTTGATGAGAGTTTTTTGTATTTCCTACCATTCAAGACGAAAATGAGTTCCAGTTTCCTCCTGAAAGGTCTCCCGGAAAGCGTTCCACCTTATAGTATGGATAATCCAATAATGAGTTGCCCATGTTTGATCATTCAATACAGTATAGTCCTTTTGTAGCTGTTGCTAAGAAATCACATACAATGAATTCAGTTCAATAATTTCTCGAAGCGAATATGGCGCCTTCAAACAGTAATAAATTGAAGTTAGTAGTTTATTTTGTTATCTGAATATTGTTATGATTTCGTTCTGATTAGTTTGTGGCTTGGTGAAAGTTTTCCATATTTCCTCTCATTCAAGACGAAAATGCGTGTCCCTTGAAACATTTTCATTAAATTTTGATATCTCTGAGTTGTCCAATATTGCACTGTCTTAATGCAGTGTAACTCTCGTGCTAAAAAAATCCAATTTATACAATTCAGTACTTTCAGAAACGACTGAAGTGCCCCCTACCGGTATTTTCTTTCAGCATTGGCCACATATTTTATGGCGTAATAGCTTTACGGAGGCAATCTGCACCGTAAAGTCGTTAAATCGATACCTATGTGATGGTGTAGTGCATTTCACGAGGTCTTTCAATGGAAACAATCCTAGTTTTATCAGTCTGTAGAGTTAGAAAACGGAGATAACTCCCTCATGTAGCCAAACAATTAGCACAACACTATTTGTCGCGATCACTACAGTGTATACTCATTTTAAAGAAAGACTGAAGAGCGAAGTTCGATCGCAGTACCTTTTCCACGTTGTCCAAACATTCTACCTTTGAACAGCTTATTTAAATATAGTAAGATATGTTTCTACATGTACTTATAATAATTGTTTCTTATTTTATAAAAAAATGTTTTTTATAGTACGAACAAAAATTATTAATTAAACAAAAACATTAAAATTCAAAATTATCTGCTATTTATTGAAACTCAAATTTCCAAATATAAATTATTTCTTATTAAAAGTTAGGATTTCCAAATCGTATGCTCACTTCAAATTCAAGCATTAAAAATTGTAATTATTTTCAAATCAACTGTTCGCCAAAAGATGATAAAAAGAAAACAAAGTAAACTTTAATTTTTCTTGCTATTTGGTCCACCACGCCCACTAAAATATTTTTTTCCAATCAGAGAACGATTTAAATTCTGACAACTTCCATAGTAAACCAGACAAATCGAGAGAGTTTTCAGAAACGGATTGTAAGGATTTAATTGGTTAAAATTTATTAATTTTGATTGCGAATATCTCGATAAACTTCGTTACAGCAAGATATAGATAAACAAATATAGTCCAAGTGTCAAGGAGAACAAGCTTTCCAGGGAAATTGCCTTGCACAATAACGCGGCTAGTCAAGAGGGGACCTATAGTTTAGCGTTGATTCCAAACCACGACTATTATTGATGCCTAACCTAGGATTCGAACCCATCACCTTTTACATGCGAGGCCAGAGCGTAATAGATTGTATGGTATTAATATTTTATTAGATTTGATTAGATATTTTATTGCTATAGATTTAGATTATAGTGTGCCAGGATGTAGTTACAACCAGATATAAACAAATGAATGTAGTCCAAGTGTAAAGAAGGGACAGCCTTCTGGGAGGTATTTCACAGGAAAACTGCTTTGTATTTGCGTCTCCTTTGAGTTAGGTATTTTCCCCCGAGTTTTCTGGTGCAAAAACTGTCCAGTTGCGTCGTAAAATTGTAATATCAATAATATCTTCACTTACATCTTATAATTTTGAAATTGGACAGATGATGAGGCACCTATATCTGAGCTAGCACCTATCTCTTCACATCCACTCCACACCGTCGGGAAGACATTGAGGCTTTGATGAATATAGAATGCAGAAGCCTCCAATATTTCTACACACCAGTATTAGTCAAGCACTTCAGCACGATCCCACATCCAAGATCATGAAAATTCGAAAGTATATCCTATGTATTGAAACGCAATACTTTCAAATCAAATATTATCCAAAAGGTGATAATAATCGACCCATGAAAACAGTTTTTAATGTAAATACTTGTTATGCATTGCCAGTATTTGTGTGTAATTGCAACTTATTTTAGTGATTTTGAACTCGGATCGACTTTTCATAGTGTTTGACCATTATGAAAAAAATCATCGATTTCGTGCCATGGACTAACTCTTTTTCGTCGCAAAAGAAGCGTGGTTACAGCGCGCTCATGGTTACAGTTATAGTTCCAGAAACTCGAAATTTTCGAATGACAACACTTACATTTCCCTGTTGTAAAATGCTCAGCGCATTAGAAAACCCCAAAGAGCATTGGATTGGTAAGTGTATCACAAAAAAGTGTACTCGTTATGCACGCACAAAAAACAGCTCTGCGAACGATCAACAGAAAGGCATATATTCAGCGTAGAAAACCGATAAAATTGCCTGTGATAGTAGCTATGTGAATTTTGTCCTCTGTCATATGCAAATTTCCACCATGCGCGCCGATCGTGATTTTGTTGGCCGTTTGCAGAGCTGTTTTTTGTGCGTGCACAATGCGTCCTTTTTTTGTGATACACGTATCATTCCAACACTCTTTGGGGTTTTCACATGCACTGAGCATTTTTCGGCGGGAAAAAGTAGGTGTGGCTTATAGAAAATTTTGAGTTTCTGGAACTATAACCGTAACCGTGTGTGCCATTTTGTTGACATTCCCAGAATCCTGGCTCATACCTCTGAATAAATGTACCTAAAATCTCATCTGGATCTCTCGAATGGAATGGAAGCTAGAGGTCCATATATCGGCAGAGTTTCTTTATCACCCCGTATAACGAATAAGTATAAACCACAAGACTTCTATCGATTCATTCAACCCTTTTTAATATTTCGAATGAGTTGTACCAAGAAGTGATGTTCTCGAGGGATACTTTTATCTTGAAGAGAACTCGCTCAAGGGTTAACCCAAAGAAACAAACCCTACCCAGATTTGATACTGCTTTTTAGGGTCCCTTTTGCTAAAGTAAAACTCGAGTACTTTCTACAATTGCTTTTTTTTTTTTTTTTTTTGTATTTTGAAACTTCAAAAACTTCGCAGGTTTTTTTCCCACCAAAGATTCTTCTCTTTGTCCAGGTATTCTTTCTTTCTTCATTTGACTCAAAAGAAGATCGATTGATTGAAATAGGAGAAAGGAGGGTGTGTTTTTTTTTTAATTTTTTATAACAGAAATTTTATGATTGTGGGATTTCTTGAAAAAAAAAATTCTATTGAGGCGTAGAAAAGTTATACGGATTATCACTCTGCACACAAAAATAATTGTTTTTGGATACACATAATGAATACATGTAAACTTTACATTTTGTTGACAGATGTTTAAAAAATACTACTTTACTTTACAATATTGAAATTGAACAAACGCAGTTGAATATATCATTAGCATATATATGTTACCGCTAAAATTCGAAAGCCGACATTTGACAGCCGAAAGTGCACATTACCTAGCTAATCTACAGATTAACCAATTTGCTCTGTTAACGGAATCAAGAGTTTTCCGCATTTTGCCTAGGAAATGTGCACATTAACAGCTTTTGTATAGTTGAAGTTCAAAATTTTAATTAATTGATTATTGATTTTATCAATTAAAGTGTTGATTGTTTGATTGTATTAAGTGGATTCTTTAGATGTCGAAAAATAAATAATATTATGTTAATTTAAGCGTACAGAAACGTTGCTGTTGTTCCAGCAAAGATCTTACTTTCACTTTAACAAGTGCCAACACTGTTAAAAATTAGGATCCACCATGCACCAAAAATTGGTTCCCATTTAGCTGCAACCAACATTTGGTGCTTTCACGATTTAATCGTGCTACTTCGGACCGTAAGCACCATTAAATCGTGAAACTAAGCACGAAATGTTAGTTGCAGCTAAATGGAAACCAGTTTTTGGTACAACGCGGAACACAATTTTGAACAGTGTAGTAGATACTGTGCCGATTATCTAGCTAATTTGCAAATTACCTAGATAATTTGAAAAATGAAACAATTTTCAACATTTTAACGGATCACCCTAGTTAATCTCCACTTTAGCGGTAACATACACGTCACTAGTTTATATCCCGTAAGAAGTCTTATTATCTTAGCAACTATCTAGCAGTGTTTAAAGTAAAAATTGGAATGAAACTCCGTTTATTGAATTTTCTGCTTTCAATGTATTTTTTATTTAAATGTTACTAAATAATAAGTAATGTCTTAGATGTAGGTTATGCATTCTCAGCATTTCAAGTTATCAACTATACTTCATGCAAAGTTCAAATGAAGTAGATGGATCTGATGGATGGATTTTTCGGGTAGTTGCAAGCAAAGCACAATGACCAGTGATATTCCACAGTATATTTAATGACTCAACTCATTTCCATGTCCAGATTTTCAACAATTCAATTCCTTTTATAAAACCTTTATATTAAATTCGATTTCGTTTGTGTGTGGCCGACTGGCAAATCTGCGAAAGCCTAACTTACCCACTTACCGTCTTCTGATCGGATTGAAACTTGGCAGATAGATTAGAGGTCGATGATAATGAATTCAATCAAGTTTTGGGAACTGTCGCTGTCACTATAAAAGGTCACTTTTATACACGTTTTTATAATCATTTTGGAAATGTGCTATGCTAATATGCTAACAAATCCTATCCAACCAAGCACTTTTGAAACTCTTTCCAGGTGCCAAAATAATTGTAATCAGAATAAATTAAAGGTAATCGGACGTGAATGCATACATTTTTCATGGAGTAAGGTCCGTTCAATTCTAGTTTGAGATGCGTAGTGACGTTGTAAGTGAAAGAATTTTGACTAATCTTTGTTGAAACTTTTTCCTGTTAACAAAATTATCTTAATCAGAATAAATAAAAGATATTTGACATGAATGCATAAATTCCCATTCATTTTTAAAAATAAAATTTTAAACGTATTTTGACGCATATTTTGCTGATGGAGATGTTTTTGATATTTAAAAATAGACGCAAACACTAAGCACACGTTGTGAACAGAATCGGGGCTATATATTAATGAATATAAAAATTGGCAATGCACATAAAGGATCTGTATTAAAAACTTTGTTTTTATGGTTTATATTATTTTTAAAGTGTTGAGAAGACAACTACGATGTTGAATTTACGGGTTTCAATTTTTTTTTCTTTTAATTTTTTTTCCCACCTTTTTTTTGAGTGAAAGTGAGTTCCTCCCAAGTTGTCAACTTTTATCCCCCCAATTGAAAAAAAGAGGAGGGCTTATTTTTTTGGAAGTGCTCGTTGAGAGATTAAGTATCCTTCCAAATATTTATCTTCTGACGTCACAGTGGCGAAGGGAATGAATAAAAAGTAAACACGAAAGGCCGTTCAAAAAGTGTTCTCAAGAGATAAGAAAGTCTTCTTTGAGAAGACGATGATTTTTCTCGTCCAAGACTTTCTACTGGGACACCGAAGATTAAGGTTTCCGATCAAGCGGACGAAGAATGATAAGGTCTTTCTTTGTTTCGGACACCATCCTTTAGGATTTCCTTCTTTTTAGGATCCAATTCATCTCACAAGATAAGAACGAGTCAATCTTTAAGAAAGCACAATTTCAAGGAACTTTTCTTCGATTAAGACATCGACTGGAAATTCAATTTTACATTAATGAAAATGTTGCCTCGTTGATATAAATTATTCTCTGAGACAGTTTTTGTCGTGTATAATTTAATTGTCGAAATAGACCTTGAAATTGGGTTATCAAAGTGGAATTGCATCTTGCAGCCTACGGAACCTTAACACACTTTCAGTCATGAAACAGTTTTAGAAAAAATGTTTCATTTATGTTGAAAAACAAATAAATACCTTTACGAATCACATTTTACCCATTTAATTTATTCGTTACACTTCAAAGATTTCACTAACAGTCCTTAATTTTTTTAAAATTGTTTTTTAGAATGGAGATTTAATACTTTTAATTGATAGGCATCAATTTAAAGTATTACTGAACACTGAATGAAATTTGAAATTACATTATATTGCCAACACTATTGAATAACTCTCAGAAGTGTTACAAAGTAACTATTTGTAAATGTGTTGTAATATAAAAATATGCAATATAAAAAACACTTGACACTTATTGGAATAAAGCGTAAGCAGCTTTCATGGGGGCGACAGGTTTTGATCGCGAGACCTTTGGTTCTCGAGGCAGATACTTTGCCGCTGTGCAAAAGAGTACTCCAGTGCACAGAAGCTTTATCTGTGATATGAAGTCGCCACACAGCCCCCTCCCAGCTACGAAGGAGCGATACTGTAGTTCTGATCAACGTCTGATCGGAGTTGGAAGTTTGGGATGCTAGTTGCATCGTTGTGCGAGTGCTGTACGCTAGTTGCGTGTTTGATCGCGAGTTACGTTACTGATCGCTTGTTGCGATGAAGTTTCTTCTTTCAGAAGCGCCGATAGATGGCAGCATGATTCGTTTTAGACCGGCTGTCACCAATAAAGCGTAAGCAGGTTTCATGTGGGCGACGGGTTTTGATCTCGATACCTTTGGTTTTCGAGGCAGATACTTTGCTGCTGTGCAAAAGAGTACTCCAGTGCACATAAACTTTATCTGTTATTTGAAGTCGCCACAAATTCAAAAGGTCCATGTATCAGTGCCAGGCATACTCAAAACAAAAGTTAGAAGAAATTGTGGTTTTAGAGAAAACCAATTTCGTTCAATTTGCAGTTCTAGATCTTGAACTGTTGCAAATTGACGCCCATAAGAAAATACGTCTCTAGCTAATATTTACCAGAGGTTCTCCATTGGGTTCAGTCAGTTCAGGACCTAGGGCTGTCCAGTCCATAACAGCTACTTGGTTTTGTCGAAACCATTGCATTGTAGAGTGTTACACGTGAATGGAGCAATTGTCCTGCTGATACATCCATTTGTTCCCACCTAGCAACTTCCCAAATGGAATCAACTGTACTTCGAACGTTTCTGGAAATCTTCGGAACATTGACGACCTTTTAAAAAAGCAATATCGGTAGTTCCATTATAAGAAAATGTTCCGCACACCATGAGTGAACCTCCTCCTTGTTTTCTGCTGAAAATAATTCGTAGTTCCTTGCGAATATCGAGCCAGTAATATGCTCAACCATCGGGCCATCGAAATTAAACTTATTTTTATCACTGAACAGAACACTCAACCATTCATCTGTCCAATTCATATGATTTCGGGCACACTGAACACGAGCGTCTTTATGCTGTTTTGTAAACTTTGGCGAACGACGCATTTTGCGATAATCAAGAAATTTTCTTGCCTGCAGCCGTCGATGCACCTTGGATTTTGATACTTCTCTTGAAATTGACCGTGCACACAGGTTCTGGGCTGAAACTAATCTCAAAATCTCTCTGTCTTGCCGTTTAGTTGTTTTCTTTGGTCACCCAGAACGGGATTTTATGTCAAAACTGTCACCTTTTGGCAGAATTCTGTAAATACCAACCCCACTACTTCCAATTTTTTTTGCAATGTCCACAATTTTCATTCCACGAGCTTTCAAACGATTGATTTGCAAAATTTCATTTTTGGAAAACTGCACGTTGCGAGGCATCTTTTTGCAATCAGTCGAAAAAGGAAAGACATATTCGCTTTTATCTCAGAAAACTATTGCGTCACAAGTGCATGACCTTAGAATATGCAAATTTTAGCTCTCAGTACTTAATGCGCTTTAAACACCGGTTGTCAATGTATTTTTGGGACCGCATTTTTTTGTTTTCATATTCATATATATTAAATCCATAACTCCTTAAAATTGTTTGAGTATTTTATTACCTCACTAGATATTAATTGTGTCTTTCTTACTCGTTTAGTTAGCTCTTAAATAAAAAAAAAAAAAAAAAAAACGGTTGTCGATAAACTTTTGGGACGCACTGTAAAAAACGTTTGATCTGTCAAAATTAATGCACGTTATTTCATTAAATTAAAAGATAAATTTTTTATGTTTTTGTATTAATGTGACTTGACTTCAGAAACACATTTGTCATTCTTTGAAAAGCTGCAAGTTGTATAAAATTGAAATTCTGTAGCTATAAAATAAATTGCATATAAAACCCAAACTACCTATTTTAAGTTTTCTTACTTTGAGCATATTTCCAAACTAGACTGGTTTCCAACCTCTTGGTTAAGGGAATAAATGCAGCGAAATCCTCTTTGAAGGCAAGTTATGTGCAGTTTTAATCTCTTTCAATTCTAGTAAATACTTTAAAATCTTTGTCATAAAATTCAGTTCAATATGTATTGAACAAAAAAATTCTGCAGTTTAGATTTTAAATAGTATGCAAAAGTTGTCAAGGATACAGTTCACGCATTACTCATTTATTAAAAAAAGAAGTTTGGATCAAAAGTTTCGAAATGAACCTTCTTTTATGTTACCCAATTCTATCCGAAAAATGGCGCATTCAATTGATTCGCCGAGTAAATGGTAACTCCCAATTCATTCCGAAGTTTTTTAATTTTCTATCTTTTTAAATCATGTATGAAGGGATTAATCGCAAATAGAAATCCATTTATTTGTACGCAGTCACTGCTGCTGCAGTAAAAAAAGGCCTCTTTCTTTGAAAGTGGGCGAAAGTTATCAATTTGTATTCGGTAATGCCACATCTAGAGGAAAAAAAAAAGCATCAGAGCTTAAAATGAAAACATTTTAATTGCTTTTGGGAATTTAAAGAGGGGGGATTCAAATCGTATATTTCGTTTACGAAATCATTGCGGACTTAAAAAAGGAATGCATTATGAATGAGCAATTAAAAGTAAGAATTCATTTCTTTGAAACATCGTGAGAAATGTCCCTAAAGATTGCGGTAAACGGATCTCACTTAGCTACACTCACTGAAAAAACTGAAAAAGATTCATTGCCGCAACAACCTCTAAATGTGGATTTAGTGTATTGAAGCACTAATTAAAATTAGGTTTAAAAAATCAATAGAAAAATCCATGTATCTAATTTCTTGAAACTGTAAAAACTGTTTATAGCAGTGTCTACAATAAACGTGTAACAGATTCCCATTACAATATACCGGTTGTTTAAAGCCGTCATTCAACGTATCATCATATTTTGTACATGTACAATTGAAATTATAGAAAAATATACCAGTTCAAATTCAAATCACTAGATGGCACTATTTGGATTCTATGGAAATCAATTTACAGGTTGAATCTTATTGGAAAAGATAGAAATGCAGTTAGAGACAAAGATACCGAAGGAAATTTTGGAATATCTTTTTGATGGATTTAATATTGTGATTTAGTGCATTAATGCGCTAATTAAAATCAGATTTTAAAAAATCAAAACAAAAATCAACTATCTAATTTCTTTAAACTGTAAAATCTGTTTATAGCAGTGTCGCTAAACGTATAGACAGATTCCCATCATTAATATAGTTTTTCTTTCTTCTTTGTATTATAGTGTTGTAATTGATTGATGATTGATTCTATCAACTAATTTGTTGGTTAATTGATTGTATTAACTTGATTTCTTAGATGGTGAACAATAAACAACATTATGTTAATTTAAGCGTACAGAAACGTTTCTGTTGTTTCAGAAAATATCTTATTTTCACTTTCAAGAGTGTGTAGTACTTTAACGTGTGTGCGGATTATCTAGGAAATTTGCAGATTACCCAAGTAATTTGAGTAATGAAACATTTTTCGGCACTTTAACTAATCAACCTAGTTAGTCTGTATAATCCTAGATAACATGTAGTATAACTGATTTCTGCACATTTAGCGGTAACAAATATATATTGCTTACTACGATAGTTTCTAAACATACCAATTTTACTTATGAACATATAATTAAAATACAATTTGACCGATCGTTTCAGTATACTCTACATGAAAACTCTCAGGTACATCTATCAAGAATTGAGGCAAAACTAATGATTTATTTTGTGTTCCTGTAAGGTATTTGAAATATCCGAAAGGTATTTTCTTTCCTTCAATAGAAGTGAAATCTTCTGTATCTAAAAATCGATGGCCGTGCTTAATAAAAGTTGGCACTGAAATCTTAAAAATATCGATTTAGAGATTTTCTTCTCCCTTTTAGTCGCTCCTCAGTGATTTATTGCTTCAGTTAGAAGTGAAATTGGAAGTATATAAAAACTGGGAAGAAACTTTGTTGACATTTTCAAAACACACTTTGCATTCCTAGAGAAAGAATTTTAAGAACCTTTTTCGCAAGATAGGAATTTTGAGAGGTTCATAAAGACTCATAATATACTGAAATTAAGTACCGAAAGACTTTACTATTTATAAATTTTGTCAAAAAAATATTTTGAAAAGACAATATTTCGCTGAAATACGATGAAAAAAAATTCTTTTAATTCGTTTTCATTAACCTAAAAAAAAAGTTTCTCTAAATTTATTGAGAATTGCACATAATAATTAAGGTTTTACTATAAAATATTAAAAAAGGATGTTTCGAGTCACTTCTATTTTATAAAAGTTACTCATGTTCTCCAACAGATAATTTATATAAGACAACAAAGTTTTTATTTTATATAAATGTCATGTATGTTTAAAAGATTTTATCTGGAAAAGTTATACACTTAAAAATTTTGTTCCACCTTGCACCAAAAATTGGTTCCCATTTAGCTGCAACCAACATTTGGTACTTAATTTGCCGATTTAATGGTGCTTACGGTCTGAGGTAGTACCATTAAATCGTAAAACTAAGCACCAAATGATGGTTGCAGCTAAATGGGAACCAATTTTTGGTACAAGGTGGATCCAATTTTTTTACAGTGTAGAAGATTATATAATGTTTAAACAATGCTTTTTAACTGAAATTTAACAGTTATAAAATGTAAAGAATGAATAAGAACCTTTTCTTTTATTATGTCCTTATTTTTAATGGCCTTCAAAAGTGACGAAATTTTCATGACATAAAAGTAGGTCAATTCACCAAAATACCGCTGAAAATTATACAGGCATGCCTATCTTCTAAGAAAGGGTCATGACTAGCGGAAACTGCTTCATTTTTTTTTTCCAATAAAGAGATCACCTTACATTCAGTTCTTTTAAAGCATGTTCTTTAGAAGTTGGAATTTTCTTCATGCCCAAAGGTACACTGTTAAAAATTTTGTTCCACCTTGCATCAAAAATTGGTTTTCCATTTAACTGAAATCAACATTTGGTGCTTAGTTTCAAAACTTAATGGAGCTTACTATCCGAGGTAGCACCATTAAATCGCCAAACACATTTACAGCTAAATGGGACGAATTTTTGGTGCAAGGAGGATCCAATTTTCTAACAGTGTAAGACAGAACAACTAAAAACTTTTTACCTGATATTTATGAAACAATATCACATGTATTAATACTTTAAAGAACTTTGTGCATTGACGTATAACTGACTTTTTTCTGAATGAACGACAATTCACAAGATTGAATTATTTCCACATTATGATAATTTCACACATTGATAATATTTAGTATTCTCGTTAATCAGTTAGCAATTCATCAGAATTTCGGACAATGGCACAAAAAGTTGAAAATGCTCTTGGTATCTTTGAAAGGTGGATACTAAGAGCTATTTTTGGAGGAACACAAGTTGATGGCGTTTGCCACAGACGCTCAAATTTAGAAGTTTATCGTGCCTTCAAGAAACCCCACGTCATCAAATACATAAAAATACAAAGAATTAAATGGACTGTCCACATTATTAAAATGATAGGAGAACGTTCAACACAGAATATATTTTCGCCAAGACCACTGGAAAAAGAGCTGGGGGCCGACTCAACCTCAGATGGGCCTAAAAAGGGATTTCGCCACTCTGAGAGTGATTAATTGGAAGACCAAAAAAAGAGAGGCCTAGAAGAAAATTCTTGAGAAGGTCAGGTCCATCCGAGGCTGTCTTAGCATTGAAGAATTAATCTGTTGGACATTTTAAATGCGAAATATTTTTCCAATTCAGTTCATTAGATTGTTGTGTGAAACTGATTATCGAGTATCTTATTCCGAATAACCTGTAAGGTGTTTCAAATTTATTGCCAAAAGCCATTACTTTCATTGTGTTGGTAAATAATGCTTTACAGCAGATAACATTTCAGGATATGAAAAATTAACTGGGAAAGCAAAAAAATCATGTGCAACTGGCATAACTTATAAATGGTACACGCAAATGCTTTCTTTTTAAAGTTAAAAATTTTCTTCCTCCATTTTTCCAAAAGAGTCATCGCACCCAAGTTGGAAAATCCCCGTCGAAATTCTCAAAATTTATTATTTTCCCTTTATTGTAATAATTTGTTTTTAATGTATAAAAAATAAAAGATGTTAAATTTTTCTGATCTAATCAAAAGTAACATTATATTTCAAGTCTAATTATAAGTTTTAATTTTACTTGTTTTAATTGATAGCAGTAGCAGCATAGGAATTCATGACCTTTAACCTTAAATGACTCTCACAATTTGCTATTTTCTTTTAATCATTAAAAAAAAGAAAAAAAAATCTATCCTATTGGAATGAGTTTACTAGTTTCATTAGAAGACTTTACTATAATTTATGACACACACAACAATATAAAGACGAAACATTTTCTTTAAATTTCATTTTTTTTAATTTTTTAAAAACTTTTCTGGCATTTAAATTAATAGCGATTTTTATGAAACAATTAAAATTCTCGAATACATTTTTTTCCGACAAAATAAATACGAGCATTATAAAAGTATGCATTTGTTTTCTTAAACTTAATAAAAACACACTTTTAAAAAATCACTGCTATATTTCTAAAAATGTTAAAAATAAATCGCAAAATATGATTAAATAATTTTATCAGAAATCTAAATACATACTTTAATTCAAATAGTACATATATATTATAACTTTTTCTTTCCAATAGCTTTAAAATTAATGGAACATTTCGAAACTAAAATGGCCATAGTGTTTAAAAATTTAAAATATTGTGAACAATATAATCCTCTTTTTGTGCAAAAAATAATTACATTCAAATCATTTTACAAATTTTAAGTAAAAATATACGCTTGATCATGTTTATCAAACCTTCTTAATTAATTTTTTTTCGATATATCATATAAAAGAATATTCAGACAATTTATTATGCTCTTTGATATCCATCTTTCCGACATATATTAAGGCAAAATTTAAATGTAACCTCTAATTCAAAGAAATTCTGTTTTTTACTTTTTTTAATGCAATAATTCTATTAATGTAAGAATTTTTTTGTAAGTTTTTGAGACCTAAGATTTCTACTTTATACAATTTTGAATATTATTACCATTGGAAACAAAATATTCATTTGTTTGTGAAACCCCATGAGAGTCAACAGACGTTGCATAATTTAATTAAGTGGGATTTGAGAAATACTTCTTTCGAGTAAGAATATTGTGTTTAGTCAAAAAGACTTTATTTAAATGAAAACATTAATGGAGAAGGAAAATAATTCTCGTTTTCGTTAATGATAAAAGTGGAAATAGTTTTATTACTTTCCTCGAAAAATCCTCGCAAGTAGTAATTGAGTGTTCTTAAATGCAACATTATGAGTTTTCTATGTGTAAGAAGATAAAGAGAAATTTTCATTCTGATCAGAAATACAATACTAGTCAGTTTTTGATTTATCCGTTTTGCTAGTTCAAATTGAAAAGACTAAATATTAAATTATGAAAAATTTTATGAAATGTTTTATTTTTTAGAAATGCTAAATAAACAGAAACTTGAAATGCATTTTAGAACAATGAAATATCTTTTATTACGTTTGAGTGCGCAATGATCATACTCATTTGATTTGTTATGGACAAATTAATCATTTCAACTATAACTCCATTTAATCAATGTACATTTTGAGTATACATCCATCTCATTTGTATTATTTTCATTTACCCATACCATGTTTACTTAAGGTAATGAAAGTATTGTTTTCGGTCAATTTTTATTTTTTTTTTGCATTTCTCTACGTTTTGAAGTTTTACGTTTTCAAAAAAGTAATGTACGAAAATATGTGTGTGTGCGTGTGAACGTGGTTAGCATAACTCCAGAACGAATTGACCTATAATTTTAAAGTTTGGTGTACGGGTTAATGAAGGGACCTACAGGACCTGTCATTAATATTTTAGTCAATATTGCGCATGCGCATAAGGTAGCTGCTATTGGAAAATTCATGTTTTTTAGTAATTGCTAAAACACGGTTCTAATGATTTTGATCAAAATCTCTGTGGCTTAAAAAGTTGAAACAACAAAGAGTTATCTTCCCTCGAGCATCGCTCATCAACTGCCATTTTTCTCATCTCTATTTCACTTACAATAAAAGATAATGTAAGAATGATCCAAAAGTATATAAACTAAAATAGCCATTTTTTCGGTGTTCTTTTTAAAGTCCCATATAAGAATTATCACCCAAAATATCACCAAACTGGCCATTTTTTCTAAATGAATGATGAAAATATAAAAACGGTAAATAACACTAGTCCTCTAATTTGTTTCTAGTAATTTGCATTTGTCTATTTTTAAATCCTTTATATGAACTTCAATTTTGTTTGTTTGTGTTGCTGCCGGTCAAATCTGCGGAAGCCTAATTAACCCACTTGCAGTCATCTGAACGAGTTAAAACTTGGCAAATAAAAACGATGTCTATGATAATGCATTCAATAAAGTTTTGGGGGTTATCACTGTCACTAAAAATCGCCTTTACACACGTTTCTATAATCGTTTTTGAATACTAATAAATCTATTTGACCGATCATTGTTGATACTCTTTCCTGCTGCCAAAATTATTTCAAGATGAATACATAAAAGGAAATTGAAAGTGAAGGCATAAATGGAGTCAATCCAGTCAATTCAACGTTTCATAGTAACTCTGCAAGAGAAAGAATTTTAACCAATTACTGTTCAAACTCTTTCTTGTTGCCAAAGTTGTTTGAATACGAATAAATAAAGGATATTTGGTTGTGAATGCATATATAAACATTAATTTTCAATAAACAAATTTTAAAGCGTAGTTTGCCACACTTTTTGTTGATAGAGATGTTTTTTCAGAATTAGATGCAAACACCAAGAACACGCTGACAACAGAATCGTCGCTATGTTAATGAATATAAAAATTGATAATTCATATAAAGGATTTATATTAAAAACTTGGTTTTTATGGGTTATAATTATTATCAAATAATTTCTACAATAAACAACACAGATTCGAACTTAGTTTCATGTAGTCTCTTTCAAACTTTGGAAATGATTACAAAGACATATCCAGTAATGGGTTCTTACTTGTTATGATAACTGCCTTTATTCAACTCTTCCTACACGCTTTCGATTTATGTTCATTTCCAAAGCATGTGATAAAGGAAGAAATATTGAAAAAGGTTGAAAAACCGTTTTGAGTTTTCTTCCAGAAACAAAAGGCCCACAGATTGATTTGTTGTTTCCATTTCCATCGATGTCATGAGTAAGTGAAGTGAAAGGAATAAATGTACTTTGCTAACATTTATAAATGATGCGAGTCCATTTACGTAGCTAATATTAATCGTGCGTTGACGAATAATACTTAGAAGATAATCATTTTTAGTGTTTTTTACCCCAAGGTAAAAAATGGAACACATTTTGAATTAGTTCGATGTCAATATATTGACATCGAACTAATTCAAAATGTGTTCCATTTTTTACCTTGGGGTAAAAAACACTAAAAATGATTATCTTCAGCTTTATCAAAAATATGTCCAGATTGATTTATATAGGAATTTACTCTACAAGTAATGAATTGGAATTTATTTATTTTCTTATTTATTTATTTGTTTGCTTGTTTGTATTTTTTTTCTGTGAAATTTAGAACTAATAGGGGAGTAGGGTAGATAAATTATTTTATTAGAAATATTAACCTTTTTATTACGATCAAGAATATGATAGAGAAATGATTTTATTAGAAATGTTAACCTTTTTGTTAAGAGCAAGATTATAATTCATATAAGAATTAACTCTACAAGTAATAAATTGGAATTTAATATTTTTTTTTTTGTGAAATTTAGGACTTGGTTGTTTTCAGATTATCTGGCTCCGTCAGCAACACGAGGGATATAATGCACAGAAACATTCGTCATTAGACAAGCCAACATACATTTACAACCACCCATGCCTAACACGGGACTCGAACCCGCAACCTCGCGGTCCAGAAGCTAGCACGCTAACCACTATACCGTTTGGTCGGCTGAAATTTAGGACTAGGGTAAAGAAATGGTTTTATTAGAAATGTTAACCTTTTTATTAAGAACAAGAATATTTTTCATAATGGTGTTAAGATTATCATTGCATTTTTTATTTGTAGAATAGTTTAGGAGTCTATTGGTCCAGTAGATAGAAATTTTTGCTGATAAAGAAAAAGTTAAAATAAACTAGTGCAATAGAGGCTATACATTTGGAATTCATATAAATGCTAATGAAATAGCATAATTTGTACTGAACGATTACAATCATTATTTGAGGGTTTTTTTTGCATTTTTTTTGTTAGAAATATAAAGAATATACAAATGTATTTTACAATAAACGCAGTATCATAAATTTAGTTTTAAAATTAGATGCATAATTTGTCGGTTTTGAAAGCGAAATGTGTATATTTTCAATTTTGATCATGCTTTTTTTTTTTTTTGTAAAATTAATTATTTTTTGCTCAGTCTTTTAAAACTAAAGAGTTAAAAATTCTTGTTTCTTTATTTTTACAACTTGGAGAGGGGAGATGAATGAATAGGGGTTATTTTTTTTTATTAGAAATCTGATTTTGAAACAAATTTAAAGTTATATAAAATATTGTCAGCAAAACATTTGCAAATCATTTTAATTCTATAAGTACAATAAAAAAGTTTGTTAGTGATCATCTGATCATTCTTCTAAAGAACTTCATGAGTATTGAATAGAAAATGATAAAAATAATAATCGTTCTTCGTATTTTTTTAAAATTAAAAGCAGAAAAGTGTTGCATTCCTTCTTAAATACTTCAGAGCAACGCATAGTATATTCGTTTGATAAGATTATTAAAAAAAATCATTTTAACAAAATGAACTCCTAAATATTTCAAAATCTGTAAGTCTTTTCTTCAACAATAATATGTATTAATAATGGTGTTAAGTTAATAACTAATGTATTATCTTATTGTATCATCTTAATAATTCCATCTTCTTTTTATGCATGCCTTTTTGATATGTGTAGTCTCATAATTATTATTCGCTGGTTCTTGCGTCAATGGTTTATAACTTCACACACCCATAGAATTTTAATTTCTGCCAATCTCAGCTCAATTCCCACGATTTTATACAATGATTAAACATAATCAGAATTTTGCGACGCTAATTAACGTTATTTAAATAGAGTAAACTTATTTTTTAAGATTGCAAAATTTTAATGTATCATACATATACTTGTAACAATAACATCTTTTCTGAATTGACAACAAGTTATTTCATATTTTCAAAAGGCGTATTCTTACTTTTAATTCTTTCACTAGCTCATTCAGTAACTGCCCTCGCCAGCATTTCCTTAAGAGTGTCCCATAATTAATAAGTAGTAATGCTCACTCTTACATCACACTGTTTTATACTTTACACATCTTTGGCGTTATAATTTCTGCTAAGCTCAGCTCTATTCCCAAGGTTTAATACAATAATAGTTTCCAGTGAGTGTCGCGAAGTGAAATATTCATTCTTTCGATATCTCTTGCTGAGATCACACGAAACTTATGATGTCTCTCTCTCTTTGTAACTTATTACTAAATAAATGTGTTCGACTGCTATAAAATTACTGTTTCCTGACTCGCCACTCTGCATCAATTTACGCCAGTATGTGAACATTACGTATATGTTTATTTACAAAGAAGATTTCCATTTTACTTATTGACCACTACGAATCGAAACTTTGGTTTTCTATATTCAAGCCAACAAATGGTTTAACATTAACAGATATTAACTGAAATCAGATGTATAGGTGTCAAAATTCTCGTTTATTGCTTTTTCTCTTAAATAAACAGAAATGACAATTTATTTTGGAGCCAAAGTCTTTCAATAGGAAACGTGTTAGAATTGAATATAATATTTCTTGGTGACAAAGTTATCCGTAAAAATAAATTTAACTAGGTCAAATATATATTTGTATCCACCAACGCACGGGACATGGACGTGCCACGGACGTCGGTGACTTCTAAATGTATGTTTAATCTAGTTAAAATAATTATTTTTCCTTATAACTTTTGCACCAGCTAAAGGTGTATAAAACGAAAATATTGCAACTAGATTCATCATAATTTTAGAATTCTAATTTGTTTGCGAGTAGAAAATAAGATCTATTTTACTTATTGACCACAACGAGTCGAAACTTTGAATTTCTATATTTAAGCCAACAAACAGTTTATTATTAACAAATATTAACTGAAATCAGATGTATAGGTGTCAAAATTCACGTCAATTTCTTTTTCTCTTAACGAAACAGAAATGCTAACTTATTTTGGCGCCAAAGTCTTTCAATAGGAAACGTGCTAAAAATGAAAAGTTTTAAAATTCCTAAAGCATAAGTCAGCTGCTTCCCACATTTCAGACATACTTGTCGATGATAAATACATCCGAAAACAGCATTCGCTGAAGTATATATAAATAAATGGAACCAATTTCGACTTTCTTTGAGAGAACTCCCCAAAGCATTTCATGTAATGCTTCTTTCGTATATTAAGAAGAAGATATAATATTCGGCTCTTTTCTCTTAAGGCCATTCCATTACCTTAAACGAAGGAAATTCATCAAAAGCCTCTTAGGAAGGAATCCAATGTAGAGAACTATTTCCATATGTAATAAATGTCCGATATATTAAGCTTGATATATTACAGCTCAACAGAAATGGATCGCATTACGTCTTTTAAGATAGAAGAAAGTAAAAATAGCCACTCGCAAATAAAGCATTGTTTGTGAAAGTTAAATGATTAAACAGTTATTTAACACTGAATAATATTCAAATTCAAAATGAGTAATCATAGGCAAATTCTCTGCAGTACGCATAAGACATGTTTGCACTTTTTTCTACTCGTAAGCAAAATAGAATTCTACAATTATGATGAATCTGGAAGTTATATTTTCGTTTTATACATCTCTAGTTGGTGGAAAATTATACTGAAAAAAATAATATTTTAACTAGATCAAATATACAAGGATCGCATTACGTCTTTTAAAGGGGCTTATACACGAGGCGAGTAAAACGGTGAATAGGACCTTGACAGTAAAATTCGCCATGAATTTTCATGACGAATTTTACTGTCAAGGTCCTACTCACCGTTTTATTTGCCTCGTGTATAAGCTCCTGAAGATACAAGGAAAAGAAAATAAAAATAGTCACTCTCAAATAAAGCATTGTTTGTGAAAGTTAAATTATTAAACAGCTATTCAAAACTAAATAATCAGATTTAAAATGAGTAATCATCAGACGAAACGGTCGTTTCGCCGCCAACCTTAAAAAAGGCAAAAACGACAGTAAGTATCTATTCTCTGCACACCTTCCAGCGAAAAAGCCGAAATTGACTATTTTCTAGCGCGCTTACGAAACTTCACATAATTATACAAAAAATACCATAGATTCGTCTCGGTGATTTCTTTCAAAGAAAAAAAATTGAGTACCTACACTGTTAAAAATAATAGTTCAACCTTTCACCACTTTTCTGGTTTAATCTAGCGAAGCTGAACGATTTCACCAGAAAAGTGGTTCAATTCAATTCGAGCTACTTTCTCGATAGACGAGTTTCACCAAAATTCCGGTGAAATGTATTATCCCATCATGCATTGCGCGGTTTTGCTGGCAATACAACATGGCCGAAACTTCGCACTCGTAGAACTCTTTTCGTGTTGTTGCTGTCGAACAACATATTTCAAATCAAAGGTAAGTTTTCTTTATTGCTTACTTTAATAATAGTTTTGTTTGCAAGTTCCATCTGTCTAATTCTGTCATTTTACTTAATTTAATAATGTGTAAACAACTAGGCCTATTTATCTGAAACTGACAGTTTTATAGTGCTTTAATATTTGGTAAACAATTGCTTTGTAGCTTGAAATATGTATTGTTACTTTGAAAGTTGCATAAGTCATAATATGTTTTCGATGTTAATAGTTTAGATGTTAAAGTATTCATACCTTTTACAGCTTCCAACTTTTAGATATTTTATCGAAACATTTTAGTAATGAATTTTGAAGCTAAACATATAAAAATTGGCTCACTTTATTTGTGAATGTTTGCATCGTATAAACAACAGCAAGATCAGTTTCATAATCGGTACGTTTTAAATACGATTTAAAATCTTGGGTACTTTTCCATTTCGCGGGCACAGGCGATAATGTCGCCAGAAATTATGCAATTGACGCCAAACAGAATATCCCCGCTGGTAACTTTTTACCGCCACATTTTGAAAACAAGACGCTACCATTTCTAAAATAAATTAATAAATATAATTTGCGTGGCGAGATTTGCAGCATTATCAACATTTTTTATGTGTATACTGTGCGTTGTCGCAAATAAAGTCTGCTTGGCGACATTTGAGCCTACGAAATGGAAAAGTACCAAATCTTAATGTTTACTCTTGCTAAAAATGTCAAATTGTGTGAACCATGTAATATAGTATTAATTTTCCTTACACTTGTTCTATATTTTTTTCAATTATACTCTCTGGAAAAATCAAAGATCTCGGAGGAGTGGAAAACACCCCCAACCCATATTTGGTACAAGGGCTCTAAACCGGATTTGTCCCTTGACCTCCTGTGTGACAGACGTACCCGGACTGTTCTATCAAGGCTTGCTAGCGGTCACATCAAGTGCCTCACTTTCAACGAGGGCAGGAAAATCTTCGCCACCTGCACCAAGTGCCAAAATCATCAGGCCTCTCCTGAGCACCTCTTGGATTGCATGGGACTCTCTAAGGAGGATCTCTTTAGTAATCTTCTCCTGGTCTTCTACTTCCTTTTAGTCAACGAACTCGTGGATCGTTGCCAGTGCCCTACCCATTAAGTTTACCGGAAGGTAGCTGTCAAGTCAACACTATACCAGCAGCATCGATGCCATCCAGGCATTGAGGGAGCGTTGTTGTGTTTCGGAATCCACATTAAGCTGTAGGTCCCGGCCTGATTAGCCGTCATTGTGTATAAAAATGGATCGTTGAGCGTACAAACAGACCAACCCTAAACTTCCTGTTTTGTATAAGCAGTTGGTGTTAGTAAGTATTAAGGAATAGTTTTAAAACAATACAAGTGTAAAAAATAATTCTTATGAATATAATAAGAATCGTAGATTTCGAAATAATGCAGATATTAATTTTAATGGTACTTGCGTATTAACACCACCACAGCTACAGATTAGGCGGTTTTTGACTGCCGCCAATCTACACCCAAAATTTTTGCGATAAATCATAAAATAAAACACTTAAATAACTGTGTGCGCGTGCGAACAACAAGAATGCTCTTTATTGGCGGCACTTAAAAACCGCCAAATCTGTAGCTGCAGTGGCTTTAATACGTAAGTACCATTTTAATTTACATTAAAGTCAATTTAACTTGAAGCTTTTGTAAACTTATTATTTAATACTTCTATATTAAATTACTGGCATGTATTGTCATATTTTTTTTCGTCAATAAGATAAAATTTGTGCCTGTTTAAAAACATTTACTCTTCCATTAGTCTGATACCAGATAAAAACCACCAGATTGTAGCGATAACTCATACAAAGTAACAACCTTCAAATCTATAATTCCTAAAATAAAGCGTTATGACAATATAGGCTTGCTTTCTAGGTACTGATCTATTAGACGGGTACCAACTAAAAATTGTCAAACTACAATGATAACTCATCCAAACTATCAATCTTCCAATAATTTATAACTTCTATAACAAACAGTTATAAAGTTTCTATAGCAACCTTATAACAAACCGTTCACATATAGGCTTGGTGATACATTTATGTGTCATTTAAATATGTAAACATTTAAGCTTGACGCCAACTGGTACCTGTCTAATGGAAGAATTCCGTTTCCTATTGTGCATGTGAAATATCCTATAGAAGTAAATTGACTTATACTACTACGTAACTAGCCTCCCTGATAGCTGTGGGGTTAGAGCTCTGGCCTTGCATGTCAAAGATGTCTGGTTCGAATCCTGGGTGTTCATTGTTCAGAATACACATTATGCTGTAGGTAATTAGCTGCCGTTGTGCATAAAAACAGGTCGTTGAGCTTACAAACCAACCAACTTCTACATAACTGAAAACTAATATCAAGTCGGTAAAAACAAACTGACAAATTTATTGTTTACATTTGTTAATTATGCTTCACACATATTTTTTTTTAATTTATCGAATTTCAATAAAATTACCAACAAAAAATGTTTTGCTGATAGAATTGTTGAATTTGTTTCCAGAAAAAATCACTACAAAACTACATATTTTAGAACAGCGATTCTCAACCACTGTGCCGCGGCACTTTTGTGTGCCGCCAAATTCTTGAAGTGTGCTGCCAAATTTTAGAAATGTATATTTGTAATTAATCCCTTAATAAACGTACTGTTGTTTTTGTAGTACATATATTATTTTATTTTACATTCCAAATTATTATCATAAACTATTTTACACATTGTGTAATAGGTGTATTACAGTGTATTATAGATAGTATAATAGGTAGGTAAAGTAAACAACTTTTAAACTTATCTTTTTCTTTGTGTGCAGCCAAATTTTGAAATCGTTAGAAGTGAGCCTCGACAAAACAAAGGTTGAGAATCACTGTTTTAGAAACTATAAACAAATCTTGAAACACAAACTTGTACAATCCTAATTTTGTATTAAATCTGAAGTATCATTTTCCTACCTACTTCTCCAAACTAATTACTGAATTTAGTTCTTTGATAACTTCTTGGTACATGTGTTATGAAACTAAACATCCATACTTTAAAAGTGTTGAACAAAGTGCTAAAAACTTATTAACTTGTCTTTGGTTACATAGCACTGGCACTATAATTCTTGTAGACATGTAGGACAGCAAGATACGACTAATTATGCCAAACCAAAGTTTATTGTGAAGATAATATAAGATTACCATGATTTCTATGTTTCGAAAGCACAAACTAATATGCTTAATATAAAAATGATAATGTGTTTTAAACTAATGAACTAGATGAATTAACATTTTTAAAATTGTGGTAATTATCAGTAAGTCTGAAGATTTTTTTGTCTATCGTATTTTCATGTTTAATACCATTTTACTTGCGGGGATTACTGATTATCAGAATGTATTGATATTTTACCTTGTAAACAGTTTGTCAATAAATATCTACTGTTTCTTTATAAGTACAATTGCAATAATATTGTAACTCTGAAGAATTCATTTTTTTAACACTAATGAATGTAAAGTTTTATGGTTTGGCAACAATGGCATATTTTTTTTTTTTTTTTTTTTTTTTTATAACTTGGCTGTTCTAATAAAAATGTGTTACTGCTCATTATTAAAGAATTTATAGTGTGTGATTTTTGTAAATTTTTTGTTTTTGTGCACAACTTGATAATTAGCCATTGAATAAGAATGTTATTTGTATTCTAGCAAGAAACTATTTTGTAAATAAGAATAATTTTTTTGGAAAAATGTGTATATATTGTGCTATTAATATAATATTAAAGCATTTGTCTGCTCTAATGTATAGAAAAAAATAGTGATTTATTGTTAATGTTATTTTTCTAAATGTAAAAACATTTCTATTGCAAAGCAGTTCTTAGTAAAAATGGTTTAATGTTGTTAATTTACAAATTAGTAAATAAACACTAAAAAATATGTTGTATTATGTGAAGGAATGAAAATTATTTAACTACAATAATTTACTTACTTATAGATTTGTGTTAAAAAAAAAATGAACCTATATAAATTTTATTATGTGATATCTCTAGTCGTAGAAAATTATTTGCTGCAGTTTTGGAAAGTCATGGATTTGTGACATTTTATTTTGGCAGAAACTGTCATTATTGGATTTTCAGTTGTGTACTCAATCCAATAACAGATAATTTAATTCCTCTGAATTAATAGTCCTTTTTCTTTTATGTTTGATTTTCTGCATTCTAGAAAGAAACTATTTTGTAAATAAAAGTTATTGGTGTGTTGAAGTAATGCTGTGTGTTAAATTATACTATTAATAAAAGTTACAAATATTATTTGCTGTAATGAACTCTGTTCTTTGCCAAACAATAATACTGATTTCGTATGGTAATGCTATTTTGTCTAAGTTAAAAAAATGATCTTTGCAAAGTAATTTTTAGTAAAAATGTTTTTATCTTTTGGTAAGAATTTATCTAATGGCAGTTCTAATGATAGTTGGTTTGTAAATAAATTTGGTTGGTTAATCTAAGGCAGCAATAAAACATTCAGTTAATAATAAAAGAAAATTTAAATGTCCCTTATTTTTTTATTTTTTTTTGGTATTCTAGAAAGAAACTATTTTGCAAATCAAATGTTCTGTGTGTGTTAAATTATACTATTAATAAAATTTTAAAATATTGTCTTTATTAAGAAAGTGAATTTATGGTAGTGCTAGTTTGAAATATGAAAAAATATCTATTGCAAAGCAGATTTGAGAAAATAACAGTCTAATGTTGATGATTAATAAATAGTTAACAGACACTGAAAAATACACAATTCTCCCTTTTAAATAAGCTTTTATAGATTTACATACTTTATCAAATCAACAAACTTAAAAACTCAGTAAAAAGTTGTAAAATCAAACTCCAAAAAGTAACGAAAACTAGATTAAGAAAATAGTGAAAGATAAATACAGAAACTGACGAAAGCTAAATGAAAAACTGGTAAAAGCTAACTACAAATAGTGGTGAAAGCTAAATCCAGAATAGTAGTGAAAGCTAAATCCAGAATAGTGGTGAAAGCAAAATCCAGAATAGTAGTGAAAACTAAATCCAGAAACTGGTGCAGGGAAAAACGTGAAATCTGGTTCAACCTTTCACCATGAATTTCGTATATGAAGTTGAACCACAAAAGTGGTATATCATTTCACCAAATAGTGATTGCAGCTACTATATTACCAGATTTCTGGTGAAACCTAGCACCAAATTTTTAACAGTGTAGGACAAAAGACAACGAAGAAAAAAAATACTGAAAATTCCAAAACGAAATAAAAAAACGAGTTCTAGCCCGATTTTGATGTAAAAATTTAGACAAACGTACAGCCCTAACTAATCTATAGATCTTTAAACGGATTGAATTATAGGATGCGGAATGTTTCAACTTAAAATCCTACGCTGGTTTGAACTTCATTAAATAATTCTTTCTATTTTTAATTAATTTAAAACCACTTTTTTTCATTTCATAATTTGGAGACAGATAAAAGCGATCAGCTTGTAATTGAGGTTCAGATATATATGCCAAAAGTTGCCAAACAGGTTTGCTATCATTTGGAAGTTAGTTTTTCCGACATGTTAGGCTTAAGTGAGTTTTAACGTAATGTTAAAGTATAGGAAAACGAATTGGACTATAATTATATGGCTTATAACATCTTTAAAATTTAAATAATTTAATTTTTGAAGAGACAGAAATAAAGAGAAATATTTGTTCTTTAAGTTGCATGTGTTATTTGAACTGTATGACAATTTAAAGAGAGTTAACTTTCAAAAACATTTTAATTTCGGGAAATCTCCATTGAAAAATGAAAACAATCACATTTTGTTGCAAGATACTATGGGCTAAATACAAAGTATAAATGTGGAGGTTATACGAGATGACGTCACAGTCAACTCATTACAGAGGACTAAATGAACCACGAATTGTGATTGGCTAATGGAATTTGCAAAAATGTCATTCGTTTTTAAAGATGTGTTGATTTTTAATTTCCGTTGTAAAATGAAATTGTAGAATCATATATCATCAAAATTGTAATTTCATAGTGAATTTTAAAATTGTTGTTAAGAAAATATTTTAAATTTTGTCAAATATCAATGGGTATTATGTGAACCAAAATAATGCTTGGTATAATAAAAATAATGTATACTGCAATATTTATTAGACTGTAAAAAACTTGTAATATTTATTTGTAACAATTTATTAGTATAAACTTTCAATGGGATGCACGCTCTGGCCTTGTAAGTTAAAGGTGCTGGATTTGATTCCTGTGTTAGGTGTGGATGTTCGTTGTGATTCGGAATCCACGTTAAGCTGTGGGTCCCGGACTGATTAGTCGTTATTATGCACCAAAATAGGTTGTTGTACTAACCAATCGAGCTGAAACTTGGCAGACAGGATCTTTGTCAATGGCAACGTATTTCTTTAAGTTTTGGGAGTTGAGTTGCCATACACAAGTTTCTAGTACTCGTTCGTGATAGATTTTGATGGTTACTGCCGTCCGCATTCAACCAATTTGTCAATTTTCAAGTAGATTTTGGCATGCAAGATATCATTGAACTCAACTTGAAGAATTATGAATATTCATGGTACCAGGTGTACCATAGGTGGTACTACTTCTGGTTTATCAATTTTGAAGATAAATATGGCATGTTGGGTGTCGTTAGGCTTGTATTGAAAAATTATAAATGTTTAAGGTACCAGGTATAGCATAGGTAGTACCACTTTCGGTTTATCAATTTCCAAGATAAATATGGCATGTTGGACTTTTGTTTTGATGAATTATGAATGTTTAAAGTACCAGGTATGCTATTGGTACCACTTTCGGTTTATCAATTTTAAAGATAATTATTGCATGTAAGGTATCGTCGAACTCAGTTTGAAGAATTATGAATATCCCTGGTACCAGGTTTACCATAGGGGATAAATAGAAAAACGATGAAACGGACAAATTCAAAAAAGAGAAGTCGTCAGTGTTTAAAAAAAAGTTATGATATCCCCCAAAAAAACACTTTTGAAAAGTAGAAGAACCACCAACCTCAAAAACACAAAAAACTTGCTAACAATAAAAAAATCATAAACATGATGAAAATTTTCAGCCACAAACACAGTGATATAAAAAATTGGCACACCTCTGATTAGAACTCTCGGTTGTGACTCGCTTACGAATGTATGCTTACTTAATTTATTTTTAACATTTAAGTTCCGCTCCCATAAAAATTTACGCTGCTTGAGTTTGGCGTCCGTCTTAATTACTAACCTTTAAAACCCCCCCACACATAAAAACTTTCCAAAATGTATGTATCAACCAAACAAAAGCTTACCAGAAACACTTTAGTTTCCTACTTAAAAATTCTTAATAACGATTCAAATGCAAGCGTGTGAGCACAGTTTCTCTCTACTATTTTGAAAATTACACGAGCATGAATATTTACACCACTTTGTATTTCCTACCCATCCAAATGAAATCATAAACTCGAATATTCGTGCAATTATCCATAAATTAGTTTAAACGCATGCATTGTTAATATTCCTATGACGGGCGCCAACCTCAAGCAGCGTAAATTTTTATGGGAGCGGAACTTAAATCACTGTTAAAAATTTTGTTCCACCTTGCACCAAAAATTGGTTCCCATTTAGCTGCCACCAACATTTGGTGCTTAGTTTCACGATTTAATGGTGCAACCTCGGACCGTAAGCACCACTAAAACGCGAAACTAAGCACCAAATGTTGGTGGCAGCTAAATGGAAACCAAATTTTGGTGCAAGGTGGACACATTTTTTTAACAGTGATGTTAAAAATAAATTAAGTAAGCATACATTCGTAAGCGAGTCACAACCGAGAGTTGTAATCAGAGGTTGGCCATTTTTTTATATCACTGTGTTTGTGGCTGAAAATTTTCATCATGTTTATGATTTTTATTGTAAGAAAGTTTTTTGTGTTTTTGAGGTTGGTGATTCTTCTACTTTTCAAAAGTGTTTTTTTGGGGGATAGGGCAATTCTCTGCTGTACGCATAAGACATTTTTGCACTTTTTTTCTACTGGCAAACAAATTAAAATTCTAAAACTATGATGAATCTAGTAGTTACGTTTTTGTTTTATACATCTCTAGTTGGTGGAAAAGTTATAATGAAAAATAATTATTTTTACTAGGTCAAACATACATTTATTAGTCACCAACCCACGGGACACGTACATGTCCCGTGCGTCAGTGGCTACTATACAAATACATATTTGACTTAGTCAAATTCCTTTTTCCGCATAACTTTGTCACCAAGATGTATTATATAAAATTTAAACATAAGAATTATATAATTAAGATGAATCTAATAGTTGTCTGTTTACGTGTAGAAAAAAAGAGCCAAATGTCCCCTGCTTCATCCAGAGCATTACCCCATATACATAGATACATAAGTAACTATAACTATACAGATGAATAACTTTTATGGATACATAAGTATTATTCCTCGGATTTCTCTCAGAATGGCTCAAGTTTTGTGTCACAAAACACAACCAATCAACCAACTCTCTGAATGGCAAACTAACCATATATGTTGACATTTTGTTTGGTTACAAAGCTCTCAATAGGAAATTCTTGCTTAGAGGTGTTTCAATGAGGCAAATTTAAGATTTAATTTATAAATACAATAACAAAATTATTGAACAAGAAAATTTACTTTATGAGCTTGAATCAGAACTAATGATTCATATTTTATTAACAAACAGCAATTTGAAAGCACATATATGTTTATGGTAAGCTTTAAAAAATGATGAACATCAGAAGATAGTAATTGAATCCAAATAAGCACGGCAGAACTGAATAATTTACTTTAATATCATCTATTAAATATACACCTAAAGTAGAATCGTCATTTAAACTTTAAATATCACCTCAATACATTTCAGGTGGGATTGAAATGTTAAAAATAGTCTATGAAATTGCTTTAAACTGACTTTAAGTATATATATATATATATATATATATATATATATATATATATATATATATATATATATATATATATATATATATATATATATATATAAAAAAAAAATTAAATTACAATGAATTGTCAAAATTATGGTTTTTGATAACAAAAGTGACGTTGGTCGAGTTACTTTCCATGATGCCCCAAAATATTGCTATTTCAGTTCTTTTCATTTCCTTCAAGGTGGGGAGGTAATTCCTTCTTTTTAAATGCACTTAAAAGCAACCGTTGAAAGATAGCGCATTGAAGATATCACATCCATGACTATATTTCCCATGTGACAATCTGGACAAATCTCGGTTTACGAGGCTGTTAGATTTGACTTGACTGCACATAGGTGGCGCTAGCCATCACTTGCTTCGTTCAATTCCGCCTTTTGTTTGTAGCTCTTCACTGTCGAATTGGAGGAGAAAAGATGTTCTTACGAGATCATATCAAATGTTATCTGTGCACAACCGTGCAAACTTTTATTATTATGTTGTTTTGGATAGAAATTGCTTTTGATTTTGTAGACATTTTTCTATGTCATTCTATTTGCATAAGACAAGTTTGTAAACAAACAAAATCAATTTCAATTCATTCATTTTCAGAAGTAAGAATTCATAATTATAAAGCTCTATTCTCCCTGCATATATAAGTTTGTAGAACAGCAAACGCAAATTGGTAAGAAAACAAAAGCAAAATTAGACAACTTTGTTGATTGACAGCTTAAATTGATTTATTTTCAAAAGTCAGAATTCATATATTTTAAGCCAATTCCTTGTTCAGAATTTTACAAAGATAATGATTAGATATCGTTTCTTTAAAATTACACGCTATATATAGGCAATTAAATGAAAGATTTAGTAGTTTTTAATGAAATAGATAAAAAATGATTGCCAAACATTCCGATTTCTTGCACATCGTTTTTAAATAAAAACAAACATTTTAATAAGAACTTAAATTTCTATCCGAGGAAGTTTTTTATTACAAAATAAGTAAAAATATTTGTATGGAGATGTAAAATGCTTTGGAAAATGTTTTCATACAAAACGTAATAACTTAATCTTACAAATCATAGATTAGATATGCACTTTTGCCTAAACACCATTGATTTATTCCATGATCTCAAATAAAAGTAACTATGATCAATGTAGCCAAAAATTAAATCTCAAAGAAGGTTTTTTTTTTTTTTTTTTTTGTAAAAAATAAGACTGTTTCAGGATAAAATTCAGTTATGGTATGCATAGAAAGTAAGATATACATTTCCACCCAAAGTCATATGACAGGATATGAAGACATATTTACGCAATTTGCAAGTGTATTTAGGAACGTATCAGTTATCCTTAAAAATTGGAAGATATAAATGTGGTAAAAAAATCATTTCACTTGATTTCTAACACTGATGAAAAAGTTACATTTTCATTTGTTTCCTATAAAATTATCATTTCATACAGATTTATCTTTTCGTACCAAAAGATATTCATTAACACAAATATTCTACTCCAAATATATATAATTATTTTGATCATTTTATATTTACTCTGTATGAATGTATATTCATATTCTCAGATAGACAACAAAGGAGTCAAATGATAAAAGCACTTATTTAAAGTCTGAAAACGAAAATATATGAAACACTTCACAATTTGTCATTGATACATTCATTCATTTTGTATGAATTATAGAATATCTATAAAATAAAACATTGTAGGTACAAAAGTTGAAAAAATGTAGAAATGGCAAAATAATAATCAAATCTCAGCATTTAAATCATCTTTCTTTTGTAAATAACTTCATCTTAATGTTATAGCTCCCATTGGCTTCGTTTCATGCTATCTGAATGCATGAATTGATTTTTATTCACGTCTAAAGAATAAAAAATGCTTCTTTTGAATGTTCTTTTTTGTTGTAGTCTCATGCTGACACTGTGAAATGAGACTCCCTTCTACTGCAGTGTGTCCAAATAGAAATCGAGACTCCAGGAAAGAAATATTTGAGGCGAGCGGAGAAATTCTCTATTTGCCATTTTCACAGCACATTCAAAATACTCGCTGCTATGAGGGTGAATATTTTATTTCCGTCTCCACGTACTTCGCATTTTACTTTAACCGGAATATTTGAATAAGAGCAGGTGGGTGGATCGTATTCATTTCAACTCACTTGTTGGAAGAACATGAAATGCATATCTTTTCGAAACAAAACTCCCGTCAAAGAAAAAAGGAGGATTATCCAGACGAAAGGCTACATTTCCATGCAAAGTCAACGGTTCTTACTTTTGGGAACATTTTCATGGATCATAATGTATGAAAGTGATGAGTATTTCTTGCTGCAGGCATTTTTCTTATCGATATGGATTCAAAGTCAACTCTGCTTTCCTTAGCACCCTTCAGTATTTGAAAAATTCACAATTTCGTTACTTGACGCGCTTGGATTGTATTCTAATAGAGAATAGTTGAGTTGGGTATGCTATTCAATGTTATTTTATCATTCTTCAAAGAGAACGTATTATTTCAATTACGAAGGTACTTATTTTGCAAAATAACTTTTTAATGAAACTCACATTTTAAATTAGCTTCATATTTTAAGTCAGCTTATGTGATCCATAATTGTTGAAATTAATGTCGAATGTACAGTCAAATGGGAGGGAGGGTCTTTCTGACACATTTTTTAAAGTTTTTTTATTTAATATACACCTTATTATTTGAAGTATTTGATTCGAGACTGAACTTGAGGTAGATATACATCTCAATTTCCAGTTCATACGTTTAAAAATAATCTAAGTTGTGTATTAATTTTTGACGTTAAAACGAATCAACATAAGAAAAACATCGATTGCTATTCAATTTCTTGAATAATACAGCAATCTAAAATAAAACTTTAATTTTGTCAATAGATGAAGTTTATCTGAACTTTTCAAACGGATGTAAAAAAAAACATGCACACGTTATAACTCATATAAGGTTTACTTGGTAATCATATACACTATTTGAATATGATCGTCTGGAAAGGAGGTTATATTTTATTTACTCAATTGGTGTGTGCTAAAAATTGACAGGCACCCCATATATCTAAAAAGTCACAAAGTCACCTCGCTAAAGCACTAACTCATCCTGTTTGACGGTAGTAAGTGAACAAACAATACGACAATGAAACAAGAATAACGATTCTTTACAGACAGAAAATAGAATCTCTAGATTTAACTGTCTACCAATGTCGTAGACAAAGATGTCAAAATTAATAAAATTTCACACTGAATAAAAAATCCCTTTTCGTAAATCACTATTAAAATAGTGTTTTCTCATCTATTGATACAATATTGACCTAAATAATGTAGATAAATCAATCTTGGTTTTATTTTCGGCGTTCAACAGGAAACGCCTTTTTATCAAAATCTGTTAAATTCAAATGCTCTGTTGTTGTTACTACTGGAGTTTGTGTGAGATCTAATTACGAAATGCTTCGTCCAGTGTATACCTTTGACCCCCGAGAGCAACTCGCTGATTTCGAATGGACCAGTGAATCCGGTTTTTTAGCCCCTCCCCCCTTTGAATCCCTTGCAAAGGTAGCAAAAGGCCAGTATTGATCGGATCCGCTCATTAGGCAACTGCTCATTGCGTCCGCCAAAACGGATCGATACTTTTTTTCCCTCATCCCAAAGGGGTAAATCCACAACATTTTCTTGGACACTCTACGAATAAAAATCAGTGCTACTTTTTGGCAAAATTATCATTTAAGGCCGTCACTTTCAAACAAATCTCAAGGAAGAAATTCAATCGAAATAGGAAACTTTTTTAGGCATATTTACTTCGATAGTTTCAAAGCGATATTTTATAAGGAAAAAAATTATAAATCAAAATGTAAGTATGTAATTTTCACATTATAAGGCGTAAATTAATGCAGAGTGGCGAGACAGGAAACAGTCCTTTTTAGGCAGTCTAACACATTTATTTAGTTATAAGTTGCTCGAGAGAGAAGTTGCGAATTTCATGTGATCCCAGTAAGATATATCAAAAGAATGAATACGCTTCGTGCGACTCACTGGAAACTATCAATGTATTAAACCGTGGTAATTGAGCTGAGCTTAGCAGAAATTATAACACCAAGGGTGTGTGAAGTATAAAACCATCTGACGTAAGAGCGAGCATTACTAAATATTAATTATGGGACACTCTTGAGAAAATGCTGGCGTCGACAGTTATTGAATGAACGAGTGAAAGAATTGAAAACAAGAATACGTCTTTTGAAAAGATAGAATAACTTTAAGTCAATTCTAAAAAGAGATAATTTTTACAAGTATATGTATGATACATTAAATTTTTACAATCGTAAAAAATAAGTTTACTCTATTTAAATAACATTAATTAGCGTCGCAAAATTCTGATTATGTTTAATAAGAAAGTTAGCTTTGGAAGAAAACAGAAGAGCAAACAATGCATGCCCAATCCATTTTCGTTCTTTTGATCTGCGTGATCACACTAATGGAACCCACTCTTTGGTAACATCAAAGGAAAAGCTTAAGGAATAATTCTTCCAATCGGGTAATTCATTCCAATTGGCTCTCGAGGGATATTTCCACTAGTTGAGAACCTCTGGACTAAATTTTTCATTTCTGAAATACTTTTTTAATATCTACTTTATTTACACTGAATTAACAACAAAAGCATTTTTCCATCCAAAGGATTTATCCAATTCAGACAGTTAATAATGTTACACAACACTCATTTATGAAATAAAAACTCATTAGATGTATATAGTTAATTATAAATCTAATGAGAGGAAGGACTGAATAATTATACTTTCGTGATGCTTCAGAAATAAACATTACTTTGAACATTTCGTAAGAGAGATGGGAAGGACAGAGATCAAATCTCTCAATGAATGCTCTTATAATTTATCTTCGTTTGCATTAGGTTTGTCATTTGCAAGAGCTGCATGAAAACTAGAATGAATAACAACATCTGTATCTTTTACGCTAGTGCAACATAAATCTAAAAGTCAGGCTGCCATTTTATTTGGATTGAGAACAATGAGTAGAATATTTTTGTAAATATTCTTACAAAAATAATCTAATACTACAAAAATTCTTTTGAAAGTAAAATATGTTAACCAACTCAGAAATATTAAAAAATATGATTTCAGTTTTAAAAAAATTTAAAAATTTGTGCTTGATCCATGGAAACTGTTTAAAATGTCCAAAATTTATACGGGTATTAATATAAAATACCCTTCAAATTTTAAAATAAGTACTTTTCAAAAAATGCAGATTATTGTGCAAAAAATACACATTTCCTCCTCCGGGATGAAATTCCAATCACTGGTACTTCTCCATTCTAATTTGATGAATGGTTGTAGTAACTATATTATTGTTCATCGGTTGAACATACAGATGGTTATCAAAGTAATGAAAACACCGGTGATAAAAAGTGACATTTCAGAAAGCGCTTCATAAGCCTTAAAATATAATCCTAGCTACCAGATTTTTTCAAATATAAAAAGTATTCTACATCATGGAACGTATAAGAGAGGTAGCTTTAGTGATGTTTAATACGTCTTGGTTTTTTTTCAAAAGCGTAAAATGTCAGACTTTCAAAGAGGATAAAAGCTCGACTAGCTGAAACAGTTGTGACCGAAACATTCCAGCTTTTAGGCGTTCTAGAGGTCATGACAGCGTACACACAACGTGGAAAGACAAGCTCGGTAAAGCGAAATATTGGACTGTAGAGGAAGCTGAGTGAAAGAGAGCTGAACGAATTATAATGACTAAAAAGAAATGAATCCTCTAAAAACAATTCAGCACTTGTGTGATTCGATTCCCAGGTGACTCCAAGCTGTATTACATGCCAACGTCATATTAGTAAACAATGGTGTAGTGTAAAATAAAAAGGTGTGGGAACGTTATGTCGCGTCGTTACAATAAGAGAACACTTTTTTTTTCTCTGGGAAGAGGGGGGGGGGGGGGAAATACAACTAAGAATAAATAACTTTATTAATACTACTTTAAGGATATCAAAGCAGATTATGAACACCTTAAAATTTAAAAGAAAAAAATTGTGTTTAGACTTTTTTAATTTAAATAATTTTTTAAACTATTATGTTATATGGATTTTTGAACAATTTGCTTTGCACAATCCCTTTTAACAGATTATTTAACACTTTATAAATGGATTATAAGACATTTTCAAATATATTACTGACACAATACCTACAAAACATTTTAAACAAACTATTTACATAATTTTTTTAACAATTTTCATTCAGAAAAATGTCCGTGAGGGATCGAGTTTCTATTCAGAGGCATTTGACTTAGAGCTCCCTCTAATAGGTTCATCACCTGATCAGTGTTTTCGAGGCCTAGATTTAGCATAATCATCTGACTCCCAGAATTTCAGAGATGCTTTAACCTTAACGTGCAAAGGGTTCGGATAAGCACTCAGTCGATTTAAAATTTCTTGATAAAATATTAATTTGTGTAGCATCCCAATCATTTCTAATTTTAAGAGGGATAACCAAATGTAGATCCATCGGGAATAACTTCCTCTCCTAATCGTCACCTATTCATTTTGTGTTAATTTTTTTAAATTTCTGAAAACAGATTTTGCTTAAAGAATGTCTCCTACAATTTTGGAATAAACTCTCAAATAATTGTAAATGTAAGCTTTCCCCATTTCCAAATTGAAAAATAATTTACTTCTAATTATAAAAATAAAAATCCTTTGAATTGCTTTCCTACTATTTCACAGCCCAATTTTGAAGTTTATATACTCATTTACAAAACCATTAGATATTTTTAAATTAAGGAAAATGAAATATATAACATCAACAAATGTGAATACCTTCACTTTTTGGGAAAGACAGACTCATTAGCATGGGTGCCGGTGACATTGTTTGTAGAAGGTTGTAAGGGGGAAAACAAATTCGATTTTTCAAAATATTTTGCTTCTCACAATGACGTACATAAAATCTCTTAGGCACACCAGTTTATTTTTTCCTGTGAATTTTGTCTTTTTCTCTACTTTAATAAAAACTTAAGCAACTAGGGGAATGCCAAGCATCCTCCCATGCACCTTCCTGACGACAACCGATACCAGTATTTTTACTATTGAATTAAAGTAAGTAATAGTTAAAAACCAATACTGTTTTGAATGTATTTTGTCTTGTTCAAACAATGCATGAATTTGATTTTCCCAAGAACTGGCAGACCAATATAAATGCATAATTTCTTGATCTCAAAACACTCTAAAAGCTCATACAAAATATCAACATTTTACACTTACCTAACTGGATTGTTAGCGCCCAAGCAGTTTATTCCGTCAGAATCGTAGGTTTACTTCGCTTTTTTGGATTGTCCAAAAAATATATATTTTTTTATCATTAGTTTTATCCTCTTGAACTAATTCATTTCTTAGGTACGAAGCTAGGTTTATAAATAAATTATTAAGTGGGAGATATATATAAAAAAAAAAAAAAATTAAAAAAAAAAAAAAATTAAAAAAAAAAAAAAAAAAAAAAACGTTAATCACTTTTGTTAACAAATCGGTTAGCGTTCCCGTTAAAATTAGAGGAGAAGAGATATTCTTCAAGGAAAACACGCAAAGAACTGCATGTGCCAGACCACAGTTTTGTTCTTTAAAAATGGAGATAGTTGGCGTCAATTTGTGTATGGAAGTTTTAGTCAGTATTAATGAAGAACCATACAAATTTGACGGCTGGAATTCATCCACAAATACAGATCATTCGTTGAAGAAAACACATTGGATGGATCTTAGTTAGATGTAAACCTACGTCAGTTAATTTCTAAAGAAGCATAGAAACATTGAAGAAGAGGATGGGGTGGGAGTTTATTGCATGTATAGGACAGTTGGTTGAATGGCCATGTGCGGGTTACCACGCCACTTTCAAGTGTTTTGCAAATACTTGAACTTGTCGGTTCAGCTATGAATTTGTTAATCGAAAACGAAAGCATAATAGTTCTCATGAAATAACTTTTTCATTTTCTTACCTGACTTTCCGTTAAGTGTCATGTAAAGAAGAAAAAATGCAAAAAAAATTACAAATTTTTAAAAATTTTAGGTGAGGGAACGCCGTTCTTCCTTCAAAAAAAGTAAAGGATCGCCATTCCCACGCTTTCCCGCACCACTACACCCCTGTTAGTAAATCGGGACTCCTTATGAATTTAGGGTGTTTCTATTATGTTGATAAGCACCTGGGTGTAGACGAGTTCTTTATTTTTAAATAACAAATGGTATTCATTGAAAAAACTTACTTTGTACATAATTAGAAAGGTGCGTGCTTTATCTTTGATATACCTTAAAATGAAGTTGAAACTAAGGGAAATAATGGTTAACTGGTCGTCAAGCGGCAGCGTGACAGCGAATTAAGACTAAACGTTTTGACAAGCTCCAAGAGTTTTTATATCTTTACTTTATGTTTTCTCAAAATCACTTCCAAGTGACATAAAACATTCATATTCCTCAAAGCAGTGAAGAGTGTTACTATATTTAAAAAAATGAAAGTTGCATTTAAGGAGAAACAAGAGTCCTGGACAAACAAATCAGTCGTATTTTCATTCAATTTATAAGGTCCCCTAAAGTATTTAAAAGGCAGTATTTTTTATTTATTTTTTGACATACTCAATAATAAAGTATTTGTTATAATTATTACATATCCAATTTTTATTTTATGTATAATTTAAGTAATAAGGGTATATTTTAAAATAACTATATGGACACTTTTGGTTAGGTGGACATTTCTCAAATTCCATTGATTATTTTAGTTTAATATTTTCCATGATAATGAAAACGCATAAGATCTAGTAGAGAAGCTAAAATATTTATCAAATTAGAAAAAATAAATATTTTATGCGATATTTTATGTTGTGAAAAAAGAAATTTTTTGTAAATGCAAAATATATTATTTCTTTAAATATAATTTTAAAAGTATACTAGGTAAAAATAAATGGGTGACTGTTTGAAATAAAGAGTTTAGTTGCATTTGGTAAAGTTTGTATGCAAATTTATTGTATATTTATTCTGACAAGTGTACCTAACTAAAGATTAGAATATAATAAATTTAATATTCTAGGCCAACTATCAGAGTAACAATCATTTCAAATATGTTATTATTTACTAAGTCAAAAAATAAATTAAAAATAGTGCATTTTAAATAATTTCGAGCACTCTGAAGTTGAATGAAAATACGACTGATTTGGTTGTCTCCTTTTAAAAGAATCGAATATCAACTGCCATTCTAGGTAACTCTTTAATAAGGCACCCAATTTTGTTGAGACACTGCGTTTTCATTTTTCAGATATCATTTGAAAAGAAAGGAGCTTTGATCAGGAAATGAGAGATCACAAAAGAAAATTTGATACCATTTGTTAGCAATTTGAACGTCAAATTTATAGCAGTGAGATCTAAAGCAATCTACTTCAACATATAAAGTATTGATTTAATACAGTTGGAATGATTTGTGTAAAAATGGAGCCATAATGCAAAATAATGGCGCATTAGAAAATGTGTCGAAACAAAGATTTTTGTAGATGTCCCGTTTTGAAGCTCATTTATCTCGAATATTTATTAATAACAGTGTTCGTAGTCGAGAGTAATTAAAGACTAATGGGACTGGATGGAGAGTTCAATGTGAAAATGAATTTTGCTCAAGTATGGAACAGATGGTGCTAATTAATTGTAATGAACAGATGCGCATTCACCATTTAGAAACGGGGCTCCCCTCGCACACAGGATTAACAAATTAAGTAATAAATGACATTACCTACTCAAATGTCCCATTAAAATAACCAGGAGTACTTAACGAGGAGATTCGAGAAACTTGTTACGAGACTCAGATTTCAAAACAGGAAAATGACTCTTGATACGCGGTCAATACATCAAACTGCATTTGACAATCTTCTGTATATTAATGCATAATCCAACGGAAGGGAATTTATAGATTTTTTTTAAATGACGATTGTTCTTGTTTGTTGAGTAGCACTGTGGTAGCAGTTTTAGATCACATTCATTGTGTGATATTTAAAAACAGGGAAAGGACGTCTGAAACAGTCAATACATCAAACTGCATTCGACAATCTTCTGTCTACTAATACATAATCCAACAAAAGGGAATTTATAGATTTTTCTTAAATAACGATTGATATGTATTTTAAGTAACACTGTAGTAGCATTTTTAAACCATGTTCATTGTGTCATATTTAAAAACAAGGAAGTGATGCCTGATACGATATCAAACTGCATTCGACAATCTTTTGTCTACTAATACATAATCCAACGGAAGGGAATTGATAGATTTTTCACAAATAACGATTGTTCTTGTTTGTTAAGTAACACTGTGGTAGTATTTGTAAACCATATTCATTATGTAAGTCCATTCTGTGTGAAATAATGATAAAATTCTGAAATTAAAAAAATAATAGAGATTTCTCGTGCTGAAATAAAATAACAGTAATTTCGGTTGTTGAATCCAAAGTACAGATAAAGAGTTATCGCTATGATCCTTTTACGATGAAATGAAACTGAAAGTTTGTGTAAAAACAATGATAATTACTTAGTCTTTCACGACTAAAAAAGAATGCACGATACCAACTGAAATTAATATGACTGTATTTGCTGTTGCAGATGTTATTTGTTATGATCCTCCTGTAATGAAATAAAATGGAAAGTGAGTCGGAAAATAAATATTTCCTTCCCTAAAAATGGTAACTAATGAGGATCCAAATAAATGTAATTCACCACATAAAGATACTGAAAATCGAAATATTTTTCACAGAAAGACAATTCTAGTAAAATCTTAGGCACACTCTTAGATTTGGAAAATAACACAAACACTATGAAGCAAATTTAAAATATTTTTTCAGAAATACTGTTGAATTTCATTACACTGCCGATTCCACACATTTTTTACTAATTGTTTTTATGATGATGCATTTTGATACCAGCTTTTAGACAATTTTCAGAGAGAAGATATTAACTGATTTGGATTCAATTTCGAATAATTAATATTTTTGCAACCTCTGCGGAATGCTTAGAAAAAGGGTTTTACCCAAATAAGCAATACACTTCTGCTTGCATTAATGTTATGTTTCATCCACGTCATAAACGAATTGTGTAAACTATCCGGTAAACATATTATATTCCAATGTATATTTTTACTACATTTCTTTACGTAACTATACACAACATTTCTATGTGTATAGAAATGATGTACGTTACATAACCTTATAACGTACATCAGGTAAGAGACTCATAGACAATCAAAAGAGAAGACATTTTTATATAAATTCAGAAAATAAGTCAGAAAATATTTAAAGTGAAATTACCTAGTGTTTTACTCCATAGTATAACAGGGAAGCCAGGAGAAAATCCAAATGTTTCACAAAACAAAATTATGAGTTCGTAAAATATTTTTCGGTACACAATAACAGATAATCCATATGAGTTACGAAATTATGCATGATGTTTTGGATGATTGCGCCTGAAAAGAAACAGAAGCAATATTTATTCCTTTGATGTGTCATATTAAGACTAGACTGAAAGACTGGGTTGGAATGCTTCGCACTCACCTCTCATTTATAGATGTCACGGCACTTAAAAAATCGATATCATGAAATTTCTGATGTTGGAAAACCCAGACTGAAGGAAAGCAATACTTTACAAAATTGATAAAATGCCTTTAAAAATGGAAATGAACAAACCAAGGTTATGTTCCTAAAACAGTTGTAGATAATTTTTTGAAATTAAGAGTATAGTATGTGTAGAAACATACATTTTCTTGAAGACATCTTCCATTTAGATGAGCTACTAAATGTGGTGGTGTTATTAAATGCATCTAGGGCTAAACGCTGGATGTAATACGCATAAACACATCGCAATAATTTTACACATAAACCTTTCCAGGAGCTCTTTCAAGAAGATTCCCAATATCTGATCTCGATTAGGGTTAAACCTGGAAAACTCCAGACAGAACAGCGATAAATGTTGGTGATTGTCTCTCCAAACCATTTACAAAATTTCAACGTCTCGTAACACACTATGTTTCTCATATCTGATCCTAGACAGACACCGTACCTCCCCTCAAAAAGTAGGACAGCAGTATTGGCCAACTTCGAGAACAGAACCCCTGTTTCTTAAAAAGTAAACATGCCAAAACCATCACCAAACATATTTTTACCCTTCCGTCCTTTCTTATTACACTATATTTTAATTTTAAAACAACTCTGCATCAAAAATTCAAAACTTCCTGTATATTTTACACAGCACTGGGCGAAATTTACCAAGATCCGCAGCAATACCCAGTCTACAATGGTCCACATCGGGATTGGCCAGTGATGAGTGATATTGGCCAGCTTATTTGTGTTATTGGGGTCTAAAATATAATGGGGTAAACATCTTAAGGATTGAATTAATTTCTTGAAAAGCACCAGTAATATAAGTAAATTCATTTAAATTTATAACTTCTCACTAGCATTTTTCAATGTTATTGGAGTTAATCTAGATTTATTCAATATTTACATGTAATGCAAGAATTGAAATCCAGAAATTTAAAAATCATCGCTGAAAGGAATAACTTTCCTATCTGAACGCAAAGGAGTAACAAAACCAAGGTTCTAAATAATCAAGCTAGTATCATGCTTGCACACTTCAAGTGTATGCCGATTATTTAATACTAATTTCTTTCAAATAGTTATGATTTGATTGGTCAAATCCATGAATACAGCACAATCATTGACCTAAAACACTTTTCTTTGAAAAATGTCGCATATTTCAAATATTGATAGTATACTAGTATATCTGTTTTATAATACATTACCATTTTTAGTGTTCCAGTTCTCTATCGATAATGCACCTAAACATTAACAATTGAATAATGAAAATAATGGAGTTATTTACCTGATGAATACGGCAAAGGAAAAAATTAACTCAAAGATATATTATTATTCTCTTACGTGGAATATTAAGGTATAGTAAAATTATCACACCGCACTTGTTGTGAAAACTTTACTTAGAATGGTTTAGGCTGAATATTTTCCCTCCTTAACATGATATCTTATTTTAATACAGATACCTATTGTATTTAGTTGGAGAGTTAATAGAAACTTTCGCCCTTCACTGAGGTCTCACTTTCTCTTCAGAAAAACTAAGTTTCTCATCTATAAAACTATTATTGTGCAAATCCTAATGTATAGTTTGGAGACTTGGTCTTTGACAAATATTGGAGAACACAGAATTGCAGTTTTTGAGAGAAAGGTTTTTAGAAGTATCCTTGGTGGTGTCAAAGAAAATGATGTATGGCGAACACATTTTAATTCGGAAATTTATAGATTATTTAAAGTCCGATATCATTAACATTAAAAGTTTTAAAATTAAAAAAAAAATGAACTGGGCTTCTCATATTGCTAGAATGGAGGAAAATAATCCAATAAAGAATATTTGTGTCGCCTTTCAAGAGTAGGAAAAGAGGAAGGCCAAAATAGCAATGGCTCGACTATGTTGAATCGGATTTTAAAGCAATCGGAGTGAAGGACTGGCAAACCAGGTCGATAAATAAGGTGTCCTGGAGAAATATTCAACCGGAGGCCCATCCAGGGCTGTAGTGCCAAATATGACGATGATGTGAATTGAAACTACATTTGCTTAAATTTGAGTAATCTACCACAATTGGAAAACGGTTATTTTTCAGATTGAAGCTAATCGAAATATTACATTTCTACAATTTACTTGAAGATGTGTTTGGTTAGTCTCTTAAAAGAGGGCTAATTCTCTTTCGCCGCTGATCAAGTGTCTCAAACGTAACGTTGCTTGGCAACAGTGACTTCTAATTGGATATTCATAAAGAAGCTTCGAGACAAAAAACATTCGATTGGAAAACTTGTCTTTATGCGTTCCACGTGTTTCAAAATTTATTCTTGGCTAAATTGTTCCAGTTGGTATCTCTAGTCATTGTTTAAAACATCCGATTACATTGTCATTGGTGTAATCGTATGAAGTGTCATGTGATATTCGGCGTGGATTAAAAAAGTAGCCTGGTTTTAAAAGTATCACAGTTATTTTAGAAGAATACTCGTATCAGCCAACTTACAATCGACATAAAATCGGCACAAATATCACAAGTGTCATATATGTATATGTATTAACTTGTAATGAATACACTTCATTGTAGGATTTTCCATTCAATTTAAAACTTTCAATAGAAAGAATGAATTAAAACCTCTGATATTTAGATATCTAAATTTAAAGTATTTTGTAACTGAAAATATTTAATAGATAGGTATGTTATTAACTTTTGCATCTTTTCACTCGATTCGAAAATTAAAAAAAAAAATTCTATTAAATTAATTCAGAAACTTTCTTGATAACTGCATAGTTACGTTTTACTTAACTGTCAATTATTAGTTACTTAACTGATAAAAAAAAAAGTGTCATAAAAGTAGTTCCAGAACGAAAAAATTGCTACTAAAATGCATAAATTTGTTTTCGAAAGAAATTCAAAGCTATAGTTTAACAGGATTTTTCGAATATTTTAAGAAAACAGATTCTAAAAAATCTTTGTTTTGATTGCACAATTCTAAATGACTCGTTGTTGATGACAATCAATTTTTCACCGAGTTCATTCAAGAGACTGATTTTTCCAGAAGTTCAAATAGTTGATTCTATTGTAAATTTGCTTTAGATATATTTGTGTATGAGGAGGAGGGGATCGAAGTTATCTTGGTACTTATAAAGGGGCAAAAATTGGCAATTTTAAAGTAGGATTTGCGTAACAAATAAGCTTTTACTGAGCAAAGTGATTTTTTGCTTGTGTATCTGTATATTAAATTATATAACAAAAAAAAAGAAGTTTTAAATGTAAATACTTTATTGCCAAATTTTATGTGCAGTTGCAACTTCTTGAGCTCAAACCGAGTTTTCATAGTATTTGACCACTAAGAACAAAAGATCCATTCTGAACTATTTACTAACTTCTTTTCCTCCCCCAAAATTTGATTCAATACATTGTCATCTACAACGAGTCAATGATCTACGAAAGCTGATAAGCCTGAGTATAAGTGATAAAAACACAAATATTTGATTTATTTTGATGAAAACAACGTTGTCAATTCGAAAGAGTTTCGCCAATGAGCAGTTACAATTATTTCACTTATAGCGTTGCTACGCAATACAAAATTGAATTGACTGGACTTCATTGCATAGTGGATTTATGCATTCACGTTCAATTATCTTTTATTTATTTTGATTAAAACAATTTTGGCAATAGGAAAGAGTTTCAAAAAGGATCGGTTAAATGGAATTTATTAGTATTCGAAAGCTGTTATAGAAGTGTGAGTAAAAGTGATTTTTTAGTGAGAGTTGCAGCTCCGAAATTTGATAGAATGCATTGTCATCGACATCGAATCTAACTGTCAAGTTTCAGACCGATTAGATTACGGCAAGTGGGTAAATTAGGCCTCCGCAGATTTGGCTGTTATCGACACACGCACGCACACAAAATCGAAGTTTATATAAAGGATTTAAAAAAAGTTAGAATTTCAATTTTCCCAAACGTGTTAAGATCCACACAGGTACCGAGTTGATTGGTTGGTTTATACGCTCAACGACCCATTTTTATGCTCAATAACGGATTCCGAACCACAACAAACATTCGTAATTAACCCAGTATTCGAACCCGGGTACTCGGGCATGCATGCGAGGTGTTCCGAGCCTTCCAAGCACGCGACTTGGAGGTTGCGTAAGCGACAATTTGCTCTCAGAGTTTCAGAACGAATGGTTTTTCTTTGATCCCAACGAATTTTTCAGTTGGTGTGAATGTTTCTCTAAGAGGGGAGGGGAGTGGACTAAAATGGAAATAATACAACCCATAAAAAAGTTTTTAAAATAAATATTTTATATGTATTGGCAATTTTTATATTCAATAAACACAGAGGCGATTCTGTAAACAGCGTGTGCTGGGTGTTTGCATCTAATTTTAAATATCAAAAATATTTCTATCAGCAAATATGCGGCAAACTAGGTTCCAAAATTTATTTATTAAACATGAACGGGAATTTATGCATTTGCATCCAGATATCTTTTATTTAGTCTGATTAAAAGAATTTTATTATTTATTTATTAAAACAATTTTGGCAACAGGAAAGAGTTTCTTCAATGGTCGGTTACATACTATTTTAGGGCGATTGGATGACGGAAAGTTGGTTTATTAGCATTTTATAAAAGCAATCTTTTAGTGACAGTTACAACCCCAAAATTTGATGGAATGCATTGTCATCGACATCGAATGAATTTGTCAAGTTTCAGACCGATTGAATGACGGTAAGGGAGTTTATTAGACCTCCGCAGATTTGTCCGCCATTGACAAACCCTCAAACATGAGCACAAAATTGAAGTTAAATGATGAAAGGCATCGTAAGTTAACCGAGAAAATGTTCAAAATATCAAATATGGTTTTGTAGAGCAATGAACCTTCTCGGCGACTATTACCGAGCAAGAGACTTGGATATTGCGATGCAAACCAAAGGCAATCCACGAGCGAAGCGCAGGAAGGAGTTTCTTAGCATTAGCAATCCTTAGTCAAACTCGGGGGAGAACAATCTCCTTGTTTGCATAGCAAACACGATCATGGAGATTGCCAGTAGGGGAAGGAATCCCCTGTAGTCCAAAACAACTTCTCCTGATCTCACTGAATACGCTGTAGGATGGATTCTTCCGCGTAAAAGATAGAGTTCCGAACTTATACAGTAACCAGCCCATACAATTTTGTATTTAACTTCGTTGATAAAGAAAAGAAAAGAAGCGCTTTTTTCTTAATTCTTTAATTTTCTAACCCACTGTTACTAAAAGAGTTGTAACAAATTATACGGCTTTGACAGGGCTATTTCATGACATCACACATTAGGCGAATCACTATTGGCTAACACGTTTAACAAAATATTAGAACATCAGAAAATAAGAATATTGCGAAACCAATCAGCGTGTAGTAAAGATCGCACATCACTGAAGCGTATCCAGTAAAGTCAGGATAAGTCGTTTTGGACTATAGTTTAAAGAAAGAAAAAAAATTTTTATGGTAATTATGGGTTATTTGAAACAGGGGACTAACTAATATGATAAGCAAAAATTATTTTCAAGAAATAAGTTTTGCTAGTTGAAAAATATTTTAGAATGTTAATTTGTTCAGTTAAAGGGTTTTTGAAAAATCAAAAGTTTATTTTGAAAAACCTTAAATTATTTTTATAAGTTTTGGAATTAATGTCGTTTAAGAAGAAAACTCTTCTGCGAAAGTTTGCCCTACCGTAAAAAAGGGTGCATAGTAGTTTTCGCAAAAAAATAAAATGTTGTAGCTTATATGACCTTACCTCGGTGAATGTAAAAAAGACCTTTCCAATCTCTCTCAAACTAAAATAAATATTATTCACCATTGGACTGAAGATATTTCAAACTGTAACATCAGGAATAGTTTATACTTACGAAAAGTTTTCACTGATAGATGAGGACGACCACAATGCAATATATGTGATGTGGCTAGTAAACAATTGAGGACTAGAAATGGAAAACGACCTAAGTCCAAAAAAGAAAAATTTTCAGGAGAGCCGAAAAATGATCGCATCTGGTAATTAAGGCAATGATTAAGTTCATACTTCAGATTGAATTTGAACTATTGCTACTGGAGTTCGCACTTTGGGCGTTCTCCACTTTGTTTAGCTTGGTCTTCAGGACATTTTTCCGTAAAAAAAAGATTTCCGAATTTTTTGGTACGTAGGTCATTTTCCATTTTTAGTTTTCAATTGTGTTGCTCCTTCTGAATAAACATTTTATTGTTTCCTATTTTTAGAATCATAAAACGGTATTTTAAAAGATAAATTGGCCTCAACTTAGAAGTAAGTAGAAGTTGAGCTTAAGAATTATTGTTTCCCTAAAATTCATAAATTTAATGTATTCTTTTCCTGATGGCCTGTAGAATTAAATGGAACATAATCACATTTAAAATTTTAACATAATTTTAAATATATATGAGAAAGACAATACTGCTCTAAAATTCACAATTGCTTCTATTTACGTTGTTTTACAGTATGTTGGCAATCATTTTTCAACTAAATATTTTACTATTTTCTTAAAGAAGGGGACTTTGAACCCTTATAACTATTTTTTTAATTTAAGTCTTTAAAATTATAATTTTTACATATTTGGAAGTATTACTAGGCAATAACTAAATTTTATTTAAAAATATTCCCATAGTGCTCTAAATTTTCAAATTAAAAAAAAAAATAAGAAAATTTCAAATTCCATTTTTTTCATTTTTTAGTATTTTTTTATAATTTTTTAAAAAATGTTCCTATTAATACACTTTATACTTTTAGGTATCGAATTTTGAATAAGTAAAGTAGTTTTGGAGAAAGACATTAAAAATTATACCTATGGGTAAAAAAAAAAATTTTTTTATAAAGGATTTATACAAAAAAAGTTTATATTTTATCAAAAATTCAGGCCTATTTTTGTATAATAGATCTTTAAAATGACACAAAAAAATATAAAATCCTTTCCTTTATATTTTCTAGAGTCTTAGCATTTGGAGTAAGGTGGGAATTCCAAAAAACAGAAAAAGGGGTTCAAAACAACACTGGGGCTATTGCAGCTATGCTAAATGTTTAATAAAAGTAAAATTTTTATGAAATTGCAGTTATCACATCATCTCAAAAACTTGCTGGAATAAGGAAAAGGTCTCAGTGTTTATAACCACGCAAAAAATTGAAAATAGATAATAATTTTTTGTAAAAACAAGGGGTCCCCAAATTCTCGGATCTCTTACAATATCCCATGCTCCAAAACAATTTTTATACTAAATATAACGCATTTTGATCTATGGATAGCAACGATGTGGTTTGATTATCATCTGCAACATGTGTCACAACATATTTTTCTCTTTGGGATTTATTGCTAGAATGGATGTTGTAATGCCAGTTCAAAGCATCCAATAATAGGAGATCAAAACTTTCCTAATTACATAGCCTTACAAGTAATATATTTCTCTATCACTAATAAGTATTATCAAGCGCAAGCCATTTATTTACAGAAACTGTAAGAAAAATGTTCATTCCTTTCACTGGAAATAAGGAAATATTTGCCAGAAAATTTTCTACAAGTAACGTCTTCTATCACCTTCGTGAAGAGCTAAATATTTCATGTTCAGAAGGGGAAAAAATATTTTAAACATGAATTAAATAAATTCAAATTGTGATTTCTAAATCAGATTCTCTCACGGGAATTTTTTTTCATTTGTAATATAATGTAGTTATAAGGGGACACTCTACCCTAAAAATTTCAAAATTAAAATTTTGTTTTTATTTGCTTTAACTATAGTTTAGAATCTTCTAAATGCGCATGACATTTTTTAAAACTAAATCTTAGTTTTTTAATCATTTATGTGACATTTCATGTTGAATGATAGGATGGTGTTCCTACAAAATGAAAACTTCAAATCGAACTTCATGTTGTAAAATATGTATATTTTATTAATTGGCATTCTAATTAACAAAATATGTTGTAGTTTTTATTTTTTTTATAACTTAAGTAAAATTATTACAGATATTTAGAATTTTTGTTATTATGAATAAACATTTATATGCCAAATTCTTATATAAAATTTTTTAGAAAAAATCGTGAGCAAAAATTTTAGTATTTAAGAAAGCTTCAGTATTTGAAAATTTTTAAATTTTTAAAAAAATTAAAAAGATTTAAATTGTGTGTGAAATAGTGTTCTTTTATATAAATTCAAATAAGGGCCAACCTTTGTTTTTATTTAAAAATACAATAATAAAAAAAAAAGTTTCGATGGTAATTTCTCCTTAATATCGTTATTTAATTTTGGCTCACAATGCTCATATTCCCAATACACAAAATAATGTTACTTACACAAAAGTCTGATCGATATCAATATCGATCAGGCTTTGGGTAACTAATTTTAGTTTCAAGGAACTTTGAATTTTAAAATATTAGTATAATTTAACGAATATCAGCAAAAGAGAATCTTGATATAAACTTTTAACTATCTTTAAAAATTTTAAATAAATTAAAAGAGTGTTTGGAAAATATTTTTAATATATGAATAATTTTTTCAACAACAAACGATTATCATGTTTTTTAAAATACAGTAATGGGTACGGTACCCAAAAATAAAACTTTATTTAGAAATATGTTGTTGTTTTTTTCAAAATTATCTAATGTATAAGATATTATTTATATACCTGTGAGATAATTGTTTTTAAATATTGTGTTTACTTTAAAAAAAATTAAAAACAAGAAAAAATCTATAATAATTTGTTTGCGCGTTTTGATGTAAGTCAAGTATATATATATTCAAAATGAAAACAATACATAATTACATGAAGAAACTATTGCCACTACAGAATTTTGATGAAAGAATTAGAAAAAACTAAAAATAATTCAAAATTAAATTATTGAAATTTTAAGCTTTTTTCATGTTATTCTTTACGCTGAATGTTATATTTTGAAACAAAATTAAAAAAAATAAAATTCTGTGAAAGTAAAATGCATATAAATTAAATGCTTCACACATTTGAATAGCCAATTGTTAATGGTTCTTGAGAGGTATCGATTTGAATTTGCAACATCTTTGAAAAACTAGTGCTCAAAAAAGCGCTTAAGGGGACATAGGACACTTTTGCCAAAATTCTTTAGTTTTGCCAAGAATTAAATAAAATTTGGCATAAACATAGAAGATGTGACTTTAAACAAAACAACACAATTTGAGCAGATAATATAAAATAGATAGTAAATTATTGAGAAAAATGCATTAAAATAACACGAAATTTTAATTTTTTTCAAAATGCTCCTCGCGACACAATATTTTGACGAACATGAAAGAAAAATTTGAAGTTGTTTATCAATATATTATAAACATTTTCAAACATGCTTTTATCTTTAGGTGCAATAGTTGAACAGAAATAAAATTTCAAACTTGGTGCCAGTGATTTCTCATTAAAAAATGCACATACTTCAAATTCCCAACATGAAAAAAAATATAAAAAATTATGTGACATAAAAAAGCATGTGTAAATTTCTTTATAGTACATTGAAAATTATTAATACAAAAAAATTAGGTGGATTTATCAAAAAATGAATCGCAAGGAGCTTTTCGAACATAAGTAAAATGGGAAAAAGCAAAGCTGAGAAAAACACATTTTTAGCCTTTGCCAACAAGTGTGCGATGCGTTAAAATAGTTAGTTAAAATAAAGATTTTACCACTTAAAATCATCGGATTTCAAAAATTCAAACGCGAAATTAAAGTTAGTGGCATAAGCAATTTTTATAGAATGAAAACAAGAAACGTCATTTTTGGTGATTTCAGTGTCCCATGTCCCCTTAAGCAGACGTTTTAATGCACATTACTGATGTTTAAATGACAGGAAATTTCGGAGTGTTCAAATAACCGGAGGAATAAGATAAAAACATAGATCGATTCAGAAATGCATGAAATATTTTTTAAAACCATTTATTTATTTTTTTTATTTGACGAAATTTCGGTACTGTACCTCTTTAGCATTAATGGTATTACTAAGAAGTCAAATTCTAACATAATTATTCTGACTGTTTTCATAATCACAATTCTCTAAAAGTTTGCGATTTATAACTTCACTAAAAACACAAAAATAAAAAAAAAAAACTTTCAAAAAACCTCTAATACTTCGCGACGCATATTTCGAGAAGTATTTAATTTGAAATCCTCTTGAAGCGCGTGAAAAGCGTCCGATATCTTTTAATGGCTTCAGATACTTTGACGAGGCTAATGAGTTTTAAAACGTCATTTTCTAACGGTTTTGAATTTCTAAGAGATCGCTTAATATGCTAATTAAGAGATTAGGAGGGAATACATTGACTAGGGTTTCATCTTTTTACAGTTTGCTGATGAGATCGGGCTTTTTTCGATACGATATTCTTCAGTAGGAGAAGATCATCTTTTTTTCCGCTCTCCCTTTGCAGAATGAAATTGTTGACTTGAAAGTATGAGGAGGCTTCAGATGATATTTTGATTGTGAAGCATTCAATGATTGCTCAGAAACGTTGCACCCTTTAAATGTTATACAGAAGACTTTTCATTTGAAGATATACATGTTATTTTTAACATGATTTTCATAATAATATCTATCAGTTTAAGCGTTGTTTTTTTGTCTGCGTATTACGTTTGACATTTTTTAAACTACCGTGAAAGAGTTTTATATAAAAAAAAAAACAAAAAAAAAAAAAACCAGTTTATCTGTCACAATATAATCTCTAATTTGTTTCTTCTCAAAATCAGCATAACAACTTTCCCAAGTTATATGCTAATCAGATTTAGAAAATTGATTACTATAGGTATAACATATAAGATGGATTTCTCATTGAAGATAATAGATGTTATTTAAATACTAAAGGCAATTTTGATACAACCTGGTGTAAACTAACCCATTAAAGATGACTTTGAAATGGATAAACAGTCATTGTTTTTAACTTTTATCTTGTTCATTTAGATCATTTAAGATATATTTTGAACTTTTCAGATTTTTTGGAAAATTATTTTTATGATTTTTTAAAAAACATAAGTGGAACCACAATCACAATTTATTAGCAAAGAAAAAAACTAAAATGTAGATTGGCAAGTTTTCCTGCCAACCGCCGTTAATGGGTTTGTGTCAAATAAACTCACTTCTAAAAGTTAAGCGCGGAGAGGTAAAATGCGAAAAAATGGTCAAGTACTGCTTTGATTGAAACGAAATGCTGCAAATAAGTAGCTCTATGTACATTCATAAAACAAAACAAAGGATTGCAAACAGAGATAAAAAAAAAAAAATTAAAAAATAAACATTGCATTTTTATAAATTATAAGATAACGTCATATTTGCATCATTAACAAAATTATATTTAAATTCAAAACAAACAACACAAACCGACATTAATAGGGAATGTGAGTACTAGGATGGGCCGAAAATGGCAAAAAAATTGTTGTTTTTTTCTTTTCGAAATCGTTTTGGAAATAGCGCGTAAAAGTTGCCTAATGGGTCAATAAGAATACATACAACATTTCGTCCATTTTGTTCAAGCGCACCCCTCTGGCATTGAAAATGTAAAATCTGGAGAAAAAAAATGCACTTTTAACCCATTTTTTGGAAAATTTTGAAAATTACTTTTAAAAATAGGCTTGGTATAGCATGAAATAGTTGCCTAATGTATTAATTGGAACACACACGAAAATTCGTCTATTTTGTTCAATATTAGGCTGCGCCCCTCTTGTTTTTAACAAAAATGTGCCTAAATGTCGCAAAATCGTAGCAGATTCGACGTTAGGCAAACGGGGGGGGGGGGGGAATATTTTTTCGAAATAGGTCTTGGAATAGCGTGAGTGACCAGTCGATAAGTTCACTGTAATCAACTGCCTTATAGTTGAATTCGGTAGGTTATGAAAAAGCGTACCTATGTATAATATACATCAGTACAGAAAATCCGACCGATGAGCTTCGTATATAATCGTAAAGTTTGTGATTCTGGTTTATGTACCAATGTGGTACGAGATAAAAACAAAACCACATTTCACGGTGGGGTTAGACATGTCTGGAAGATGATTGCTCTTTCAAGGAAGTTGCCTAATCATGTCAAGAAAATTACAGACAAAAATAATTTCAAACAATGCATATTTTGCGCTTCCGGAAAATGTGCTAGTGGCAATGCTAACGGATTCTAAATACCATATCTGGAAATTAGCAGTGAGGTGAATCCTAAACATCAGGAATAAGAAATCCGAAGACATACGCTTTTTCAAACCTCCTGAACTCAAATTTAAAGCCGTTGATTACAATAATCTTATCGACTGGTCAAAATACACCATAACACAACTACCCCTTACAATATATGTAAAAGATGAAAAAATTGGAAGATAGAATTGGAATCTAGGGGCGCCATTAGATTCCGATCAAAATGAATGAAACTTTTTGTATGTTCTAACTGACCCATTATGTAACAATTCCGTGCTATACAAATGCTGGTTTTTTAAAAAATTTAAGTTATCGCTAAAAAAAATGGCTTAAAAGTGCATTTTTTTTAATGTTCTGAAAAATTTTTATGCCTGAGGGACGCGGCTAAATAATCAACAAAATTGACGAAATTTTGTGTGTGTTTTAACCACCCATTTGGCAACTTTTCCACGCTATGTCAAGACCGACTTAAAAAAAATTTGGTCCACCCTAAAGTCCAATCATACGATTTTGTGACATTAAGACCCTTTTTTGTTTATAGCAAGAGGGGCGCGGCTAAATATTGAGCAAAACGGACCAAATTGTGTGTGTGTTCTAACTGACACATTAGGTAACTATTCCATGCTATACCAATGCCGGTTTTTAAAAATAATTTCCAAAAAATGGCTTAAAAGTGCATTTTTTTGGGTCACTTTTTACATTTTCAATGCCAGAGGGGCGCAGCTAGATATTGAGCAAAATTAAAGAAATTTTGTGTGTTCTAATTGATCTATTAGGCAACTTGTCCGCGCTATTCCCAAACCGATTTCGGAAAAAAGTTTTTATCACCCTAGTGAGCACCCCTCACTGCATACAAAGTGTATATAGTGTGATCATGCTTGTTACGAGGTGATCAACCACCGCAGTCTCTATACTAAACTCCACCTTAACTTAACATCACTTAGACGGTAGATCTTCACCGTGTTCATAGGAAATTCATCCATTTTGGTGGCGTGAAAGCACACTGGGAAGATCAGTCCAGCAACCCTGTAGAGAAGAAAAGACTATACGGTTTGGAGAACATTATGCCGTCACGCTGCCAAAATGAATGAATTTTTTATGAGCACGGTGAAGATCTACCGTCTATTGATGTGAAGTTAAAGTTGGAGTTTAGTGTAGTAATCGCAATTGCTCTTGTAGGGCAGTTTCTAAATCTCTTCGAATGGCTGGGGGTGGGAAGCGTCTACACACAGCACGGCCAAGAACATTCCAAAGATTTTCAATTGGATTATATAGTCCGGCGAGTTAGCCGGCCACTCCATATGCGCAATCCTCTCACTCTCCAGAAAGTCGTCAACGATGGCAGCTCTATAGGAACGCGCATTATCGTCCATTAAAGGGGTCCGGAGCCCAAAATTTTGATTAGTTTAATATTTGTTGGATCAACTCAATTTTGTTTATGTAATTGTAGAACAGTGTACAGGTCTATAAAATGTATTAAAAAAATTAATTGATTTTTTTATTAAAATTTTATAATTACTATAAAACAACGCATTAAATATTTTGATAAAACTTAATAAAAAATATCTTAATAAATTAAAAAATGATATGTATGTGGTCACAAATATATAACAAGAAAATTTACCCAACACAATTTTGATATTTGGAGCGGATATTAAAATAAAAAATTTTAACTATAAAAGTTCAAATTTTTTTTCTTTCATATTTAAAAAAAATCATATCTAGAGTAAAAAATAAAATTTTTAAATTTCGTTTGGTAAATATCTTTTAAAGAGTTAATACAATATGCATGGGAAATTTGGTGTATGTTACTTAACTACAAATGGAGTTATTTCCAATTATGTGAAAAAAAAGCTATACAGAATCATCAGTGAGAAAAAGCCCTGCCCAGATCATGATGCTTCCACCGCGGAATGCGTCATGTTCTTGCGTGTCCCTTGTTCTTTCCAGACCCTTACAAGCTTATCATCGGGTTGTATGGCGAATCTTGTATCATCTGTGAGCATAACGTTGCGCCAATCAGACAATTCAAATCAAATGCAGGTGGCACCCCTTTAATTATGCCCTATTGAATTGGACGGATAAAGGAACACAAACTAGTGGTACCCGGGCGTATAGACCATTCATGTGTAGCCTTCGACGAACAGTAGTGGCAGATATCGTCTTACCAATGGCCGCTGCAACCATAGATGTCACCCGTGTGGAGGACCATCTTCGATTCCGCTTGGTTACAACAGCAATATATCGATTTTCTGCGGGGGTTGTAACCCTTGGACGACCGGCTACAGGTCTTCGGACAACTGTTTGGCTGGTTTGGAATTGTTTCCATAATCGTTTAATAACGGAATGATGAATGCCGAAGAAAACAGCAAAATCTGTGATGGACTGTCCTGCTTCAATGCGTCCGACGCTTCCATTCGTCTTATGGAAGCCATAGAAACAAATCGTATGAATTCTCTAAACACCTTTCATCAGGACTACATGCAATTCCTGTAACCCTTCACAATACCGGCTTCTTATACGTCTGCTTGTTTTGCATATTTCTCGATGCAAAACCTTGATTGGCTGTTGCCTAACACATTTGCATACTTCCTTCTAACTTTGTAGCAAATTTCCTCTTCTTAATTTAGATTGGCTTACGGAAATTAAAATTTTCCTCTCCGTGTTTAGTTTTGAAAGTGAGTGTACATACAGTGTCTCTCGAAAGCCTTCGTACGTCTTAAAAATTTGTAGAAAAAGTGCTCTAGTTGGGAATTGAATTCGAATATTAACTTCATTTTTTTTTTTTTTTTTGTAGAATATCTATTTGATTCTGAATATGAAACCTAAAATTTTTAAATGAAGTATTGAAACGTTTTATTTTTATTAAAATATAAATTCGTAGAACAAGAGACAAAAAATACCACAAAAGAATTCGTACACCATAACATATTCTGATAATTTCATAAATAAAATTATTTTTGTTGCACTTTTTTTTAAAAATTTTTTCCTTGACGCAAAATTTAAAAAATAAATGGATTGCCTGTAATATTTGCCTTTTCTATTTATTATGATCTGTTTATTCTTTAAAATGGTTCATGACCGTAAAGAATCAACAAACAGCAGACTTTAATTGATCATATTTCATCATTATACTAATAAATGTATTTTATGTATGGCTAATATATTAAATTTATTCCATTTAACTGTTTAATATGTAATAAAACGTTTTAAACCAGAAAGTAGAATCCAAAACCAGCCAAGAAGAGATTGACCAACCCGATTATCTAAACGTGAAAAGGGATTTACTGTGAGAAAATTTGAGAAAAATCCATGTTTGTGTGCTATAAAAGTTTCTTCGGAATGTTGGGAAACAATTTTGATTTCAATTTCAATTGAAACTGTTTGAAAAGCTATCAAATCGGCTGGATTATATGTGTGTTCTGCCCGAAGAAAAAAATTCGTAAATGCTTGAAATATAAAGTTTTGTCGTTTCTTTACAAAGACAATGATAAATAAGTCAAAAGCGTATTGGAATAATGTCTTTGAAGATAAAAACAAGTGTAACACTTTTGGTTTCGATGGACGCACAATTGCGTGGAAAAGAAAAATGATGAACCTAATCCCTAGAACTTTGTTAGAACAGTAAAGCATGGCAGTGAAAGTGTCCATGGGAGCTTGTTAACATAAGCACTTGATAAATTGGTGTTTAAAGATGGAATAATAAATCATGAATTCTATTTGAATATTTTGAATGATAAATTAAATTTGTCATTCTAAAATTGAGTATTACAAATAACTTCATTTTTTATCGAGATAATGATCAAAGTACACATCATTCAATGATCACCTCTGTGGCCTCTATAATTGCCCACAAAATAAAAAACACTACCTCAGTCAAGAGATTTGAACCAAAAATAGCAGATTTAAAGAAAATTGTAGGCCAAGTAAGAAGACACAACCTTATAATGGAACGCTTACTAAAAACAGTAATGATTGAAGAATAGAGGAATATTGATGCAGAAATTACCAAAAAATTAGTAAATTAATTCCCAGACGCATAACAGTTGTTGTGAGTGCTAAAAGATATCCAACGAATTATTAATTTACCAAAATATTGCAATAAATACTAATATATGCAAGAAAAAAATATTAGTGTACGAAGACTTTTGGGAGATATTTTTTGTTACTTTTAGGTTAGTGATTTTTCTAAAAAAAAGTTTTACTATGCATTAAAAATATTTTATGTAGTTTTATTAAGATAAAATTAAAGATATTATTAAAAAAATTATATTCTGAAATATTATTTTTTTAATTGGAGAATGTGTAGTATTTGATTGAAATTTGTAAGTTTACGAAGACTTTTGAGAGCCACTGCAAATGTTTTAATAACTAATTAAGGCGTCAGTAAGAATACGCTATAGATATCCGCCACCGAAAAGGAACATCACATGGGAATGCAGATGCTCTTTCGAGAAGTTCAGAGAATTGTCGCTAATGTTCCAACGTTGCAAAAATGTATAATATTTTAATGTATTTTTCAGAATATTGATAGTTACGCAATTATATAGGCCCTAGGCATGAGCCTTGGTCCAAGGCCCTTGAAAGCCACATGAAAAATAAGTTCCTGTGCTTACTAGTAAATATAAGCACACATCAAAGAAAAGAATGCTAGTGCAAGGATTTAACTCCAATTACTTTTTAAAAAATATTTCCTATCATCCCGAAATATTGAATACTTTGCCATAGATAGCTTAACGATGATATAAGAATCGACGGTGATTCAAGGATAGGGTATAAGGACCCCGCTGTTTGATATAGTTCCTCTCATCCCAGAGAATTGACAACTTTGCCGTAGATAGCTTAACAATGATATAAGAGTCAACGTTTATTCAAGGTACAAAACCTCCACTGTTTCATATGTTTTCTGCAAATGTATATTAAGACAGTTTTAGATTATCGGCTATTGAATACATGTTTGGAAAAACTGTATAATTGGCGTACTGATGAGACAAAAATGCAGCCTTGCACTAGAATGTAGACGGCAATTATAAGCTATTTTAATTATTCCTAATCAGCAATTCAAATGAACTGCATTTTACAGCAATATTAAAAAAAATTAGTTTTAGCCTCAAAATTATTAAAATAAATTGCCATTTTCTTCTATTTTAATGATTTGTATACTAAATCTAAGTTTAGTTTATTTAATTTTAACTTCTTAAGACAAACAAAGTTACTTGTTTAAAAATTAATATACCAAAATAGCTTACCTAAATAGAATTAATTTTCAAATGAAGTTCATACAAATTATTGATATTTTATATTTTTCTTTTTTTTTCTCCTGGTCTTGGTAATTAAAACTTTCTGTTGCATTTATATTGCATTGAATAGATGAAATGAGATCTTTTAATTTAAGTTAATTGTATCAATATACTTAACTTGAAATCATTATAATTTAAGCAAATGTAATTTTATATATAGTTTTCATGTAGTATTTTGAATACGGATTCCCTATAGTATAAGGGGAATCGGAGTTTAAGAACGTCGAAAAATCAATTTTAAGTTTAATATTGCAAAGAAAACTACAATTTTGAATCCGATGGTGCAAAAAGTTTTAATCTCGCTAAATTAGAAGTACTTTTTTATACAATTTTAAAAAAAGTGTTGTGAATCAATTTGTATGATCATATTTAACTGTAACGGCCCGCAGCTCCAAACACAATTTTGGAGACGTAAGGAACATTTACACAAAAACTATTAAAGATAAATTCCTAAAATGTTTAACACATATGTTTACCAATATATTACGCAATTTCAGTGTAGCACTTTTAAATATTTTCTTTTATTTCTTGAAAAAACATTTGAAGGTCTGATATTCTATAGAATTTTCAAAAATTTTCATTTTTGATGGACACAGAACCAATTTCAAAAACATTAAAAAATGCTAAACTCAAATTATGTAATATATTATAAAGAATATATGTTAAAAATTGGAGTCATTTATCTGTAATAGTGTTTGATTAAATGTTCCTTGTGTCTAAAAATTGTTGTTAGAAGATATAGCTCGTTAAAGTTGAAAACGGTACTAAAAATTTAAACCCCACAACACTTTTTCTTAAATATTTAAAAAAATACTTTAATTTAGCGAGATTAAAACTTTTTGCACCGTCTGATTCAAAATTGTTTGTTGTTTGTTTTACAATATTAATCTCAAAATTGATTTTTTGGGGTTCTTAAACTCCGATTCCCCAAATGAAGATTGTTGTATAAACTCAGTTAGGAAATAAGAAAAAGGACCTAAGGTAGGTGTACTAATTAAGGCAAAAGCTTCGGCTTAGGTAATCCTTGAAGAATCTATAGAAAAACCGCGCATAAAATTTGAAAACTGTCACGTGCAATAAAATCCACTTAATGAACTTAAAAAAGAAGAAAGTAATTGAGTGCAGTATATTTAGCGAGAGAAAATGGGGTTTTCAACAAGATTCTTACTTCTGCTAAGTTGAAAAGGTAAACTTGATTTGCTCAAGATTCAATATTATAAATGACAACACTAATAAATTTAACGGGGTCAGGGACTCAAAATTTTAAAAATTCAAATTTTTTTTATTATTATTGTAAAAAATAATAAAATATTTTTTAATAAAATGACAAAAATTGTTGTTTCTTTTTTTGTAGAACTTGAAATATTCTAGTTTTTGTTACATGACAAATGTATCTCGGACATACTATCTTGTAACTTTGAAACTGGTTTTCTGGGTGATACCTTTTTGTCCCTTTTTTCAGTTCAAATGGAAGTAATTTAAACCTACTTGTTAGAAATATATGAAACTTTTCACAATTATTTTTCATATATATTTCTTTAATTTTCAGGAATTCTTTGTTTTCAGGAATCGTGTATTTTGATTTCACTTTTTATAAAAAAGTTTTTGGAGCTTAGCATACTATGGGTTTTATACAGTTTTTGCCCAATATATATATATATATATATATATATATATATATATATATATATATATATATATATATATATATATATATATATATATATATATTTTTTTTTTTTTTTCTAAATATTTTATTGAAAAATCATGACGGTAGATTTTCAAATCAATTTTGATATAATAAGAAATAATTTCATACAAAAATGCAGTGATTTTTTTAAAAAAGGTTTTTTGAATATATCAAATTTAGGTAAAGTCAAAATTTTGAAGTTTTCTAATTAAAAAGAAACATTTTTTTAAATTTGAAAGTTTAAGATAGTTATTTTAGTTTCAAAGCATAATATAATATTGCAAAAAAATTTCGGAGAAATTATTCTAGAAAAATGATTTTAGAATTTTGAGTCCTGGATCTTCACTCTTCATAAACTCATTCTTTAAGAATTATTAATCTCATTTCAAAATCTTAAACTTTAACAAATATATTATTTATGTAGTTAATTTGAAAGCCTATAAATATTTGGTATCTTATACATAACTAATACCGTGCCAGTAAGACATGAAAGTGAAGTTAGTAATTGGAAATCAAAATACCACTGTTACCTTGATCACTGAATCACTGCTTATTCTGTGACATTGCAAGATGTATATTTTCATTTATTTCTGTTCACATTGTATGGAAAATTAGATTGTTGTATAAATTAATCAGATGCGCGTACGTCTTTTCATTTATCCCTGTTCACTTGATATTGAGATAAGATTGTTATTATTAAGAATTTTCTTCTCAGAGAGATGTTTCAATTTCCAAATACTTTTTTTCACAAATATATTGAAAGTGGCAACAGTGGAGGATAGAATTGTCTAGAAGTAAAAAAATGTAAAATTTCTAGGAATTGAAAATACTAAAAATAAATCTTTACCATTTCATATACATATATCAGAAATAATTTGCACAACATTAAACGAAACTTGACTTTTGAATAAATATTTGGTATATATTCTATTGATCATTTTCCCTCGAACAAGTTTCTCTGATTTCTATGTTTGCATGGTCTTTCCGAAAAGAACTTTGATATAACTGCTAAACAAAGAAGAGACCAGAGGTAATAGATGGAATTTCACCACAAAATAAGTTATTATATTGAAATGTGAAATAACAGATTCTTTCACGGAAGGATAAAATCCTCAGGTTATTCAGATATACTATTTTTAAAAGCAACTTTTAATGAAATTTAGGTATTGTACCCCTTTAAATAAAATAAGTTATTTTGCTATCAAAATATGAATAAAGTTGTAGATAATTTACGGTACGTATTCAATGTATCCCACTCTGACGGATAAAAAATTGCTCAGCCCCAAACTATTTTCATCAGTTGGTTTGTGCGCTCCACGACCTATGCCTGTGTACAATAACGGCTTATAAAGTACCCAAAAAAAAAATCAGAACGATGGCTATATCTTCGGTTCTAATTATCGTAGAATCTTACGGTTTACACCAAATGTTTTGCTTACGATTTTCTATATATCTGATGCAATTTTTTTTCTTAAGGGACCGTTTACTAAGTAAAAGTAACGCTATCTTCGAAAATTTCAATACGAACCCTTATTTTTTTATCATTTCATTCGATTTAGAATACATCATTTACCTTATATACCAAAATTCAATGCATTATGTTGAAAAATACGTCACTTATGAGCGAAAATGTTTCGACCATTTTTTGACCGATTTTCAGGAAGAATTTCCATTAAACGAAAGGTATTTTTAAGCTTCTACTTCACAGCGGGGGAAATCGAACTGTCAATGCGGCGTTTCACGACGTTAAAAAACACAAATATTAGTCTAAAATAGCATAGAAACTATTTGGATTTATAGTGTCATGTTTAAGATTAATACAAAAATAGCAAGTAAACGCAAAAGTAGCATAATTTATTTACAACATTAAAGATGTGAATTCTTCACACGAAATAAATAAAATATCGAAAACTGTAATTGCAGAAGTATAACGTATACTACTGATAATTTTAAAATTAATAAATATAAAATGTAGGCATTAGTAAACATAATTCAGCAAAGCGTGATTATTTTACAGAAATATTTCACTGTAAACACAAATGTAACTTGATCGTTGAAATTATTTATAAAATGAAAAATCACATGATTTAATAAAATTTTTGAAGGATAACTTATTGAAATTGCTTAAAAAATGTTGTTTTAAATAAATGTAATTTAAGAAAGTAAATTCTTTTTTAAAAAAGTACACTGTTGAAAACCACACAAAACATATATTCCACGATTCCAAACACGTTCGACAAATTAAAAAAATGTAAAATAAAACTGCTTTGTTTGTATGAAATAATATTTTTTTTTTGTAATTTCAAGAAATTCTGTTCCGATTCACCGCGCTGTTCCTATTCACCCCATTTTACGATAATTGAACGTTGTGTGATTTTCCACACCTCTAGTTTACCTTGAATTAATCTGTGGTAGTTTTCAAAAGTCGTCTACTATACGGTCCCTTAACCCACTGACGATCATGCACGTATTAATACGTCATTTGATCCCCAGGTTTTCCAGCAATTTACAACATTTTTAAATATATAAATAAAATTTAAAATAAAACATTTTTTTAAATATTTTCTTAGGATGGTTGTTAATTACACATCTAAAACAAAATAAATAAAAAATAGCTTAAAAAATTACGTATTTGAATTAGAAATATAATTTCAAAATTATTGCAGAGAAAACAACTGTAGAATTTCGCCCATTCCCATGACCGTCTGTGGGTTAAAGTGAGCGTTTTTTACATTTTCGCTAAAAAATCGAAAACTAAAAGTCAAAATGAAAAGAAAAAAATTGTGGGGGAGGGGGGGGTTTAGACCATGGTAAATCTAATGAAAGCAAAAAAAAATATATGTTTCTATTCAAAAAAATGTTAATATTGTTTTATTAATTAATAATTAATTATTAAAAAAGAAATTGATGCAAAAGTTGATTGCTATTTATGTTTGGCCATTTACAAACTATCTTTTGAAAAAAAAATTACTGAAATATATTAATTATTTAAGTATTTATGGGCAAAAAAACAACTTTTTTATTTAACATTAATTTATCATTTTCTTTTTATCATTTAAATTACAAACCATTCATTAGAAAATTACGAATTTTTGTATTTCGACATTTTTTTGGATGCTGTATCCAAATATAGGATAATATTAGGAGGTTGCTATTGAACTTTTTAAAGTTTGGTTCGATTTTAATATGTAGATGACCCCTCATGACAAAAAAAATACATGCAATTATTAAAAACCTTCCATGATTTACAACGGTACCTTTTGTTTGTTATTTCAACATGTATAGCACAAGATATAGCCATCATTCTGATTTTTGATTTTTTTTTTTGGTACTGTACCTATAGCGTAACGTGGTTTCCAAAGCACAACGATCATTCATGCCTAAACCGGGATTCGAATCCAGCACCTTTGGCAAGCGAGGCCAAAGCTCTAACCACACAGCCATCAGGTGGTGCTACTGTCATCGGTAAATAATAGTTTAGTAATTTTTTATTTTTTTATTTAGTGGGATTCGGAGAAATTTAATGGAATTCCAAACTAGAAAACATGATATTAAAAACCCTGATTACACGGGCAAATTCATTAATTTAGAACATCCTGAAAATTGAGATTAATCTGAGTATCAGGGAGCTTCGAATAACACTCCATTTCATTTTTTAAATCCCTTATGTTAACTTCGATTTTGTGTGCATGTTTGACAATGGCGGGCAAATCTGAGAAGGCCTAATTCACCCTCTTGCCGTCATCCAATGGGTCTGAAACTTGGCGGATAGATGCAATGGTGATCACAATGCATTCCATCGAATTTTGTCACTAAAAGGTCCGTTTTATGGACTACTAACTAACCACCTTACCGTCATGAAATCGCTCTAAAAGAGTATTTAACTGACAGTTGAAGAAACTATTTCCTGTAGCCAAAATTGTTTTAATAAGTAAATAAATAATAAAATTGTTTTAATCTGAATAAATAAAAGATATTTGGATGCGAGTGAATAAATTCACGTTCATTTTTATTGAGTAAATTTTGAAGCTTAGTTTGCCGCACATTTTGCTGATAGAAATGTTTTTGATGTTTAAAATTAGATGCAAACACCAAGCACGGGCTGTTTACAGAATTGGCGCTGTGTGAATGATTATAAAAATTGGCAATGCATATAACGGGTTTATATTAAAAACTTTGTTTTTATTGGATATATTATAAGAGCCTCTCATTGGAGACTAGTCATTGAAACAGATTTCAGTGCAATATTCTCAGTTCCAAATAAATGTTTGTTGTAAAGCCCATACAAATCTCATGAGAAATATCGACAGGGAAGTGACAATATTCTTCAAATAGAGGGAATTTAATTACGTCATTCCAATTTTTCATTACGAATTTTGAAATGGAGTTTTGTGATAGGAACTAGTTTTCAAAATACTCCTTTCTTAAGTCTGAGTAAAAGTTGGATCACATTTAATAATCTGTTGACTAGAGCCTTGGTTGGAACATATTAAACAGAATGAATTTCATTTCGTTTGCTTAGAGGAAATATTTCAATCGAAAATGTAGTAACGTTATTGCATTTGTTTTGAAAGGTAATTAGCATAGCGAAATGGTGTCAAAAACTCCCTCTTCCAAACCTAAAAACTTCATAAGGATTACTACCAGAAAAACTGGGGTGTGGAACAAAGTTTCAATTGCACTACAATTCTATTGATTACATTTCAATTTAAAGTGGAATAGTGTTAGTACCATTTTCATATTTTCATTCATTTGAAAAATATTGCCAGTTTGACGATATTTCTGGCGATAATTCTTACCTAGGCAAACAAAAAACACAATCAAAAGGGCAAATTTGGCGATATACTTTTTGATAATTTTTACATTTTCATTTAATGCATTCAATTTTTAACTTTTTACATCTTTATAGCTTTTTAATGGGAATTTTGGAGGTAGGGATATTTAAAACACTTTAAGAGGTGTTTTTAGCCATTGCTGTTTTTTTTTCATATTTTTTCATGATTTCAACCTCATTGACAGTTTCTATGACGAAATCCTTAATGGTAGTTCCCATGGCCAGCACTAACCCGTATATAAAATTTGAACATTGTAGATCAATTCGTTCGAGAGTAATGCTGAACACAGGCGCAACATTTTTCTAGACCACTTCTTCGAAGTCAGGATGTTCCAAAGAGTGGAGAAATGCAAACATTTTTGGACTGAAAACAACACTTTCATTAAACATTTTAACGCAATTGAAAGTAAAAATTGGACTGATTTCAATTACTTTTGTTTATACAGCGAATAATAAATATTCAAGGTGTAAGTTCCTACTATCACGAGATATTTTTTTTTTCGTGTATGCATAATTGATTGTTGAATTGTAAGATAAAAACCATTACATTAGCTTAACATCTGAATTATAAGTATACGATAAATAGCATGAATAGACTTGTTTACTTTCTGGTTCATCTAGTAATGATAGGGCTCAATGTAATACAGTTAGGATCTCATAAGCATATATACACGAAGTTTTAAATTTAAAAAATAAATTTAATCTTAAATGAAAAAGATTCCATAAAAATAAAATGAACTTCAAGTAACGAAATATATAATTTTATCAATTTATTCGAAGGAAATATTTATACAGTTATCGACAAAAAAAAAAAATGGTATTTTACATTTCATTATTTCACTTTGTTTTTAAGACATTATATTCCATACTAAATAATCACGGGTTTCTTTTATTTTAATTTATCACATTTACTTCATTGCCAGACCAAACGTTGCTGAGAGTGGTTGGTTTATGCGCTCAACTAGAGTTCAAGACAACTTATCCTGACCCCATTGAATATGGAAGGATCCTTCCGCGTAAAAGATAGAGTTCCCAGCAAATCACAATTTATATAGTAATATTGATAACTTGAGCACACAGTTTTGTATGAAACTTAAATATATGTTGATAAAAAAATAGTGCTTTTAAATTTTAATTTAACTTTACTTTTGTAACCACGGTTACTATATGGCTTTAACGAATCCTAAGTCGAGCTATTTCCTGACTCACTTGGCTAAAACGGTTAACCCTGTCTCCTCTCAGTTGTAGACGTCATATGTAAAATTATTATCATTGTAGCGTATTCAATGAGGTCAAGATATCTCTACTTGTGCCCTTCTAATCAGGCTAGAATCTACAGCTTAACGTGGATTCCGAACGAATACTCATGCCTAATCTGAAATTCGAACCCGGCACCTTTGGCATGCGAAACCAGAGCCTTAACCACATAGATATGAGGTGGGCGTTGCTGAGTGTGAATTGAGTGAGATGATTGTAGAAAAATTGCTTTTCTATGGTCATAACGAGTGAGGTTTAGATACAAAATGTTCCACTTACCTGGAGGGCAGGACACCTGTACAGCAGTTGTCTTAGAAGATAAAGATGTTTTCTTACCCAGCTTTCAATAAAACATACGAAAACCTTCGTTTGGGAGGAACACTTAGAATGCTTCAAAAAATATTTGACATTTTGAATTCACAAATCCCTTTATCTTTAACTGATTTATTAATCAAAAAAGTATTCCCTCTGGCAATCTGTAGATTCGATTGAAATTGTTTTATTTTATGTCACTTTCTGAATGTTACATATTGAAAGAATGAATTAAAATCGCTCCATAAAAGAGACGTTTAGAATGTTTAGATATGTTCCAAGTATATTTTGGAAATGAAAATTCTAACCAAAGAATAACATAAAACTCCTTCCACTTACCCTGAGGATTTGATCTTGATTCTTTTATTAAGTCTGTTAAGTCTATTATTATAATAAGTCAATCTACATTCGACACCTAAAAAGAAAAAAAAAAAAATCTATATCGAAAAGATTTCAAGAAAAATTCAGTTCAATTAATTGATGTAAACCAATGATAAGCGAAAAAAATTAAAATTAAACGAGAAGTTTGGCCCATTTATGTAATACTATTTAATCAACATTCTTATATGGGTATGCCGAAATATTACGTCATACCCGGAAGTTCGTCATGGAAATCTACTACATCAATGGACATGACGACATTTTTTCGTCATTAAATATGTTGACGCATTGAAAATATTTGATTTATATATTAAATATCATAAAATATTTTGTCGAAATAAGTAAAATCAATTCAATAAATTAAATTACATTTTCTTGACATGTGATGAAATTACTTATCACTGCCAACAAAAAAAATTCAATTGTGAAACAAGTTGGAAATTTTTTTATTCCCCGGTTAATTAGGTTATTAAATGTTGAAATATACATGAAGTGTTAGAGAAGTATTGAGTCTATAAGCTAAATAAATTATCTTTATAAGAAGACATGGTTTTATAAAAAAAAATGTGAAGTTTTGAGGAAATCTACAAATGATCCTAACTTCAAAAGGTGGTAAAACCTGAATCGTATAAATCGGGAAAAACTACGACACAAAAGAAAACCTGCCTTTTGTCATTTTCTTAGTATTTGAGCGTATTTTGCTATCTTTTCAATTCTGACATCAATTCTAAAGAAAAAATTCAAGAAAATTCCAAGTAGTTGCTTACAAAGAATATGCTATGCCGTCACAAAGTTTGTAGGGAAATTGTGTAATGTAGAGAGACAAGAGAAGGTAAATTTTCAATTTTAATGGGACATTGATTGGGCATTATTTAACGCATGTATTATAAAAAAGATAAAGAGTAGACTATGATAATACTTAATCAACGATAAAATTATTATATACATTTATCGCCAACTATTTTACCGACAAGTGGGAAATTCTATGCAGTTACACTGTTGAAATTTCACTCACATATTAAGGCAAAATTCAACGCATACTTTCTGAGGACAATAACTGTTTTATAACTTGATTGTTCGACAGTAAAAAAATATATCTATTTTTTGGTTCAAAATAAAAACAAACGAGGAAAAATAAAAGAAATGAAAATGCATCTTGAAAAGAAGTTACGATGATAATAATAGGCTTACGGCCGATGTATAGTTTACGCCTAAAGTCCAAGCCCATTACAAAGTTTTTCTTATTAGAGTTTTATAATACAAGTGAAGAACATCAGCATACATCTCCTTTTATACGAGGAGTACACAATGCCTTTCATGTCCAAACATTAAGTGGGAAACCTGACCACACTTTTGACCAATTCAAAACAACAAGCTTGGGCGCCACAAAGCATTAATTATTAGATACGCCATTTTGAAAATGATAATTTAAGGGAAACCTCATTTGAGGGTATTTTTCGGTCTCTAAAGCAATTGAAGGGAATATTTGAGCTAATTTTATTCTTTAATTTCGAGTTTAATTAGTGACAATGAAAAGTAATTTATGAAGCGCAGCTGACAAGTGCTGTCTATTCACAAAGAACTTCTTCAAATTAAATATGCCCACCTGATGTGTGGTTAGTGCTCTAGCATCGCATGCCAAAGGTGCCGGGTTTGAATCCCGAGTTAGGCATGAATATTCGTTGTGGTTTAGAATCTACGTTAAGCTGTAGGTACCGGTCTGATTAGCCTTTACTGGACAAAATTCTACGCTATCATCTGCATATATGCAGACGCTATCTTGTATCAATATCTTTTGTTTGTAGCTTGATATCGTAACCAAATGATCGAATGTTGGTCGAAATTCACTTCCGAACGTACGTCTTACGAGACAATTAGATTTTTATTGACAAATATTACTTAACAGTAATAACAGATAAGATCTCAACTAGATTTTACCTGAGGTAGTTCAAATAAAATGTGTGTTTGTTTTTGAATAAAAATTCATATTTTATTATATTCTTATACTTTGTTCGCGGTATATTTGTAAACGATTTCTGTGAGGGAAAAACTCGTTTATCCAATTTATTCATAGAAAATGCAAACATTTGATAACGAAAGTTATTTATCTTGTATCAAAACTATGTCGAACAGTTTTTAGACATCATAGAGTCATCATTAATTAATTTGCTTTTTAATGCATTAAACTTCATAATGTGTGTAATGATTTTAATTATAAATTGTAGATTTACAATATCTGAATATTTGAAAATAATCAAGAACAATTATAAAATTTTGTGATATATCTGTTTGCATATTTGTGGTACTAACCTATAGTATGTCGTCTAGAAATGGGGAGGCAGTTCAAAGGATATTTCAGATATTCCGTACAGATAAAAAATGTTCAAATCCGTTCGGATTTTAATTTCCTAAAAGACAGGCAAGTCTTCCTGTTCACCTAGAAACGCTTCTTCCGTATAAGACATATCTTAAGTGCGATAGAAATATGAGTTATGATTAGAAAATGCTTCAGTCTGGTAAGATACAGAATATAGAAACTGAATAGTGCAAATGTTAATATATAATTTCCGAAAGGCTCGTTTTCCACAAGGTCAACAAGAAGGCTCATGAAAATGGCAATCTAGGAGTTCTTTCTTACACAAATACTGATTTGGTTAACTTATTTATGTTAAATTCGAAATAACAGCGAAGAGCAAACCTTTCTGGTAGTGCTTTACAGTCAAGAAAAATATATGAGAATACTCGAAAATCCGTAATTTGAGCTTACTAGAGCAAATAATGTAAAATTACTTCCAATAACCTATACAGTAGAATTTTTTTATGGTCGCAAAATGTGCATATTTGCTATTTTAAAAACAATTTTTTTATCTGAATCACATAAATTTTATGAAAACCTCAAATCTTTGGTAGAACCGTTGAAAAGAAAAAGAATGCAAACTTGTAAAAACCAAAACACGAAGAAACGGGGCGTATCCGAAAATAATGACACGCTGGTTGCCGAAAGTGATTTTGATGGGAAAAGGATTTAAGTCTATAAAATAATGCAGATATTATTTTTTACTTCAAAAATTGCCAATTTAAAATAAAAAGTTTTAAGTTAAATTTATGAAATAGTTGATCCTTTAGATAAATTTTATTTCTGGTCGTTATTTTATTTTGTCAATATCTGGCCTCTCTGGGCTTTACAAATATCGAGGATTATTAATGGTAAAAAAAAAAAATCTTTTGATTTGCTGCGTAATAATATCCTTCACGTAAAAATTGTAACATGTAAAAATTAATTTGAGAATTCAGTTACCATTTTCCTCTTTGTTCTATTCCCACCCCTTCTCATATCAAAAACTGTATCTGTACCACGGTTGAGCAATTTAAAAAATTTCGATGCCCTAGTTTTACTTTATGCCATACAATAAAGTTTCGAACTCAACCCCAATTTCACTCTTTATGAATCATTTTCTGAAGGGACTTGATCCAAGACAACTTATCCTGATTTCATCGAATTCGCTGTTGGATGAATCCTTCCGCACATAGTTTTGCATTCAACTTAAATATACGTTGATAAAAAAAGAGGCACTTTTAAATTTTATTTAATACTTTACTTTTGAAAACACGGTTACTATAAGAGTTTTAACGAACATATGGCTTTGCTATTTCATGACGTCACTCACTTGAAGAATCACTATTGGCTAACCCTGTGTCCTCTCAGTACAACACGTAAGATTATTGCTCGGCCAAACAGCACGTAGTAAAACTGGATCGCACATCACTGTCACTTAGCCTGACTTCATTGAATAAGCAAAATGAGGTCAGGCTAAGTTGTCTTGCACTATAGTAATTACTAGTTACGAAGAGAACAAATCCAGTAAAATCAAATAGATTTGATTTTCATTATTAATTCATTTTGGGAAACATTCAAACTTAACAGTTTAAGTTATGTCAATAAATTTGATACTTTCCGGGAGGGAAGGGAAAACTAATTCAGGAAGTACGTAAAGGTTGGAACTTTTAATGGTGTAAAAAAGCAAGCAGCCTACATTGCCCAGAAACATCAATCACATTTTAAGAAAAAGTCTTTTGGGAACACCTCAAGCTATAACAACCCGTATTTCCGCCTCAAAAGTATGTAGGCAAATAAACTTTTAATTAACGGAAAATTATGCGATTTTTTTATGTACTCGTGGTATTGTAAAAAATTAAATAATTATAAATACGTTATTTATGATTTTATTTTTTTAAGTTAATGGTATTTTTTAATGCTAGCTTCAGAAAAAATGTAATTTCAGTCAAATTTTCTGAGTCGTATTAATCGCAACACTTATTATAAGAATTACAATTTTTAATAATTAAATAAATTAAAAAAATTTTTAAGGAAAAAATACTTATTCATTGTGAAAAGGCAAAATTTTTCAAGTTTTTGAAGAATATGTATAATCTGTATTAAATTTATATATCTGGTACTTAGAAATGAATGGTAAAAATTCGGAAAGTGATTTAATTTCCAGTTAACATAGCTGTAATAAAAGTTTAAAAAAAAAAAAAAAAAACCTTTAAGAAATCAAAGTGAACGTATATGAATATTCCTAATATACAAAAAAGTAATTCAATGTTTTTCTATCACTCGTGTCAACATTAATCTCTAACTAAGTAGCAATTGTTGTTTTTTTTAAACAAAAATAGTTTCAAAAATAAACGTTTTAGGGGTATGTGTGTTTGGATGTATATTTTTAATAAATATTGTTGTGTTGCGTGATAATTGATGCCATGTGTTCCTAATAAGAAATAGTCCTTGCTTTAAAATATCTTTTGAACTTCTGAGAGATCATATCTTTGAAGGGGAGCTTGTAACGCATTTGTATCTCATATAAGAAAAACTATCCCACCAGAAATAGTCCTTGTTCAAGAGATCTATTGTTTTAAAATATTTTTTGAACTTCTGAGGGATCATATCTTTGAAGGGAAGTATGTAATACGTTTGAATCTCAAATAAGAAAAAAAATTAAATTCGATAATCGACAAGAGATCACACTGTGTTGTGTTTCTTACACTATCTACATTTGAATCTTTTTGCTTTAGATATGTTTCTGAGGCCACGCTATTTTAAGTAGAAAAAGTTTATTTTTAAGCTATTTTAACTAGAGAAAGTTTGCAGAATTATAGCACATTTCATTTGATATTTTCTTATATATTGAAATCTTATAAGTTTTTTTTTTTTTTTTTTTTTTTAATAAAAGAACTCATTTAAAAAGTAGCAAATTAAATCTCTATTATCACAAAGAAAATTTTTTGATATATATAAAAACATTCGCTATGCTTGCTTTAAACTAAAAAACTCCTTTAGCAAATAAATATTTCTATTTTAAAATAAATGGCATTATTTATCAACTACTTTTCGAAATTCAGGCGTGAAGTGGTTCAGACAAGTTGGATGTATTGACATTATACTCACCTAAAATGCGCTCAAGTCATTACATATGTCGCAGGGAAATGATGAAAATGGAGATTTGATCAAATCCCTAAGGTAGATGATCAATTTACTAAAGATGTTAAAATTACAACTCTGTCGAGTGATTTCCATAAAGAAAGTAAGTGATTTGATTTCCCTTAATTGTTTTAGTGAAAAGATGAAATAAATAAGTAATAACATCCGCCAGCTGATTTACTCACCGAAATAGCTTTAAATTTAGAGGCTCTACCAGAAATTTAATCAATTTCTTTATCGATAACAAGACAACTCAAACCAGTCAACAACTCTACTTCAACTCCTACTTCCTTGGCTACCTAGAAACGCTCTTTGAATAGCTATTTCAACATTTACCGAAACAGTCAACAAACTAACCTAAATCTGCGTGAAATTGCAGGAAAATTATCTTTATTTGGAGGTCAAGGATTTAAGAAGTGTTCCGGTGAACAATACAAAATACAATGCAAAACAAAAAGATGAGTTTGTAAAAAAAGTAACGTACTTTGTGACTCGATATGCCACAAATCAGCAGCGTGTTTTAATTAAAATGAATGAATATTATTATTTATTAATTACAGGCACTATAAATGTATAAAATTTCACCAAAAATATCGCTTTTGTTTTTAAAAAATATCAGCCTAAAGTACCTATTTTTTTGTCAATTAGTTTCGAATAAATAATTTGTGTTACAATGACTATTGTTGTATTAACTACTCTACATTAAATAATGAATGTTTTACTAAATAAATACTTTTAATATCTAAGGAATATTATTTCATCTTTTCACTAAAACAGTTAAGGAATTTGATGAAATCGCTTACTTTCTTTAGGGAAATCAACCCCTATACTTGTAATTTTAACATCGTCAGTGAATTGATCATCTACCTTAGGGATTTGATCAAATCTCCGTTTTTATCATCTTCCTGCGACATACGTCACATTTCTAGTATTCATTTCTTCTAGTTGATTTTGAGTTAGCGTTAAATGAGAATATTCTACTAACATAAAATGCACTTAATAAATATATCACATATATTGAAGAAACATCATTAGGATTTACGTTTCACTTACAATTATGAGATAGATAATAAATCATGCATTGCAAATCTATATGAGTGCTATCAAAACTAAACCATATCACAATAAAAAATATATTACGTTAAAATATCCTATTTCTGTACAAGATACATTGGTTCATATAATCTTGATTTTGAATTATTTTCAAGTATTCATACACACAAATTTATACAATTTTTACGTACGGCCAAATAATGGAACTAACACTAGTAAATATACACATAGTATTAGGTGGAATTTTTACAAGTGAATTTTACAAGTGTTTATCTTTTATTCTCAAAAATATTGACACATCACGGTTAAGAAAACCTATAAATAGAATCTTTACATAAAGGAATAATTTCATTCTATAGTAATTTTAATAAAAGTTCCTTTCAGCGTTTTTAAAGTATGAAGTTAAGTCGAATTTTTATTTTAGTATTGTTAGAGTAGGAGAGGAAACCGAAATTTGATTTCATAAGATATGAGTGGGTTGACTATCGAGCAATTGAAAATGAGAGACACAGTAATAGTATGAGCAATGAGTAAGTGTAAGGAGTGTTGAAAAGTGTTTTGACTTGCCTTGAAGAGCCCTGGTGTAGTGTGTTGAGCGTGTTCTGGTGTCCGGACTGTGTGTGCGTCCTCTTTCTCTACCAGGGACAGCCAGGGATCGATGGAAGAGGCGCGCGCACATACTAAAGGGGCCGCACACTCGATAACTCGCCGCAAACATTGATCTACAAAACACTTGCCTACAATACAAGAGATCTCTGTTCCCTTCGTTTTCTGTGGTTAAGGGGAGTTGGTATCCGAAAATTTATAAAGAATCGATTTTCAATTTATTATTATTATCAAAATTTAACAAATCCTTTTAAAAGATATCTTATTTGTAATAATATCTCATTTATAAGTACTTTTAATAATTTTTTGAAGATAAAATTTGGAACTTTTAATGTAAGTAAGTTTTTCTTTAAAATGCTTTTTTCTCAAAACTACATTTTTCATTACTCATGTACCTTTTACTCAGAAACTGCACAGACTATCAACTTAAAATTTTTATCACATATTTCTTTTATATATCTATATATACTGAAGAGAGATTTTGTTGTTATTTTCAAAATATTTTTTGTTTTGGCTTATTTCGACAAAAAAAAAACTAGTGTTTTTTAACAAATTTGAGCAACTTCCACGAAAATTCATTTTAAAAAAGTTAATGCACTACAATTAAAAACCAAGTTCAGTAGCATAACAAGTATCTGCTAAATGCACTGAAAAAAGAATTAGGCTTCTATATCAAGTACTTTGAGAGAAACGTAACGAGTAATGAAAAATGTAGTTTTGAGAAAAACGCATTTTCAAGAAAACATTACTTACACTAATAGTTCCCAATTTTATCTTCAAAAAATTATTAAAAATAGTTCTAAAATGTATATTATTACAAATGAGTTATCATTTTAAAGGGACGAATTTAAATTTTAATAAGCAATAATACATTTAAAATCAATTTTTATTAATAAATTTTAGGGTACCGATTTCTCTTAAGAAGACTCTCCTGGACTATCCCACCACACACAATTTAATAGATCCTCAATCAATATATTTTAAACAAGAAAATATTTAAGTTAAAAAGACTTCATTAAATATATACATATTTTTATTATCAGCCATTAATTACAAAAGATGCTTGACAATTTTAAGACTATTCGAGATAATGACCAAAAGTAAAATATTGAATTTCAAGGAAGCCTATTTTTGAATTCTTGCGTTTACCATTGGCCATAATATCGGGTTTTTTACTTTAAAAAGTAAATTTTGTTTGTAAAATATGTATATATTCCAATATTACCAAACTAGAGCTGTAAAATTCAAGAGGTTGAAAAATTAAGTTGATTTTAGTAATCTATCTATTAACAGCAAGAAACAGTGAATGTCATTTGATACATTACAATACATTATAAAAGTAAATAAATTCCCATAAGAGAGCTGACTCGGGAATTTTTCATGCTTAACTGAAGAAGTTTCGTTTTCATGCTTAACTGAAGAAGTTTCGTTTTCATACTACCCTTATACGCAATTAAAACTTTCAGTTAAAAAAAATTCTAAAAATATTCCTTTTTCGCATGGATTTAACTTTTTATCATCAAACTTGGCCAACAAATTTAATGTATTTTGTTTTTCATGTATATTCTCCTAGTACAAAAATCTTATCTATTTTCTTGAACCGTAATTTATAAAGTCCGTATTTTCCTCAAACGGGGACGTCATAGAAGTCAAAAATCGTTTTAGATCTATACATTCAGATTTGCCTTTTAAAAGAACTACATCTATAGATATCTATCACATTTCCTATCTCATCAAGTTTTTTTTTAATGCATCAGTTTTTATTAGTTTACCGTGCTCTCTGAGGTTTCATATTCTTTCATCAATTTTGTCTTATTTTTTAATTCGATTTCCTGTTAAACTCGTTCTACACACTAATATAAAGGCCTATTGAAATTGCATAAAGCTTTATCAACTAAAATATGTCATTTGTAGGTTTATATAGTAATGTACAATGTATATTACTATATAAACTATATAAGCCTACAAATGGCACATTTTAATAGATTAAGCTTTATGTAATCTCAATAGGCCTTTATATTAGTGTATAGTATGAGTGTAATAGGAAATAAAATTTTAAAATCAGACAAAGTTGATGAAAGAACATGAAATTTGAGAGTACTAATAAAGACTACTAAACTACTCCGTAATAAGGCAAAATAATAAAAACGGATGCATTCAAAAATCATAGATTCCAAACCTAGGCCTTTACTACATACAAATAGCACTACAAGTTGTATGTAGTAAAAGACTAGGTTTGGAATCTATGTTTTCTACACTGCTTTAATTAGAGTTTCAGATATTTTAAGATATAACAATTTGACTTTTTGTATATATTACAGAAGGCCAAGCACAAATAAAGGCTTTTTTTTTGCATAGTAAAAAAACTTCAACGATACGAGGTCAAGTTTGTTGGAATCTGTCTCATTAGGGTTCTATCAATTACTTTAGAAATGATTTTTATTTTTGTTGATAGCCCATTTATATACATAATAGTTTAATAGGAAAAATTCTGATATAATTTTAGTTGATACACATTACATTAGAAGAATTCAGTGTTGAGCACAAAATTGTTAGTTTACAATTCACTCCATAGAAAAGCATTTATGATGAGAAATGTAGGGAAAACTATTGGCATGTTATGAAACTTCATTATTCATTAGTTCGCTAATCAAAGAACTGTACCAGTGGACAGAATTCAAACTGTTTAACTTTAAAATGTACATTCTTTATACCTACATAATTTTTCCAATTCTGATTTTTTAATTTAAAATGATACCATAAGAATAGTTTCGACAAAATAAAATGAACTAAAATGACCTCATTTCCATTGAAGGCAACTCAAAAATGTTTTCACACCATAGACATCTTTCCCAAATGTTATAAATCCATTCGATCAATAGATAAGAGAGGATACCTTTCCATCACAAAACTGAAAAACATTTTTACTCGATTCTATTTGTCCTTAGAAAATACGTCTTTTTTGTATCCTTTATATTAACTTTGATTTTGTGTGTATGTTTATGGGTAAGTTTGTCGATGGTGGACACATCTGCGAAGGCCTAATTAATCCCATTGCCGTCATCTAATCTGTCTGAAACTTGGCAGATAGATTAGATGTCCAGTGCATTCTATAACATTTTGATGGCTGATACTTTCACTAAAAGGTCGTTTTTGCGGAATACTAATAAACCATCTTTCTGTCATCCTATCTCCCTGAAATAGCATTTAATCGATCATTGAAGAAACTCTTTCCTGTTAATAAAATTGTTTTTATAAATAAATAATAAAATTGTTTTGATCAGAATAAATAAAATATATTTGGATGTGAGTGAATAAATTCGCTTTCATTTTAGTGTGTAAATTTTGAAACGTAGTTTACCGAATACTTTGCCGATAGTGATGTTTTTAATATTTCAAATTAGATGCCAACACAAAGTACATCTTGGCAACATAAACTGCACTTTGTTACTGAATATAAAAATTGGCGATGCATACAAAGAATTCATATTAAATACTTCGTTTTTATGGGTTATATTTATCTTATCTGATTCATTTTCATGGTACCTCATTTAGGTTCTTTGAATGAGAAATAACAATTTCCTATAAATGAAACAGATATTGAATAAGCGTGCTAGTGCGCATCTTGTGATTTTTAGATTGCTTAAAGAAACTTTATCTTTTGGAAGTTTATGAGATTTAGATCTATTGCTGATAGATATAACGTAACTTTATTTGGAAGGCAGAACTCTGCACGGCGTGGCTCGAGTAAGTCTGTTATCATATCGCGTATATCCATCAATCATACTATATCCAATGGAACTCTTTTTTTTAAGTTCGATTTTTCAACAAATGATGAACGGAATTGTTTAAAGTGGAGAACTATATATTTCAAACAGTAAAACATTTATTTATTGTAATGTAAACTGTAAAAGGAGAAGACAATTGCCATCTCCTAAATTAAGTACATTGACATAATATTTCTCAGAGTATTAAAATATTCTCTATATCCCCTCCTATAGACTCTCGAATTAAAATTTGTTAGCTTCGTTTTTCAAACAGATAACACATTGGTGGTATTGCAAATAATCATTTCGCCAGAAGTCTTAGCTTCTAAATTGGTATATTATTTATCAATTTTGTTATATAAAGAGAGAAAAATACCGTTCAAAAATAATAAAGATGCATTTAAAGAAAAAAATATATTAAGGAGCTAATGGTCAGAACAAGATCCTGAGGTTGAGATATGAGTATCTTTTAAGGTAAAAAAGTCTCGTTACCAAATTATAGAATTATGTTTTATTTAAATTAGAAATGAAAAATGTATAAATAACTTAATTACTAAAACGTGCCCACTGATACACAAAGATAAGACTGTAATTCAGCAATACGATACAAAATGATGCAAGTATTGTAGATATAATCAAAGTACATACTTTCAATATAAAAATACAGATACCATTTATAACAGTAGTAAACTTCCTCAAAAACCAATGGTATAAAAAATTCCAAAGCAACAGAAATTGAATTCAAGAGTGTAGGCGATATAGGGAAATCTTTCAAGGGTAAATGCCTGCAATTGCGTTTCGATTGGAAACCAAAAAGCACAGCCCGACGAGTAAGTCTAGAGCGTTAAGGTACTTGACCACCTTATAAATTAAAAAAAAAATCGATTTTTTGTTTGAGTTTTCTCAATCCTTTCCAAGGTTTTGCGGTCCAGGGATAGTAGATTAACAAATTGAAAGTGAAAAAACTTGTTTTATTAAAAACTATTTGAAAAAAATATTGAGTAAAAACTTAAAACGCGTTTTTCTGGAAACTACTCTTTTTGTCAAATGGCGTACACTTAATCTCCAAAACTACTCGGTCGATTTCAATGATTTTGGTCTTGTTTTGTTCGTTGAGATGTTTTGTGTGCCAATTTACCACATTTTTTCCAAAAAGAAAATTATAATAAAAAAATTTTAGCAAAGAATAATGAAAAACAGGAGTGTTTTTTCAACCATTTTTTTAAACATTTGCCATTTTTTAATTTTATTTTTTTTTATTTTTGACAATGTGTGGTAAATTGTCACGCAAGGAACCTTTCTTTTGAAAATTCAATTTTTTTAATTTTTTTTTTTTTAATTTACCAATCCTGAGATTAACTGCCCGCCGTGGGACACCATTTTTTTGAGGCCTCGACTTTGGCATCTCCTGGATAGTTGTTGAAAAATGAAATTCGGGAAAAATCAAGTATTTTTGTATTCTATACGCTTCAAGTATAAGTTTTAAAAAAATCATTGTAATATCTTATACAGGACCTGAAAAAAAAACCTATTGAAAATGTTGTATTTTTATCTTTCCAAGGTGGTAAATTACCTTAAATAACAAAAGTTGGCGATTAGAGTGTAGGGTATTCATTATAGTTCACAACTATTCATTATAGTACTATTCATTATAGTACTATTCATTATAGTTCACAACTATTCATTATAGTTCACAACTATTCATTATAGTTCACAAACTATTAAAACACTTTGTTTTGCCACTTTCATGCATAGATTTGCATGCTATAACGAAAATTAGAGAAATATCTTTTTTACAACTTTTAATCCTTATACTCTAGTTTTTATACCCATATGTATGCTAGTTTCAGTAACCAGTGTGATGTGAGGATGTTTTCACTGAAATAAGTATTTTTATTTGTTTTTGATAATGCCGAAGAAAGAATTTTTACTATTATGTCTGGAATTCCCATTGTAATCAAATATCATTATAAGGGTTATTAATGAATAAATATAATATTCATTAATAGCCTCAATAATGAATATTATCTATATTTGTTAAATAGAGGGACTTAACCATTCTGCGTAAGATAAAATCATAGCTCACTAGTATCAAAAAGCAAAACAAGCTGAAATGTCCCTAGTTGGTTGGTTTGTACGCTCAACGGCCTATTTTTATGCACAGTAACGATCAATCAGGCCGGGACCTACAGCTTAGCTTGGATTCCGAACCACAACGAATATCCATGCCTAATCCGGGATTCGAACCCGACACATTTGGCATGCAAAGACAGAGCGCTAACCCCACAGCCATCAGGTGGGCTGAAATGACCCTGGATTTAATGGATAATAGAAACTATTTATTCATGAATAATAAATTAATATCCCAAACATTCAATTTTGATGAAACCATTTCAAACAGCGACTTTTTTCTTCTTCTTGTAAGTATTTAATTGAGGGAGATGCTGGAACTAAAAATTCTCAAAAATACGATTTTGAGATTTTTTTTTAAAAAATAATCCTATATTCTTTTTTGGGAGGGACATATTTTGAACTCTTTGTTTCGATCTGCTGTAATAAATGAAACCCACTCACCTCTAAATTCCTTATACTCTAAACAAAAATATAATTTTGTTAACTCAATTTACTTCCTCAAAGTATGCCCGTTGCATTAAAAATTGATTCTTGAATACGGAATTTCCTTTGCAATATTGCTAAAAATATATTTTAAGGGTAACTTGCTTTTAGTTTTATACGTTTAAACATCTTTGACAAAGTATTCATGGTTAAAATCATATAACCCTTAAAAACAACATTTTTAATATAAATCCTTTATATGCATTGCCAATTTTTTTATTCGTTAACATAGCTCTGCTTCTGTTGCCAGGGTATGCTTGTTTTTAATAGTTGAAATTAGATGCAAACACCATCTCTATCAACAAAATATGCGGTAAACTACTTTTTAAAATTACATTTAAAATATATTTAATCAATTTACATTAAAAATTAATATGAATTTATGCACTCACACCTAAATATCTTTCATTGATTTTGATTAAAAGAATTTAATTATTTACTAAAAAAATTTTGGCAATGGGAAAGTGTTTCTTCAATGATCAGTTAAATGCTATTTCAGAGTGATCGGATAGCTCCAAGTTGGTATTCCGTAAAAGCAACCTTTTAGTGACAGTGGTAGCCTCAAAATTTGATAAAATGCATCGACATCGAATATATCTACCAAGTCTCAAACCTTTTGGATGTTGACAAGGGAGTTAATTAGGTCTTCGCAGATTTGCCCACCATCGACAATCATACCTACAAACATACACACAAAATCGAAGTTAATATAAAGAATTTAAATTTTTTTCAATAAATAGCCCGTAGTTTTCTAAAAATAATCATTTTGGGTAACTCTCAATTTTGTTCGTAGAATTTTTACCCTACTGATATATTTTCCTTTCCCGTTCTGAGAAAAGGTCAACCAAAACATTTCGCTTCTCAAATATTCCAACTTGCTTTGAAATGTCGCACTTTCTGCATGCTCCCGAGTATCAGAGGCCAGTGTATAGGCAGAAGAGAACAGAGCCCTTAGCTTGGCGGGGTTGCGCCCCACTACACAGGGCGCCAATGCAATTGGCGCGATTCAGGAAAACACTCTTCTGTGGACGGGGTGAAAGGGCGCACACACTTTGCCCAAAAGGAGTTTTTCGAAAGGAGGTTCGAAAAGAAAAACGCTTCAAGCGGAAATCCCTTAAAAAAGAGCTTCTTTCAAATATCTCGATTCCAAATAATTAATCATTTTTCGGATATTTAATAAAATAAATAAAACAACACAAACATACAACAGTAAGTGCATTTTCAGACGTGGATTCAAAAGAAAGTCATTCGAATACTTTCCAAGCAAAAGGAAACCATTATGTGGATTGCATAAGTTTTTTTTTTTTCTTCTTTCTCTCAAGGGATTATAGAAACAAGCGGTATAGTATCTATGTATGACAGGTTTGTGTCTTTTTTAGTTGGTAATTTTTCTTTTAAGTTTGATTTGTGGGTGCGTGTTTTTGTGCCACTAAACTTCCTATGGTTTGAAATGAAAGAATGTTTTCTTGGTTATGTTTTAAGCTACTTCTTATATCTATCATTTGAAACCAAATTTAGAACAGTATGCAGCTATCACTTACAGGGGGGCCACCAGGGTCTGCGTCTAATATTTTCAGACTCGGATGAAACTTAGCAATGTTTTTCACATCTAGACTGCCAAGTATTGAATTACACTGTTAAAAATTTGGATTCACCTTGTACAAAATATTGTTTCCCATTTAGCTGTAACCAACATTTGGTGCTTAGTTTCACGATTTAATGGTGCTACCTCGTACAGTAAGCATCATTAAATCATAAAATTAAGCACCAAATGTTGGTTGCAGCTAAATGGGAATAAGTTTTTGGGGCAAAGGGGAACAAAAGTTTTAACAGTATGCGAGGAAGCCTATTTGTTTTGAGTTTTAAACTTACTAAGGAACACTTATCAGAGTCGTATAGGTTAACAATAAACAAATGAATATCTTCAGGTTTATTTATTATTATTTTAAATTAAAAAAACTTTTATGTTAGTACAAAATATGTATGGATTCAATTACAGCAAAATTGAAGTTACAAAATGTAAAATATCGTTTAATTGAATTGATTTTAGTCAATTTATTAACAGCACAGAACATTTGACTGCTAACTGATACATTTAGATACATTAATATGTTCCTTTTACCTAGAGAAAAAGCAGCGAAATTCCAATAGAAGATCTGGCTTGCGAAATTTCCACTATCATAATTAGCCGCAGAATTTTCACTTCCATACCAACCCATTTATGGTCGCTGACAAGCTGGTGTCATTTTTTATTCTCGTAAGGCCAAATAGGGCTACAAATAGGGAATATTAATATGCCTTTCTTCCTTTCCGTAAACTTTTCAAGTAAAAAATTTGGTTTGCCGAGCTTTCGTTAACTAAGCATATTTTCTTCTCAAATGCCAATATCATAGAAATAAAAGGTATTTTAGAATTTGCATTTAGATTAATTTTTTACTCATCTAAGATCACTATCTTAAGATTCATTCAATATATTTTTAATTATTTTATTTTTTACTTACTTTCTCCGATTTCATAATCTCAATAAGGAACTACTTTTCCATTTTTTTTTTGTAGTTTACATTATCAATTATTAATATTAACAAACGACACATACTTAAAGTAAAATGCGTCATTTTATAGGTCAACATTGTAACTTACAATATGCAGGTAGTAATGTTTAGGCTTAATATCACATATCCCTGTTTTAATTTAAAAGAAGACAAGATTCCTGGACAACCAAATCAGTCATATTTTCATTCAACTTCAAATTGTTCTAAATTATTGAAAATACAATATTTTTTTATTTATTTTTTTACATAGTCAATAATAATATATTTGTTATTATTATTTTTCTGATTTCATTTTATTTTATACATATTTATGTAATAAGCCTTTATTTGGACATAGAATTTTAAAATTATTATATACTAACATTTGGTTAGGTACACTTTTCAAATTAGATATACAATAAATATACAAAAAAGAGTTATCAAATGCAAACAAACTCTCTATTTCATACAGTCAACCTATTTTTTTTTTTTTTTTTTACCTAATATAACTTTAAAATTATATTTTTATCTAAGTTGAAAATGAATATGCAAAATGAGGCACAGTATTTTTTTAAAAAGTATAAGACCATCTTTACTAAGACTAAGATATATATGAAGGTCGGACCTTTGAGGAAAAACAAATTATAATGCACTGTCACTAAAAGACCTTTTCTATACACGTTTGAATTATGGTCCAGATACAAAGCATATAATATTTTTGGGCATTTAAAGTCTGAAAACTCTCTCTGTTAAGATTGACAACAGATAATAAAGAAGGCACAGCCATCATCAACTAAGAGTCGTTTCTGCTGCCAGCGTGTGCTTGGGGTATCTAATTTTAAATATTAAACACATTAAAAACAACTCTATCAGCAAACTACGTTTCAAAAAATGTTCATTAAAATAATGCGAATTTATGCACTCACATCCAAATATCTTTTATTTATTCTGATTAAAGCAACTTTATTATTTATTTCTAATAACAAATTTGGTAACTAGAAAGACTTTCTTCAATGATCGGTTAAATGTTATATCAGGGAGATAGGATGACAGCTAGATGTTTTATTAGTATTCCGTAAAAACGACCTTTTAGTGCAAGTATCAGCCATCAAAATGTTATAGAATGCACTGTCATTGACATCGAATTTATCTGTCAAGTTTCAGCCGTATTAGATGACGGCAATGAGATTAATTAGGACTCCGCAAATTGCAAATTTTCCCGTCATGTCATCGACATAAACAGCCCCCCCCCCCCACCACCACCACACACACAAAAACGTAGTTAGTATATATGATTTAATAAAATATATTTAAAAATATTTACCAACTATTTCTACTTCTTATGATGTCCTTGGCAAAAATTCACTTTATTTGTACATATTTCTTTATTGTTTTTTAGATTGCTTCCCCTTTGTCTCAGTAATTATGAAGATGTTATTAAAGGCTCTTCCAAACTGTTTAATTATATTTACTCTCTATAGAAACGTGATGTTATTTCTTCACGGCAATCCATTACTGAATACCTTAAATATCCCTCATCAAAATACTACTCCTTTTGATATGCTCAGTGAAAAGGGAAACCCTATAGGATATCATCTTTAAATCGCGTGTTTCTCACTTTTGAGCAAGGAAATGTCTCTTCAAGGCACACTCACTTATTTCCTTAGTAAATATAATAAACTGACGAAAAAAGTATTAATATTTAGAAAGTGTTCAGAAGTAGTCACTGAAAGTTAAGAAATCCTTTTTATTTGTGGTATTTTGCGCTTCAATTTTTAGATCGAGATGAAAATATTAATTAAAAAGTTAATGATGTTTCTTAAATTTATACTCGAGCTGAGGGTTTGTTTGCTAAGGGGGCGTCATATTCAAGGGATACTGTGAGAAATATACCATCAGAGGAGTCAGATATTTATTATTTTTTAAAGGGACTTGGTACCCCTGGCTTTCACAAAAAAATATAAAAATATCGATTTTCTAATATATATGAGTTTCTAAACTTTAAAATCTTCTCTTTGTTCGGGGAAGTTTTTGAGCTGATACGATAATTGCAATTGCTTATATTTTTTTATGGGGAATTTAGAATAGCTGCAATAGCCCCTTCGAAGTTACGAACGCATTTTTTCAGTTTTTTTTTCCACCTTACTAGAAATGTTAAAACTCCGACAAATATGTATGACTTGAAATTTCTTTTGTGTCATTCTAAAGATCAATTTGATAAAATATAAACTTTTTTTACAAATTTAAATGTTGAAATGTTGAAAAATATCAATTTTTTACCATTTTTTATTTTCAAATACACATATGTATTATAATACATAGGGTAATGAAAGTATAGCATTCGGTCCAAAAAAAAATGTTTTTTTTTTTTTTTTTTACATTTATCCACGTTTTGGAACACGCTGATTTCAAAAAAGTTATCTAAAAAAATGTATGTCTGTCGTCAGCATAACTCCTGACTAATTGACCTACGATGTTCAAATTTGGTATGCGGGTTGCTGGTGGCCATGGGACCATTAAGGTTTTCGTCAAAATCGCGCATGCGCATAAGGTAGCTGCCATTGAAAAAATCATGTTTTTCAATGATTGCTAAAATTGCTCCAATGATTTTGATAAAAATCGCTGTGCTAATGCCTCTTAAGTTGTTCTAAAGATCTCCACCTCCGAAACTACCGTAAAAATGCTTTAATGGCGTAAAAAGTTGAAAAACGAATGCCTTCAGCACAGAGTTCTCTTTCCTTGAGCACACCTCATCAACGATCGTTTTTTCTTTTCTCCTCAGTTCCAGTTATAATAAAGGACAATAAAATGATTATCAAAAGTACACAGCCAAAATCAGAATGTTGGCGACTTCCCCCCCCCCCCCTATTCAATAACTATCGCAAAAAATAATATCGCCATACTGGCCAGTAATTGAAAGTTGCGCGATGTTACACACCCCTAGTTTACGTTTACGTTTTCATTGTTTTTCTTCAAAACTATTTTATTTTTTCAACATTCGAAGCCTAAAAATTTAGAGTATATTTTTAAAAACAACTAGTGAAAAATATTGAAAAATAAGAAGAGGATTTGAAATTTTATTAATTTTTTTTTAAAAGTTAAAATTTTTAAAATTTAGACCACTATGTGAACTTTTTTTTTATTAAAATTAAGGTTTTGTCTAGTAATACTTCCAAATGAGTAAAAATTATAATTTTAAATGTTTAAATTAAAAAAAAAAATGGTATTAAAGTACGATGTCCCTTAGTTCATTATTCTATATTTTTTAAACGATTCAGTGTGACTTGGCCGTCTTATTTGCTATCATACCATAACTTCCTGATCTTTTTTTGAAAATATGTTTTTTTTTTATTATTATTTAATACGTACATATATAAGGTTTTTGTTTTTCAGAGAACCAAGTTAAAATTTTATATGAAAAAAATCTAATTAAAAATAAGAAAAATACCTTATTAACTTGAAATATAAAGAAAATAATTACAACTGAGGAAATTTACAAAAAGTAAACGAGATGAATTCTATCCGCATTCATTAATATTTTCAGATTTTTCTCCAGTTAGAATAAACAAGGAGGCTTGATTTCTTCTCGTTGAGTCTTAAAAAGATAATTATTAATACTTTTAACTTGTTGTTTGAAATTTCTTGGGCTTCCTTTGAAACATGCGAGTCAATCTAATTTAATGTTTCTTCTATACAGATTACGGAATTAACAATAAATCATCGAGTGAAAAGAATTCACGATTAATGGAAAGTGGCGTTGTCGAGTGAAGGGCTTTTTTTTTTTTGTTGCTGAAGTTGAAGAATTGTCTTTTTTTTTCTCTTTTGGGCGAAACCGATCGCATCGATTTGGAAGCTTCGAAGAATTGATGCGTGTTTTCCCCATTTCTTTAGGAGGTTAACTCAATTAAAGACCGATTTTGTCACTGGATGCAAGTGAACTGTCTGAACATTTCCTAACATTCATCCCCTAAGTATATTAGCAGGACCAGCCTATGGCGTGTGCGACGTGTGCTTTCTCACACATGGGATTTTGAGAGGGGAGTGGAAGAGAAAAATTATATATATATATATATATATATATATATATATATATATATATATATATATATATATATATATATATATATATATATATATATATATATATATATATATATATATATATATATATATATATATATATATAAAAAAAATTGTACGGCAAAAATTTAATTTTTTATATATTTTGAACGCAAATTAGCCTAAAGTCTACTTTTTTGCAAGAACGCTCAACAACTCTGCAATTTTGCCCATTGATAATGATATTTCATCGTCATTAGCTTATGATGTACCAATAAAAACATTTTTGGCTGCTAAAGCTTGGAAGGTCCACTGATAAGTATGTAATACAAATTATTTTAATCAATATTCTGTAATATTTTTCTAAATTAATATCTTAATATATATAAATTACGTGTCACGTTGTTTGTTCCCAATGCACTCATAAACTATTCAACCGATTTTAATCAAATTTGCATACCGTGTGCAGTTTGGTCTAACTTAAGAGATATGATAGCTTACATCTCAATTTATAGCCGCAATATTATTTTATTGCAAATTATTTGTTTATTATTATCTGTTAGCTCCAAACGATTCTAACAGATGGCGCTGTGTTGAAAGTACCAACGTTTCACATAAGCTACAATTTAATGGCATGTGATTTATTACTGCAACTGATTTATTACCGCAGTACTGAAAAATTTATTTTTGTGAAAGGGTTTAGTTCTTTATTTCAATATTAATACACTCTGCACCAAAGTAGTGAGCAAAAAATCAAGTGTCTTGCTCAGGCCCAAAACAATTTTCAACATAAGAAGTTTTGGCTTTCGAATTTTATGTATGTCAAACAGAATGTTATAATTTTAATTAGTTCTTTTTTTATTAATTTTTTTAATTAATTTATTTCTTACAAAGTGACTTCAAATAGAGATACAGCTCTGAAATTTTAAACATAAGTAGTTTTAGCCATCTATTTAGACTTTTGAAAAACAGAACGTTAAAATTTTAATTAGTTATTTTTTAATTAATTTTCTTAATTAACAATTTTTTTTTTTTACAAAACAACTTCACTACAGTTCTGAAATTTTCAACATAAGTAGTTTGTACCTTCTAATTGGTCTTTTGAAAAACAGAATTTAAAAATTTTATTTAGTTCTTTTTTAATTAATTTTTTTAATTAATCAATAAATATTTTACAAAACGATTTATAATAGGGCTACAGCTCTGAAATTTTCAACATAAGTAGTTTTAGTCTTCTAATTAGATTTTTGAAAAACAGAATTTAAATTTTTTTTTTAGTTCTTTTTTAATTGACTTTTTTAATTAATTAATAAATATTTTGCAAAATGATTTCTAATAAGGCTACAGCTCTAAAATTTTCAACACAAATAGTTTTGGCCTTCTAATTGGACTTTTGACAAAAAGAACTTTCAAATTTTTATTTAGTTCTCTTTTGATTAATTTTTTAATTAATAAATATTTTACAAAACAATTTCTAATAGGGCTACAGCTCTGACATTTTGAACATAAGTAGTTTTGGCCTTCTAATTGGACTTTTGAAAAACATAATTTTTAAATTTCATTTGTTTTTTAATTAATTAATTAACAAATATTTTACAAAATGATTTCTAATTGGGCTACATTTCTGAAATGTTCAACACAAATAGTTTTGGCCTTCTAATTGCACTTTTGGCAAAAAGAACGTTATAATTTTAATTGGTTTTTTAATGAATTTTTAATTAATATTTTCACAAAAAGTCACTTCTAATAGCTCTGAAAGTTTCAACATAAGTAGTTTTGACCTTCTAATTTTGCTTTTTACAAACATCACGTGTTAAAATATTCTTAAAGGAGTGTTGTGTTATAATTATTAACGGGGCTTTTTTTTTATTGTTTCTTGACAAGTGAGGAGCTTCTAATATTAAGGCTTTCCTTACAATTAGTTTTTATTCTGTGAAGCGACCTTACGCTTACGCAGCAATGAACCTTTCATCTAGCAATAGCATAGCCGGCCACATGTTATTTAGACTGAAGTATAAATTCAATTCATATTATAGTAAAAGTAATACAGTGGAATTCCTCTTGCTTTTTAATTATTAGTGCTTCATTGTTCAAAAATCTTTAATTAAAATATATACATGTAAGTAATGGGCAACTATATGTTGCATGTTCACTTGTAGGAAAACCGTCGAATCTATTTGTGTTAGCTAAAGACAGGTTAACAAAAAGTATTGTACACCGATTAGTGCTAAATTAAATTGAAATTAAAAGTATTTATAATTCAAAATAATAAACATTTTTGTTAAAGATTTAAAACTATCTGCCCTACCTACCTCATTTATAAGTTTAAGTGTCACGTGTTATTTACTAACAACTTTGTAATGTATTCATTTGTTACAAACTTGAATACGAAAAATAAAAAAATTTAAATTTATTTCTTTTGTATTGATTTTTGCTCAATATCAAAGGTAGTAGAAAATCAATCATGGAGGTCGCCATGTTTTTTTTACAAATGGCATCTGTGTAAAAAAGCATAGTGGTCCCCATGACTGGTGTTCTCCTACCGTTTCCCTTGAAAAGTTTACTACTATGTAATATAACAAAAACCGTAGCCACAGCAACGCGTGGCCGGGTCTGCTAGTTGTTTCATAAATACTTAATAAAATAAAACTTTTGTTGTATTTAAAAAATGTATCTGTTATTTTCCACCTGACAAAACTATAAACTGAGCAAAAGAATTTAGGAGTTAACTTTGTACGTAAGTACAGTACAGTACGTCTATTGAAGTTTGAAAAAGTCAATTGTAAGAATATATAATTAAAGAAGTCATATAAAAAAAAAAAAAAAAAAAAAAAAAAAAAAAAATAATAATAATAATAATAATGAAATGGTTTTAATTACTTTATTTTAATATTTACTATTTATTACTACTTATTAGTTTTTTAAGGCATACCATTGTCGAGCATACCATTTTTGGAGGGTTTTCCATACCCATTTTCATAGTAAGGGGCACCAAAACTCATTCTTGCACACACAACATTTTGCTCTTGGGCCGGCCCTGTATATTAGTATTTAAGTTCTCAAAGTGTTTCGTTTGAGCAGTTTAAAAGGAGCCTGTCGCACTGGGATACCTGAACATATCTCGATGGGCCTTTCCTAGAAACTTCACACAGCATCCCCAATTAACTTCAAGAAAACGCCAATTGCAAATTACAAATTTTAAATTAAGTGTTACTATCTAAACGAATAATTAAATGTTTTCCACAATTAAGTTGTTAGTAAAAACATAATGATGTGGTAATATATTAAAAAATGATCGTCTCTGGATTTTGAAAAAATATCCTTTTATCAGTTTACAAGATCTATTATGAGCATACACACAAAAAAAAAACGTTCCTATTGTTAAACTGTTATGTTATGTAACACGCTTTTGATGAATCAGAGCCGTGTCCAGGAGAATCATAGGATTAACCCCCCCCCCCTTCCCCATTATATATTATACATAAAAAACAACGGCGTTGCGATGAATATCCGGTTAATTTTTCGTTTAAATTCGTTTTTAATACTCCCATTTTCTGGTTTCTCAGAAGCTGCAAACATATCGTTCCGTCTTGATTGATTTTTCAAGGAAAATGTTTTCCAGCTCTTGCTTTTTAGGTGACACTTGAATAATTACCTTTATGACTCCACTAAATTATACATATTCAAAATTCCAATCATAATTTAACCCATAAAAACACAGTTTTTTGCTATAACACCTTTATATTCATTGCCAACTTTTAGTGCAATTGTCATTATTGAGGTGATTTCGAGTGTTTGACTTCAACGAAGAAAACATCCATCCCGCACTCTTCCTTAACAAAACTTGATAGAATGCATTGTTATTGAAAACTAGTCTATATGCCAAGCTTAAGCTCGATTGGATGACTGTTAGTTGAACTTCTGAAGCATTTGCTCGCCACAAACAAAATCAAAGTTAATATAAGGGATTAGGAACATCAAAATGGTAAGTTTTTTTTTTATTATATGTCAATAACTTTGACAGGGAACTGCTTTAATCATTAAATATCATCAAATTGTACGTGTTTGACTGAATATTTATTCCAACTTAGAATTTATTGGAGTTACAAGAGAACAAAACAGAAGTGACATCATTACAAATATCTGTGGAAGGATTGATAACTGTGATGGAGTCAATTTAAAAACTACCTAAAGTGGTGTGTGTATATATATATATATATATATATATTTACATTATTAAAAAGTTCTAATTATGAAGACTTTAATTCCAATGTCCGAAATGAGGCATCACCCATTTTAAACAAGTTTTTTATTATTTGAAACAATTTTGGTCGACATGTTACTCCGGATTTTAAAAATAACTCCTCTATCAGAACTTATAAACAAAGAACCTTGATAATGTTTAAGCCTGGAGGTTATTAGTGTACTCTTCATTAAAGTTTATATATTTCCTCTATGAATTACTTTGATTGGCATAAATGATATTGTAAAAATATATTAACTATCCTAGAACGAAGAGTTGAATTTGATTGCTCATTTGAAAGATCACAATTGAAATTGAACTAAAGTAAAAAAAAAAGAAGAAAAAAAAAGAGAGAGAAAAAAAAAATTGCCAGAAGAGGACACAATAAATGAAAACGTTGCTTCAACTTCTGACACGATGCTTATCTCATTTTAGCGTCATATTACGTATTTTAGACTATATAATTAAAACAATGGGCAAGGGATTCATCGATGCCTTTTACTTGGATATTTGGTTTGATTCCTAACGGTTTTCTCATGCAGGAATCTAAATGCCTTAGGGAATTTGAGATTTTTTTAGTAAGATTATTGATGAAGATGTAGAGGAGTATGAATTGTTTAAATGTACTGATGTGAAGGAGTGTAATTCCTATATTTGAGATTTTTTACACTATTGATAGAATAAAATAAGTACTCTCCAACATTCGGAATTATTTAAAGTTTACAAATACCGGCTTTTACAGTACCGTTTCCTAAAGTCTTCTGCGATGTGATGTTTTCGAAACTGAACGTATATTTAAAACTTGTCTTTGGGTCCAATTAACTAATGAATATTTAAAAGTTTTTTAATGATCACTGAGAAGGAATGTTTTAAACTCATCAGTCGTTAGTGAAGTTATAATAACCATTATGTGAGAAGGCAGATCTGAAATGCGACAGTTTCTTGCTTTTGAAATTTTAAAATGATGGCCATAATATTCTACAAATCGAAACCAGTTTTTGCGTCTTTTAATCATCATTGTGCAAAGCTTATGTTTGTCATGTACTTGCACATTTATTTACAATGTACCTTCAAATAAACAATAACAATGGCTTTTAATAAATTATGTTGGTTTTTAGCAGTCGTTTAAAGAGGGAAGTATAGTAGTGTATATCTGTAGGTGTAAAATGGAATAGTTTGATGAGTGGAAGAAGGGTCTGGCGCTCTCTAGAAAGTTGGCCCACAGACCTCTTAGTGACCCAGGCCGGGGCTGCTTGTTCTTATCCTAACATCAAAGATATTCAAATATAAACCACTATAGCTCCATAAAAATCTTCACAGAATAACAAACTCAAAACTTTTTCAGAAGGATTTTCATATTCTATAAATTTTTCAGAAAGGAGGCCTTAACATACGTTTTCTAAGTGTAATTTATCTTTAAAAATTTAAGTAACATGCATAACCTGTTTCACTTAATGTTGCAGACGTTTTAGTGTTAAAAGGTCACATGTCTACAATAAAGAAATTGTTATAAATAACCTAAAAGCTAAGTAAAGATTTTGAAAAACTCAAAAAAATTGTGTTTTCTCTTTTCATTTAAATAATTTATAAAGACTAAACAAATTTCCTTCTTAAAACATTTACGGGATTTTAAGTGTACAGTAAATAACTTCAAATAGTTTACATTCACCCTTACAACAGAGAAAACCAAACTATAAAGCCAACTATCGATAAAATGTAAATTTATGACATGTATCGTTTTAGTTGTAACGTTTTTCTACTACACATATTGATTAAGGGGGTCCAGGACTCAAAATTCTAAAATCTTTATTTTTAGAATTATTTTTCTGAAATTTTTGATGCAGCATTCTGTTATGCTTTGATTTCAAATTTAAAACATATTTTTTTATATTAAAAAACTTCAAAATGTTGACGTTACCTAAATATGATGTATTTAAAAACCTTTTTTTAAAAATCACTTCATTTTGCATTAAATTATTTCTTAGAAATCGTATCATAAATTGTCTTTAGGATTTTTCAATAAAATATTCAGAAAATTTTTTAAAGAAAATATATGTATGTATATTTTGTCTAAAAACTATATAAAACCCATAGTATGCTAAGTTCAAATACTTTAAAAAAAAAAGTTAAATCAAAATACATAATTCCTGAAGACAAATTAAAGAAATATATATGAAAAATAATTGTGGAAACTTTCATATAGATTTATAAAAATTAGTTTTTAAGTTATATCCATTTAAATTCAAAAAGGGACAAAAAGTCATCAACGAGAAAAACAGTTTCAAAGTTTCAAGATAGCACGTCCGAGATACAGTTGTCATGTAACAAAAATATACATTTCAAGTACTACTAATGATAGCAACAACATTTTTATGTCATTTTATTTATAAATATATATATATTATTTCTACGATAATAAAAAAAAATGAGATTGTTTAAAATTTTGAGTCCGAGATCCCATTAATAAAATTTTTAACATTTACTACTGGAAGCAGGCAATCTCCAAAAATCATTTTGAAAATTAAAATATAAATAATTATTAAAATTTTTGTAAATGGATCTTCAAAGACATCAACTATAGGCGAGAACGTAACATGTGTAATTGACTCTTTTTTCTGAATTTAATTCTATAAAGTTAACTTCCATAGACGTCCTTCAAATGCAAAATTTTCATTTGGCGAACAAAATGAGTTTCATTTAACCATTTTCTGAATCGAACAAAATTTTGAAAACTATGTAGTGCAAACTTCGGATGGTTCGAAACATTAGAATTTTACTTACGAATACCTTATTATATTTTCCCAAGACATTTAAGGGGAGTTGGTACCCTAAAATTTATAAGTAATCGATTTTGAGTTAATTATTGTTTATCAAAATTTGAATTCTCCCCTTTAAAAGGATATCTCATTTGTAATAATACCTCAACTAGAAGTATTTTTGATAATTTCTTGAAGACAAAATTGATAACTATTAGTGTAAGTAAAGTTTTCTTTAAAATGCGTTTTTTCTCAAAACCACATTATTCATGTACCTTTTTCTCAGAAACTGCTTAAGCTATTTTCCTAATAACGCATAAGGTAGCTGATAATGAAAACCACGAAGAAAATCATGTTTTTCAGTAAGAGCTAAAAACGGCTCTCGATCAAAATTGCTGTGGTAATGCTTCTTAAGATGTTCTAAAAACCCCCACCTCCCATATGTTAAGGTATACGTATAGGTTTCAACATTTTTTTTTTTAATTTTCAATTTAAAAATTAGACCTTTGCACCTTGAAAAGTACATTATTTGTTAAACTGTTTCCAATATTATTATTTTTTTTAATTTCTTCAATTTTAATAGTTAATTAACATTTAATCAACTAATTAGGCTAATTTCGAACGGCAATGACGAAAATTCTAATTCACCCACAGATACAACTTTGGTGTTCAATAATGCGGAATATCCTGCTCTATGTTTTGACCCTATTAGCAGAATTTTACAGTGTGTATATTTTGTGATATCTTGCTTTAACTGAAGCTATTAGAAAAATCCAAGTTTTTTATACAGAATCTTATCTTTAAAATTCAATTAAAATAATATTTATTTACAAATCACTTAGTATTTAGGGTCAAAACATTCAAAAATGTATTCAGATTATATAGCAAAAAAACAAATTTCAAAAAATATTATTTAAACTGGAATTATTACTGTTTGAATGAAATGAAAAATAGAAAAAACCTACAACCTGAGAATAACTTTTAAAAAAGTATTTTTTATATAAAAAACTGTTATTATTATACTAATTATTATATATTTCCATTTTAGTATGCTCCTCCATCATAGGGTTTCCTTCTTTGTGTTGTTTTTATTTTTTACGGCCTTACAAATTTTCCCCGATTTTTGCGATTTGAAGCCTGTACATATACCTTAAAATCGTAAAAAGTTGAAAAAATAACGTCTTTAGTAGAGAGTTCTCTTTCCTGAACATCAACGACTGTTTCTTCTCTCGCTTTTACAAGAAAGAATAGTGTAAGAATTATCGAAACGTATATCGCCATTTTGGCTTGCTGTTTTAAAGGCTCATTTAAAAATTTTCGATAAAAATATATCACCAAACTGGCCATTTTTTCTGAATGAATGATGAAAATGTAAATAACACCAATCAACGTAAGTATAATAGTGTAATTGAAAGTTGCGTGATGTTCCACGCCCCTAGTTTTTGTGTGAAGTTGCATTATATATAAAAGATTTTGAGTTCGAATCGAGTTTTCATAGTGTTTGACTACAACGAAGAAAACCATCTATTCATACCATTAACTAACTCTTCTTTTTGCAAATTGAAGAAATTCATTCCAGCTGCGAAAGTTTTTTTAAAAGATAAATAAATAAATTGTTTTACTCAGAATAAATAAAAGATATTAGAATGTGAGTGCATAAATTCACGTTTATTTTAATAAATAAATTTTGAAGCGTAGTTTGCCGCACATTTTGCTAATAGAAATGTTTTTGATATTTAAAATTAGATGCAAATACTAATCACTGGCTGTTCATCAAAATTGCTTAGGTTAGTCGTAGGGAGTGTTATTTCAGTTTACAATTATCAAGTTCGTTGCCACTTTATGATAATACACAAAATACTCTAGAATTGGAATGCTTAAATTAATAAATTTATCTATTTTACCTTTGATTTGTTTGATTCTCAATTTATTTAAGACATACTGACAATATTTTATTTTATAAAGAAATACGTCGTTTGTCAATTTACATGAATTATATGGACGAAATCTACCCTCGATTTCGAAGTTTTTCTAGTACAATTTAAATCATGCCAGTTAGTTTGAATGCAATTCTTCGAATTAAAATTACTGAAGATATCAATCATATCACGCCTTTTAAATGTCAAAACGAAAATATACTCAAACAAACAAACAAATAAAACACTTATGTGGCCTTAATTGTTGCACTTATTTTAGTTCGAATGGAAAATATTTTGCCTTTAACGCATTAAATATTTAAATTTTGTATTCATAACTCACATTTGATTCAATCACGTCCAACTATCGTCAGTTTTATTCTTAACAATAAAATATGACAATTATTTTACACGAAGATACTGTTCTATTTAGTTTGAATAACATGTATTCAGGCTTGCAATCGGGGAAAGGTTTTTAGTTACTTCAAAAGAATAGTTTTTAATCTACCATCATTCAGACAGAATTTTCCGACAAAAGTAGCTATTAGATAAAAAAAATTGTAAATAAATTGCGGAAATCGCATAACATCAACAAATCGTCATGCATTGTTTTTGTTCTACTTAGGTACCCCTACGTATATTCATGCAGCTCCATGTGTGTACTCAGGCGACACAGAACCTATTTGGTTGACCCCCCCCCTCCCCCTACGCTACCAGCCATGTACAAATGTAATCTAAAAGGTTATTTTTTTTTTATATTTTTTATTTTTGTGAAGAGGGCAGGTCATTTTTTATGATATAATTTGACTGACACATTATTTCTCAGCAATAAAAAAACAAATTATGTAATTTTCTTTAGATGAATTAACTTTTTTTAGATTTCAAGTAATAATGAAACTGAAAAACTGTGACAAATGAAACTGTAAGGTGTATTTAATTCAGATTGAAATATGTGGAAATTGCGCGTGTGTTGAAGAGGACAATGAATGACTTTTTATGATACAATCAATTTCTCTGCCTTACATAAGTGTTTTTACACTCTTTTAGATGTAAATTTATATTTTAACAATAATTTTATCAACAATGTTTAATGTGACAATGCTTACTGTGTTTGAAAACTATTTTATAAATAAATTTGGATCTTCACAAAGTTCATTTCAAAAATATGTTTTTATTATAGCAGTTTCTTTTCAAGTTATTTTAAAAATATGTTTTAATATTTACTTTATTCTGTTCAATAATGCTGTCTTTTTGATTAAAATACCCATCTTGATATTTGGTCACTGATTTAATGGTATGCAAGAAAATTTGAATTTTGGGAATACTTGTCCCCCACGCGACTAACCAAGGGTTAAGAAAATGTAAAAATATGGATGTTTCCGTTTTCTAATTTTTTTTATTCAGTGTTTCCCCGCTACATGATTCTTACATACAAGTGCTATGAACATATAATAAAACAAACCTGAATATTGGTGTTTGTACGCTCACCTAAAAATATTATTTCTCCTTTTACTGAATTTAAACAAACAAGAATAGTTTTAGATATAATACACTGGATGGAATATAATACACTGGAAAACTGGATGAAAACCATTTCAACATTTTGTGGATTGATCAAGAAATTGGCAAGTATTTTTATTACGTGATATATATGGATGAATCATAGAAAATGTTTTTTAAAGAGAAATACTGAATCAAACTTAGTGCTCAATTTAAATCCCTCCCACAGAAATTTTCTAGCTGTAACCATTTTTTCGTGTTTGCATGTATTCATAGAAGTGTGTTCAAATCGGTTCAATCAGTAAGTCGATGTATAAAATTCAATTTTTAAAAAACAGATTTGTGCGACTTTTATTGTGACTAAATGGGCCTCACATTATTATATTAATTTCCTTTGTTAAATGAAAACAAAGTTAAATAGCATTTTTAGAAAGCTTCAATTACAGAGAATCCTAATAAAAGTCGACTTGAAGTTGAAACCAATTCAAACCCAACCCTCTCGAGTTCTTTCCCCCTGAACGGATTCATTAACCTTGTGGAAATATCCTATATTTCCAAGAGCGAGTCATTCACACATTTTACAAGTGACAAATTATATTGCTTCTCTTCTCGTTTTCATCATATCTTAAATTTCGATGCAAAGTAACGATAAACAGGCAGACGAATAAAAAAGAAGAGTTCACTATTAAGCTTGCTCCCTAAATTAGAAGACATCTCATTCCTTTGGAAGTTTGAAGATGGTTATTTTAGAGAAGGCCTATCGTGTTTTCAATTGTATCGTATTTTTAATTTAAAAAAAAAGTCATTAACGGCAATGCAAAAAAACACTTTAAAGTAATTACTGACAGAGTTTTAAATACTTGTTTGAAGTCAAGGTATGGCTACTTTTGGTTGAAACTCTTTATTTCCCTTAAGTAAATTTCGTCTATCAAACCATATGTCGAGGTATATGATTTCCTTACCATATTTTTAGTTGCCAAAAATTGTTAAATTTATTGTTTCTGTGTTCAATAAAAAAAAATTCATTCTTAAGATGGTCATTATTCTAAAATTACCATACTTTATCTTTTTTTTATATCAAAACTTAAATGTATTTTGAACCCTAGTTTACATTTTGCTTACTTACATGGGCCCGGATTATTTGCAAAGGATGCAGAACTTACACAAGGGGGGGTGCAATAAAACTTAATTTTCAGTTTCAACTTTAATTTTTTTCAAATATTAAAATGGGTTTCCAAATTAAGTGTTAATTATTAATAGCTATGCATAATTTCAAATGTATATTCATTGGCAGAAGACTTCTTTCAACTGTGAACTTTATTCTTCTCTCCACATTTTCAAATGTTATAAAATATTTAGATTCATCACCCGAAAAAAGGCGAAATGCAAAATTTCATAATATCATTCTGATCATTTTAAAAAGTGGAGCCACTCGGATTTCACTTCAGGTTGAGTTTTTATACTAGTTTAAAGTCAGGCATAAAATGTTCGTTTTTATCAATGAAAAAGCAGTTCGCAACCAAAATCATGAACTCTATAGACACGCGTAATATCTTAAATTATTAGGCTTGGATGAAAGATTAAAAAAAAGTTTAATCTGAAGTGATTTGCATTTTGACCGGAAGTCTATCTTTAACCACTTAAACTACATCCAAAAGCTTAAACAACATGAATGAAACATATGCTATTTATAAAAAGAGAATTTTAGTGATGTTTTATGATGAACTACAATTATAAAATGACTTCCATTTGAGGTTTTAGACTTCTTTAAAGTTACTAATTTGCTTCTTTAAATTGTATCACCTTCATATAAGGTCACAATTAGACTAGTCAGACAATTAGTCCAGTCTATTCTCTCTTAGCTCCTGAGATGGCCAAACGTAAAGGCGTCAAACCCAAATCCGCACCTACTCGGGCAAGCTGCCCTGTTTCTGTCATTGCTGAACCAGTAGATGTAATCACTGTTGACAACACTACTGAGGCAGTAGATCTAGTATCGACTATTGTTCCTACTGATTGCTGCTTTGTTCCAGACCATGTTTCTGAAGTTCCCGACCCGGATGAGCTGTTTGTTAACAAGGACGTCGACGTTTCTGTGCCAGAATTAGTTTCTGGTGTTCCCATTCCGGTAGAGCCAACTGTCAACAAAGTTGACCTAGCTGTTCTTGCTTTCACAACTCATTTAAAGTAGTAATTCGAGGTTTGGCTAGTTCTTCATTTACTTGCCCTGCTCGTAGGTGTCGTATCCCTCCTTCTAATTGTATTCTGGTTAACCAGATTACCAGTTCTGCTCCTTCCCCAACCCGTTTCCTACCAAGACCTCTTGCAGTCAGAAATCCTAAATTTTCCTATGCGGCTGCTGTCAGCCAATCCCATTCTTCTTTCATTATGGTAAACAAGGAGACCATGACATCTCCATTTACTTCTGAACAAGGAATACAGACATTCCATCATTCTGCAACTGATCCTGATCACAAGGGTACTAATCCCCTTCGTTCTAAATGCTGCTGCAAGAATCTCAGTCTTAAAGATCGACAATACATGGAGCGCTCTCTTGTTTTCATGCAGCACAACCATAATAAAATCTCCAGTAACTTCAAGACTAATGATGACTTCGCCGACTTTGTTGGTAAACATCAATTCCTCGTCCCGCTGCTTGAATTCCATACCTCTGATCTCAACCCACATAGAGAGATAGCCCATCCCCCCAACCATGCTCAGCTTCCTAATTGGAAGACTAGATAGCCCAAGCCAAACTATTTAAGCTGTTTGTTTACACCCTTTTCTGTCTCACTGTGTGGTAGCGATTTTTGTTGTTGTATTTTCGTGTTCATTCAATACTTCTCATTCAATTTCTAATTCCAACCAGATGAAGAGAGCAAAGCGTCTTCGGACCGAGAAATCGTACGATTCGATATTAAAGTTAAAGATATTAATACTACTTGTTGTTACACCAATATCAAACTATACAGTATGATATGCTGGATATAAAAAAGAAAATTTCAACCGGATGTGACTGAAATTTCGACCGGAACCCTGCTTATAAGGAGCTGACACTGCTCATATACTAATACATAAACGTATCACGGTGAAATCGTCTCAGATAGCCGGAAGATTTCATTTGATGTTTCAGGAAAAGTGAAGAGGATCACGCTTACTATAAAATGGTAAATTTCAACTGGATAACTGAAATTCCGACCGGAAGTTCACTTATACGCACTGAAATTTTTTCAATGCAATTCAGATGTGACCAAAATATAAATCTAACTAGGCCTATGTATCACATCCTCTCATACATGGGCTAAGGCAGGATTATTTTTAAAACCCTCTGAAGGTCATGGGTGTATATATATGTCCTTTGATCCCCAGTTTTTCCATCAATACGCAACACTTTCAAATTTATAAAAAAAGTTAAATAAAATATTGTTATTAGGGTGATAAATTAAACCCCATTTAAAACAAAATAAATTAAAAATAATTTAAAACAAATTATGTATTTGAATCAGAAATACTAGTTAAAAATTTATTGCAGGGAAAACATTTGCACTATTTCGTCCATTCCCTGAACGCCCCAACGGTTGGAGGTGTACATCGTATTCCCCTTGGGGTGCACAGTGGTGCAGAATGACGAAAAAGCTGGCCAAAAGGTTTTTTTTTTTCCTATTTGAACCATATAGTTTTGTTTACAAGTATCAGATCTTCAAATATACAGATCTGTTATATTACAGACATATTATATAACAAAATTACTGTTTCATTATTCAGAACTTCAAATTAGAGGCCGGCTATATATCGATACGATATTTCTATCGATATATTTTTTAAAATATTGATATTAAAAATATCGATAAAAGTCCCCGATATATCGATATTTTCAAACACTTTTAGGTTTTTGATGATCGTTTTGTAGTTCCACGTGTTTTTTCGATTTTCTTTATTCCATTTTCGAAAACTTCAAAACTAAAGTTTGAACTTGGCTGAGATATAGTTAAAATGGCACCAATATTCAATATTTTCCCAATCACTTCATAATCATTGGCGCCACCAGGAGGGTACCAGGGGGTGCACTTGCTTTAGAAAATTAAAATAAAATTGGAAAAACCTGTTAATTCCGAGTAAATAAAAACAGAAATGCCATTTTGAAACTCCGGTTCAATGTTAAACTGAGTATTTTTTTGTTTTTTACTTTCAATTACCCAAATGTAATACATAAGGTAATTCGGTCAACAAAAATATCAATTTTTTTGCTATTTCTCAACATTTTAGAAAATCCTGATCTCAAAAAAGTGATCTAGAAAAAATGTCTGTCTGTGTGTCTGTGGTCAGCATAACTCCCGAACAAATTGATTTACGATGTTCAAATTTGATGTGAGGGTTGGTGATAGCACAAGGACCTACCATTAAGGTTTTCGTCAAAATCGCGCATGCGCATAAAGTAACTGCCATTGAAAAAATCATGTTTTTCAATGATTGCTGAAAAACGGCTCTAACGATTTTGTTCAAACTCGCTGTTGTACTACCTGAGAAGGTATTTTAAGCATCCTCACCTCCTACGGGAATTTCGGAGGTTCTATTAAGATAAATATTCAGCGTTGCCATTAAAAGCTATTAAAAGTTATCTAAATTTTTTTTAAAATCACTACACCAATAAAGCGAAATTTATATATATATATATATATATATATATATATATATATATATATATATATATATTATATTTTTGTAATCGAACCATTTCAAATGGAAAAGTAGTCACCTTGCAAAAAGCAACCAGGAAAAGTAGAAATTTGCTCCAAAAAACTTAGTTTCTGGCAAAATTGAAACTCAAAAAAAAAAAAAAAAAGCATGTATCGATATATCGATTTTTTTTTCTATGCAACGATTTAGTATCGATATTTATTTTGATCGATATATCCGACCTCTACTTCAAATACATTAAATTCATCACATTCTTTATTTTACTTTAATTCATATTTGAAAACTAAAAAAATAAATAAAATTTAAATTTATTATTTTTACTATAATTGTTTATTTTTCACGAATATTTTTTCAAGTGCTTTGTTTCAATTTTTAGTGCTTATGGTTGTTATATTATTGTCTCTATTATATTAATGCATTGTAAATATACTGTGCTAAATAAAAACAATTATGAGAAGTAGCAAGTGTGGACCTAGTATGTTTATAACATTTATTTTATCTTTTAATCTAGTTTTGCATAAGTATAATTTCAAACATACGATTTTTGCATTGAGATTGTCGTGTTTGTTTTCTTATTTGAAGTTTTGTGTTAAATATATTACCATATAAATTTTACCTGCCAATTTTATCATTAAAACAAATGGCAATTTTTAAGTGATACATTAAGATATAATTTTTATATAAATCAGCTTGAAGGAACATATAACAATACAACTTGAAGTTGATTTTAGTGTTAATATTTCCAGTTTTTATAAATGATTAAGATACGTATTGTTTGTTATTTGCTGCTAAAATATAATACAAAATTTTCTCATATATAAAAATATTTTTTAATCAATGCATATAGTATATTTATTTTAACAGAAAACTTTTATTCAAAGATATATTTAGGTAAGTAATATTTTAGCTGAAAAAAAAATCATACATTGCAATGTAAATAGTAATTTTTACCTAAAAATTGTTAAAATTTGTCAATAAAACAAAAATTAGGAGGTGGCATACTTTTATACTCATAAAAACTTTACTATTAGCATTTGGTTTCAATAAATACGTTTCTGAATTTTGACCAGGTTTTCACTCCTTCTGCCCCTCTGTGGGGTGGGGTGAGGGGGATGCGAAAGTTGAAAATTTTAGTTTTTTTACTGGTCACACTTTCAGATATTTAATTGCATTTTAGACTAGGTTTCAATTTTTTTTCTTAACTGTTTAGACATATCTTTTTTTTTTCGCACTTGTATGATTCAATCCCAATTGAACCCATTTTACAAGCGCAGTGCAATGGTGATCAATGATTGGCTTAAATTTTTCGCGAGTTTACTTTTATGTGACTGAAAGGTTAGTATAGAAGGTTTATGTTTGTAACTTAAAAGACAAAATTCTATAAGATGTCATTTTAGTTAATCTTAACATATTTTACGTAATAAAATTCAAATTAGATGTGAGAAAGATTCAGTCTTTTATCAGCTACTTAGTTTTATCGTCATTACAAGAGTTGATGATTGGTACTCGACGACAATTGTAATCCATGATGGTCATTATGATGACCATCATGGCATATAATTATGTCATACATAGTCATTGTGATGACCATAGCAGAACGCCCCTGTCGTCAATTACCGACTAAACAAAATGCGCTTCCCGATAAATTACTTTTTGGTATGCAAAGGCAAAAAGGACTGTCATCACGAGCTTTGTAATTGCAAGAAAAACGATATGAACAGCAATCTTAAGTGTTTTTGAAAGGTAGAATGATATACATGAGAACTCAAAATATGCGTAATAAAATATTTATTTTCTTAATTGTCGCTTTATGTGTAATGATTTTGAACAATATTTTTATATAAAAATGCTCATTAAATTTTTTTAAATTGGTAATTATTGATATAAACATATTAACCAATCTTACAACAACGTATTATTCATATTGTTTTCGCTATTTGGTAAAGTATGTTCGATGAGAACTCGCCGGAAAAAAATTTCCAGTTAAAATTTCATGTTCTTTATGTAAACAATTCTCTTTGATTTCCACCATCAATGTGCAAAATCAGTCAGAACTGCTTAGATTCTGAGGATAAACTTGCGTGAGCTCTGTCTTGGAAATGCAAGGGAGTGCACTTGCATACCCCCCCCCCCCCCTTCTTCAGGAATTTGAAAATGAAATCTAAAATGAAGAAAAGTGTTATTAAACTTTGGAAAACGGAGGTTTGAAAAAGATTTTATACTTAACGGAAAAAAAAGTCTTTATATGTAATTATTTTTTAACATTTCATTAGGAAGTCCCCTCTTAAAAAATCAAGATTTGTACAAAAATGCACCACCTTGTACCATTTAGTGTGTGATCTGCACCCCCTCCCCCCCCCTCCCCCCTTGAAAATAATTCTGCCGTAGCTCATGTTTGTGTGGATATCAATTAGTTAAATTTATACTTTAGTCATATCTGAATTGCATTGAAAAAATTCAGTGCGTACGAACGGACTTCCGTCTTAATTTTTTCTGAAACATCAATTGAAATCTACCGGCTATCTGAGAGTATATTACCGTGATACATATATGTATTGGTATATGGGTAGTATCAGTTCCTTATAAGCAGACTTCCGGTTGGAATTTCAGTCACTTTCGGTTGAAATTTTCCTTTTTATATCCATCCTAGCATATCCATCCTTATAATTTGATGTAACAACATGTAATATTAGTAGCTTTTAATTCTGACCCTTTTTTGAAGGTGATAAAAATTAAAGAAGCACATTTTTAAGTCTAACTTTAATGTTGTCTAAAACCTCGACTGGAAGTCGCTTTTTAATTGTAAAATTAACGTTTTATTGATAGCATATGATTCATACATGCAGTTTAAGCTTTTGGATGTAGTTTAAGCTGTTATAGGTAGACTTCAAGATCGAAATGCAGAACATTTCTGGTTGAATTTTTTTACCATTTTTTTAATCTTTCAACCAAGCCTAATAATTTAACACATTACATGTATCTATGGAGTTCATTATTTTGGCTATGACCCCACATAAAACTATTTTTATTGATACTAATGCCTAAATTTGAACTAGTTTAAAAACTCGACCGGAAGTGAAATCCCAGTGGCCCCATTTCATAAAATGATCAGAATCACATTTACTATCAAATGCGTCAATTTACAGACTTGTTTCACGAAATGCAGTTCTCAGCTATTTTTTGGCGTCAAGTCGCTCTACTATTATTAATTTTAATGATGACAGAGGAATGACAAATTAATTTTAAAAAGAAAAATTGTTTTCTAGCCATATTTTGTTAAATAATTCATATATTTTAGAATTTTTGCATTACTACGATAGCTTGTTAAATGCGAAACAAATAACATACAACTTTTGAAAAAAAATAAAAATTTATTATTAATCAATAAAACAATATTTTACTTTTTTTTGCTTTCATTAACATTATCTCCGACCAAACGGTATAGTGGTTAGCGTGCTGTGCTAGCTTCTAGACCGCGAGGTTGCGGGTTCGATTCCCGTGTTGGCATGAGTGTTTGTAAATGTATGTTGGCTTGTCTGATGACGAATGTTTCGGCGCATTTTAGCCCTCGTGTCGCTGACGGCGCCAGATTATCTGAATACAACCAATCATTAACATTATCATGATCGAAAACCCTTCAAAGATTTTTTTTTTCCAGTTTAACTTTCGGTTTTCAATGTTTTAGCAAACATCTATAAAGAAGCCTACTTTTAGGTACCATATACTAGATTGCAAATGAAATTTATTAAAGTTTATATGAAGTAAAAATAACTTCAATGCAAAAAAATTTTGAGTATTTATTGCAAAATGTTGGAAACATACTTGGTAAACTTTTATATTTTTACTAGTAAATTCATATAGCCACAAACTAATATTGAATTGCACTATACATTCTAAAATTTATTTAGATATTTCTACGTCTAGGGAAAAAAAAGCAACTAAATTGCGTTCGAAACAGTATGGTTATAAACTATTTGGCGTCATACATCAGCGGGAAATTTATGGATTTTTAAGAAAGATGCAAAAACATACACATTAGATAATTAACTAATAGGTTACAACCTTCAATAAAAAATACAGGCAATGTCTATAAAGATGGAATATTATGGAAATGAAATTATTTACATAAGATATTTCATCATTCTCAGATAATAGTGATTTAACAAGTTTTTAGTCGTGTAGAATGTTCTATTACATTGAAAAAAAATTCATAGTTTAAAAATTAAAAAATAAATTTTATTAATTATATAACAAATTTTAATCCTTCTTTCCTTAGGTTAGTGAAACATATGAGAAATAAACGTGATTTAAGTAGTATAATTAACATCAAGTATTTTATCAATCTCAGATAAAACCATACAATTTTATATTTGTAATTTTTATTATCAACACTAATATACCTTCATTTTTGTTTCCAACCTTAATTGGACAGCGCATGAAGTTGAACTCTCTTCAACTTTGTTAATTATGTTTTATTAAAATTCATTTGTGATTGAGTGTCGTTACTAATTTTGTAATAGCCTCTTGTTAAACAACATACAATAAATCGAAGTAGTTTCCGAGTAATTTTAAACTAATACCTGTAACATCCTGCTTCTCATCTTCGTTCGCTTTTCCCCGCTTTAATGGTGTGTGGATCGTAAAATCTTAATATAGAGATTTGCCTTCACGTAACCCGGAATAGAAAATTATGAAAAATGTATATTTTCGAGTGTTTCAAATAGCGGCTTTCGTGATGCTTACAGAGATATAAAATAATTGGCAATACCTTAATTGGATGTATAATCATCATAGAGACACATATGGGGCAGGAATACTATTAATTAAAGGGGATTGTTTACTTTAAACTTGATTTACTCAGAACTATTTGATGTACCATGAATGCGGGCTACTTTGGCCTTGGGGTCATTCTTTGGCCCAAACTGAGAAAAAATATAACGTTCTCTGCTAACCATCAGGAAGCAATTTTTAAAATTTCGACAGTTTCCTCTACCGATGCTGCTCCATAGCGGAAACAGTCGAAATTAATTTCAAAACTACTTCCTGAAGATTAGCGGGGAACGTTACAGTTTTTTGTCAGTTTGGGCCAAAGAAGGACCCCAGGGCCAAAGTAGCCCGCATTCACGGTACCTTTTCTCGCGTTCTATATAAGAGGTAGAAACAAAATTTAAACATTGAAATAGTCATTGAATACTTCTACTTACTTTAACATGGTCTTTTAGAAATATTTACGCACACAAAAAAATATTGAACTTTAAACATTAAAAAAATATGTTTTTTTGTCATTTTTTACTTTCAATCATACATATGTATTATACATAGGGTAATAAAAGTATGGCATTCGGTCAAAAATTCGGTTTGCATTTCTTCACGTTTTGGAACACCCTGATTACAAAAAAGTGAACTAGAAACAATGTCTGTCTGTATGTGTGTCTGCGGTCAGCATAACTCCCGAACAAATTGACCTACAAAGTTCAAATTTTGTATGGCAGCTGCTGGTGGCAATAGAACCTACCATTAAGGTTTTCGTCAAAATCGCGCATGCGCATAAGGTAGCTGCCATTGAAAAAATCATGTTTTCAATGATTGCTAAAAAATGGCTCCAACGATTTTGATAAAAATCGCTGTGCTAATGCCTCTTAAGTTGTTCTAAAGATCCCCACCTCCGAAACTATCGTAAAAATGCTTTAATGGCGTAAAAAGTTGAAAAACGAATGCCTTCAGCACAGAGTTCTCTTTCCTTGAGCACACCTCATCAACGATCGTTTTTTTTTTTTGTCCCCTCAGTTTCGCTTATAATAAAGGATAATATAAGGATTATCGAAAAGTACATCGTCAAAATCACAATTTTGGAGATTTTTTTTTTTTTAAAGATCCATAGAAGAATTATCGCAAAAAATAATATCGCCATACTGGCCTGTAATTGAAAGTTGTGCGATGTTCCACACCCCTAGTTTAGTAAAAAAACACTTTTTAAGAAACTAGGCAATATTTTTGAAAACACCCATGTTAAAGTAATAAACAATGCTTGATTTATCACTACAAAAAAATTCAATTCAATATCTCTTATAGGTACTTAGAAAAAGTACATCAAACATCAAAAACATAGTTCTGAGTAAATAAAGTTTAAAATAAACAATCCCACTTAACTCACAGTATTCCTACACCATATATCTCTTTGCTGATAATACTTCCAATATTTGTATTGTCAGGTGTTATATATCACTGTAAACATCATTAAAGCCGCTATTTTAAAAAACTAAATTCTCAAAATAGACATTTTTCATAATTTTCGGTTCCGGGTTACCTTCAGCTAATAACATAATGAACTGTTCTACATAATGAACAGAATTTTACATAGAGGATAAACGAAATATTCTAGATCGAATGAAAAGGTAAAAACTAGGGGTTCATATTGAAATTTTCAAAGTTACATTTCAATTTACTTAGAAAACAGACCCCCTATATTTTCCCTAAGAATTTTTTTTTCTACCAGGCATATAAAGAATCGTTCAAAATTACTTCGGTGCAAACTGTAATATGTACGACTTTTTGAACGCCGAAGATATAGCTTCGTTCAATTTTTTGTGTCGGCGTACGGAACCAGAAAAAGAACTCCAGATACGATCGTTTATAATCGGTAGAATCAAAAACCATCCGTAAAAAAACCTGTTCATTTAGAAAAAGACTGGGTGCATAATGAGTTCTCTAATTGTCTTTGCGTGCTCAATAGGGTGGTTTGAAAAAAAAAAATATATTTTTGAAACGCATGAGGTGAAAAAACTTGATATACATCTTAATAAGAAAAACTGTAAAAAAAAAATTGAAAAAAAAAATGATATCTTCCGATAGCGCATTCACCTCAAAGTTTAAAAAAAATACAAAAAATAACTATTTTTCTTAGATTTTTTAAAATTTCTAAACGTTATACATTTGAAAGACAATAGTTTGCAATGTGTAGTGAAAGGGTGGTATAACACAGGAAAACACTATTTTATGCATTTTTAAAACATATATTATTAATTAAAAATACTCAAAAGTAAAATTTTTAGCAAGAAATAATGATTTTTCTGTAAAATGGATAATAATGTTATTTCTTAATTAAAAAAAAAAAAAAAAACATGCTATTATTCATTTGGTTCACTTTTTTCTCGAGCTTTCCATCTCAGTGATGCACTTTGAAGGAAATTTTTGTAGAAAAGTCGGTCATTATAGATCTTTTTAAAAAAAAGTGTTGTCCTAACGTCTTTTGCGTCAGCTCCACCCACTTTTTGTCTTGTCTCTCTACATAGCGTTCCACAGCTTGCGAGTGACAAGGAAACGAGTTGAAGTCTGATTTCAATGGTCTCTAGTAGCAGAGATACGCTGGCCGATTTCTCCAGACATAGACCAATTCCGATGTGGAACGTTGTGAATCGGTCGTTGGAAACAATATTAGCCAATCTCACCCAATTCTGGATAAAATATAGAAGAGATTTTGATATGTCGATGTACAGTTTTAAACTTGGGATATTATATTTATAAGAAACAAAACTATGGGGTGGTTTTGAATTGATGGTTTATTGAAAAATCGTGTATTTTGGAACTATGTTCGGTCAGACAAGCCAATCTGCCAGTCTTCCCCTGTTTCCCCCAATACAGCTATGCTACCTCAGATGCGCCAGTCTTTACTAACTAATGTTCGTTTGTTACTCTTAACAAAGGAGGGGCATAAGCATTACAATTAATTATGTCCACGTAATCAGTGGCAATAAAGTTAAGTTTAGTTGTTTTGAAATGCCTGATAGTCTATTTATAGGAAAGTTCTCGAGATTTCAGAACTCGACGTCTCAGTTATCTAAAAGCTCTCCTTGCGTACAAAGTCAATGCAAAAATAAAAAATTTTGGGTGAGGGAAGGAAGCATTTCGTCCAATAACTGAGTTTAAAACTTCCAGTAAATATTCAGGGAGGTATCGATACAAAAATTGAATTGCTACATATATGTTCTTAGGTCCTTCAGAAAATTAACTTTTTTTTAAAATTCGAAATCAATGTGGCATGCAACAATTTAAAATAAAGAATACCACCTGCTTAAGTTCATCCGATGGTTTACATTCACTCTCATATACTCTAAGTACTCTTGCTTTCTGTTGTTAGCCATCTGGAGTGTGAAAGGGGACAGGGTTTGCGAGATGCCATTTCATTGGCCTGATCAAATCTCTGCAAAAATATCAAGAAGATATAACTGATCTGTGTTGAGTACTTTCATCTCAGCTTGAGGAATTGAACATTCAGCAAGTAAAAAATCAGTCGAGGGAAATTTTTCACAGTTCTTCAATTTCTTATCTTACTGAAAGATGTTGTCCTGTTGTAGTACTATCTACGTGTTTAAATAGGGATCTGTATGGTAGTTCATTGGAGTATAGGAGGCATATATTTCAATGTAGTGGTCTCCCAACGTGCAATCTGATCTGTCACATTATTTCCAGTCAGTATTCATGGCAGTCCCAATCACAGCCATGTGCGTTATGATCCAATGAATAAGTTATGATGCGCTATGATCCAAGTAACTTTATGAGTTTCAAAGGAAGAGAAGGCACAACACAGTTTTTCTCAATATTTCAAAGGTTATGCGTGAACGATTATTATTAAATAATTAAAAAAATTCTAATAAATATTCTAAGTTCTATCTACTTCATTCCACACAATACAAACTAATGTACCTGGATAATTTAGTGATTGGTGTATTCTACAAATTGATGGAAAAAGAGTATTTTTTATCTTTATTCAAAACTTTGAAGTGAATGCTTTAAGTAAATAAAACAATTTTAACAAAAATATGTACAAAATAACGTTAATATCCATTTTGTAGAAAAATCCTATTTTTAACAAAAAAATGTAGTTTTGAATATTTTTAATTATTAATATAGGTTTTAAAAATGTATAGAAGAGTGTTTTCCTGTGTTATACCACCCTTTCACTACTCATTGCGAACTATTGCCGTTCAAATATATAACGTTTAGAAATTAAAAAAAATTTAGGAAAAATAGTTATTTTTTGTATTTTCTCCAAACTTTGAGGTGAATGCGCAATCGGAAGATATTATTTTTTTGTCAAACTTTTTTTTACAGTTTTTTTTATCAAGATGTGTATAAACTTTTTTCACCTCATGCTTTTCAAAAATAAAAAAATTATTATTTTATTTCGAACCACTCTAGTGCTCAAGCAACTCAAGAAGTAATTCTCCAAGAAGATCGAAGGGCAAAATCTGTAAATTAAGAAAAAATAAAACATAATTAGATACACGGAATGAGAGTTATATATAAGCGCATTCCAAATTTTAATTTAAAATAGATTGTTTTGTCGGCTGATTAAGATATTAATCGTACAATGGCAAACATTTGTTTCATTACAACTGTAGTTAAAACGGTTCAGTTTGAAAGCTCAACACCGACCATCTTCTGAACCACCTATCAGAATTTCAAACCAAAACATGTAGGATATAGAGAAAAAGTATAATGGCCCAGCCATATAGAGGATGCATTTGAAATGAAATGGACTCTCGTTTGTAAAAGCAATTGTAATCAAATTAAAATATTTCAGATTGTTATCAACTTAGGCTCTCACTTGTAAATGCGTTTGTGTAAAAAAACCATTGCGTCACTTTTAAATAAGCCAAATCTATTTTTATAAACATTTCCGTTAAAGACAATTATAAACACTTTTATAAAAATTAAATAATTGGCTTAGGGTTGTTTTCAGATTATCTGGCGCCGTCAGCAACACGAGGGCTATAATGCGCCGAAACATTCGCCATTAGACAAGCCAACATGCATTTACAAACACCCATGCCTGACAAGGGATTCGAACCCGCAACCTCGCGGTCTAGAAGCTAGCACGCTAACCACTATACCGCTTGGTCAGCAATAATCGGCTTAGGAGTGATGTACAGTTTACCCTGAACCCAGGATAAAAACTGAATTCTTTCTTACGTTTCCATTTACAATGCATTAACAACTGTACTAATCATACATTATACGAAATGTTAAAATATATTTCCCAACATCCCCGAAAGAAGCCGTGTTGTTTCCAAATCTTAAACGATTTGATGTGTTCGTTATCCCAATGCGTGTTCTGAATGTGGTCGCAAAAGCAACCAAGTTATTCTGGTGAATTATTTTCAAGTTAAAGCAAAGCAAGACCTTAGAGCTTTATTTAAGGGGACACACTACTCTAAAAACTGCCAAATTTTTCTTTTATTTTTTTTATTTGCTATAATTAAAGTTTGGAATTTTCTAAATTACGCATGCAAAATTGGAATTTTTTTTTCTCATTCTTTAATGAGTTATGTGATATTTTATGCTGGATGATAGTATAATCTAGAAAATGAAAACTTTTGATCGATTTTTCTCACTGCTTTGTTTTCTTAAACGCTAAGGCTTCTTTTTCTAATTGATGGCGAGGTCTTAAATTTTTAGAGCAGGTTGTAAAATATGTCTATTTTACAAATTGGCATTGGCAGATTTATAGAATTTTTGTTCTGTTATTATGACTAAATATTTATATTAAAATTAATTACTACAAGTATTCAATATTTTAATGCCAATTCTTATATAATACAGTTTAAAGAATTTTTTTTTTAGAAAAAATTGTGGGGAAAAATTAAGTATTTAAAAAAGCCTTAACATTTTAAAAAGTGTGAAAAATTAAAAAAAATAAATTAAAAATAATTTTTAATTTTTTTGTGAAACATTGTTTTTTAATATAAATTCAAATATGGGACATATATTTTTATTGTTTAAAAATACAATAATAATAAAAATGTTGGTGATAGAGTGTCCCCTTAAGAGAATTCTACCATTCCGGCGAGCTTCCCTTTTTAATTCCTTTCATTCATTTAAGAGCCTGTGTTGTATGCGCCGTTCCCGCACTGAAAAAGACAGCTTTTATGAGCTCACCAATTAACGACTCCCCACTAAAGGATTACTTTCTTTTATGCGGGAACAGATGGACTTGCTCCCACATTTCCCTCCTCCTCAAAAGGATGGGAGAGTCTTTGCGAAACGATTGACGTGGATTTTTTCAAGGGAACAAACTTCTCGAAAAGAGCGGATGCTTTTTAGTGACTATTACTTCTAATAAAATTTTATATTCGTTTCGAATGATGTCTTATGTGCTCGAGATATAATTACTTTTCGAATAGTATGGGTAATAAAATTATGTGCAGCGAGCGCGCAATCGAAAAGAAGGTATGTATGGTATTTTCCTTTTAGACTTGTTAACTTGAAGAAGAAAAGAGGATAATTACTAGACTTGTTTCTTTAAACTAAAAATTTCAACAATGCCTTTTAATTTCTATATCAGTAATTTTGAGGAACGACGTTCCTTTACTGCTGACCTAGAGACTCTTTTAGAGTAGGTATTTGAAACACACTGAAATTTCATGAACAAGCATTAAAATACCGTCCTGCACAAAACGTTAGACACAGGGGCAATTCACGAAAAATCAATAGTATTCATTTAATTTTCCCTAGGTTTTTTTTAAATATATATTCTTAAAGCCATAAGAAAAAAGTGTAAATTAAAAAATTTCCCGGAAAAATGATATAAAATTGTTTAACATCAACAAGTTGAAACTTTGCAAACTTTCCATACCTCAAAAGTATAGGCACAAACATAAGATTTATGTAAATTCTTGAGAGGAAGTGATCGCATCATCAAAGGGTAGTGTCTTCAGGTTGCTATAAAAGGTTCGAAGTAATTTTCACTGGTTAGAATGAAGCCTGAGTCTACGCAATTTTCGTATAAAAATATGGAAGTTAAAGGCCAGAGATAAATCCATTTCTGATTATTCCATTAGAATTATCATGGTTTAAAACCCCTCCAGAATTTTTTTCATTCCATTTTGACTTTTGGTTCTCAATATTTTAGCAAAAATGTAAAAAAAACTCACTTTAAGGGACCGTGTAATAGATTACGACTTGAAGTGCGCAAACGTTCGGATTTTTCATCGCGCTAATAAAATTTTTCCTCAAGATCGACCAAAACATTTTCGCTCATAAGTGATGTGTTTCTCAGCATAATGAACTGAAATATGGTATCTAGGGTAAACGAAGTATTCTAAATCGAATGAAAACATAAAAAAGGGGGGGGGTCGTATTGAGATTTTTAAAGATAGGATTAAATTTACTTACTATACAGCCCCTTAAAAAAATAAGAAAAAAAATACACCAGTTGTATTGAAAATTGTAAACATTTCATTTTGATGCAAACTGCAAGATTCTACGATTATTAGAACCGAAGATATAGTTATTGTTTGGATTTTTTTTTTTTTTTTTTTTTTTTTTTTGCGTACAGTACATGTTTGAATAGCACATTTTTATGAATTGAAATTTTTCAAATTTCATTGAAGAATATCAATATTTCTTAAAGCCGCAAAGACGGGTGTTTTAACTTCATATATTTTCAGCTACAGAAATTCCTCTGAACTATTTCTCCACTGTAATTTTTAAATCCTTTATATTAACTACGATTTTGTGTGTACGTTTGTCGATGGTGGGCAAATGTGCGGACGCCTAATCAACAAACTTGCCTTTATCAAATCAGACTGAAACTTAGAAGATCGATTCGATGTCGATGACAGTACATTCTATTAAATTTTGGGGTTTTAACTGTCACTAAAAGGTCGCTGTGACGGAATACTAATGAACCAACGTGCTGTCGTCCAATCACGATAAAATAGCATTCAACCGACCATTGCTGTGTCAATGAATATAAAAATTGGCAATGGAAATCAAGAATTTGTATTAAAAACTTTTTTATGGGCTATATTATTATTTCTTACGTATTGTTTCACGTGAATGTATTGTTTCAAATCAATGAATCCTTTATGTATTTTGACCAAGTGTTTGATTGACCTCCTTCGCCCTCTTTTCACTCGAAAGGTTTCAGTTGATTTGGAAGATGTCCTTTCACTCCAAAGTACACGAAGCCTGTTTATTGCGCATCTATAGGAGAGGCAATCCTTCCGTTGCTAGGCAACGCATCGGAGGACCAAGTGAAATGGTGGACTGCGGAAACATTACATAACGGCGCATTGCAAACCATTCAATGAGAAGCGTCAACACAGAAATTCACTCCACTCACACTCAAATGCATTTTACTTTTAATGTAGCCAAGATAATGCTTTCATTTAGAACGCCCTGAAAGTCTCTTAACCCTAAATGAATGAAATTTTATTTTTAATTAATACAATTTGAAATTAATCGGAAAATGGGTGTAGTTGATGGGAAAAGTAAAAAAAAAAAAAAAATTGCATTTTGGTGAATTTTTACACCTCAAACAAGCTGCATTGTTCTTGCATAAATTTATCAGTATATGCAAAAATATAAATATTATTCGTTACTCTTATCTTGTTTCTAACCGGAAACAATTTTTCCTGTAGGCCTTTATTACTTTTTATACAAATAATCGTAATTCTTAACCCCACGCCGAAATGAAATTGTACTCAGCCAAACAGCGCCCCAACAATGAAAATTTTCACAGATAAAGAAATAAAGAAAACTATAAAATAGTTTTGGTTAAAAAAAAAAAAAACTCTACAAAGGTTGCTACATAAAGATATATGAGATTTTAAACATACGATGTAGATCTACATCGCTCTGCGTTTAAGGGTTAACAAATTCAGATTCTACAACTTGCTAGATCATTTTGTTTGGTTGTTTTTCAGATTTATTAGGCGCAAAGGCAACACAAGGGTCAAACTGCACCTAGATCATTTTGAAAAACTGTTCAAGATATTTTTTATGAATTGTAATCTTCAATGTATCATTACAAAAATGATGGCTAAGTTATGCTATTTTAAATTTAATTTTTAATTTTTCAAGAACGGGTGTAATGTTTAGAACAAAATTGGATGAACATATTTTTGAGTGAAGTTATGAATGCAATAAGATTTTAAAAGTTTGAAATACGCTTAAATTTATAAAGATTAAATCGGTTAATTTTAAAAGATAAACGAATCATAATTCGAAGTAAAAAATCATGTAATTTTCAAAATTATTAAATGAAGATTGAAAAAATAGTTTGATAATTTCATTATTGCAAGATTTCATTTAACATTTAGATTTTAACATTAAGCCACTAGTTAGATTTCACTATAATGCGCGAAATCACTTGTGATCAGTAACTGGCCCGAATTTTAGCTAAAAAAGACGCGAATATAGAAAACATTCGGTACAAGCATTCTGTATTATAGAATCATTATAGACTCAAGGTGTATGTGGGCGATTCTACCAAAATTTTAACTTTTAAGTCCATGAGGAATAACTTTTAGAATAATGCATGCTTTTTTTTTTTTTTTTTTTTCTTAAACTGTAAAACTAATTGTTGTGAAATTATATAACAGTATTTGTTAACAAAAAACTAGTATACTTTTTTTTTTTTTAGAATAGAAAATGTTGCAGAAAGTTTTTTACCGTCCCTTGTCTCTAATAAAAAATTTAAGTTTGGAATCAAAATTGATAAATTTGTTTCATGTAAATTAGATTTATTTTCATTTGTAATTGAATTTACACTATTTTTAAATATAAATACTTAAAAATAGGCAGTAGGGAGTTGACTTAAATTAGATTTTAAATTGTAATTACATCATTCACATTATAAAAATTATATTTATTAACGTGAAAAAATACACATGAATGAGATATAATAAACATGCATAACAATAATACAGAATTACATATCATGAATAAAGACGATGGGAATTAGTAAGAGTATAAACTTTAAAAGTTACTTACTGAATAGACTTGAATTAACAGATTGGTTGTTTGGTTGTTTTCAGATTATCTGGCGTCGTCAGCAACACGAGGGCTATAATGAGCCGAAACATTCGTCATTAGACAAGCCAACATACATTTACAAACACCCATGCCTACACGGGACTCGAACCCGCAACCTCGCGGTCTAGAAGCAAGCACGCTAACCACTATACCATTTGGTCGGCCTTGAATTAACAGAATAGATTTGAATTAGATTTCGACTGTGATACATAAAGCCCAGTTTACACGGGTAGACTAAAATGGTAAAGGGGTGTAGCTTGTCTTAATTCTCCTAATTTTGGCAGATTTCACGAGTAGAATTGGACGACCAAACAGTATAGTGGTTAGCGTGCTAGCTTCTAGACCGCGAGGTTGCTGGTTCGAGTCCCGTGTAAGGCATTCGTGTTTGTAAATGAATGTTGGCTTGTCAAATGATGAATATTTCGGCGCATTATAGCCCTCGTGTTGCTGACCGCGCCAGATAATCTGAAAACAACCAACCAACCACGAGTAGAATTGCTGGGTATTTACACGCACACTTCTATCGCTATTTATATGTAAGCAAAATTACGCGGGAAAATTATGTCAGCACGACGCAAGTTAAAAATAAAAAGATCCATTCAAAAAGTATCATTCCAAAGTATTTTTGGGGAATCCTTCCACCCCGTAAAATATCTCTTCTTTGACCTTTATATTAATTTTTCTGATACTATATTTCTTAAACTTTGAACTGATATTAACCAATTTGTTTGGCTCAGTATGGACCATGTGTTGCTCTTGCACCGAAAACCTCAAACTACCCAACCACAGCAGTTAAAGGTTAATAAGCAATAGCACCGAGATTTTAATCAAAGTCGTTAGAGCCGTTTTTGGGCAATTGTTGAAAAACATAATTTTTTCATGATTTCATTCTTATGTGCATCCGTGTTTTCGCGATTTTGACAAAAACTTTAGAGGTAGGTCTCATAGCCACCACTAACTTGCACACCAAATTTGAACATCGTAGATCATTTTGTTCGGGAGGTATGTTGACCACGTACATATACAGACAGACATTTTTTCTATACCACTTTTTTTAAATCAAGGTGTTTGAAAACTTGGAAAAAAGCCACCCACCTCATCTGCAAAAAAATCGATATTTTTTATCGAATGCTATACTTTATGTAAACATGTAGGTAACTGAAAGTAAATATAGCATTTATAATTACTACAACAAATGCATTAAATCTTTTGTTGTTATTTAACCCTTTGCATTCCGCTGTCCCCTCTCAGGGGCACGGTAATTCTAAAATAATAACACTCGGATGTCCCCTCTCAGAGGACATTAAAGTTTATTAGTGATTTTTGAGAATTAACTTTTTCCAGCACAACTTTTTGAGGAATACTTGTTTCCCTGAAGTTTTCTCTTGAAATGGCACAATAAATCAAATCAAAATATGGTAAAATTACAAAGATATAAAAAAAAAATCAGCGGGGTTTTGTGTCGAAAGCGAACGTGAAAAGTGTTGGTTCACGACGGTCCGATCACTTCTCTGCGCCACTTGAAAGGTTGGTTGTATTCAGATTATCTGGCGCCGTCAGCAACACGAGGGCTATAATGCGCCGAAACATTCGTCATTAGACAAGCCAAAATACATTTACAAACACCCATGCCTAACAAAGGACTCGAACCCGCAACCTCGTGGTCTAGAAGCTAGCACGCTAACCACTATACCGTTTGGTCGGCCCACTTGAAAGGAGCGATAAGGAGAGTTTGTCAATGGTTTGGTTTGTTGAAATTTACTTGTGCAAGGGCAACGCTAGGGCTGAGCTGCTGGTAGCCGTCCAGAATAGTTCAGAATGCAAAGGGTTAGTAAAAAAGATTTTAACAAATTGAAAAGTGATATATCTGTGATCACAAATATCAAGCAAGAATATTAGCAAACCACAATTTTGATATTTATTTTGATTTTAAATTATACTATAAAAAAATTTAACTATAAAAGTTCTTATTTTTTCTAGTTTTAAATAAATAAAAAAAAATTTAGAGTAAAAAGACAAATTTTAAAATCTTGCTTGGTAAATCTCTTCAAGAGTTCATACAATATACATGATAAGTTGAGTGAATGTGTGACTTAATCTCTATATACATAAGGAAAAGATGTCTCCTCACTGACTGAATCACTTACTCATAATTAATCCTCTAAGGTTTAATGATGAGTAAGTAAATCCAATCAGGTTTGCAATCAGGGTTCCACTTCCAGCAGATGGCGATAGTGTAGAGACGTTGAACGGGATTGGCTGGAAGAAAAAGTTGGTAGCGCATTTACGCACATGTGCAAATCCCTTTTACTCCTCGGATAACTCTTCACGCTACGCTACCAAGTGCGTTTACAAGGGAAGAATCAGGCATCTTTACATCGACTCGCCTTGGAACCCTCCCTGCGTAAGCAAGTATACATCCAGGTGCATATCCCCTTTACTCTTCCCAAAACTCGTTTTACTCTTCCCACAACTCTCCATTCTACGCTAGCAAGAGCGTTTACACGGACAGACTCGCCCCGGAACTCTCCCCATGTAAACAGGGCTTAAGAAATACCCAAAAAGGGGTTTTGATTTAGTAAGCACCTATGATTTTAAGATGTCTACTTTTTCCACAAATCTTGCATCAGGATCTTTGAAGTAATTGTTGTGGGTGATAAAAACCAAGTGGGTCATACACTTTGGCAATGACTGACAATAGCTGTCTCTTGGTTTTAACCACAAATTGATCAGCAGTTTTAATCTGAATCATATCTTCTCTTGCATTCTAATAGATACCTAAAAGTTTAATACCTTTATCTTCTTCCAACTGGAACCCCTCTTTAGGGGATTTTATTTCATCAGGAAGATCTGCTAGGACTTCAGGATAATTTGATGACCATTTTCTCAATGTGAATCCTCCCTCAAGAAAAATACAATTTACATCCGAAATCAAAGATTTAGCTTCTACAACTGAACGAAAGCCAAAAAGTTAGTCATCTAAATAGAAATTCCCTCCTACTATTTTAGCTACTTCACGAAAATTAGATGTATTATCAGTAGCTATTTGCTTTAGAGTTCCGTTGGCTAGATGAGGAGCACAAATAGTGCCATATGTCACCGTCATTAGTTTATAAGTATCAAGTGGTTGTTCTGGGTTGAATCGCCAAAGTATATTTTGATAGTTTTTATGCTCTGGATTTATAAGGACTGGCCTGAAATTTTTTTCTATATCCCCGCACAAAGCAACTCGAAATGTCCTAAACTGAGTCAAAAAATCAAATATGGATGCTTGAAGTTCTGGACCCACATGAAGAATGCCATTCAAAGATGTTCCATTCAAACTCTTATCAAAACCATCAAACACAACACGCAGTTTTGTTGTCGTGCTGTCATCCTTTCTTACACCATGGTGGGGTAAAAAAAAAATCCTGTGGACTAGAATCGGTTGTAGTTTGATCGCTTGCAACTACCATGTGATTTAGAGTAATGTATTCTTCCATAAAAGTTGAATATTCCTTGAAGAATTTGGTATAGCTTCTGAACTTATTTTTGAGGGGGTAGAATCTCTTTATAGCTTGTTATTTTGAATCATCCAATTCCTTCTTAATTTTAAAAGGTAGGTTCACTGTATATCTTCCTGTACTATTTCTTGTCACTGAAGATGCATAGATTTCTTTACAAAGTTTCACAGTCCTCAGAATTGTTATAAGGTTCAGGTACTGATTCAAGTTCAAAAAATTGTTTTAGGGCATTATTTAGGGTTAAACTATGGCAGTTTACAATTGATGAATTTTCTTGTTTTTTATAAATTGGTCCACATAGAAACCATCCAAATTTAGAATTAATTGCACTTGGAGTGCCTTTAGGAACAAGAATCTTTTCTCCTAATATTAATTCCATAAACTTATCCGAACCTATTAGAACATCAATTGGCCTAGTTTCATAGAATTTTAGATCTGCTAGTTGTAAACTTTCTCGATGAGGCCACATAATTTTATTAAGTTCAAAATTTGGTAAATTCATAGTTATGTGTTCAACAGCAGGTGCTTTTATGTTGAACTGTTCACCATTGAAATGATTTTTAGTTTCCAAGTTGACTTCGTTTAAAGAAGTTTCAGCAATATGATTGTTTATTCCTCTGATAGTGGCCGACCAAACGGTGTAGTGGTTAGCGTCTAGCTTCTAGACCACGAGGTTGCGGGTTCGGGTCCCGTGTTGGCATGGATGTTTGTAAATGTATGTTGGCTTGTCTAATGACGAATGTTTCGGCGCATTATAGCCCTCGTGTTGCTGACGGCGCCAGATAATCTGAAAACAACCAAAACAACCAACCTCTGATAGTGTGTCTAGTTTCCTTAGCAGGCTAAAGGAGACGTTTGAGAAATGTTGATGAAATTAGACTTCTTTGTGAACCATTATCAATTAAAACTCGGCAGTTAATCCACTGATTTCGATTAGATTTTACGCGAATGAAAGCTGTACTTAACAGTACGGCAGTTGTAGAATTATTAGCTAAACTGATGGCTTTAGTTGCATTTGTTTGAAGTACAGGAGACACCTGATTGGTTTGAGTTTTTTGATGATGTAAGAGTGAATGGTTCTTTTTTGAACAGTGCATGCATCTAACAGTGATTAAGCAATTATAAGTCAAATGGTTATTACGGAAGCAATTAGTACAAAGTTTATTATATTTTACAAATTCCCATCGTTTATCAACGGTATAGTGGTTAGCTTGCTAGCTTCTGGACCGCGAGGTTGCGGGTTCGAGTCCCGTGTTAGGCATGGGTGTTTGTAAATGTATGTTAGCTTGTCTAATGACGAATGTTTCTGCGCATTATAGCCCTCGTGTTGCTGACGGCGCCAGATAATCTGAAAACAATCAACCAGCCCATCGTTTATCAACTGACCTTTTTGGGTAATCTACACATTTATGAATCGGATGTAAATCTGAACAAAGCAAGCACGTGTTTTGCGGCTTAACGACTGAATTGTTTACGACAGTATTATTTGTCATATTTCTTTAAGGATTGAAATTACTAGATTTCACATCTCTGATATTCGAATCTCTAACATTTTGAATACTTCTAGCTTGTTTTTAAAAGAAAGAAGTCAGTTCATAGAATTTAGGAAATGACTGGTTATCCAATGTTAGTTCCCATTAGGTACGCAAAGTGTCATCCAATTTGTTTTGAGTAACAGACAAGAATTAGATTGACCAGAGAATTTATCTCAAAACCTAAAGTTTCTAGATTCCGCACCGATTCAATACATGTGTCATGGATTTCCAGAATAGATTTATAACTATGCACTTTCAAATATTTTAAATTGAAAAATTTATTCAATTGATTATATGCAAGAATTCTTTTTTTTTGTCATATCTGGACATTAATATAGCCCATGCTTGCTTATAATGATCTCCCGACACTGGAAAGCCATTAATCAATTTAGTAGCTTCCTATTTCACAGATGAAGCCAAATACTGAAACTTTTGTAAATCAGTAAGATTTTCATTAGTATCAATAGCCGAAATTAAGATTTCCTTGAAAGTTAACCAATTATCTAAACTTCCGGAAAATTGTGGAAGGTCGAACTTAGGTAAATTTATACTATTGTTAGCCTTTGCACCTGTGGATTCAGTAACTGAAGCATTATTACATGAAACACAATCAACAAAAAATTCCTCTATATTTGCAGATGCTTCAATTATTTTGTCAGTTGCATTAGTATAAAATCATAATATACATCCCTCTCATCAACCAATTCATTAAAACTAGCTTCTAAAGAATTATTTAAATTGCATAATCTTGTTTTAATTTCCTTTAATGCAGATTGCTTTTTATAAGAAATAATTTCTGTAACCTTTTCAACAGTTCTATTTATTTCTCTTATATTGAAATTAAATTTTGCTTCAAAAGCATTAAGCTTTGCCTTTTTAACCATCTTGAAGAAAAATACTTAGAACGATTAATAATAAGGTTCAAAATTACGAGAGCAAGAAATCAAGCTCAGCAGTGTTACAGAAATAAAGACATCTGCTATGCCGAGTAAGAAGGAGTGAATTAGTGTGAACATAGCCAAGGTCAAATGATTGGTTGTATTCAGATTATCTGGCGCCGTCAGCATCACGAGGGCTATAATGCGCCGAAACATTTCGTCATTTAACAAACCAACATACATTTACAAACACCCATGCCAAACACGGGACTCGAACCCGCAACCTCGCGGTCTAGAAGCCAGCAGGCTAACCACTATACCATTTGGTCGACCCAAGGTCAAATGAAAAGCATTTGGAATGTGGCGGAATGAATACAAAAGACAACGTCGAAAGTACGCTCTACGGCAAAGACGGACCGAAAATGGGGTGTTGACTTGATTTGAATTAGATTTTAAATTTTAATTTCATCATTCACAGTATAAAAATTATATTTATTAACGTGAAAAAATGCACATGAATGAGTTGGTTGGTTGGTTGTATTCAGATTATCTGGCGCCGTCAGCAACACGAGGGCTATAATGCGCCGAAACATTCGTCATTAGACAAGCCAACATACATTTACAAACATCCATGCCAACACAGGACTCGAACCTTCAACCTCGCGGTCTAGAAATTAGCACGCTAACCACTATACCGTTTGGTCAGCGCACATGAATGAGATATTATAATAAACATGCATAACAATAATACAGAATTACATATAATGAATAAAGACGATGGGAATTAGTAAGAGTATAAACTGTAAATGTTACTTACTGAATAGACTTGAATCAATAGATTAGATTTCGACTGTAATATATAAGAAGTACCCAAAAAGGGGTTTTGATTTAGTAAGCACCAATTATTTTAAGATGCCTACTCAACCGCATGCGAATCGTCTGCACCCTCACAAGTTAAAAATGTAAATATAAAAATAACAAGTAGCTCCCTCTTCTGGCGGGCTGAATTCATCAGGCAGGTTTTAAGAAATTTCAATATTTTTTTCTTTTTTAAACTCTGTCGCTGAATTTTGATATCCTTACCGTCCCTCCTGCTAAAGTGATGAAGAGAGACACTAAATAGAGCTACAGTGTCTATTTAATCATAAGAACTGGTTTGTAGGAAACTCGCATTTCAGTCAACAGCAGTTATTTTATCCCATCATGCTGCTTTGGGAAGAGGAGGCTCAACCAACATGGATACAGGAGCCGGGTGAATTTATTGAGCGGATTACCGTCAATAAGGCTTATTGTGAAACTTTGAAAGGTATGTTGAAACCTTACATGTTGTATGGTTTAATCTAGGTGAAAGATGTAAAAAAATCATGTACCATGTGGTTGTAGTTAGACCTAAAATGGTGAAGGCCTAGAATACATGACAGTTTTCTTTACCGTCCCTGTTACATTTTACTATTGACAGGGACAGTAAGGATCACATTGGGGACAGTAGTAAATTATGCATTAATAAAATTAGTAGGGGAGAGGTAAGTGATTTAATCTTTTAATTGAATTTGTAGAAATTTGAATTACTTAACTTTCCTTCACTCTTTTGTAATTTTTGGGTATTTTAGGTATGATCATAATTTTCAATGCAAAATATGCATTATTTAAAAAAAAAAAAAAAAAAAAAAAAATTAGTACATAGTAACTTTTATACTGTTTTGTAAAACAAACTTGATATGTTTTGATTTTCATTGTCATCTAGTAGATGATTCAAAAGACCATAGGAGAAGTTTTGAATATAAAATGTTGACCAATTGATACTGTATTCTTTCAAACACAAAATCGTTATGTTTTTTATCAGGGTGCTTTGCATCTTATTTATTTATATATTTTCTTTCTTGCTTACCAATGAGTTGCTTTTTCTAATTTTTAGGCAAAATAATGGAGATCAGTTGGAAATCAGGTGATGGCTTATCAAAATATAATAGAGAAGTTTGACAACATTTTTGTTTGTGTAGGAGAATAGTGCTTTACATTAGCAATCAAATCCCAATATAAAGGACTATACTAGCATCCCAACCTCTCATAGTAAAAAAAGTTGTCCCAAAAGGGTGGTCTCAGCACCCCAACTAAGCAAGAATCTGCAAAGCCAAATAAAGTTATAAAAGGACACTGGGTCGATTTATGTTCTGACAATTTATTGTATCCAGGAATTTTAGAAAAATTAGAAGTGGATGCAATTAATATCTTGTATATGCATTGCTCTGGTGAAAAGTTCTTCTAGCCATTAACAGAAGACCGCCATAACCTGCCAGCGACAAAAATAATAGAATTCTAGTAAAAATTTTAGGATCATCTGCATCCAATATAAAAAAAAAATTGTCAAGGATTATGTCAAAAAATTTCCACATCCATTTCCATTTAGGAATGAAACTTGGTTTTTACAATACACTTAAATCTGAATGTTTAGCTAATTCTAAATTTGTTAATTACTTTTCAAAATTCTAACACTTCCCTTCACTATCATTACCTTCCCCAACTATAAAACTTTTATTAAATGCCTTCAAATTTGTCTTCTCATATAATTAATACCTTTTTTTTTTCGGATGCCCAGCGTGTATGTTTAAAAGCAATAGTAACTTCAATCGATTTTAAATATGTGTATATAGTTATAAACTTTAAAAAATGAAGGCAAAATGCGGAAATTTATTAAATTGTGACATTTCGGTAAAGCTAACAGAAAAAATCTTTTCACAATACTGTTTATTATATATTTACTATATCCAAGTGTTATATGGTCACCAATATTAAGCATAATATTTGCAAGTTTTAGTAATATAAAATTTTATTGAATTTTAACATCATGGGGATGGTAAGGAAAATTGGTCCCAAAAGCTCAACATATTTAGTCAGTTTAGTAAAATTCCTTTACAAATGATCACTGCTACTATTTTATAGAAATCTTAAAATATTAATAAGCATTTCATCTACATTTTATGTTACTTTGTTACGTTTTGTTTTCACAAGTTTCCTCTACATAAAAGTCAAAAGTATAGTAGAATTGCCCATGTGCACACTTAAAGTATCGCAAAAATAGGTAAAATGTGTTTTTAGTTTCTTTCTGTTAAAATAATTTTTAGATAGAATATTTTATTAGTTTGAAGTACTGTTTTATTCTGAAAATAAATATGAATATTTTAAACTCATTATCTAAAAAATCATGTTACTGGTACGTTAAACTTCATTTAAACAGGGATAACTGAAGTTCGATATAATCTTTTTGAAAAACGATTCGAGAATTCAAATCTTCATTACTTATTAGATATCGTGAACCTCAGACTTATTGATTGAAAAAGAAAATGAATTTTGCTAGATTTTTAAAGGCATGTGTTTTTAGAAAAATTGCAATTTTCTCTTCTTTCAATGTTCAAAAAATTCTATGGAAAAAGCTATGTATTCTAAAAACTAGCAGATGGATATTAATAACATTAAGAATAATATTACTAACAATTTCAAACCATAATTTCTTTTCTTGGCCCAATAAAACTCGATTAATTGTTCAGAAATATGCTAATTATAACGAATTAGACGTTAATTAGTTGATTTTTGAATAAAACTGAAAATTTGTACTTGTAAACATCATTACTAATTATGTACTTTTAAGTGAAAAGAATCCATTTTTCAAAATGATAATTAAAAAAAAAGTTCAAGTATGTATGTACACTTTAAAGAAATAACTTTAAACGTACTTAATAAATATAATGGCGTCTTTTTCCATTCCAAATATAGATGGAAAGAATTAATTTATAATCGAAGTACGTTTTTTATTACTCATGCTTTGTTAATCAAATTCAATGATATACAGCTGATAATATTTTATGCAGTAGATAAAGTAGAACAGCACTCCAATTAAAACTATTAGTTTGCATTTTTTTTTTTTTTCAGTTTATTTAGTATTTGTGCAAGTTACACAAAAAAAAAAAAAAAAATTGTTTCAACTTTTTCCAATAACATCTTTTCTTTCGTTTAAAAATGTAGCAAGTGTCCAGAGTTTTGAACGCTAAACTGACAACAACGCGCAAATTGAAACATTCTCACAAACACTTAAATATCCCCACTTTTTGCAAATGTTGTCACTGCGAAAAAATATCTCCGATTTTTCTTTAAATGTGTTCTTCGACTTAAGAAATATTAATTCGAAATAAATTTTATTTGTAAATTATATTCAGAACAGAATTCAATTATAGTCAAGGACAAATAAATGAATTTCTAATTTTCGAAATTAAGTTGTAGATCATTATGAAAGAAACTTTCCGAAGTAGTAATCTTGCGTCTCTCTATAAGATGTCCCAAAAAGGTGACAACTAGATTTATTTCACTTGTTAGAAATAAAATGTAATTTGAACTATGGGGTTGGTCATGGCATTGAAATGTATGGTGTTAATTACCATTTTCATATTTTCACTCATTTAAATAAAAACGACCAGTTTGGTGATAATTTTGACAATAATTTTTACATGGGCAAAAAAAAAAAAAAAAAAAAAAAAAAAAAAAAAAAAAAAAGCCAAGATGGCAAAATCATTGATACTGTTAAACAACTGGATAAACTGCTTAACACTGGGGAATTATACCCTTTTAGCTTAAATACTAAATCAAAATTATTTGCCAATGAAACAAATTTAATCAGTTTAACATTTATTCAATAAATCCGTCTAACATACAACAATTCATTTATACAAGTATAGAGTAAAATCCGAATGCTTTTTACAATAAATAATAAAGTGCATTCTAAGAGATGAAATTTGATAGTTAGAAAACTATGAAGAAACCCGTGCCTTCCTGAAACATAAACACTTCACTTTCTCTTAATTTAATAAAAACATTTAAATAAATAAACATAAAATAAACTTCTTTAATTTAGTACAAGCATTTGTAAACGATTGCAAGAGGAGAGACGATTTCTCTCTAAAATTCAAGGGTTACAATTTTAAACAGAAATAAAAGGGAAATACAATTTGCTTTCGACAGTTTAGTGGGACTTCGAATTCCAGCACAGTTAAAAAAGACTTAGTTTTTTAAATAAATACGTAAATAATAAAGAAACTGATAAACTTTGCCGTTTGCAGTCCGCAGTTTCATTATTAAATAAATTTAGAGCAGAACACTAGCATTTTGAGTTATTGCTTCAATTTCCATGCCATCCTTTTTAAAAGAAAAATACAATTACTAAATGTTCATGAAAAGGTATCAAAACATAGATTAAATAAAACATATCTAAAACAAATTATCCAGTTATAAATAAACAGAGTAATTATATTAATTATTAAATGAGTGAACAAGTAGTGTTTTAATTTCTTTCTCTTTTCCCATTTCCCTGCCAAATTCCCTTGAAAACGTATAAAAACAAGTATTAAATAAATATAAATCAAGTGTTTCATTCTAGATCATAATATACTATTTGTTCTGAATTTAAAATAAATTATTTATGATATGTATTGACATATAAGAGATCATCTAAAAGATAACTAAAACATAAATAATAATAAAATTAAGTTAAAATATAAATATTAAGGGTACTCTTCCGTTAGTCGGTTACCATTTGGCGCCAAATCTAAATGTTTACCCATATAAATGGCGCATAAATGTATCGCCAATTCTAAATATTGAAATTATAAATTATTTGAAAGTGTTTAGTTTAGAATATTTAGGCCTCCTTTTTGGTATCTTTTTGGCTGGTACCCGGCAAACGGATTAGTATAAAATTAAGTTAAAATGTAAATAATTATAAAATTAAAATATAACAGAAAATAAAGATCGTTGTGAGAAACCGCCTTTATCTGTAAAAAAGCACCAAACAAATGTCTTATAGTGCATCTGAACCCATAAAGTTTTGTATTCTTCAAAAATTGTTTTGTGCAGAGTAGTTCTATGCCCCTTATCAACTTCATAATCAGGACCAAAATAAAACACCGTAGAAATAAAATCACAAATCAAATACTACATTTCTAATGTATAATAATATATAATCTCAATTGTAAGATAGTCTGGTTTAAATAATAAAACATGTATGATACAAAAAATGTATTCAAATCTAGATTAAATAATATAGAACTTGGATACATAGTACAAAAACACTAAAACAGAAGTAAAAACAATCAAAAGAAGGAATTTTGATATTATGTTTAAAGGAAACAATAAATATTTACTTGAAGAGAAAAAAAAATCGTAATGACTTGCAAGATTTCAGTGAATTTCCGATAACGTTCATTCAGATTATTAACATTCCGCAAAAACAGCGCGTGTGCAGAGCATCGATTTACAGTAAATATATGGAAAATTATAATAATATTCGAACTGTTTATCGGACAGACGATTGTAATGTACAAAAATATTCAGAAAAATATGGGGGATATATTAAAATAGCTTTTAGTTTTATTCTGATGCAATAAAAAAAACATCATTCCCATTTCAAGAATTTTTTTTTTTTTTCATATCATTAATTTTAATAAAAGCAATTTTAATCGAATTTAAAAGTTGTTCTCTACAATCTTCATGTACTAAAACTTCTTTTTACCGAATTTCGTACCACTAGGTGTAAGACTGGATTTGTATAAGGTTCAGGCGTACAGCCAATTCATAGATGGATAGATAGATAGATCGATAGATATATAGATAGACAAACAGATAGATAGATCAGCTCTTCTAAACTGATACAACTAAAGTTTTCGAAGGCGTTATATTTTAAAATAATATAACCCATAAAAACAAAGTTTTTAATATAAATCCCTTATATGCATTGCCATTTTTTATATTCATTAACACAGCGCTGATTCTGTAAACAGTGCGTGCTTGGTGTTTGCATCTAATTTTAAATATAAAAATAATTCTATCAGGAGAATGTGCGGCAAACTATGTTTAAAAATTTATTTATTTAAAATAAACCTTAATTTATGCACTCGCATCCAATTATCTTTTATTTATTTTGATTAAAATAATTTTATTATTTATTCAAAAAAATTGCAACAGGAAAGAGTTTCTTCAATGGTAGGTTAAATACTATTTTAGTGTGATTGAAATGACGGCAAGTTGGTTTGTTAGTAAAGGTTGGTTTACTATGTGTAGAAGCGGCCTTTTAGTGACAGTTACAGACCCAAAATTTGATTGAATGTATTGTTATGAATTTTTGTATTTTTGTAAATATTTCGTAGTGTTAATTTTGTAAATAGGAAAATTTATGTACATTTTGCATAAGGCAGTGCAATAGTTCGTCTTAAGTTGGCTTCCCGGCAATATGGGTCTTAACACTTGATAACGAGTTTTACAGAGATAACACTGGGAAGCGAGTTTTACAAGGAGCCGGGCATTTAACGTTATGGTAATGGCACGAGATAGAGCCAAGTTGGCGACGGTTTTGGTGACTAATTCTTGTCGCCAAATTTATCGAGAAATCGCCAAATGTCGCCACACTTGGCGACCATTTGGTGACATTTTCGGTCCTCATGTACATTAGGGTGGTTAAAAAATATATGGGGACATTTTTTTTTTTTACCTAGAGACCAGGATACCCCCTCATTTTGTTACATCTACCCATACAAATGTTCTAGCAAAATTTCAGAATCCTACTCCAATTAAAAGATGGCGCTCAATGAACAGTAAAATTTCGCATTTTGTGCGGTTTTGGGTTTTTGTAGTGGATTTGCTAATAAGTATAATTGAAAGCAATTTTCTTAAAGAAAGTTTTTATTTATACCAATATTAAAAAATGTTAAATAAATTAGTAAAAATTTATGAAATAATTATACACTAAAGGGCTCCGCCCCTACTCACAAACACTCATTAATCCCTCATGCTACTCCATTATGTTTTGAAATTCTGATAAAATTGCCCCTATAAATTAGGCGGTGTAAAATCCTGAAAAGCATTCAAAATAAGCTATTATTACACCTAAATACGAAATGAATAATTAGTGTGGTGTTATTTAGATCAGTAGTGTTGTTTATTTCACCATTTAACCAAGATTTACAGTACCACTTGGCTACATTTTTTGTAAGCTGAAAATGGTCGATCGGAAATTTTCTAAATACAAAAAAAAATATCATTTAAAATCGTAAAATTCTCACTCAATAAAGAGTGGACTCGCGAGTATAAATAGTGTCTAAGTTTCAGCTCTATTCAAAGTTTCTAAATGTACAGCTGTACTTAATGAACATTTTCAAGCGACATTCAATCTCCTACCAAGAACAACATCTAATTGAAATCAATCGAATGAATAGTTAATAACATCTAAAAAAATATGGGTTAGGTATGGAAATTGTAAACAACATAAATCCTGTAAATGTTGCCATTCAAATTATCGAAAAACACTGTCATTGTAGAGACATGTTCGATAACGTAATAATGAAAAATTACCATATCAAGAGTTCTTTTTGTCACAAATTCTGCAAGACTGGCATTATCTTTCAACATTTTAATAGCTCGCACCTTTTTATACTTCTGGAATCTTTTGAGTTATTCATATCTGCAATACTTTTTAATTTTTCTTTTGCTGTAATTATGTGTGAAAATATGGCCTAACCAACCAATTCGTTTGAAAGATACCATATAAGCTTTTTCAAAACTTTTCCAGTGGCAATTCCAATTTTAAAATAAATTATTTTATACTTTTAACGTTTTTCCACAAGTTCAGGTCACCACCAGAAGCAAGTGGGACTTCTATCCATGTCTCTACTGTACAAAAAAGCATTGAACGGTACAAATAGCTGGAGATGCATTTCTTCTCTCTGTTAGTTGTATGGAAAGCCTCTTGCTGGTCTCTGAATAGAAAGATTTAAAAATTTACAGCAGTTTAGCTATTCATTGTGCGTGATGAATTGATAAAACTGTTCTGCAATTGATTTTCTCCGTTATTTTGCTCAAAACGATTACTGTCAACTCGACTACTTCTTTATAATCATCTCTAACTATTATAGATTTTTCCACAGATGAAAGAAAGGCTACAGTTGAAACTTTAAACTTTTTAACGTCTTTTTTCAATTCTATATCCTGAAAGTTTATTTGTGCAGTTCTTTTTCAAACAGCTTTAAGTTTGTTGAAGTGAGAAATCTCTGTGAAACATGAGCACATCACAACTTAAATAACTTTGCCAATATTAATTCCATGACATGGTGTCAGCAGGTTAGCCACAATAGTTCACGTCCGATTTTTTCTCCAAATTAATGCATGCCTCTTATACACAAGCAATAGTCATACTCATAGTATCAAAACTTTATCCAAATTTAATTCTCAACTTGCCATTGTCTAGCATGAAAACAGTTTTTTGAAATATATTTCGCTGTTCTTCCACCACTCAACTTTGAGACACTAAGAAGTTCTTCAATACCATCTCTCGAAACATAAAGACAAACGGCCTATCTTTCTTAATCCAAAAGTTTTTAGCAGAAGTTTGCCGTTTCAATGAAGGGCTATAGGACAGTCAGATTTGAATTTACCCATTGCTTGAATCAACGTATTCTTTTTTAGCTTTTTTTCTTGATTTTTGACCCTTCTTTAAAGAAGAAACGTTCGAGGAACATGCCCCAAAGATGCGACTACTGGAACAATCAAACGAAATGCTTCACGATCACGATCATACCGTGTTTTTGATAATATGGATGTTGCCAGATACAGTAGATAACTGTTGCCAAACTATATTGCATGTATTTAAAACCCATAAAAACTTTTTTTTTAAATGTAGACATGCGTTCTTATCAGCATAAAACTCGAAAAGCATGCGAAATTACAAAAAAGTACAGACATTAATGGTCATTGAGCGCCACCTTCTTATAGGAGTAGGAAGCTAAAATTTTAGGAGAATAATACTATGGGTAAATGTAAAAAAATTTGGAGGGGTCTTGGTCTGTAGCTGAAAAAAAAAATTGAACCACCCTAATGTACATGTATAGGACTTTTCGACTACGATCTGGAAAGTTCTCCAAACATCTACCTCTAGAAATTTGAAGAATGTTCGCCTCCCCTATATAAGCCCGGCCATGAGTTGGGTTAGAGAGTTAGTTAGTTGACTGATTTTGAGTCACGGAATTAGTTGAATGGTGAGTTGAGTGGAATTACTGAGTTGAGATACTGAATCTCAGTGAGCATTCAGAGTAGTTCTAAAGCGAACTTGTCTTTTGCAGAGATTAGAGCAGTTGTGTTGTCAAGTTTTTAACTGCTGTTTTGTGCTCTATTGTTGTGAAAAGAGCTGTATTGTGTCTACTAGAACGAGAAGTTCTGGAGTTGTAAGAGAATCTGTGAAGAGTTATATTGGAATAAATTTCTGCAAGTTTGATCTGCTTTGGCTTCAAATCTTTCGAACCCGTCCACGCAACATTATTGTCATCGACATTGAATCTATCTTCCAAGTTTCAGATCGATTGGATGGCCGCAAGTGTTGATTAGGCTTCCGTAGATTTGGCCGCCATCGGCGAACATACCCTCAAATATACACCTACACACAAAATAGAAGTAATGTAAAAGATTTAAAAATGCAATTACACTCGACCGTAATTTACGAATCATAAAATTATGTAACTTAAAATAAATTCTCTAATAAACATTACCTTATTTTAAGAATTTATTTTTCCCATTAATCTCAAATTCTAATGGAAATAAACACCGTTGCCACTTTTATGTACTAAATAAATGAAACATTGTTTCGATTGCTCCCTAATCACGACTATCTTTTTTTCTAGTGCGTTTCAAATTAACTCTAAAATAACGTCATTTTAAAACGATATTAACGGGAAGAACTTCTAATGTGCTCTATCTAAAGAATCTTTTGTTAATAATTAAAACCATTATATTTCTGATGAATGTCAGAAATGTTAATGTGGATGTATTTTTTCGCCGATTAATTTACTATTCTTAATTATTAGCACTTTGAAATTAACGGTAATATGTATTCAAATTGTCAATTTCTTTATGAAATGCTCATTTTTCAGCTGGTGAATATTTCTGTTTAGATTAGAGGTTATTTTGTTTTTGATAAAATGTTGTGTCGGCTTATATGGAATGCTTAATACTACAAATGGTTATCAGAATAATGAAAATACCTGTGAATAAAAGTGGCATTTAAGAATGCACTTCGTAAACATTAAAATATTATCCTACGATTTTTTTCAAAAGCGTAAAATGTCAGACCTCACAGAATTTCAAAGAGGCTAAATTTTCGGAGCCCGACTAGCTGGAGCAACTGTAACCGAAATATCCCAGCTGTTAGGCGTTTCTAGAGGTACGATGTTTATAGTTATGAAAGCATATACACAGAGGGGCAAAACATGCTCGTCATGGCAAAATAGTGGACGGAAAAAGAAACTGACTGGTTTTGAAGCGGATTGTAATGTCTAAAACGAAATGAAGAATCTATTCCTCTAAACACTATTCAGCACTTGTATTGTTCGATTCTTAGGCGAATCCAAGCCATATTGCACGCCAAAGGTGGTTCTACGATGTATTAGTAAAAGATTCCTTATAAATCTAGAGTGTTTCCAATATTTTGAAAAACACATGTACATGGCTTCTTCGTAAGACCATCTAGATTGTACTGGCGAAGAGAACAGATTGTATTTGTAATTTTTGTTTATAAACGAATTCTGGGAATTAATTTACTACAAAACATAACACATCATAAATGGTTCAAGTTTCTATTATTTTTGTTGATGGGGTTAACAATCATTTCAATCGCGAGTTTCGCTTACAAATGGAAATGGTAGTATTATATTATGCTCAAAATTTCTCTATGTTAGAAATTTGAATTTGTTCTGTTGTAATCTAATTAGAATTGGAAGAGATTAACTAGATTTTGAACAATTATTTGCTGGATATTTCATTGTGGTATTTTTATTTTGGATTTAGACATTAATCTTTTAGACGGCTGCAGCACAGATTTATCTGGCCCTCATAAAAATAAACGTTTTAAAATCAAGGGACACCTGTGTTGTAGCCCATAAACATTTCAATACACCTATAGTCCAAATACAAAATACCGTAATAAATTCTCCAGCAAACAATTGCTCAGGATCTAATTAATCTCTTTCAGTTCTAAATAAAATTCGATTTTATTTCATTTCTCTAGCCATATGATGTGACAGTTTATTTGAACTGAAGTTCAATTCAGTGTTAAGACTTTTAAATAGTTTAATGATCCAACACAATTACAAATATCCTTTCAAAGACTCAATGAGCATATCTTCATTTCCATTCTATTTTGTAACTTCACATTTTGCCATTTCTTCACCAAAGTTGCTTTCACAAGATGCATTCTCTACAAACAGTTTGCAGTATTAAACAGCCCACAAAAGGAATAGGAGTGAACAAAAACAGAAAACCACAACAATTTACTCTAAAACAAAATATCATTTGAGTTTTTTCAGAATAAATTCAGAATTCACTACTTTTATTGAAACAATATTCATTCCTTAAAATCCAACTAATAAAAACCCGATTCCAATCTTCTACTTTAATCAAGAAAATTCCAATGCGATAAAAAAACTTAAAAACAGTTAATCCAAATATTTCACCAATTTCATTTCATTGTTCATCTTAACAAGAAAATTTATATCCAAACAGATATTCTAAAAATTTAAATCAAATCATAAACTCTAAGAGTTTTTAATCTCCCAAAATTAAAAAATCGAAAAAAAGTATTACTCCTAAAACTTGAAGAACCAAAACAATAACAGATAGGAGGGTCTACGCTCATCAGACCACGGTAGGTGGGGAACTAGATTACGCACAACTAGATTACTTACAACCTTTTAAATCATCGGTACAATCCAGGAGTCCACAAATGCAATTACTGGCAATCAGTAAAAATCAAAAAGATTGAACAACTGTTTTGATATAACCATTTTCGCTTTGATAACTTTGTTATGTATAACAAAGCTATCATTCGAATACAAGAAAGTCGAAGACATTTCCTTAATTAAAAATATTACCAAGTCTCTCAACTACAATTTCATAGAAAAATACTTTGAGAAAATCAATAAATCATGATGTAATTATTTTCTATATACCTTTGTGAAAATAAGGTCAGTCCCCCAAGTTTCACTGAAACTATTTCAACAACCCTACGCATTTTTTTCTTAAATCTGAGTGGGACCATTGCAACCACTTTACGACTCATTCCTCAGTTTATAACAATTAACACATTACCAAATAGGTCGAATGGGGCATTTGCTTTTATTCGTATAGAAAATTCACTCTCTGGAAAGAAGCTCACTTGGTAAATGGAAATTTCTCTTGAATAAAAATTATCTTACGTCATAATTATCAATATACAGGATGCCCATAATTAAAGTTTAATCTTCAGAAAGGGGTTTATAGTATTTAATAATTTTTTCAAAGTATAAATCTTTATCTATACTTTTAAAACTATTTTGAGTATGAACTAAAGTATCAGTCCCCATCTCTAGAGATATCACATTGGAATGACTATTAATGTATTCATTAAAATAAACATTGAAGGTTTAACTGGTTTCTATATAAGTACGGTGCTAAAAGCGTTAAAAGTTTATTAAATAATAGACTTCCAAGTAATAGGGTTTTACCTCAATGAAAAACGTTATTTAAAATCAGCTAGGGATAGTTATTGAGAGTTCCCTGTCTAAGAATTCTTTCTGATTTCGAATCGAATGTCGTCAAGAATGGAAAATGCCAACAGTCGCTCTTTGAAACAAACGTCATTTTAAGTTGTGGCGCCACTCATGCATTTTCAGTTTCGAGACAGTCCGGGAAGCGAGCTTATTCATGTCGGCCCATTGAAGGATGGTCCCGGACAATCCGGCGTCGCTTCACCAATCGATTCGGCGGTAGCAACTCATCATTTTCAGACAGCGAGAGACACCTCCAAGTTGGGGAGCATTTGAAAGCACCTGCGAAACATCCCGGACAAGAAAACAATCTTTCGATAGAATATCATGTTTACAGCGATGCGTGCTATAGAGGTCCTCTATATTTACTTTTTTAAGTGTTGCAACTTACGGATATCCCTAGAGAAAAAAGCGACGTTATTTATTAGAAAAGGCTTTCGAAACGGATTCCTTCGAGAATTGTGAGAGATTTCTTCTCGGGTGCCTTCCATCGTCTAGAAAAAGTTTTTAAATATTTCCTCAATGACTACCCAGAAAAGAAAGATCCTTTCATTTTTTATCGCTTCATCCATTATACAAGTTCTTATTTTATGGGCTTTCCATTCTTGATACAGTATCGGATCCTTTCAATGGTGGTGGAAAAACAAACGGTTTTATTTACTTTTGACGAACATAAAATAAGTTGCACAGAGAAAGGGGTCAATTTATTTTCTCTTCCACAAAATTGAGTTAAATGAAACTCTTTTCCCTTGAGGTTAAAAACTCATCACCTTCCGATCTTTCGGACTCTCCAACCCTTCTTAAGAAATGAAATATTCTCTCTCGTGGAGGAATGTAGCATCTATTGTCCTTTATGAGAAGAAAATTCAGAGAGGCCATTCGAGTGTCCGCATCCCGAGAGGAAGGGGCTGACCACCGAAAAGATTCTTCTGCTTCAAGGTCTCTTCAACTTCATTTATAGCCCTTCACTCTTTTTTAGTATTCGAAGCAGTATGAAATTTCGTATAATAGAACTGAATTAGATATTGACCCTTTGCGGACAATAACTTTTTTAGCCGGGTGAGGTAGCAGGACGAGGCGATTTTCTCATATGTGCCGAGTGTCTTACATTGTACAATAAAATGATCTTAAATACAAATCATATTACAAAAACGTTATATTTTGATAGTTTATCTAGATTTACATCTTTAAGAAAAAAAATTTGCAAACATTACGATCTATATTTTAGTTTCGTATGATAATTTATTAAACATTGATCAAGATGTATTCCTTGCTTATCTGGATATGTTACGCAGTAATAGGTAGTCTCATGTCTTCCACCTGGTTTGTTTCGACTAGAACAAACTTAAAAAAATCGTACGAAAGAACATCAACAGCTAAGAAAACTTTCCAAGAACCAATATGTTGAGTGCACTATAGGAAAGGCCGGTGCCTGATAGGTGTGGTTTGATTACGTTAGTTTCGTAGTTGAGTAACTTTCAAAAAATTTTATGTTTTTCAACTCGTGTGTTTCTTATTCGATCCACTAAACATGAACCCTGTAGAAACATAATAATTCGTTCCTAACAGTTGGAGGTTACGAAATCTCACAAACACTGAATGTGGCCTCTCACTCGCCACTCGTCCTGCAGCGCAAAAACGTGGTGTCGACAGAGTCGCCTGCGTCCTCAAAGGGTTAAAGATCTGGCTCAAGGTTAGTAATTAATATTGCGTCCAGTAGAAAGTTCAAATTCAAAGAATAAGCTTACTATTTTAACAAGCATTGCCGAAAGTAGAAAAGTAACTTGTTTTACGTTAGGGTAATTGCATTCTTAAAATATTGTCTAAGTGGCACCATTAGCATGATTAGCAACTTAACTGCTTCTTAAATGTACATCTTCGATGCCACAATAATCTGGCTTAACGACCACAAAATGTAGCACCTGTATAGAGCAAGATCTGAACTACGAGTATCGCGAGAGTCAAGAGAGATCCCCTTCTGGGTGGTTTTTTAAGGGAAAACACATTTTTTTATTGAATGGGTCCTGAAAACTAAGCATAGTATTTGCCTACCTTTTGCCACGTTAATCCAATTTAAAAACAAATATTGTACAATGCCAAGTGGAGCTCCATCTAGTTGGTTGGTTTGTACACTCAACGACATATTTTTATGCCCAGCTAATCAGTCAGGAGCCTATCACTTAATGTAAATTCCAAACCACAATGAATATCCATGCCTAACCCAGGATTCGAACCCCAAGGGCTTCATCTAGAGCAGCGTTCACCACTAACTTTTAGATTCGGGCCGTATGACTATGTTGGAGCTTTTAGCGAGACTGTTTCACCAATATATGTATCTTTAATTATTGCCGATTTAACAAAATATACCATTCCTGAAAACTGAAAAAAAAAAATGTATTTTATTTTTAATATATTAATAAAAGTACAATTGATATTTGATTCTTTTTTTTTTTTATTCAAACATTTAAAAAATGACAATTTTCATTATTAATAAATCAAAGTCTGAAAAGGGAGGGGAATCTTTCGTTCCAACGTGACATTACGAGTTGACCTAACTTTTAATAAAAGATTTTAAACTGTATTATGCAACAGGTATGAAGCTGTAACAATTATGACATGATGACGGTTGAAATCGTTCAGTTTAATTTATGAAAGAGTCACTATTTTTCTCAGTATTTGTTTCAGCCAATCTTAATAAATTGCCCAAATGAGTTTCTATTAAATTGTTCCTGTTTTTTTTTCTGGATGAAAACTATCTTGCTGAAAACTTCGTCATGCAGTTTCTTAGGGGAGCATAGTGACTTCGGGCTGCATAGTTAAAACATACTATTTAGTATGAATTAAAATTATGTAAAAAAGTCAATTTCATGAAGCTTAATTTCTTTTTCTTCTGTGCGGCCGGCGAGTCACAGAAAAATCTGTCGCGGGCCTCGTAGTGGCTAACTCTGATCTAGAGCATGGAAGGCGAACATTCAGCCTCGAAGCCGACATTAGGAATTTATAGGTGTATAGATCCAAATTTGATGTAACCTTTATCAACAATAATTTTTCTATCCTAAATTGGTCATTAAATCATGATATCTTTCTAAAACTTCATCTGGCTAATTCAGTTATAAAAATAGCTAAGAAATAAATCATTGGTAACTACACTTTACAGACACCAATGTACTGTATAACACAATATTGAACTTTTAGCCAATTTACATAAAAGTGGCTTGTTTTAAAAAGGTTTCACTTAAATTACCTCACAATAAACTGCTATATAAATTTGTGTTGGAACTAGATATGAATTTATTATGTATTGAATAATTCTGCGCTGCGTCAACATTTTTCCACTTGTGTGTAAAATTAAATCTAGTTACATAAAACTATTTTGCTAAGTTTGAACATTTTACAGAACACTGTTAAAAATTTGCATTCACCTTGCACAAAAAATTGGTTCCTATACAGCTGCAACCAAGATGTCTTCTTAGTTGCATGATTCAATGGCGCTACCTCAGACCATAAGCACCATTAAATCATGAAACTAAGCACCATATCTTGATTGCAGCAAAATGGGAACCAATTTTTTGTGCAAGGTGAAACAAAAGTTTTAACAGTGTACTTGATGCACAATTTTTTCAAAAAGAAATAAGCTCAAGTTGATACTTCATTTTATCTGTCATCTACGTAACCCTTAGTAATCCCTTATTAACATTTTTAGGGAGCAAATGCAAAAAATAATGCTAGTGATTTGATTCTGTAGCTTTTCTCAACGCCTTCGTTGATTGTAAGAAAAATATGCCACATCTAGCAAATTTTGTTGAGAATCAATTTACGCAATAGATTGCGTCCATTGGTTAGTGGCTCGGTGGACAATCGTCCCCACAATCAATTTCTTAATAGATAGCAGCCCATGAGCAAAGTCTTCTTACAGTTTTTTTCAAGTTATTAAAAATATTTTTTAATTTTTTCTTTATTGTGTTCAATAATGTTGTGTTTTTAACAAAAACACCCACTTACTTTGATAATTGGTCACGAATTTAATGGTATGCCCGAACATTAGAATTTGGGGACCATACCATTTGTCCCCCATGCTACTAATAGCGAGAAAAAGATTGCACGTCTAACCAAGGGTTAATTTGAGAGATATAAGCCTTGCCAGCCCGTAGCGTGGTGAGAATTTAGGAATTACGAAAAAAAAAAAAAAAAATCAAGAAAGTGTCTAGTAAGTAAATCTTCTGGTACAAGCATTTGTAAAGACAATTTTTTGTTTTAATAATTTTCTTACCGCGTTACAGAAAATGCAACTCGATTTGTTTCTAAGGTGATAGACAATTTTTCTTACACCACTATATAATTTTGTTGGCAAATAAAAAGGCTTTCTCTCAATAAATGTACACGTTTAACTAAAAGTATTTACAGAGTATACCGTCATTCATGTTTGATACGTTTAAGGGGGTCCAGTACCGAAATTTCTTCAAAAATCCAAATTTTTTTCTGATTTAAAAAAATAGTTCATACATTCCTGAAGAGAACGATGTTTTTATCTTATTCCTCCGGTGATTAGAACGCCACAAAATTACCTGTCATTTAAACATCACTAATGGGCGTAACACTTTGAAGCGTCTGCTTAAAGTGCGTTTTTCGAACACTAGTGTTTTTCATAGATGTTGCATATTCAAATCGATATATCTCCAGAACCATTAATAATTGGCTATTCAAATTTTTGGAGCATTTAATTTATATAGTTTTAAACATTTTGTCTTCACAGAATTTTATTTTTTTAATTATGTTTTAAAATATAACATTTAGTGTAAAGAATTACATAAAAAAAGCAAAAATTTCAATATTTTAACTTTGAGAATTTTTAAAAAAATTTCTAATTCACCTATCAAAATTCTGTGAAGACAAAATTTTCCTTATAAAATTATGTATAACAGAAAGCTTTCACTTTGAAAAAAAATTTATTTTTTCTTGACTTATATCAAAATACGCAAACATCAATTATTATAGATTTTTCTTGGTTTAAAAATTTTTTTTAAATAACCTAAACACAATATTTCAAAAAACAATTTCTCAAAGATATATAAATAGTATCTCATCCATAAAACAAATTTTTGACAAAAAAATGTACATAAATAAAGTTTTTTTTTATTTTCGGTACCGGACTCCCTTAAATTTCATTTCTCATAGCATTTTATATCCAGCACTCAGAATAAGAATTGAATATAATTATATTTATTCTACAAAATCATTTTGAACATTACCACATTTAAATAAGAGACGCAAGTGTTTCAAATAGATCCATAAAATTTTGCTAAGTAAGAATATAACCCATAAGAACAGTTTTTAATATAAATCCTTTATATGCATGAGAAGGTGGTTAAAAAAAAAAAATATTTTTTATACGCATGAGGTGAAAAAAGTTGTTACATATCTTCATAAGAAAAACTGTACAAAAAATTTTGAAAAAAAAATTAAATAATATCTTCCGATTGCGCATTCACCTCAAAGTTTGGAGAAAATACATAAAATAACTATTTTACCTAAATTTTTTTAAATTTCTAAATGTTATATATTTGAAAAAAAAGTAGTTTGCAATGTGTAGTGCAAGGGTGGTATTACACAGGAAAATACAATTCTATGCATTTTTAAAACAAATATTAATAATTAAAGATATTAAAAAATAAATATTGTTGCTAAAAAAAATTATTTTTCTTGGAAATGGATACTAACGTTATTTCTTACATATTTTTGTTAAAATTGTTTTATTTACTTCAAGCATTCATTTCAAAGTTTTGAATAAACACACAAAAAACAAACCCTTTTTCCATCAATTTGTGTAATACACCAATCACTAAATTATCCAGGTATATACTTTGTATTGTGTGGAATGAAATAAATAGAACTTGGAAAAAAATAAAATTAGTATTTATTCAATAATATTCGTTCGCGCATAACCTTTGAAACATTGATAAAAAATGTGTTTTGGCGGGTTTCAATCTGGGTGGCCTTTCTCGTTGGTACCTTATCTTCCTTTGAAGCTCATAAACTTACTTGCTTATCCATTACATCATAGAGCACATGGCTGTGATATGAACTGCCATTAATTTTGGCCGATCAAACAGTATAGTGGTTAGCGTGCTAGCTTCTAGACAGCGAGGTTGCGGGTTCGAGTCCCGTATAAGGCATGGATATTTGTAAATGTATGTTGGCTTGTTTAATGACGAATGTTTCGGCGCATTATAGCCCTCGTGTTGCTGACGGCGCCAGATAATCTGAAAACAACCAACAACAGCCATTAATATTGGTTGGAAATAATCTGACACATCAACGTGCACGTTGGGGGACCCATTACAGTGGGATATATGCCTCCTATACTTCAATGAACTACAATTCAGACGCCTATTTAAACACGTAGATAAAACTACAATAAGACCAACATACTTCAGTGGGAACATCCCAAGTTGTGGCACGACGTGATAAATCACGTCAATTTTTTGGTCATCATATGACGCAAATTTTTTTGGTCATAAAATGACGTCTTTTTGTACAGATTAAATGACTCAAATATTTGTGGGTAGCAATATACCATCATTTTTTAATCATCATATGACGCGAATTTAACTTTTTTTTTATACGGATTCACGACAGAATACACACTTCTACTTGTGAAGCCTACTTATTTTTATAAACTTGTAGTATTTCAAATATTTACTAGAACCAGAATCCACATAATAAATAAAAATACTAGTATAACAAATAGGTGAATAATTTTTGTGTAAGTAATTGATTCGTATTTAGTGTTTTCTGGTAATGAAAATGTCGTGTTAATAGCTTGAAATTATAAAGTATAGTGATTCTAAAGTGTATGTAAAAGGGTATTTTTTTCCGTTTGGTCATAAGTGTAGTCCGCACAATTCAAGGTATGAAAAAAAAAAAAAAAAGGCTTCAAACAATGTTAGCCGAGGTCGGTTCTTGATAGAGGACATTGGATGTACAGTTCTATCTTTATAATTAATCTTTTTGCTTGTAATGTTTTGTATTCAAATGAGTCAAGAAGAGATGCTTTGGCACTCTTCAGTTAGCTAAATAGGTTAGCAGTTATTGCCAAATCCAAATGTTAACATGTTTAAAAGATGTGTAAATGTATCTCCAACCCTAAATGTTTACTGTTTGTTATTGAAATTATAAATGATTTGAAAGTTGGTAGTTTGTATAAGTTAGGTCGGCAATTTGGTGGTTTTTATCTGGTATCCGGCTAACGGAATAGTATTGATGCTTAGTAAACTGTATGTTGTATGATGATCAGCCATTCTGATGCTAAATTATATTCGTTTTTGATCGTGTGTTATATTCAAGTTCATACTTTCAATAATGAATGTTTTTTAGTTGGAATAATCAACTTCAAAGAATACAATGCAATTTCAATATTATCATAATTTTTTTTTTCATAGAATGTGTTTTTTTAATTCTGTTTTGATATGTTTTACTAAAAATTTTAATTATTGATGTTTTTAGGAAAACACTGAAATTTAATGTAATGGAGAAGAAGAAACTTAGTTTTTAAAAAGAATGCAGTTATTTAGAAGGTTATTAGGCCTCCGCACCTGTTAAAAGTCGAAGAATACACCTTAGTTTTTTTTGTTCAGCAATGGTCTTAAAAATGTTCACTAACATGCAAGAATGAAAAAACTGAAAGTGAAAAAGTACTTGTCTTGTTGGTGTATGGTATAAAATAGCTTTTTAAAAGTTTGTAATAATTTAATCCTTAAAAGTTTATTTTTATTAAATAACAAGTGATGCAGCTCGTAATCAATTTAGTTCTATAATTCAAGTGCACAATTTGCTTGTGAAAGATGATACTTATGTTTTTCGTAAGACAATCAATTAATCTTAAGAAATAACATTAGTACCCATTTTACAGAAAAATCAGTTTTTTACAAAACATTTTACTTTTCAGTATTTTTAATTATTAATATATGTTTTAAAAACTCATAGAATAGTATTTTCCTGTGTTATACCACCCCTTCACTGCACTTTGCAAACTATTGCCTTTCAAATATACAACGTTTGGAAATTATAAAAAATTTAGGAAATATAGTTATTTTTTGTATTTCCTCCAAACTTTGAGGTGAATCCGCGATACGACCAGAGCGGCCAAAGATATGGATGCATTATTTAACAATTTATTAAGTGTAATTCCATCCATTTTCTTCAACTGAATCGTGGATTTTCTTCTTGAAAAGAGCCGAATCCTGTTTTGTGGTTGTCCCCTCTCCAAGTCATTGTCTTTCAGTGACATTTATGTCTCTTTGATGAACATGCACTTACTTTCAGCTTTGGAAAGGAATCGATGCACCAGGAAGAGATCATGGAAAGAGTGTCAAACTTCCGAGAACTAACGAGTCTATTTCAAGAAATCGATAATGGATAGAGAAATCAAATAGAAAGACATTCGAATACCATTCATTCCAAAATAGAGTAGCCTGATCAACGTGAACAAAAGAGAATTTATTTAAAACTTACTTTTCTTCTGGGTTATTGCTAGAAAGGTTTTTAAAAAATTTCAATAATGTAATTCATTATGTATTTTATGGGAAGTTGGTATCCTTAAATCTATAAAAAATCAATTTTGAGTTCATTATTACTCATTAATATTTAAATTCTCCCCTTTAAAATAATACCTTATTTGCAACAATACCTCATGCAGAAGTATATATATACATTTTTAAAAGATAAAATTGGGAACTATTGGTAAAAGTAATGTTTTCTTTAAAATGCGTTTTTCTCAAAAATTACATTTTTCATTACTCATGAACCTTTTGCTCAGAAAGTACTTGATAAAAAAGCCTAATTCTTTTCAGTGCATTTATCAGACACTCAGACACTTGGTATTCTACTGAAGTTGGTTTTCAATTGTAATTCATTTTTTTTTAATGTATGATCATGAAAATCACTCAAATTTTTTAATAATCAAATATTTTTTTATTTTTTTTGACGAAATATGACACACAAAAAAAAAGGTTTTTAGAATAACAACAATATCTCACTTTCATATATACAGTTACATAAAAGGAACGTGCGATAAAAATTTGCAGTAGATAGTTAGTGCAGTTTCTGTGGACAAGGTACATGAGTAAAGAGAAATGTAGTTTTGAGAAAAACGCATTTTAAAGAAAACATTGCTTACACTAATAGTTCCGAATTTTTTCTTCAAAAAATTACTAAAATTACTTTTACAGGGTGTTCAAAGACCACACCACTTCATATAGAGGGTGTTCAGAAACGACCGCACTTCCTTAGAACCAGCGTATTCTATAACAAAAATAAACCGTATTTCCTATTTATTGTTGGGGTAGCAAATGAAAATTTATGGATCAAAAAAATTTTTAAAGTTGGGACTCTTTTTAGTCAGCGCAAGGTTAAACACCGAACTACCGACCTCAAACGTACCAATGGCAATGTATAAAATAGAAATTGCTCACGCCTTTATAATGAAAGGCCTTAAACCCTGGCCATATCAACATTAGCAATTGATTTGATGCCAATTGTAATTTTAATGAATTATTGTAGCCAAACCTATCACTGCACATTTCTATGGGATACGAATCTCAGATTAATTGAGAGATTTTAATTTGGAAGTGGGTTTTTTCAATTCGAATAATTTTAATATTAAATTCGATTTTTTTTTTTTTTGTGCCAGGCAAATCTATGGAGGGCTACAATCTACTCGAGCATGAACTTGGAAGGTAGATGGTCGTTTTCGTTGACAATGCATTCTATCAAGTATTTTCACTGTCATAAAAGGTCACTTTTACCCAAGGCTTTTTCCCACGTTTCCATTTCAAAAGACTGACATACCACTTGACGTAACATCGAGCTAAAACTTGACAGATAGACTCGTAGTCGATGACAAAACCTTTTATTAAATTTATATTATAGGTGACGGGGGATATTAGTCAATAGGGCGTATGGAAAAAAATCGAAATTTTTCAAATCTTTTAGCAGTAGTGCGGAAAATTTGCGGACACCCATTACTAATACGTGTGTGAAATTTTAAAACTCTGGGTTAATATCTTCTGTCGCCTCAATAGATCGAAAGTTCCGAAATTTGGACTAAAAGTGATTAAAATTCAAAAATTCATTAAAAAAATTCCAGATTTCGATGTAAGTTTAAGGATGGTGCTTACTAGTTACTATTTTTGACAACAACAACTATAATTTTTTATAATTATAGGTTAATATCTTCTGCTACCTCAGCAACACCAAATTTTGGAAAATAAAAGGCTAAATTTCAAAAAAATAAATAAAAAATACACGTCACACTTACCTCATTTTAAGGGGATCAGAAATTTTATTGCCTTTCAAATATACAATTGACGATAACATTACAACTTGTAATCATTTTTGTCTTGAATTTCGACATGAGTTTTCAGGATTCTAGAGTAGCTCTTATGAATTTATCCCTGTTTTCAGGTCCAACTGTTTTCTCAGAGGCTGCCGTGACAAGTTTCTCAATTCGCTCGACTGCTTGTGTATGTGAAGGAAATTGTATGAAGTGCCAGCAGGCCTTCGGCATACCGTCCTCTGTCATTTTCAAAAGATCTTGAGAACTTATCTCTCGGAGAACTGACGGTGATGTCATAAAACAATTTTTCCAGTCAATGAGATCAATGTAGCCTTCAGCTTGAAAATTGATATCAGGAATAACGAATCAGGCGCAACACCTCGACTAATTTTTCTTGCCTTTATTATTCTTCGAGCTGCAATGATTCTGATATGACATCTTTCATCAGTTAACATGGCCAAAAGCATGTTTTCTGGAGCAGCAAAATAAGCGTTTCGAGAAATAACTGGATCGATTACGTCCCAATACTTCTTAGGCAAGTACCGAGATGAGCTAATGAAATGCCACAGATGTCTAGGACCGTCTTTTATGGAGTGATTAATCTTAATTCGGAACCATGAGGGTGCGTAGACTCTTAGAATGAATTCAACTAAAGTTAGTAGCTCATTTGATGGGTCTGATGTAAATATATATAACCTCAGTATTCAATTTGCAGTTGTTAGCCAGCAGGCCAAATTCAATGTTCCTGGTTCTCGGTTAGCTAGATCTAAACTACAAATCCCAGAACTAATGGCAGTGCAAATGTCGAATAAGTATTTCTGATCTGAATTGAGTAATCTACTATCAATGTGTGGCAACTCGCATTTGATATTATTAAAAGCAACGACTGAAAGTTTTTCACATCCTTTAAGTTTTCGCCCAATGTCTCCAGTGTAAGATGAAGGGCCAGAAGACTTGCCTTCTATTGACTGGAATAAGTGTCGTAATGGCAACTCATTAAAATGAAGTAAGCAGACAATCCATTGGAGTGGTCTCTGAAGTTTCATTTCAAGCCTGCGAATTACACCAGTAAACATTCCTGTGTTCACCACAGTGCCGTCACACCCGACAACTGTGAGCTTGCTAAAATCATCCAAAAATGTACTTGTTACGTATTCGGAAATGCTGTTCGATACATGAAGACTACATACACTTTCAGGTGTAACATGCCCCAAGTACGAAGAACCAGGCTACGATACAATACAGTAATGCGCTTCTACAATTGTTCTTTGGAACTGCTTTCCCTCGAGTGTTTCTGATGTTAAAGTTTTGTCAAGCCGGCCAATAAAATAAAGGCCAGATAGATTGGAATGATTTTCATTTAATTTTGATACCATTTGCTTGTAAACTCTTGATTTTTCCCTCCATACTCTGTTTTTGTCTGTGACGAGACAGAAATTCGATTCCGATATTAAACCCAAATCTTTTATAACACTCGATTCAATAGCAGCCGTGGCTCTGTTAGAAACACCATATCTTTGACAGACAATAATTGTGTTGTCCAATTTTACACGCATCTGAAGACTCCTTGAATCCTGCTAAAGAAACGGTGTGTAGGGCGCGTCTTTAATATTCACCTCCATCATATCTTCATTTTCCAGAGTAAAGTTTGAAACAGAAGCAGGAGACGCCATTTTTTTACTTAGAACAGCATTTTGTTGTACTCGCATTTGATGTTTCTGAAGTCGTTTTGTTTCGGGTACATCAACACTTCCAATGAAATTTTTTCTTTTCGTTCTTTGGTCTTTGAGGAACGCCTGCTCATTTGGCGGAACTTTGCTCTCTTTTGGACAGATACACTCCTTAAAAATAGCGCATTTACAGGAAGATATGTCGAATAGTTTCTTTGCTTCCGTTTTAAAGTTCTCAACATTTTCAAGAGCAGTCTTGCTTCTTCACACACGTTTTATATTTTTCGTGATTGAACGATATTTTTTATGTTAAGCGTGTATCATATCACAAACACGCTTATGTGAAACAGAAGGAATGGATGAATCGACGTAAAAACTTTAAATTTACAAAGCAACAGTTTCTGCAATAACAGAGAAACATGGTTCTTTTTATTTCCATCAGTTTCATTACCAATACGCCATCTCTCATGAGAGCAACATCTTATGAAATCTTCATGTGTTGGCAGCATGCGTGAAAAATCCTTCGGTGTTCCAAAAATAGGGAATTGCAGCATTTGTTGACTTGAAAACTTTGAATGCGATGATTCTTGCATTTCTAATATTTACCAATATCTTTTACTAACAAATGACTACGACACTAAGCTACGAGTAAAAAAAAAATCCTTCAAAAGAAACGACTACATTGCTGCAAATATGTTTGATATGAAGTTCGAAACTAATTGAAAGAAAATATTCTAGAGTTAGACTAAATACTAAACAAATGAAAATGATCACGTGATTTATTGGTCGCTCCGATTTGTTTCTCGGGGTGAAAATAGAGGTGTTCCACTTTACTTTTCTGGCAGTACGCCAAATCCAGTGTGGTAGATGATATTGACCAATAATTCTTGCATACTTTTTGTTGTTGAAAAACGTAATTTTTATTAAGGGCTACCTCAAACCGATCAACGAAATCTGCGACTGCTGATTAAATATTGAATTGTATTCCTTTTTATTCAAATTTTCAGAATTTCCGGTTCACTGAGGCGACAGAAGATATTAACCTATAATTTTTTAAAAAATTTATAGTTGTTGTTGTTAAACAATACTAACATTTAACCACCACCCCCAATCGTTAAATGAAATATGGGAATTTTTAGGAATTTTTGAATTTTAAACACTTTTAGCCCAATTTTCGGAGCTTTGGGGCCCCATTGAGGCGACAGAAGATACTAACCCAGAGTTTTAAAATTTCACACACTTATTACTGATAAGTGTCCACAAATTTTCCGCACTACCCCTAAGAGATTTGATAAACTTCGATTTTTTCGATGCGCCCTATTAGTCAATGTCACACAAGCGATGGTTGTGTTCGTAGTGCTCAAAGACTATAGAAACTTACTTGAGCTTAAAATCCCTTCAACAAGTTGCAATTGCACAAAAAAGTTGGCATTGCATATAAAAGATTTACGTAGTAAAAATATTTTTTATGGGTTAGATTCTTTTTATCATTTTATTAAGGGTATTGATATACCATTCATCCCATTATCTCTCTGCCAAACGTTTATAACGATTATATAACACATTTGCATGAGAAGTTGGTTGGTTTTTACGTGCAACGACCTAATTTTTTGCACTATAACACGGCTAATCAGGTAGGGACCTATAGCATAGCATGGATTCCAAACCACAACGAACTTCGATGCCTATCCCAGGATTCGAACCCAGCACTCTTTACATGAGAGATCAGAGTGCTAAAAGATAGTATTGTATCAATACTTTATTAGATTTGATTAGATATTTTATGGCTATAGGATAAAGATTTTATTGCGCCATAATGTCGTTACAACAAAATATAGATAAATCAACGCAGTCCAAGTGTCAAGGAGGGAAAACATTCCGGGAGGCATTTTATACGGATACTGCCTTGTGCAATAACACGGTTAATTAAGAGGGGACCCATAGTTTAGCGTGGATTCCGAAACACGACAGAGATGCCTAACCCAGGATTTGAACCCACCACCTTTAACATGTGAGGTAAGAGCGGCAACAGAATTTATTAATAGTTTATTAGATTTGATTCGATATTTTATGACTCTAGATAAAGATTAAACTGCGCCAGGATATAATTTCAACAAGATATAGACAAATGAAAGTAGTAAAAGTGATAAGGATGAAAAGCCATCTGTGAGGTATATCACAGGTATACTGCTTTTTACAATAACTAAGCTAATGAAGCGGGGACGCCTAGTTTAGAGAAGATTCTGAACCACGACGAACATCGATGCTTAACCCAGGATTCGAACCCAGGAACTTCCAAGAGGTCTTTCAAAGAGAAATAAAAACGCATTTTCATCTCGAATGGAAGGAAATAGAGAACATTCCCTTTAAAAAGCTGTATAACTAAAACAAGACCACTGAAGTTCACAAAATCAAATCAAAAATCAGTTTCTCATTAATAGACCTCACGGAAGGCAGTCTTCATTACATCTGGATAACCTAAAAATTAACTGCCCATGTTTTACGATGTTTCCACGCAGTACTCTTGTTTTGTAACTGTTGCTAAGACATAACATCAAACCAACCAATACTTTTCCATAGCGACCCCTAACAGTAGTAAATTTAACTAGTTGGCTTATTTGATTATTTTTATTTTATTACGATCGCGTTCGAATAAATGTGCCATTTGATGGAAGTTTTCCGTATTTCCTTCCATTCAAGACGAAAATGTGTTCCAGTTTCCGCTTGAAAGACCTCATGGAAGGCGTTCAGCCTTATAGTAGGGATAATCCAATTATGAGTTGCCCATGTTTGATCATTCAATACAAAATAGTCCTCTTGTAGCTGTTGCTAAAAAAATCACAAAAAACGAATTCAGTTCAACACTTTCAAGAAGCGAATACATCGCCCTCTACAGTATCAAATTTAAGTTAGTAGTTTATTTTATTATCTGAATTTTTCTATGATTTCATTCTGATAAATTTGTCATTTAATGGAAGTTTTTTATATTTTTTCCCATTCAAGACGAAAATGCGTGTAACTTTCCCCTTAAAAGACCTCCTGGAAGGCGTTTTCATTAAATTTTGATATCTCTGAGCTGTCCAATGTTACACTGTCTTAATGAAGTGTAGCCCTCTTGCTAAAAAAAAAAAAAAAAAAAAAAAAAAAGATAAAATACAATCTATACGACTAAGTACATACAAAAACGACTGCAGTACCCTCTACCGGTATTTTTTTCAGCATTGGCTAGATATTTTGTTGCGTAATAGCTATATAGAGGCATTACTGCACTAGAATGTCGTTAAATTGATACCTGTATGAAGGTGGTGCCTTCCAGGAGGTCTTTCAATGGAAACTGTCCTAGTTTTTTTCAGTATGTAGAGTTAAAAAATTGAGATAACTTCCTAATATAGTCAAACAATTAACACAGCACTATCTGTCACGATCACTGCCGTGTATACTCATTTTATAGAAAGACTGAGAGCGTCTGCGAGGTTCGATCACGGGATCTTTTCCATGTTGCTCAAGCATACGGCATTTTAACAACTTATTTAATTATAGTAAGAAAAGCTTCTACATGTATTTATGATAATTGTTTCTTATTTTGTAAAAAAAATGTTTCTCATAGTATGAACGAAAATTATTAATCAAACGATAACAATAAAATTAAAAATTATCTGCTTTTATTTCAACTCAAATGTCCAAATATAAATTATTTCTTATAAAAAGTTAGGGTTTCCAATTCATATGCTCACTTCAAATTCAAGCATTAAAAATTGTAAATATTTTCAAATCAACTGTTAGACAAAAGGTGATAAAAAGAAAAAAAAAGTAAACTTAAAACATAAATTTTTCTTGCTATTTGGTCCACCACACCCACTTAAATATATTTTTCCCAATCATCGAACGATTAAAATTCTGGTAACCTCCAAAGAAAAATGGACAAATAAAGAAATTTCCAGAAATGGATTGAAAGGATTTAATTGATTAAAATTTATTAAACTTTGATTGCGAATATCTCGATAAATATTGATTGGCGGACCCTAGTTCATATTACAAATATTATTAATTTGTGCTCATAATTATGAAAATATACATGAAGTGCGGTGGTTTTTAAACACCCTGTATATTTGTGGGCGTGGTGGACCAAATAGTAAGAAAAATTAAATTTTTAAGTTTACTTTTTTTTTCTTCTTTTTATCACCTTTTGGCTAACAGTTGATTTGGACATATTTACAATTTTTAATGCTTGGAATTTATAGTTAGCATATGATTTGGAAAACCTAACTTTTCAAAATAAATAATTTATATTTGGAAATGTGAGTTGCAATAAATAGCGGGTAATTTTTAATTTTAATGTTATTATTTAATTAATAATCTTTGTTCGTACTATAAGAAACATTATTATAAATAGATGTCGAAACAATTATTAACAATTATTATAAATACATGTCGAAACATATCTCACTATATTTAAATAAATTTTTCAAATGCAAAATGTTTGGACAACATGGAAAAGGTCCTGATATCGAACTTCGATTTCAGTCTTCCTTCAAAATGAGTATACACGGTAGTTGTTAATTGTTTAAGAAATTACCTCAATTTTTTAACTCTACAGACTGAAAGAACTTGGACAGTTTCCATTGAAAGACCTCCTGGAAGACACCACTTTCACACAGGTCTCGATTTAACGAAATTCCGGTGCAGTATTGCCTCCATATAGCTATTACGCCATAAAATCTCCGGCCAATGCTGAAAGAAAATAACAGTAGGGGGCGTTGCAGTTGTTTCTGAATGTACTGAATCGTATAAATTGTATTTATTGTTTTTAGCGAGAGGGCTACACTTCTTTTAAGACACTGTAACATTGGACAACTCAGAGATATCAAAATTTAATGAAAGCACATTCCAGAGGGTCTTTCAAGGGGAAAATTACACGCATTTTCCTCTTGAATGGGAAAAAATATAAAAAACTTAAACTAAGCAACAAATTAATCAGAACGAAATCATAGCAAAATTTAGATAATAAAATAAACTGCTTACTTCAATTTATTACTGTTAGAGGGCGCTATATTCGCTTCGAGAAAGTATTGAATTGTATTCGTTGTATGTGGTTTTTTTTTAGCAATTCGGTAATTAATTTTTGGTAGGTGACGCTGCAGTCAATTTTAAAAGTACTGAAATAAATAAGTTATACTTGATTTTTTTCGCAGCAGACATTGAGACATCGTTACCACTGAACAATTCAGAGCTACAAGGATATAAAGAAGAATTCCTTCAGAAAGGTCTTTCAAGCGGAAACTGGAACAAATTTTCGTCTTGAATGGAAGGAAATATGGAAAACTCCCATCAAGTAGCACATTAATTCCAACGCGATAGTTATAAAATTCAGAAAATCAAATAAACCAACAAGGTAAATTTATCACTGTTAGGAGTCGCTATGGAAAAGTACTGGTAAATTTTATGTTACGTCTTAGCAGCAGCTACAAAACAAGAGGGCTATACTGCGCAGAAACATCTTAAAACATGGGCAGTTCATTTTTAGGTTATCCATATTTTAGGTCCATATGTAATGAGGACTGCCTTCCGTGAGGTCTTTTAAAGGGAAACTGAAAAATATTTTTTTTTATTTGATTTCATTAATTTCAATTGTCTTGTTTTGGTTATTGTGTTTTTTGACTGGAATGTTCTCTATTTCATTCCATTCGAGATGAAAATGCGTTTTAGTTTCTCCTTGAAAGACCTCGTGGAAGGTGTTCCTCCTTATAATATGGCTAATATATTAACGAGTTTCTCAAGTTTTATTATGTTTCCCTGCAGAATTGTCCTCTTGTAGCTGTTGCTAAAAATTCATATACTACATCCAAATGAATTTTACAAAACGACTACATCATCCCCTACCAATAATAAATTGAACTTAGTTATTTATTTGATTGTATGAATTTTGTTAAAATCTCATTCTAATTACTATCCTGCTTGATGGAAGTTTTCCATATTTCCTTCCATACAAGATCATAATGCGTTTCAGTTTCCTCTTTAAAGACCTCCCGGAAGGCATTCTTCTTTATATTCTTGTAGGTCTGAAATGTTCAGTTGTAACGATGTTTCAATGTCTGCTGCTAAAATAAATCAAGTATAACTTATTTAAATCAATACTTTTAAAATCGACTGCAGCGTCACCTACCGAAAATAAAGTCATATTTTTTATCTAATTTTCATAAATTTTATTGAATATTCAATAAACGTAAAAGTTGTTTAGTAATAATTTTCGAGGTATAAATTTTTAAAGATGGGGTGTCTGTCACTTTTGGAACACTCCTTTAATCGAATTTATTAAGAATGAAGTGCATTTCTGAACATTCGTAAATGGAATCAAAGAGCATTTAAAAAAAAAATCGAATTCCAAAAATTATTAACGTATTACTTAACGACACGCTTGGCTGAGATTCTGAAAATAATAAAACAAACTAAAAACGACAAACGATATTCAAAACAAATGAAATAAAAAATGCGAATTTAAAAAAGTATCGTGAATAAAATGAAACATGCAATATTACGATTTGTATTTGGAATGGCTAACTTTTCATAAGAAATAATTTACGTTTAGAAATTTGAGTTTAATATGCAGCAGATAATTTTGAATTTCAATGATTATGTTAAATTACTAATCTTCGTTGCATATAAAATAAAAAATTTCCTAGAATAATAAACAATTACTATAAATCTTAACTCACTATAATTAAATGAGATGTTCAAGGCAAAATGCTTAGCAAACATGCAAGAGGTACAGCGATCGAACCTCGCCGACGCTCTTAAAGTCTTATTAAAATGAGATAACGGGGCAGTGATAGGGACAGACAGTGTTGTGTTAGTTGTTTTTAGCAATTACAGTCTTCTAACTTTACAGACTGAAAACTAGGACAGTTTTCTTTGAAAGTCCTCCCGGAAGACACCAGTTTTACACAGGTTTATGGGTAGTTATTGTTATTAATTGTTCTGCAGTTGTTTCTGAAAGTTTCTTTTCTTTTCTCCCTTTTCTTTTTAAATCCTTTTAAATTCGATTTTATTTGGTTATATGCGTGTTTGTGTCAGGCAAATCTGCGGAAGACTGATTAACCCACTTACCATCATCTAATCGGGCTGGTTGATTGGTTTGTACGCTCAGCGACCTATTTTTATGAGCAATGACAGCTAATCAAGCCGGGACCTACAACTTAACATAGAACCACAACAAACATCCATGCCTATCCTATAATAATATAATCTATCTCTGGCCTCGCATGTCAAAGGTTCTGGGTTCGAATCATGGGTTACGCATCGATGTTTGTCGTGGTTCGGAATCCAAGCTAAACTAAATGTCCCCGCTTAATTAACCGTGTTATTGGGCGAGGCAGCATAACTCTAAAATACCTTCCGGAAGGTTTTCTCTAATTGACACTTGGACTACGTTGATTTATCTATATCGTGCTGTAACGACATCCTGACGCAATAACATCTTTATCCTATAGCCATAAAATATCTTATCAAATCTAATAAAATATTAATACAATACAATCTTTTAGCGCTCTGATCTCTCATGTATAAAGGGCTGGGTTCGAATCCTGGGTTAGGCATCGATGTTCGTTGTGACTTGGAATCCACGCTAAGCTATAGGTCCCTGCCTGATTAGCCGTGTTTTAATGCGAAAAATTAGGAAATTGAAAGTAAAAACCAACCCACTTATCATAGTTTTAACAAATGTGTTATACCAACTACACAGGGTGTTCGGAAACCACCGCACTTCATATATATTTTCATAATTCATATTAGCAAAAATGAATAATATTTTTAATTTGGAAATAGGATCCGCAAATCAATATTTATCGAGATATTCGCAATCAAAGTTTTATCAATTCGAACCAATGAAATCCTTTCAATCCATTTCTGAAACTCCCGTTATTCGTCCGTTTTTCTTTGGAGGTTACCAGAATTTTATTCGTTTGCTGATTGGGAAAAAAAATATTTAAGTGGGCGTGGTGGATCAAATAGCAAGAAAAATTTAAGTTTTAAATTTACTTTTTTTTCTTTTTATCACCTTTTGTCTAACAGTTGATTTTAAAATATTTACAATTTTTAATGCTTGAATTTGAAGTGATCATATGATTTGGAAACCCTAAATTTTCAAAACAAATAATTTGTATTTGGAAATTTGAGTTGCAATAAATAGCAGATAATTTTGAATTTTTTTGTTCTTGTTTAATTAATAATCTTCGTTCGTACTATAAGAAACATTTTTTTTTATAAAATAATAAACAACTATCATAAATACATGTAGAAACTTATCTTACTGTAATTAAATAAGTTGTTAAAAGGCAAAATGTTTGGGCAACATGGAAAAGGTCCCGCTATCGTACCTCGCTGACGCTTTTCAGTCTTTCTTTAAAATGAGTATACACAACAGTGATCGTAACAGATAGAGTTGTGTGAATTTTTTGGCTGTATTAGGGATTTATCTCAATTTTTTAACTCTTCCGACTGAACAAACTAGGACAGTTTCCATTGAAAGACCTCCCGGAAGGCACTACCATCACACATGTATCGATTTAACGACATTCCGGTGCAGTATGGCTCTATATAGCTATTATGCCTTAAAATATATGACCAATGCTGAAAGAAGATACCGGTATGGAGTGCTGTAGTCATTTCTGAATGTACTTAATTGTATAAATTGTATTTGATTTTTTTTTTAGCAATAGGGCTAGACTTCATTAACCCATTAACTGCTGGCGTTGCGTTCACGCAACGCTTAGAAAACATAACTATAAAAAATATTTAATCAATTTTAAACTAATATTTGAAGGTTTATGTTCATTGGTAAGGTTACTTACTTTATTTTTGAACAATAAAAATTATTCTAAACCTTATTGTTTTCTCGTAGTAATAACTTAAACATTTCCGAAATTCGTTAAGTTAGACTGACATTGCTAAATCGATTCCGAAAAATAAAAGAAAGGAAAATAATTTTTATTAGACATAATATTTCATATCTCCATAGTTCACTTGAAGGTCACACGCAAATAAAAAATGTTTTGATGAATTCATCTTCGAGCTACGATGTTGGAAATACTAGTGTTGCGCTCGCGCATCGTCAGCGGAAAAGAGGGTCAAAATTTTTTGAACTTTTTCTCCCCGCGTGTCATTATAACTGCTTCATTTTGATTTGAAATATTTTGAAAGCACTATCTTACGCTTAGTGAAGCTCTGGATACTTTTAACACCATTGATTCAGATGACAATGAAACGGACATTGTTATTATTTCACCAGAATTCGGCAAAGTTATTAGCAAAGAAGAAGGGGACAATACAGTAATAAGTGACTCGAACGTTTTACCAAATGACATTTCTGGTGAGGTTGAATTATATTCAAATAGGAAAGATAAGGACCAAAATAATATGGATAATACAAAGACAAAGAAAAGAAAAATAAACCTTTGAAATGGAAGAAAATAGATCCTATTTATACATCGATACCAAAAAATGAAGAAACATCACCAAGTTGAAAAACTGAAAAAAACTGAAAAGAGAATTAGAAAATTTAAGTTGTGAGGAAATTTTCGTTAAGTTTTTGGACTCTGAAATTTATGCATTGCTCATTAATCAAACTAATATATATTCTCAGCAAAATAATCGGACTGACTTTTTTGCTTCTGAGAGTTACCTAAAAAGGTTTATTGGTTTGCTTCTTCTTACTGGATACCATACATTGCCACAAGAAGTAATGTATTGGTCATTAGATAAAGATGTATCGGTCCCGTTTGTTAGGGAGTCAATGTCACGTATTTAGTACAGGAATATAAAACAAAATTTGCAAATGGCAGATAACATCACTATTTACAAAAATGAAAAAATTGTACAAAGTGAGACTACAAGAGTGAAATTTGTTGAATAAGAAATTTTAATAGTTTCAAATATTTGCATACGACCTAAGTATAGATTAACAAATGATTCCTTATAGAGGAAAACATTCTGCAAAAATGTTCCTAAAAGGAAAACCTGTATGATTCGGTTATAAGTATATCCTGTATATTCGGACCCTTGCATCAATCACATGATGGACAATAAAAGACTTCGCAGTAAACATTATTGTCACAGTCAAATTATGTATCGCTGTAATGGTTGTGAAGTGGCTTTACATCAAGAATGTAGTCAATATTTTCATACAAAATAAGTCATCTCTATATATATAAGGCAAAGCCCTCACTCACTGACTCACTCACTCACTCACTCACTGACTCACTCATCACTAATTCTCCCACTTCCCACATAGTCACAACTCTGAAAATCGGCACAAATATCAACAATGGTAAAAATAGAAAAAGTAAACTATTCCGATCTCGATTAACCCACTTTAAGGGGTCGAAAAGGGGTTAAACGTTCCAAACGGGGGACATTCGAAAATCCTACTTCCCACATAGTCACAACTCTGAAAATCGGCACAAATATCAACAATGGTAAAAATAGAAAAAGTAAACTATTCCGATCTCGATTAACCCACTTTAAGGAGTCGAAAAGGGGTTAAACGTTCCAAACGGGGGACATTCGAAAATCCTACTTCCCACATAGTCACAACTCTGAAAATCGGCACAAATATCAACAATGGTAAAAATAGAAAAAGTAAACTATTCCGATCTCGATTAACCCACTTTAAGGGGTCGAAAAGGGGTTAAACGTTCCAAACGGGGGACATTCGAAAATCCTACTTCCCACATAGTCACAACTCTGAAAATCGGCACAAATATCAACAATGGTAAAAATAGAAAAAGTAAACTATTCCGATCTCGATTAACCCACTTTAAGGGGTCGAAAAGGGGTTAAACGTTCCAAACGGGGGACATTCGAAAATCCTACTTCCCACATAGTCACAACTCTGAAAATCGGCACAAATATCAACAATGGTAAAAATAGAAAAAGTAAACTATTCCGATCTCGATTAACCCACTTTAAGGGGTCGAAAAGGGGTTAAACGTTCCAAACGGGGGACATTCGAAAATCCTACTTCCCACATAGTCACAACTCTGAAAATCGGCACAAATATCAACAATGGTAAAAATAGAAAAAGTAAACTATTCCGATCTCGATTAACCCACTTTAAGGGGTCGAAAAGGGGTTGAACGTTCCAAACGGGGGACATTCGAAAATCCTACTTCCCACATAGTCACAACTCTGAAAATCGGCACAAATATCAACAATGGTAAAAATAGAAAAAGTAAACTATTCCGATCTCGATTAACCCACTTTAAGGGGTCGAAAAGGGGTTGAACGTTCCAAACGGGGGACATTCGAAAATCCTACTTCCCACATAGTCACAACTCTGAAAATCGGCACAAATATCAACAATGGTAAAAATAGAAAAAGTAAACTATTCCGATCTCGATTAACCCACTTTAAGGGGTCGAAAAGGGGTTAAACGCTCCAAACGAGGGACATTCGAATATCCTACTTCCCATTTGGTCACAACTCTAAATATTGGTACAAATATTAACAGTAGTAAACATAGAACAAGTAAGCTATTCCGATCTCGATTAACCCACTTTAAGGGCTCGAAAAGGGGTTAAAAATTCCAAACGAGGAATATTCGAATGTCCTACTTCTCATTTCGTCACAACTCTAAAAATTGGTGAGAATATCAATAAAGACAAACGAAGAAAAAGTAAGTTATTCCGATCTCGATTAACCCACTTTAAGGGGTGGAACAGGGGTTAAACGTTCCAAACGAGGGATATTCGAATGTCCTACTTCCCCTTTCGTCACAACTCTGAAATCTGGTGCAAGTATCAACAAAAACAAACGTATAAAAAGTAAGCTATTCCGATCTCTATTTACCCACTCTAAGAGGTCAAAAAGGGGTTAAACGTTCCAAACGAGGGATATTCGAATGTACCACTTCCCATATGGTCACAACTCTAAAAATTGGTACAAATGTCAACAATGGTAAACATAGAAAAAGTTAGCTATTCCGATCTCGATGAACCCACTTTAAGAGGTCAAAAAGGGGTTAAACGTTCCAAACGAGCGATATATTCGAATGTCCTACTTCTCATATTTTCACAATTCTGAAAACTGGTGTGAATATCAATAAAGACAAACGCAGAAAAAGTAAACTATTCCGATCTCGGGTGGATCAAGGGGTGGAAAAGGGGTTAAACGTTCCAAACGAGGAATATTCGAATGTACCACTTCCCATATGGTCACAACTCGGAAATTTGGTACAAATGTCAAAAAAGATTAAACATAGAAAAAGTAAGCTATTCTGTTCTCGATTAACCAACTTTAAGGGGTCGAGAAGGGGTTAAATGTTCCAAACGAGGGATATCCGAATGTTCCTCTTCCAATGTAGTCATTTTTCTGATATTTTTTTGCAAATGTTAAAAAAATAAGTCATTCCAATATCGATTAACGAATTTTTAAGGGATGAAAAGACGACGCAACATTGAAACTATACGAGGATTAACTTAATGTCTAATTAACTTAATTCCAATACAGCTACTACTTTGAAATTTAGAACTAAGAGCAAACATAAACACAATAAACTATTCCAGTTTACTATTCACAATTATAAATTTCGTTTAAAATGTCAACAAAGGAAAGTTCCTATTTTGATAAATCAATTTGTCGGGATCGAAATGGGAGCAAACGTCTGAAGTGTAGAATACATGAATGTCTTTTGATCGCTAAAATGCTAATGGTAAAATTTCGTAGCGCAGCACGGGTATTCAGCTAGTATTAAATAAATGTATGTACTTACATAGTACGAAAAGTTTAAATTTTTGAAAAGAAGCTTTAAAATATCGCCAACGGTTAATTACAGTCGTTGAATATTCAACATTAACGGAATATGAAATTCTTGAAGACCGCCGATTTTTACTCGGTTTTACGCTGACGTTGCGCCAACCTTTTGCTTTAACGCCTTTTTCTTTAAATATGTTATATATGACCCTAAAATCACAAATGTTATAAATACTGATCATGAGTTTTAAGGATTTCGAGTTTTGGCGGTTAATGGGTTAAGACAGTGTAACATTGAACAACTCCGAGATATCAAAATTTAATGAAAATGCCTTCGAATTAAAAACCCTCTTCCAAATTAAAATCTCTCAATTAATTTGAGATTTGAATCGCATAGCAATATGCAGCGATAGGTTTGGCTACAATAATTCATTAAAATTACATTTGGCGTCAAATCACTCACCAATGTTGATATGGGCGGGGTTTAAGGCCTTTTATAATAAAGGCGTGAGCAATTTGTGTTTTATTCACTGCCATTGGTACGTTTGGGGTCTGTAGTTCAGTTTTTGACCTTGCTCTGACTAAAAAGAATCCCAACTTTAAAAAAATTTTAAACCCATAAATTTTCATTTGCGGCCCCGACAATATATTGGAAATATGCTTTCTTTTTGTTATAATATACGCTGGTACTAAGGAAATGCGGTGGTTTCCGAACATCCTGTATATACAGTCAAACCCCGTTAACGCGAAATCGTTTAACATTAATTACCATTGAACGTGAAGTAAAAGCAGTTCACCGTACTTAAAACTTACCGTAAATTTATTCATTTTACTCGAAATTCGGTTAACGCGAACAATTTCGGAGGCTCCATCGACTTCGCGTTAAATGGGTTTGACTGTAATTTTATTTTGAAAATTTTTATAATTACCATTTTTTTATGAAAACAACAAGATTCGAAATTAAGTTAAATTCAATTATTGCATTGATTCCAGTAGGGTTTTTTTTGTAATGAATTTTGTAACGAAATTTTGACTTCGGCAAACTCCATGAGGGCCCGCGCGAAGATTTCAAAGTTGCGGGCTGCTCTCCGCATCATGTGCAAGAGCTAATGCCGTACTCAGATTACTCAAAAAACGTAGATAGTTTAGATTTCTCTTTATCATATTCGTATTTAGCAAATTAACTCTTGCACTCGAGGCCTTTTTCGTGCTCAGGAACCAGCAAATCGGTACGTTTTCAAGCATTTTTGGTTCTGCTCGTATTTGCCTATCCGCTTCAGAGAAATTAAGCACAGTCATAGCCTTGTATCGAATTTCCACATCAAACCTAGTGGTGAGTGAGAGTCACCTCTCGAGTTGCGGCATCTAATCATGTGGTGAATGAAAGTCACACCGAGAGGTTACTTTCACTCGCCACACGATTGGATGCCGCAACTCAAGAGGTGACTTTCACTCACCACTAGGTTTAAGGCGAAAATTTGATGCAATGACTGTTTATGTTTAGTTTCTTTGAAGCGGGTCAGCAACCACGAACAGAAACAAAAATGCTGCTAAATGCCTCGAATTGCTGGATCTTCCATTTGAAAAAGGCCTCGAGTGCAAAGGGTTAATTTGGAAACATCTATTTTAATCTTGGAAAATGTTTGCAAATTTGCCGTCCAGTGTAAATATGCTCGCTTTTAAAGACAACAGCGTGTTCAAGTTAAAATACTGGCTTTAGATTAGTTTAAATAAACAAAAAGATTAGATTAAATATACATTCAAGAAAAAAAGTACAAAAGCAAAAAAATGTATTTTTTATTTCCCAATTGCAGCTTTGCAATTGAATTACACATTGATCTGCTTACGAATATAAGAATGAGACGATGTGGATTATTCATTTTTGTGAATTATATAGGGCATATAACAATTCTTTAGAAAATACTTATATACATATATGCACTTTTCAATTTCTTAATCCTTATTGAAATTGTATTGGTCTTGCATTATTTTGTCTTTGTTGATATTATATTGTGAAATAATTGGAGTTGGTCTTGCATTTTGTTTTTTACTAACATTTCAAAAATATTCATCGAACGGATTAATTTTGCATTGCTGACAAACTAAATTTGTTTAAATCCTATTTTTATCTGAATAGTTCATATTTTGGATATTCAGGAATATTTTCATTTTTTATTTAGTACCCAATAACTTAAGATTATAGAAATGCTTTTAATATTTTCCATTGATCTTATTTATTTCCATTGATCTTATTCTTGTTTCTCTGCATATACAGAGCAATTTTTTCCAATTGTTCTTGGTGGAAATAAAACGACGAGCTAAACTGTTTAAAATTTTCCATCAATTTCTAAATTTTTATTATCCATCCATTAACTTGAATTCATTCTTCATAAATATGGTTGGATTTAGATTTGATGCATGGTTTAATACTATTTTCTGTAAACTTAAATTTGATTAAATTATATCTTCATTATTTTATAAGCAATTTTCTTCATTTACAGTGACCCTAGGTTAAAAACGGAATAAATATTGAATAATTCTTACATATGTATATCTATCTACCTGACGTTCAAAACATTTAAAGTTGAAACCACGGGAGTTAATTAGTTGGTTTAAAGGGAATTCTATACACATCATTTATACGTGAATTTTTTTTTTTTTTTTTTTTTTTTTTTTAATTTTACCATTTCTTTTTTTAAGTGCAACAGAAACTTTGTTTCTTATAAACCGTTACGTTTTGTAGTTTGGTACTAAATTGTACCTGCAGTTGCATTCCACCATTTCTGTGTGTGTACAATTTTTCATTAATTGTCCCAATCTTACTTTTTTCAATCTTCTACGATTTAAAAATTCTAAAGGGTGAAAGATCTAATGCATCCGTTCCTATCACGAGAGGTTATTTCAATAATAAACGAACAACATCCAGATTGCCTCAGGGATGAAAAGCTTAAAAATAACTTTGTGAAATTCCTGAAATATGACATGTGCCAAAGATTTTTCGAGTGCTTACGCGTACAACGTTTGGGTACAGAACACTTGTTTGAGTATTCTATCTGATTGATTTTTAAACATTTAATATGCAATTTTATACAAGCTTTTAAAAGGTTGATTTAAATAAAAAAATATCAAATGGCCAATCAATTTCACATTACATCTAGCATGATTTTTAAGTTCTTTCTCATGAACCTTCTTATAACCTTTAATTGCAGTGGTTTAATATACCTGACGCAAGGCGAAAGTTGGGCCATACGGTGCTTGACAAATTGGTAAACTTGGATTTAAGAAACATAGTAGTCCGAGAGGCGACTGCAATTTTTGAACCTCATCGAACATCATTCTGAATTTTTTATAGAAATTGGAGAAAAGTGAGTAGATTAGGAATCCACTGGTCTGCCGTGGCAGAAATGGCCGAAGTTGATCAATAATCGACTTGGAATGAGTTGAACTAAAATCCTATTGCCAAATATGTCATAACTTGCCAAAAATAGAACAAACTTATTCGTCTGGCAACATACTTCATTTTGATTTTCAATGAGAAAAAGCGCAAACGATTTCTGATCTTTGGCTCGGAAAACTTATATCTTTTAAAAGTAAGCCAAATTGGCGACATCAGTTACGTCATCAGTGACGTAATATTTTTTGCCGACTTGGCTCCCTTTTAATCGATGCAAGTAGACCGTCGCCAGATATCTGAATCGTCTGCAACCTTCTTAATTGAAAATTAAAGAGTGAGGGTTACCAAATAAAAAAAAATGCTTATTATTTGGCAAGTTATTGGGCATTTGGCAATTGGATTTAGTTCAACTTATTAAAAGTCGATTTTTGACCAGTTTCGGCCATTTTTGCCACGGCAGACCAGTGGATTCGTAATCTACTCACTTTTCTCTAATTTCTATAAAAAATTCAGAATGATGTTCGATGAGGTCCAAAAATTGCAGCCGCCTCTCAGTCTATAGTAGAAGGGAAAATTTATATAAAATTCAAAGATAAAATATTTTAAGGAGTGAAAGCATTTCACGAAAAATGATTCGCGGTCTATCAGACCAAATAGATCAGTTGAAGGTTAATCATGAAACTGCTGTCCATTTATTAAAAGAATAGCTCTTGAAACATTGCTTATTGCCCTTATTTTCTACAAGGAATTAAAAAAAACACCTACTTTATAGACGCCAATATTCGGCATGCATCATCCCTATTCTAAATCGATTAGTCTTGTTTCGATAGAAACCGCAATCAAACAAAATCTTTGACGAGAACTATATCTCCTGATAGTTTTGAAAGTAATTAATCAAGCATTAAAACATAACAAATGTATTTAATTAAATTCAAAAGCAATAAAAATAAATGAATTTCTTTGAGATTGAGAAATAATTGGTTTCGATATTAATGGATTAAAGACGACTTTGAAATGAATAAAAAGTAAATGTTTTTAACTTTAACTTTCTTATTTAGATCATTTAAGGCATATTTTGAATTTTTCAAATTTTTTTGAAAATTATTTTTATGATTTTTAAAAATCACTAAGTGGAACCATAATCGCAATTTATTAGCGAAGAAAAAACTAAAATGTCGACTGGCAAGTTTTCTTGCTAACCGTCGTTAATGTGATAAATTTAGTTAATATTGGATGTCTCTAATTTAGTTATAACTTTTTCTTTCATGCAAATATTCTAGGCTTGAAATTGAAGCAATTTCAACAATTTTGGTCACGTCAAATATAATATTATTCACACTACTTCAGAATACCTCGAATTTGATTTGCTCTGCTATGATAAAAGGTGCATCTCAGTTATCCTCTTATATAAAAAAAAAATCAAGCGTATTTCGAAATATATACATACAGTGGCTCAAACAATTAAGAATATTCTTCGTTTTTTGAGCAAATTAGCACTTTGTATGGTGAATAATGGGCAAAAAATGTAATCATCACAAAACTTTTTACAGATGCTTAAACTATAGACATTTTACTTTCTATAGATACAAAAAATACAATAATTTATTAAACATCATATTGCTATGAATTTTCTGCGGAGGCAATGATGGCACAGTTTTTATTAGATAAAAACTACTATTTATTCGCTTATTAGAGGCTCACACAATTTATGCAAGGAACAACGCAATCACTTTCCAGCTTCAACACAAGCTTCAGTCAAGATAACTTCGAATACAGAGAAAATACAAGCACACTCCAATTAGTAAACAAAGCGTTCTGCTTTCATCGAGTTCCAAAGTCAAAACTGTCAGTCAATTTTAGCTGCGGTCTAATTTATAGAGGCAAGTGAGAACCTTCTCCAAATATCCATCAAACTGGTCAAATAAAAGAAACATCTCGAAATTTCCCGATTGCTGTAGGTGTTGCCCCCCTTTTTTCTAACCTGCATTATCACTGTTAATAAGTAAAATACGATAATATAAAGTGCAATAGAACTTAAAACAATTACGTCACTATTTACAACTATATAAGGAAAATTTGTGTAACATTTCCCCCTTCTTAAAGACTGCACGTCCTGGGCAATGAAGTCCTTAAGAGGAAAGGTCATTCAATAATTATTACCATAATATGGGGCTAGCTTATTGTAATGTACAACTTTAGGTTTACTGGAAGGTGTCCGTTGGATCCTCACCACGACGTAGTTGATCTTCTTAAGGACCACATACAGCCTTTCCCAGCTCGTCTTCAGCATCGATATAGATAAACAACTGGATAGACTGCTCCGATGGCAACGCAAGGCGAAAAACTCTCCGGCAGAAATATTTGCTTTCCTGCCAATGGTGGGACGATTTCATGAATCATGGTTAATTACTGTGTTACATATAATTGCAACAACAGCGTAAATCAGAAATATATAAACAATAGTTTTCACCGGAAAGTAAAAATAGTCATTCAAATATGTTAATGGCTTTATTATTATTATTATTATTATTTGAAAAATATCTAAAACGACCCTTCTAACATTGATCGCTCGTGGCTAATGATTGATCTCTTATATGGCAGTACACATCATAAATAACATATTTTAAATTCAGAACAAATAGTATAATATGATCTAGAATAAAACACTTGATTTATATTTATGTAATCCTTGTTTTTATTTTTTTTCAAGGGAATTTGGCAAGGAAGTGGGAAAAGAAAGTGAAATTAAAACACTACTTGTTCACTCGTTTAATAATTAAAATAATTACTCTGTTTATTTATAACTGGATAATTTGTTTTAGATATGTTTTTATACTCTTTCATGAACAGTTAGTAATTGTATTTTAAAAAATTAGGATGGAATGGAAATTGAAGCAATACCTCCAAATGCTAATTTTCTGCTCTAAATTTATTTAATAATGAAACTGTAGACTGCAAACGGCAAAGTTTATCAGTTTCTTTATTTACGTATTTATTTAAAAAACTAAGTCTTTTTTAACTGTGCTGGAATTCGAAGTCCCACCAAACTGTCAAAATAAATTACAATAGGATTTTAAATTAATACGTCACTATTTAAAACAATATACAGAACATTTGTGTAACAATATTGTGGAAAATACAGGTAATAGACTTTCTAGTTCTGATATGAGACAGATTTTGGAATCTTCAAATTCTTCAAATGAGAATGAAAATATTGTCTTTGAATATTAACAACTTGAAATGAAAAAAGACAATTATAAGTCAAGATTCCCCTTCAACTTCGCCAATGAGAACTAGGCTTCCAAATGTAGATCAGCCTCTCAACAGGATATAGGAAAGCACTCTCAACATATTTTGATCCCTGTTCTGAAAGTAAAACAACATGCACTTCTGTTATCTTTCAAATCGTCCCTTTCCTTCCTTAATTTAAATCAAAGTCTTGTATTTTCGACAGTCAAAGAATATCGCAAATCCCAATGAAGAATGTTTTTCCTTTCCCCACCCCCCAAGTCAATACGGTTTTTTAATTTTTCTTTTACGGTTTTGCTGGGATCGACTACTTTAGAAGAATCTTCTTTGGTAATTATTCCCATATCGTTTAAAGCAGCATTTATAAGAATTGACGCTGATCTATTAGGACACAGCAATTCTGTCACAAGCCTGTGCTACATTTGGAAGCATAGTTCTCATTCGCGAAGTTGAAGGGGAATCTTGACTTATAATTGTCTTTTTTCATTTCAAGTTGTTTATATTCAAAGGCAGTATTTTCATTCTCATTTGAAGGATTTGAAGATTCCAAAATCTGTCTCATATCAGAACTAGAAAGTCTATTACCTGTTTTTTCCACAATATCTTCATTTGATCATTTTTACTTAATTCTGCTGCTTTTTTTCCCGTTTCAATCTCTTTTCAATCATTTTGCTTGCTTTTATATAAACATTTCCAATTACCATTTTATGAAATGGTTTTTGATCCGTAAAAAAAGTTCTCTCAGCTACAGATACAATTTTGCAATTACAGATTAGAAATTCCTTTCATTTTCATAATGAAGTATCAAACAGATTTTATTCAGCTGATTTTTTAAATGACACAAAATATTTTGCAAACATTTAATACGCATTCTCTTTTTAAAGCTTTCTTAATATTACGATACATTTTATGGTATTTTTTTACCTTACGAAGTGAACTTTTTTCCCGTAAGTATTTAACATCTTTATTAAATGGGAACACACATCATCAAATATGAAAAATAATATGGCATTCACGTAACACATACTAAATAGAACGCTCTAGAAAGACAACCAACTCGAACAAAGAACGCAGTTGATAATAGTGAAGCAGAAAACCCATTAGCCAGAGTCAGAAGGGCATGCACATTTGAAGGCCATCTCACGATTTCTAAGATCATTCAAGTATTTCTTGATTTTTTTTTTTCTATTTTTCTAAAGTTTAATTTCAACCATTCGTAATTTCAAATGAGAGGTATTATATTTTATCATTCCGTTTGGCCAGTTTGTTGAGAAATTGGGCAAAAAACTTAAAATTCAAAATTATTTGGGCAGCCAAAGATATTATTTGATTTAGCTGAAATTTTGCATGATAAATAGGCTTTGTAAGAGACAATTTTTCCAAATATAGGTGCTATATATTTCTTACTTTTCATTTTTTCACTCCACCCTAATATATATATATACCTTAAGACATATTATGATATTCGTCAAAATAGAAAAAAGCTATAGTAATAGCAGATGTAACTGTTGAATGTAAAACGAACAGTACATTCTAATTGAGAATAGAAAATAATACCAATAATAAACTTACTTAATTATGTACAACAATTTAAACTGTTATGGCACATTGAATTGCACAAGAGTCCCTTGCTTTTACAACTGCATTTAGTCGTGGAACATTTCTTTTTGCAATGACAGCGAACATAGCCTTGCCCTCCACTTCTCGAATTAACTGTAGCGGCTTCTCTCAGCGACATTTCTTAAGATGAAATCTCATTATGAAAAGTAACTTTCTTTACAAATTACAAACTGATTACGGGTACAATTTTTGTTTGCGAATTTATAAGAGTCGGAGTCTTCTATTCCAACAACAACTACCAACAAATTTCGGACATCTGTACAACCACGGTCGACATCAGGGACTTGTATTCGTACAGTATCACCATCTTATTCGGGCTAGAAGAAAGGATAATGCGACAGATTGTCGACTCTCCGTAGACATCAGCTTCTCGTTCCGACCTCCACCAGAGTATGTCTGTAATTGTCAACATACGCCGATGATAGTCCGAAATTATAAGCATATAATCAAATATTCTTCGGTCTTTCACAGAGGTATTTGGTATATGTTCAAATTCACCGGAGAAAGTCGACATCCTCCAATTTCGGACATTTACAGTAGCATCGTACATTACAGTATATACCATAAATTTTAATTTTTTTTACATCACAAAACTTAAATCAATTTTTCTCAGTGCCACTACATTTAAAGGTTAATGTTATTTTCTTTAGTAGTAATTAGATGGATTGCGTGTATTTAAAAGTAGGGAGATGGATTTCAGTGGTTTTAGAAGTGGGGGGGGGGGGGGGACGCATGGGTATTTTCTTGAAAAGTGGGAGGACGCGTCACCCCGCGTCTACCCACACTTCTATCACTGCCTTTTAGTGATAGCGACACTCCTAAAATTTGATAGAATGAATTTTCATCGAAATCGAATCTCTCTGCCAAGTTTCATTCCGATTGGATGACGCCAAGAGGGTTAATTAGGCATCCGCAGATTTCCCTGCCATAGAAAAGCATGCACACAAAATTGAAATTAATATAAAGGATTTAAAAAATAGGAAGTATATTTCAAATTATATACATACTACTTTTACATGATCATCCCATCAATATGCTGTTAGGTCACTTTCAGGTGGTCATAACTATCAGAGTGTGTTTAAACAGTGTTTTACTGTTGGATTGTTCTTTTACTAATAAAACGCAATATTGAAAATTTAATTTCTTTTCCAAAAAAAAAATTCTTTATAAAATGTCCCACAGCAATTTATTATTAGGCAAAATTATAGCGAATAAAACCGCGCAATTGTTCTTTAGGAAATGTCTTATTGTTAAATGACACAACTGATCTAAGTATCCTAAGTTTTTCCCAAAACTAATTCTTAGATAAGATACTGATTCACATCCAACATTCATTAGTGTCATTTACCATCAGTAAAACAAAAGTCAAATCATTAGAGAAAAATAGATTAAAATCTTAAGATGTTGACTCATGCAAGACGAGTAATTATATTTTTGGCATAATCCATCATCTATCTAGGGCAGAATGTTGAGGAGCATTTAACGGGTCTGAAGATCTGTGATAAGTGTGAATCATGATTAAGGACATGCATTAAAAATACCCTTAATTCAGTAGAAAACATTTATTCCGGAAACTGGATCAACTGATAATGATCAAATATATATTTTTTGTAGGGAATTCAAAGGTGAAAGTACTTTTAATTGTGTACAAGAACTATTTCATTATCTAGCTTGGGCACCGGTAGATATTTAGGAAGGTGAAAGGCGCTTTATTTCTTGTTTACAATGGGATGTCAAATAGAAATTTTAATTAATAGTTATGTATTAAATTCCTGTTCCTTTGAATATTATAATTTACTTCAATTTTAGGTAAATTAGACTCCACGTTATTTTACAAAATCCAGGAATGCATCCTTCTGGTGGTGACCTAGTAATGGCTTTTATTTGAAGGAAGCAATGCTCTTGGTTAGCCACGCGACATTTCGTCTCGCAGTTAGTCGCATGGAGGACAAATGTCCCAAAATTCAAATTTTGTGCATAACATTAAATTAAATTCATGACCAAATATCAAAGTAAGTGGGTATTTTAATTAAAAACACGATGTTATTAAACAGAATAAAGTAAACATTTAAACAGATTTTTAAAATAACTTGGAGAACAATGAAAGGGGCAATTCTCTGAAAATTTAAACCACTAAGCCTAAAAAAATCTCGGAGGAAGTAAAAGTAATGAATTGCAACTAAAGTTAGATGTCCAAAGTATCATAAAAGAGTAATAGAAAAAATTAGTAAAACAATTTAATTTAACTTTAGAACATAGAAAGTTCACTCATTACAACGACTGTAAATTATGTAAAACAGAGTTATAACAAATTGGCGACTTTTAAAGGAACAAATTAAACAAAAACAATACAAATTTTGTTTAATGTTGTTATTATGATTAGTAGAAACACAAAAGTCAAATAATATTACTTTCTAGGAAGAACTAGTTATGGAATTATGTTCAAAGTTCAAGTCCTTTCACATGTCTCGTGCGTCAGTGTGAAACAGGATTTTTTTAAAATAAAAACATATTTTAAATTTCAATTTTTACAAAACTTCATTTTTTCTTTAAAAATTCAATCACAAAGTGCTATGCAAATTTTTAAAGCAATACAAAAATAGTTTAAACTGTTATTTTAGAAAACACATATGTCCCATGCGTCAGTTTTTTAAAAATTGCTTAAAAGTAAGATTTTTAAGTGCACAATTATTTTGATAACAATTATTGTAAAATTCGATATTTACGTCAATGAAAACATTTCCCTTGAAAACAAACTGAGTTGATATTATTGTGTCATTCTAAAATGATTTTGAATCGTAATGAATTTGCAAACTGTTTAGTTCAAGACAGAAATTTTTTCCCAAATCATAGCATTGGTGAGAAGGTATGTGACTTAAGAGTAATGACAGTCTCTGGTCGAATTTTGAAAAATGTAGGAAAAAAACTTGACTTGTGAGTTTTCTTTCTTTAAATACGACAAATGCATCCATTAAAGACACAGGTATTTTTTTTTTCTTTTGATTTTTCCCACTTTCGAAACATTATGCAGCTGATTTTAATCAGTGTAGAAACAAAACAACGACAAAAGTGGTGGTAGATGTTATGAAAAGGTGTTTGCGTTTGAACACCTAAAGTTGTGCAATGCCCATTCTAACTTGAAATTAATTTTTAAAAATATTCTTCATTTCAAGCTGATTTTTATGAATTAATAAATAAGTATTATAAAATAATTCTTAAATTTTAAGCATTTCTTTGTTATCGAGAAATGAGGTTGTTTGAAAAAATACTCGCACCACTCCTTTCATTAAAAGGATAAAAAAAATATATATATACGATAATTTTAATGTGCCTTGGTAAATTTATATTACCAAAAAAAATTCATTAGTAATTTAATTTTTTAAAGCACAATTTACTAAGCACCAGAAAGGCTGCACCTTCTCTAAATGAAAATAGCAAATATATCTACCAAAATAGTTCAAAATTGTTTGCACTTTGAGTAACAAGTAGTATAAAGTATGTATATTTTTTCTAAAAGAACATACAATTGTAGCTGTAAAGATATTACCGTTTTCCACACCAAAAATAGTATGTCCCGTGCGTCAGTTTCCGAATGTCCCTTGCGTCAGTTCGCGTTTTTGTTTTTTAAATCCACAAAAATAATCTTTTTGCAAAAATTTTGATATAGTATTATTAACATTTACTCAAATGTGCCTATGCATTTCATAATTATAGTCCTTATAAATTCAGAGAAAATGTAAACTTTTGTCTTGGGCGTAATTTTCTTTTGTTTCTCTTTGTCACGTTCATCGGTTGCTTATAAATGCATAATTTACTTAATAGAAACAATTATTTTCCTATTCAACTTTACCACCAACTAAAATTATAGAAAACTATAATGTAACTAGTAAATTCCTCATATTTTTGTTATTTAAATTTTTTAAGAGTAGAAAAAAGAACAAAAAATGTTTCCTGTATCAGCCTGAGAATCGTCTAACAACAAACCTATCCAGCAAAATGTTTCAAATTTATGCCCACTTCGAGTAACAAGTAGTGTAAAGTATGTATAATTGGTCTAACAAAATATACAAAAATTGTAACTGCAAAAATATCACTGTTTCCCAATCGCAAAATAGTATTTCCCGTGAGTTGGTTTCTGAATGTCCCGTGCTTCAGTTCACGTTTTTATTTATTAAATCCACAAAAATTTTAATACATATAATATTATTAACATTTACCCAAATATACCTATTAATTTCATAATTTTACTGCTAATAAATTCCGAGAAAGTTTGAGCTTTTGTCTTGAAAGTAATTTTCTTTTGTTTCTCCGTATCCCGTGCGTTAGTTGCCTATAAATGCATATTTGACCTAGCTAAAACAATTATTATTTCATATATTTTTGTGAACAACCAAAATTATAGAAAATGAAAACATAACTACTAAATTCACCATTAATTTGTTATACCCAGAAAAAAAAGCGCAAAATGTCCCGTGCACCAGCCGGAGAATTGCCCTACACTGCAAAAAAAATCCCGTCAAATTTACGGTTTTAAACTGGCGACCCAGCTGCCAGTTTAAAACCGTAAAAAATACGGAAACATTCCGTATTAAGTACGGTTTTTGACTGATTGCAACAGTATTTCCCCGTAAAATGAACGGAAACTTTCAGTAATAATTACGGTCATTCCGTACAAAATACAGTATTTCCCCGTAAAATGAACGGAAACTTTCAGTAATAATTACGGTCATTCCGTACAAAATACAGTTTTCTCCCGTAAAATAAACGGAAGCTTTTCGTATTAAAAACGGTTATTGACTGGTTGCTAACATTGATCCCCGTAAAATAAACGTAAACTTTCCGTATTAAATACGGTAATTTCATGCAAAATAATTTACTCCCGTAAAATAAATTAAAATTTCCCGTATTAAGTACGGTGATTCCATACAAAATGCAATTTCCACCTGTAAAATAAACAGAATTTCTGTGTTGAATAAGGTCAATTCCATATAAAATACAATTTCTCCCGTAAAGTACACGGAAACTTTCTGTAATAAATTTCATATAAAATACACAGAAATTTTTCTGTATAAGAAACAGTTTACCCCTATAAGCGAAGTTTTTCTTATACAAAAACTTCCAGTGACAAAAAAGGTTTACAAATGTAAGTGAACGGTTTGCTTTTGCAAAATATTAAGAAACTTTACATATTAAAAGTAGTTTACAATTGTAGATGGAAAAGCTTCTGCCACAAAATATATGATTAATTTTAGTATTAAACAGTTTACAATATCAAGGAGGCATTTGTGTTCTGCTAAAGGTTTTGTTAGTAATAATGACCATATTCAATGGATGAAAATCATAAAAATTAAAGTACGATTCTGTATCACAGCAAAATATTCTATGTCCCATTATAAATTAAAGCGAAAAAAATTTCCGAAGCAATAAGGTAATCCTTCAACATAAATAGAAAGGTAAAAAATATATCACAAAATGAGCATGTCACACAAAATAATTTATTAATAGCTATCAGTCTTTTCTTATATCAAACTATAATAATAAATTTATTTGGTTATCTATACTATGATTACCTAGACTTTCAATTTGATTAAAACATTAAAAAAATGCAATAATTTACTAACTTTCAAAATATTTTTTAATGCGACAGGATTTAAATGTATTTTATGACACTGTGTATTAAGTATTAAGTAAAAAAAATTAAATTTGATAAAAATATAATTTTATTTCAATACACATAATATAAGTATACATAATTATAAAATTTCAATACACACGAATGAAAAGTGGTTCAGATTACTTTATTTAATAAACAAAATATTAAAAATTTTCTAGGAAGTATCTAGGAATAATTAATCATATCATTCAATACAAGCTGCGGCAACTTTTAAAGCCATATGAAAGTCATTATTAATTTTTCAATTTAGAAAAATATGCAAAATATACGAAAAGGAAAAATTTAGATTGCAGAATGTACAAATTATTGAACACATCTAATAAATAATAATTTTAAAATTTCAATACACACGAATGAAAAATGTACAAATTATTAAACACATCTAATAAATATAAATTATAAAATTTCAATACACACGAATGTAAAGTGGTTCAGATTACTTTATTTAATAAACAAAATATTATTGAAGCATATCTAATAATTATTGAACACATCTAATAAATTTTCAAAGTTGACAGTATAAAAGTATACATAATTATAAAATTTCAATACACACGAATGAAAAGTGGTTCAGATTACTTTATTTAATAAACAAAATATAAAAATTTTCTAGGAAGTATCTAGGAATAATTAATCATATCCTTCAATACAAGCTGCGGCAACTTTTAAGGCCATATAAAAGTCATTATTATTTTTTCAGTTAAGAAAAATATGCAAAATATACGAAAAGGAAAAATTTAGATTGCGGAATGTACAAATTATTGAACACATCTAATAAATTTTCAAAATTGACCAATGCAAGTTATATCTGAATAATTATGACTCTACAAAATAACCATCTTATAAAATGTCCAATTTACCACAGTAAACATACTTAAGGTATTTAACTGCTGCTGGAGAGTCTGAAGAATCATTCTTTCACTTACTTCTGTGTGTGGGAGCGAGTTGCCTGTTGTTGTTGTTGCTAATCCTCACTGTCTGACGGAGTGAGACAAGATCCACGAGTTCGTTGACTAAAAGGTAGTCGAAGACTAGGAGAGGATTGCTAAAGCGACCCTCCTTAGAGAGTCCCATGTAATCCAAGAGGTGCTCAGGAGAGGCCTGATGATTTTGGCACTTGGTGCAGGTGGCGAAAGTTTTCCTGCCCTCGTTGAAAGTGAAGCACTTGATGTGACCGCTAGCAAGCCTTGATAGAACAGTTGCTCCCTCAATGTACAGTAGGTCATACAGACGGTGGTGGCGGTATTATGCTTTGGGGGACGTTCTCTTGGGCGTCTCTGGGACCCGTGGTTGTGGTAGAGCAGACCATGAATGCTACAGGGTATCGGAACATCATTGCGGTGACTGAGCCTTTGTCTGGATTCATACCCAGAAGCACCTGTGATACAGATCAAAATAAAGTTTTTAATATAAATCCTTTATATGCATTGGCAACTTTTATGTGCAATTACAACCAGTGTTTAAGCTTTTTAAATGCCACTAGCATAGCTCTGTTACAATACTAATGTCATAATTAGCATTCACAAAAGCAAAACTATTTTTAAAACAAACCTCAAATAGTAAATGAAATAAACACTTATATGTAAATGATAGCAGATTATCAAAACTACTATTAACGGGTGGCCACAAAATTTACGAAAATAAATTCCCTGATTTTACTGCAAACTTTTTATCCAATTTCCACAGCTTATTCAGAAGTGTAGACATCCTGATCAAATAGAACATGTATGCTAAAGAGATAACGTACCAATTTTTTAAAAATAGTTTTGGCGGTAATGAAAAGTTCAAATTATTCAGAAACATTAAAATTTCAACGATTACTGCCACAGTTCTCTGGGTAAATGGTGCCAAAATGTGGATGAACAGGGAAACGTGCCTTCAGAACAAAGAAAATTTCCCTGATTTTTGTGAAATTTAAAAAAATTTCCTGATTTTTTCCAGAATGAGAAAGTTTCCTGACATTTCCATTTTTCAAGGTTTTCTGGCCACTCTGTATTAGTGTCATTTAAGTATAGCACTTCTAACAAAGGTGAAACAAGCAAGTTCTTGTAAAACTTATCTTCCCACGGAACGTTGCAAGAAATAAAAATGTTTAATTCTAATTATAATACACTAAGTAAATTTATTCTAAAAGCACTACAATTTATTCCAACAGTATTCTCACTTCAAATAAATAGTGTTGTATTTGTCCCTAAATCCTATGTATAAAGCAGTGTTGAAGCTGCTGTACAAAATTTTTTCAGCAAAAAAGCTCAAGTCACAATTTTCATTTCAGCAAAATGCTAAAATGGTTACGAGCTACATCCCTCGAGATGTTTAATTTAACTCAATGAAAACACTTTCATTGAGTTAACACACAGCATTTTGTTAAAACAGCACCCACAGCTTAATCCCAGCAACAAAATAAAATAATCTCTATAGTTTACCTGAAAAGTGCAGAGAGCTTTCGAAGTCTTCAAGGCATTCAGCACAACTGGTAGTTTCTTTTGGAAAAATTCCAATAAACTGTACAAAATATGAAAAATATTGTAAAATTTATCATCCTTATGTACATATATTTACACTCGTGAAAAGAATCAAATGAACTAGCTAGCATGAAATCGTCTTTTAAAAACCTTATTTTAAAATATGGATCTGCACATCAGGTGGGTAGTCTAGGGATGGGATAAATCACCTTCAAAAATAAAATTTAAGTTTATCTCCTTAAAATAAAGACTCAATATTTCACACAACAATATTTCTCATTATATCATTAGGTCCATGGCGTTTAATGTTATAAGTGATAAAACGATAATTTGCAGAAGGAATGGATTAGAAATTCTCAATTACTACTATCCGTTAACGCTAAAAAAAGAAATTTATCGAAAGAAAATCTTTTTTCTTTGCTCACAAACGTAGGCTCATTTTTCAGCTACGTTTTTAAAGAATTTTACATTAATTCAAGTAACACATTTCATAAAATGAAGAGGTCTTTTAAACCCTGCATTGAAAGGCTATATCACCACACCAATGCTATAGTACTTGAAAACAGCAACATTTTAAGTATCTGTTTTGCGATTAATTCAATCCCAAAGATCACCAGCCCTTCCCTTACTTTTGCCAGTGACCAAGTACGATAACATTTATGACAGATGATCTTGTCTTGACAAGCAAGCTATATAATCTTGAGGAAGTCAAAGTCCTCAGTCAAAGGCGGTGGGTGCCATGTAAGAGACTGAATATGTTCCCAAGTGATTTCTAATGCAATCCCAACAGACTGATTTGAAACAATCGCAATGAAACTGATGTGTCTTTTGACTGAGACTTCACACAATGGAACAGATGTAGTAGGACATTTGGCGATAAAAAAAATCAAAACAAGATCAAAAACATGGTAACTGAATAAGTTAAAACATAAACAATAATAAAATCAAATTAAAATATAAGTAATAAAACCGTTATTACATAACTAAAGAGCACATTTCTAAATGATAGCCAATGCAGTTACTTAAACTTCATTTAGTTTTACAACTCTTACAAACTCGTGAAATATTACGTACAATATTCTATATCACACGCATATGTTTCAGAAATGCAATAAAACAACAATTGCTGTGTGTTTTCCCATTAAATAAAAGAATAACATTTTCTGATTCTGATGTAATTTTATGTACATACATTAATTTAGAATTTATTAGTAATGAACAAATTAATTGTATAATGAAAAGAAACTTACGAAGGAAGCCACTTTCTTTCAAAACAAAAATGCCATCCTCGCCGTTCGGCGTCTATTTTGAAGATGGTGTAATGCGCATGCGCAGAGAGCGATTTTTGGTGAATGACGGTTATTAACCGTAGTCTTGCCTGTGAAAACTGCTTTAAACCGTAAATTCAGGTTTACGGATTTAAATCGTTACAATTACTGGGAATTTCCGTATAAGTGACGGTTTTTTTTTACAGTGTAAGATCAAGGGCTGCCATCTATTGAGAAATTGATTTTGTGGCGGACAACCGCGGAACTAACCCAGGGTTAAGAAAACATGGTAAATTAGTTTAAAAAACAACTTTTTTACAATAATTTTGCTTGTATTTTTAACTCTGTTTTCGAGAAATTTTGTATTTTTGGAAAGACAAAGTGTTATATTTGTAAAAATAAAAGGTAAATTAAAGCATAATAAATTTTTGAAGACTATTTACGTTAAACGAGTTACCTAATTACGTTAGGTATTCTGTAGTTGTGAGTAAGATGCAATAGTCTTGAGCAAAGATCAGTATCTCTTAGCTCTTGGTTAGGCACGCAACCTTTTGTCTCGTGGTTAGTCGCGTGGGGGACAAATGTCCCCCAAATTCAAATTTTGTGCATACTATTAAATTCGTGACTAAATATCAAAGTAAGTGGATATTTTTATAAAAACACAACGTTATTGAACAGAATAAAGTAAACATTTAAACATGTTTTTTAAATAACTTAGAAAAACTGTAAGATAATTTATCATGGGGGCCATCTATTGAAAAATTGATTTTGTGAGGGACATTTGTCGACCGCGCAACTTAGCTTAGCTTAGGCTCTTTACGCCGTTTGGAAAATAAAAGGCATCAAGCCTACCTCTCCATGCCCTCCGATCTTTTGCCAGGGATCTTGCTTCCTCTAGACCATTTACGTTAGTCTTTTTAGGGTCTGACTGCATTTGTCTTTGCCAAATTGTCCTAGGTCTTCCTCTTTTCCTCTTGCCATCAGGAGCCCAGGAAAGAGAAACGTGTGTTAAATTATCTTTTGGCATTCTCAACACATGACCCGTCCATCGCCACCTTCTCTTATTGATTTCTTCCTCTATTGAAGTAATGTCTGCCCTTTCTAAAATTGTTATGTTACTAACCTTAATCGGCCAAAATATTTTAAGTATTCATCTAATACAATAATTCTGGAAAAATTCAAGTTTTTGAATGTCTGATAGACCACGCAACTAACCAAGGGTTAATATTTAGTGTGGTGTTACTGACTTCTTACTCGATCTGAATTTTTTCATTTCATGGTTTGCTTGAATATTATGTGCAGAAAGAAAGTGAAAATTTCAGTTTGTGGTAATTTTGGAGGTAACTGATGGTTGGGCGAGTCAGCGAAAAATGAATACTACGGAGTTGTGATTAGAGCTAAGGGCGTTATTAACTTGCAGGAGATACCTTCAATAAGGAAATTCACAGGATGTGCTGTTTGCATGATAGAAAGTGGGGATTTCTGGGGCAGCAAATTTTGCTTCATTTCTAAGGATGTTCTTCTGGAGGATGGTTCTATTTAAATTAGAGGCATTACCTCCCCAGGATGTTGTTTTGGAGTTTACATCACCAGAAATGATTGATGGTAGTTCTGTGTTCTGGAATGGATCCAAATAAGATGTTACTTACACCTTGGTTACTCGCGTGGCTGACAAATGTCCTCCACAATCAATTTATCAATAAATGGCAGCCCATGATCAAAGCTTTCGTACAGTTTTTTTTTTTCAAGTTATTTTTTTAAATATTTTTTTAATTTTTACTTTATTTTGTTGAATAATGGTGTGTTTTTAATTAAAATATCCACTTTCTTTGATATTTGTTCATAGATTTAATGGTATGCATGAAAATTTTAATTTGGAGGACAATTGTCTTCCACGCAACTAACCGCCAAGACAAAAGGATAGATAGGAGAGAGAGACCAAGAGTTAAATTAGGAGAGCTGTCCATCGATGCAATTAGAACCTTGCTCATGTTGTCGTTTTCAATAACAACTGCACAGGCTTCGATTGTATTGAAGATGGGGAGGGTAAAGTTTGTACTGCGGAGGCTACCTTGAAAAGACCATTTCTTATCTACCATATTTAAGTCACGTGATTGGCGTCATGCGAGTTGAGCTTTTTAGTTTCTGATGACAAGTTGCCTTTTTTATTTTTATTATTATTAACATTTAGTTGATCGAATTTAGAAAATGATTTAAAATTTTTGTATTTTATTAAAAAATTATATGAAACCATAACAATTAGTTCTTACAGTCAGAGTGCAAAATACTAAAAATATACACTCATTAATTATCTAAACTTTTTAGAATATTTCATTAAATAACACGCAATAAAACGTAAGGATTTTTTGACTACTGTCATACCAGTTGATGATAATTCTATGACGTCTATTATTCCCATGCTGATAAACAACAGAACTTGAGCAATATTTGAGGTAACAGAAAAAACAATAACTCGGCTCGTATCAAAATATTACTCTATGGAAGTTATCTTAAATCGCATACATATTCGTTACAGTCAAATGTTATCGTATTTTGTAAGTTACTTTTTGTATTTCTGAAGTAAAGTTTTAAATTTCATTTATTCTTGAGATCGGGTCATTTATATTAAAACCGTAAAATTATTTTAATTAAAACCAAGTAAAATTTCATATTTCACTTCTAATGAATGTATTAATGAGTTCGTTTTTCCAGCCATTGTAAATTTGTTTCCCTTCGACCTCGAGAAAATGTTAGAAACATTAATTTTTTTATTACAATCAACTCTCGTTTAATGCATTTCTATAAAAATGAGCTCTTGCTGGAATCATTCATAAATATTATTTCTCGCCAAAATGAACACCATGAAAGATAAAAACATATTTAAGTTTCCTTTTGCAACAGCTATTTCTAATTGGTTATTCCATCTTTTTTTTATCATTACGAGTGTGTGAGAGAGGTGGCATTTGGGAACAATAAACAATCACATTAACGGTATGCCAACTCATTATCTACTATTTGCAGCAAATAGAACAATGGAAAGAATGAGTTTTCAACATTGTAGCCATACTAGGTAATTTTTTCCCCCTTTACTGTGCCATATGTTACTAGCTTTATTAAAAACCTTGTTTGAAAAGAAATTCAATTGACATATATTGCTCAGTGAAAGATCAAAATAGTTGTTATAAAGTCAAATTTAGAATTACTATATAGTTTATAGATATTTACAGGATGTCAATCAAATATGAAAAGGGGAAAAATAAGTTTGGAATATTTTTCCAGTAATTTTTGTCCTTGAAGTGACATTTTTGAACATTTCAACTATATTAAGATTTTATTTTTAGAAGAACGCTTTTTTTATTTTTAGAAGAACGCTTTTTATGATCCGAATAGTGCGTATTCAAAATTGTATGATCTGATAACTACCACACGCCCTCAATCAATTAAAAACAAAGTTTAGAAACGGAACACATAGAAATGATTTCAGTGTAAACTATGGGTGTGAAACATTGCACAACTTTCAATTACACTATAATATTGGTAATTGCATTAAAATTTTATATGGTGTTAAATACGTTTTCATATTTTCACTCTTACAAATAAAAGTGGCCAGTTGGGCAATATTTTTGGCTATAATGTTTACATGGGGCAAGAAAAAAAGAACACAGCCAAATTGGAGATGTTATTAAATAGAAATTACATTGTCCTTTCCTGAGTGTGAAACAGAGAAATATCAACCATTCATGCGCGATGCTCAAAGGCAGAAAACTCTGTGTAAAGGCACTCAGTTTTCAACTTTTTGTGATTTTATCGCATTTCTACGAGAATTTCGGAGATGGGGACGATTAGAACACCTTAAGAGGCATTAACACAGAGATTTTAATTAAAATCGTTATAGAGTCGTTTTCTAGCAATTTGCTACAAAATATGATTTTTTCAAGATTTTTCATGATTTCAACCTTATGCTCCTACGCGATTTTGACGAAAACCTTAGTGGTAAGTCCCATGGCCCCCACTAACCCGTTTATCAAATTTGAGCAGCTTAGGTCAATTTGTTATGCTGAGCACGTACAGACAGACATTTTTTCTATATCACTTTTTTGAAATCAGAATGTTTCAAAACAAGGAGAAATGCAAAAAAAAAAAAAAAAAAAAAAAAAAACGAATGCTATATTTTTATTACCCTATGTAAACATATGAGTAATTGAAAGTAAAAAATGAATATATTTCTATGGAACACTATAGTTTAAAAAATTATGATAGTTTTATAATTTACTTTTACACTGTCTGACTTATTTATAGCACTGTCACGAAATTTAACTTATTATGTGTGGCAAATATACACTTGATTTAACAGCAAGTTTCAGTCTGCCTACTTCTACCACATATGAGTTCTTAACACAGCCAGTTCACCTTCTAATTTTTAAATAGGTATGATGCAGAGGTTGACATCTGGACCAGCACAACGAAAGGACCCGATCTCTCCAGTAGGAAGACCAACACCTTAGTTAACCGAGTGTGAGCTAATTTGCATTCTCTTGAAGTTATATGACCACCTGTTAACCCCTTGCCTGTGACGCCCGAACTCAGTTCGGGCACTCCAGTAAGTTTTCTCATATATATATTCCACAGGCAAGGGGTTAATGAAACTATTTCTTCACAAAGAACTAGAAAAGTAGGTCGGTTGATTGGAGCTTAATGGTGCAAGGGCAACACATGGGCCATACTGCGCCAATAGAAAAGCAGGAATTAAATGAACGAAAGAAAGAAAAGAAGGAGAAAAAAAAAAAGGAAGAAAAAAAAAAGGGGAAAAAAAAAAGCGAGAATCCTAATGAAGTTAAAACTATCATGTTCACTAAAATTGCCACCTAACATGTTCTAATACAAATACTGCAAGCATTCCAATACCAAAAGAAGCTACTGATATTCATTAAGCAACTCAATTTAATTTGTGATTGTCGCAAAAGATCATCAGCAGAACAATTTACATTTAACATCAAATTAGGATCGAGTTGAAGTGGAAATGCATTATATAGATAATTTTAAAATACTTGAAATGAATATTTTTTTCTGAAAAGCAAAACATAGATGAATTCAGCCATTAGAATTCCAAATTTATTCTTTCACATTGACACATTCACCATTTTTATAATAGTTCTAATAACTATGTAGAGTGTCAAATTTTTCCCGATCACTTAAGTATTAAATAATATAACCCATAAAAACAAAGTTTTGAATATAAATCCGTTATATGCATTGTCAATTTTTATATTCAATAACACAGCACTGATTAAGTAAACAGAGTGTGCTTGGTGTTTGCATCTAATTTTAAATATCAAAAACATTTCTATCACCAAAATGTGTGGCAAACTACTTTTCAAATTTTATTTTTTTTAAATTAACGTGAATTTATGCACTTGCATCTAAGCATCTTTATTTATTCTGATTAAAACAATTTTATTATTTATTTATTAAAAGAAATTGGAAACGGGAAGGAATTTCTTCAATGGTCGGTTAAATGCTTTTTTAGTGCAATTGGATGACGGCAAGTTCGTTGCATTGTCATCGACATCGAATCTACCTGGCAAGTTTCAGCTAGATTAGATGACGGCAATGAGGTTAATTAGCCCTCCGCAGATTTGCACACCATCGAAATACACAGCCAACCACTTATAAAATTGAAAATAACAAATGCTTTGATAATATTTTGCATTGAAGAAAATTTCCTATTTGTTTAGATTTCGAACAGAAATCTTATCCAGGTACAAAACTATACTTAACCACTAAGGGAAAAGATTGAAATTCGAAATTAATGTTTTGAATATATTTAGAGGAAGTGCTTTCATGCTCACAAAGATGGTTCGGCATAACCAAAGTACAAAGTATCTTGCCTAAAGGCCAGTGAAAATCTGGTAAATTGAGGAATAATACAAATATCGAAGCGTCCTTCATTTACGTTTTCATTATTTTAAAATAACCTTATTAGAGTACTTGATTGAATGTCTTCATTCAAATACTTTGCCCAAAATACAAATGTCCATTGCCATACAAACCAAAATTTGTCAATTTTTTTAATCATCATATTTGAATTTTTCAGACTTTTTGCTTAAAGGGTTCAAAGTTAACTTTTTGTCGGGAAATTGTAGTGATGAAAATTTACTCGATATTTAACCAATGTAATTTATGTATTTATGAATATTTGGTGAATAGCTTTATTCGAATTGTTCGAGAGTTGTTAACCTTCGTTCTTGAGAAATTTTGTTATGGGTATAATATGTATGAATTACATTTTGTTTGAAAATAAAAATTAGATTAATTTTTTTCTTAGGTTAATGAAAAAAAAAAAATTCTTAGGGCTGATGTACATTTTACCCTGTGCCTTAAGTCGATGCCCATTAAAAAGTGTTTTTTTTCCCTTTATTTTATTGTTTTATAAACCATCGATACAACTGAACAACATTAGCAAAAAATCTATTTTTTTACAAGCAGGCGGAGTGTCTAATGACTTTCATTCGCATGCCCAAACATTTAAGTGGAGACGGACACAGGACCACACTTTTGACTAATTAAAAACATTATCCTTGTGCTTAAGGCTCCGGGTAAACCCTGCATTAAAATGTGAGAGTTATAAAATGAAATTTAGAAAATGAATGGATGGTGAAAATGAATGAGGATCCTGAAGATTACTATAAAGATTAAAAAAGGTTACGGGACTTAACTATTTTAGATAGTGAATAAGCAAAGGAAAAAATAGTTGAAATTTTCCATGGCTAAAAGAATTAAAACCAAGCAGAATTTAGTATCTTACAGCTTTGGTAGGGCTGAACTACAAAAGGTTTATTGGGATGAACCTTAAATACAAAAATTAACATCTTTAAAATGTACCCAATTGAGAAAAACTGTGATATGGGGAATTATTGACAATTTTCCTAATTTATTATTTTTATTTCCATTTTCCCATTATGAATTATTTACATTTCTAAAAAATTCACTGGACTTATCTACAGTTTTCGTAGCATTTTATCTTATCTGAAGACTTAATAGCATTACTTTTCGTAGCTGAAATTTGAAATAAAAATCAATTTCGTTCTAATTTGGTCAATTTTAAAGATAGAATGTTGATTTTTTTGTATTAATTTGATTTTATAACTGACCTTTATAACTGGTGGATGAATTGTTATCGAAAAATGACGGAACTCCTTAAAATGTTATTGCATATGAAATCAACTAGTACATGTGTACCGTAAAACAGTAAAACATTGTTCAAATTACTTAAATACGTTTATAATTGGAAAGAACGAATTAGAAAGTCAATACCGGGACAGCTTAACCCCTACATTCAGAGAGATGTGATGCAGATCTGCATCGTACGTTTAAAACCTTATATCTCTTTATATAGCAACCTTTGCATAGTGTTTTGTTTTTTTTTAAATTTTACCAAAACTATTTTACGTTTTTGAACGCAACTAGAATCTTTAAGAGCTTATTTCTTTATCTGTGACAATTTGTATTGTTGGCACACTATCCGAGTACAATTTCATTTCAGACGGTGTTACGAATTACGATTATTCATATAAAAAGTAATAAACATAAACAGAAAAAAATGTTTTCGGATAGAGAAGGCAAAAGTAACGAATAATAATATATTTTTGCATGAAAAATGCAGCTTTTTTTGTGATGTAAATATACATTCATACGCAAAATCGGTTTTACATAAGTTCATTAATCCAAAAGTATTTTTCCCAGTAACTCTACCCATTTCCCAGTTGATTTCAAATTTTATTTATTAAAAATAAAAATTCACGCATTTAAGGGTTAAATTATATCTGCAATATTTTCTCAGCTATTTAAAATCTTTTAAAGTATTGAGTGTGAGATTATGGCGATTCCCAGCAGGATTTGTTTTAATATCAATCATATTAGGATCAATCAAAACCAAGCAAAGGAAATAGTTTGAATATTAAAAAGTCATATTGTGAAAACATTTTTCAATGGTTATTAATAGTATGAACTCAAAAATCATACAATCAGCATTTTTTAATAATTCAAACTTTGATGGGATTGCTTTATCATGACTACAATACTATTATCAATATTCACTTCAAATTTTGAAACATTTCTGTTTCGATTGAAGCAGAAATTTCATAATAAAACATTTGTAACGAAAAAATATAAGTGCAAATTTAGAAACTTTTCATTTCCACATTTACAATCTTATCTAACAAGAATCGTTTTCACTAAGCTAATCATGGTGTGAATATGAAATAGATCTTCAAATCATAGCTTAATTAGGAGAGTAATTTTACAAAAACCATATTCATTAACGTTGAATTTTCAATTTCAAGAAAAACGCCCCATTCCCGCCAAAATCAACTTATTCCAAAAGGGGCTTTTTAAGTGGAATGATGATTAGTTGAGAAGCATCGATTTTTACAAAAGGGATTCTCATTGTAATGAATCGCACTGATTGAGGATCAATTTCCGGTTGTTGCAAACATCGTCTTTGGGAGGGTCGAAGTTAATTGTTCCTCCCAATGTAATTATCCAACTGTAAAGCCAGATTAACTTCTCTGCATGGAAGAAATGGAATCGAAAAAAGCATTTAACTTGACACAAGAACGTTCTGGGATTCAGAAGCCGATTTTTACCATTCAGTGACATCTGAAGTATTTGTAAAAATTGTATCGAAGCCACTATTACTACTTAAAGCACACTATTAAAGCTTGGTTAGACTCGCGACCTTTTGTTTTGTGGTTAGTCGTGTGGAGGACAAATGTCCCCTACATTCAAATTTTCCTGCATACCATTAAATTCGTCACCAAATATCAAAGTAAGTGGGTATTTAATTAAAAACACATCATTATTGAACACAATACTGTAAAAATCAAAAAAAAAAAAAAAATTCGGAAATAACTTGAAAAGAAATGTAAGAAGGCTTTGATCATGGGATTTAAATCGTTTTTTTTTTTTTTTTTTTTTTTTTTTTTTTTTTTTAATATGCTAAATAGTCTCAAGATGAGGTCGTTACGCTGGAATTCATAAATTGCCTGCGAATCTGCTTTTACTATTCTAAAGCAAAAATAATAAGTCATATACGAAAAAAGTGAGTATTCACACTTTTTCCTTGTTTGACTTGAAAGTAAGTAGATTTATTCAAGGAGTTCGAATGCAACATTTAGAAGAATTTTCGTATTTAAGAAGTACACAAATGGACCTCACCTTTATTTAACTCTTAAATTTCGCACAATTTGATGAATTTTTTCATTGTAAATTAGAAGTTAAAATTAACAATGATATTAATTTCAATTCGAAACTTATTTTTCAAGAACATTTCAAATAGTTTATCAGTTTATCTTAATCATTAGTTATTGGCATACATCTGAAATTTATAAAGAGTAAAAGGGAAACAAAATAACTTTACTATAAACATGGGTATTTCTTTGCCCTAGTTTTAAGGAGAGTTGTTACCCTCTATACCAGTAATGTCAATTTGGCGTATTTCAAGTAACTTTTTCTCAGAAAGTAATTGACCTAGAAGCTTATTTTTTTCAGTATATTTAGCAGACATTAGTTATTCTACTGAAGTTAGATTTTGATTGTAATTCTTTTTTTTTTTTAAATGAATTTTCGTGAAAGTCACTCAAATTTCTTTGTCACTTCATACTTTTTTTTTTCTCCGACCGAAATAAAACGAGACAAAAAATATTTTAAAAATAACAAAATCTCACTTCAATATATACAGATACATATAAAGAATATATGGTAAAAATTTTAGGAGGATAATTTATGCAGTTTCTGAGAAAAAGGTACATGAATAATGAAAACTGCAGTTTGGAGAAAACGCATTTTAAAGAAAATTTTACTTATACAAATAGTTACCAATTTTGTCTTCAAAAAATAATTAAAAATACTTCTAGTTGAGATGTTATTACAAATGAGGTATCCTTTTTAAAGGAAATAATTTAAATTTTGATAGATAAACTCAAAATCGATTATTCCTAAATTTCAGGGTACCAACTCCCATTAATATTGTTCCTTCAAATTTGGTCAATAGATATCCCACTTCCTATAAGTAACAATCTATCAGAGATATATAAAATGCTAATTAAATAAGTGCGTTTAATTTGTTAAGAGCAAAAGTGGGAAAAAAATCGAAACAGTAGAGAAAAATTGATCCATACACCTTTCTGAATCCTTGAAGAAAGAGAATGAATTGTGTTGTTCTGAAATGAATAAACTTGATTTAGCTAAAGAATTCGAAATGACAAAAGTTTATGATTCGTCATTATTTATGGAAACAAACGCGATTTTCTTTTCGTCTCGTTGTTCGTTAATGCTCTTAAATCGAGGTTTCTGGAATGTTCTTCTTTCCTATTATTGATCCCATTTTACATCTGTTATTCAGGTGCGCATTCAAAATTTTTTCCTTTGAAGAATTCTTCGAAATCAAGCATTTTCTTTTTTGCAGATTTTAATTAAATTTATGCGAAATGATGTGTAGCCAAGGATAAAAATGAGTTTGAAATGTTCTGTACGATTAATACAACTTTGAGTTGTGATTTTAATTAAAGTCATACTAATTGTGGATCATTCTATTTCAAATACAATCTCAAAGGTAGAGTAAAAGAAGGAAAAGTTAAACTTGTGATTTTCAACATCAAAACTCACCGTCATATTCTAATGAGAATCGATACATCGCCGGATTACAAGTGAAACACAATAAGTCAGTTTTTTCAGTTTTGAAGTTAATTGCTTATTCAGCCAAGTTGTTCTTTTGAAATTTCCTAATGCAAAGACTACACAAGAGTTATCCAAACTTAACTTCTCTAACAAAAGTTAAATGTTTTCTGAAGAAAAAAATTCATTTAATAAAGCTTAAAGTATTGAAGAAAAATTGTTTGCAAATCAGGACATTTTAAGGTAAACTTATGATATTTATCCAAAACATCGCGATATGATTGAACGTAAAATTATCGTTAACCCTTAAATGCATGAATTTTTATTTTTAAAAAATAAAATTTTAAATCAACCGGAAAATGGGTGTAGTACATGATGGGAAAAATAAAACATAATAGTTTTCCATATCGATGAATTCTTACATCACAAAAAGAGCTACATTTTCCTTGCATAAATTTATCAGTAAATGCAAAAATATAAATATTATTTGTGACTCGTATCTCGTTTCTATCCGGAAACAATTTTTCTTGTATGTTTTATTACTTTTTATATAAATAATTGTAATTCGTAACACCAGGCGAAATGAAATTGTACTCAACCAACAGCTCTCCAACAATAAATTTCCACGTGTTGTTTGCGTACTTACGAAATCACATACATTTAAAGGTTTTTTTAATAATTTTTGTTCAACCTAATCAGATATTTTATCGAAAATTTCTTAGGCTTACTTGATGGATGTTTGGTTAGCATTCTGGTCCCGCATACCAAAGGTGCCGAGATCGAATCTCGAGTTAGACATGGATGTTCATTGTGGTTCAGAATCTACGTCAAGCTCTGAGTCCTGGCCTTGATTAGACATTGTGCATAAAAAAAAAAGTTTTTTGAGTGTATTAACAAATCAATCTAAAGAGTTCTTAGACATTGGTCTCAATTAATTAATAACTTAGGATATTTTATTTAGCTAATAGTAAAATAATCGGTTAAAATTTTTGGATAAATTGATTACTTGAATCTCCTTGTGCATAATTATTAAATGAATTACTACTTTATCAATCACTATTAATCATGTTATAATTATCATTAATCTGTTACACTTAACACTTAAAAAATAATTTATAACTTATTGCTTGTCAAAAATATATACACGGTCTTTCAAAAAGATCATCACAGCAGTATTGAGATTTTCTCACCGAAACTCGAGCATCGTTCGAAATTACACGATTAAAAAAAAAAAAAAAAAAAAAAAACGTATCAGGAACTTTATAAAGCATATCTTATTATGCATTATGTGCATTAACATTTCAAAACATTTAGTATATTTTATCTAGCATTGGGAGAGATTGGCCAATATGTGTAACAACGAACGGTTTACAACGTACCACATTGGAATTGGCCAATGTCCAATTATATTGGCTATGATCCAAGACAACTTATCTTGACCTCATTGAATACGCTGCAGTGATGTGCGATCCGATTTTAGTACGCGCTGATTGGTTGCGCAATAATATTACATGTGACGTCTTGAACTGAGAGTAGACAGGGTTAACCGTGTTAGCCAATTGTGATTCGCCAGGTAAGTGACGTCATAAAATAGCTCGGTCAAAGCCATATGATTCATTAAGAGGCATTAGCAGAGAGATTTTAATCAAAATCGTTAGAGCCGTTTTTGAATAATTGTTGAAAAACTTTATTTTTCATGATTTCAACCTTACGTGCATCCACGATTTTGACAAAAACTTCAGAGGTTGGTCTTCTGGCCACCACTAACCGGCATACCAAATCTGAACATCATAGGTAAATTTCTTCGGAATGTATACTGACCAGGTACATGCCAACAGACATTTTTTCTAGACCACTTTTTTTAAATCTGGGTGTTACCCCCTATCCACCCCCCCCCCTTTTTGGTTTTGTTTATTGTACTGAATGTTATACTTTATTTAAACGTATAGGTAACTGAAAGTAAAAGTAGCATTTATAATTACTATAAAAACAGCATTAAATCTTTTGATATAACTTAAACCTTTGCACTCCGCTGTCCCCTCTCTGGGGGCATCTTAATTCTAGCATATCACTCGGATATCCACTCTCAGGGAACATTAAAGTTTTTTCGTGATTACGGAGAATTAGCTTTTTACAGCAATACTTTTTGAGAAATACATGTTTCCCTGAAGTTTTCTCTTGAAATGGCGTAATCAAAATATAGTAAAATTACCAAGATATATAAAAAGAATTCAGCTGGTTTTTGTGCCAAAAGAGAATACAATATAAATCCGTTATATATATTGTCAATTTTTATATTCAATAACACAGCACTGATAAAGTAAACAACGAGTTCTTGGTGTTTGCATTTAATTTTAAATATCAAAAACATTTCTATCAGCAAAATGTGTGGCGAACTATTTTTCAAAATTTATTCATTAAAAATGAATGTGAATTTATGCACTCACATCCACACATCTTTTATTTAATCTGATAAAAATAATTTTATTTTTTATTTATTAAAACAGTTTTGGCAACAGGAAAGAGTTTTTTCAACGATCGGCTAAATGTTATTTAAAAGCGATTGGATAATGGCAAGTTGGTTTATTAGTATCCCGTGAAAGAGACCTTTAAGACCTACTTTTTTGGGGATATAGATCGGTACAATGCTCTGAAATTACATTAAAAAATTGTATTAATTACAACAAATGTTAAGGAAATTAAGATCTTGAGCCCTAGACCCCTCTCCTCCAAAAACAAAAAAAAACTTATCACTTTTTAGTTTTTTTAAAGCCCTAAATACCCTTCTTAAAAATGTTGTTTCATTGCTCATTCCAGATTGTCTGGGGTTTTCGAAATACGCTAGGTAACGCTCCTGTACTTATGCTTATTAAATCTCCTAATTTCTGAAAAATAGTATCCCACACTTCAGGAATAAATTTGAATTGGTTGGTTTGTACGCTCAATGACCTATTTTTATGCAAATTAACGGCTAATCAGACCACGATCTACAGCCTAACGTGGATTCCGAACCACTACAAACCCCCATGTCTAACCCAAGATTTGAGCTCGGCACCTTTGGTATGTTAAGCCAGAACGCTAACCCCATAGCCATCAGGTGGATCAAATAAATCCGGTATGGCAGGTTTGGAAATTCGAAAAAAGTGCGACAAACTTCGGTAACTGTAGTCTGTAGGTAGAAAACAGAGAGTGACTTCAAGTTTCACTTTTGGTTAAATGGCTTCCCTCATCACAGTGCACTGCTTAATAATAAGTGGCTAATGAATTCCAAAAATTATTAAAATCACTTGGTGTCATCCGCAAGCACATTTTATATTCTTTCAAGACCTCCGTGGCCCGCAAAAGAGACGCTTCATGTGTGTCTCTCCTTTCCAGCCAATCTCTCACCCATTCTTTTCTTGGAGATTTTAAAAGTTCTTGAAGAATTTCCACAACTTCGGAAGCAATTGCAATTGATACTTTTTCAATGCATCTTTTTATTTTTAACTTGCGTCGTGTTGACAGTCGAATTGGTGTGTAAATATACAGCAATTCTACTCGTGAAATCTGCCAAAAATTGGAGAGTTAAGACAAGCTCCGCCCCTTTACCGTTTTAGTCTACCCGTGTAAACTGGGCTTTAGATTATTTGGAAATCAATTTTAAAATCTAAAGTGGAAATATTTATTATTTTTTAAGTTTGTATATTTATGGACGAGCTGTAAACATAATTTCTTTTCACTCCATTTTCCTCGTTATTCTACTTCAATTTTTATTTTCGATCATCCAGATGTTTACATAGGTTAATAAAAGTATAGAATTCGGTAAAAAAAATGATTTTTTTTGCATTTCTCTACGTTTTGGTACACCCCGATTTCAAAAAAGTGGTCTGGAAAAAATGTTTGTTAGTGTGTCTCTGTGTGCGTGGTCAGCATACCTCCCGAACAAACTGAACTGTGATGTTCAAATTTAGTATGCGGGTTGGTGGTGCCCATGGGATCAGTTTTCGTCAAATTTGCGCATGCGCATAAGGTTGAAATCCTCAAAAACCAGGAAAAAATTGTGTTTTTCAGCAATCGCTAAAATACGGCTCAAACTATTTTTATAGAGAAAATCTCTGTGCTAATGCCTTTTAAGGTGTTCTAATCGTCCCCACCTTTAAAATTCCAGTAGAAATGCGATAAAAGCTTAAAAAACTTTTTTAATCAAAGTATTAATTGCATAAAAGGTAAGAAAATACTAATAAACAATACATAACGCGTTAATGCGTAAAAAGTTAAGAAATCATTAAAGATTGAGTAAGGTGAAACTACTTTTAAATTTTATATTATAATTGTTTTCATTTGCATTGACAGTTTTAATGTTCGACAAGATAACTGTTTTTTATTATTATTTATATGGAAATTATAATATGAATAGCTTAAAATGAAAAAAATGTCCTTTTCAAACAAACTGGGTTTTTTAATGGACAACTGGACATTTAACTGGACATTTTTTAATGTTCTAAATTTAAAAAAAAATCCCATAAAAATAGGAAATAAATAAAGTATTTGTAAGCGCACTGACACTATTATCCAGAATTATAAAAATTTACTTTCTTAATTTTCGAGCCATGTCATAAAAGTACATTTTTGTTAAATAATGTATGATATTGATATAAATTATTTCATCATGATGAATTAGCTGGTGTTACCCATGAAAAATCGAATGCCTCTAACAGATCTCTCTGCACTTGAGCATCGCCCATCAACGGGTTTTTTGTGGGTTTTTTTTTCTGCTTCAAGCGCAAGAAAAAACAATATAATGTCTATCGAATAACATCTCCAATTCTGCAATCTTAGTGCTTTTATTACCCATGTAAAAATTATTGATTTTGATTGGGATAATGGGTAAAAGTTTTGAAATATTGCCAAACACTTACCATTTTTATTTAAATGAGTGAAAAGATAAAAACGGTAAATAACATCATAAAGTTTAATGCAATGACCAATGTTATAGTGTAAATGAAAGTTGTGCAATGTTCCACACTCCTTGTTTACATTGAAATCATTTCTATGCGTTCTGTTTCTAACATTTGTTGTACGTTAAAAATTAAAATATTATGAAACACCAAAACAGATGTTTCTGATGGTACTATTTCCTTGTCTGAGACTATTAACTGATATCCGCAAAGAAATAAACAAAGTGATAACTAATGCAAGAAGATTACAATGATTCATTTTTCAAAGTTTCCCCTACCCAAGTAAGAACTAACTAAAACGATCATAAATTGACTTTAGGCAACAACAAAAAAACAACAAAAATTCAAAATAATTCTCTACTTTTCAAAATACTGAAGAGCAGAATTCTTGCAAATAGTTTGCCTATAAGTAAACTCCTTCTCTGCATAGCCAGCCTCATTATTTATTGAACTGACATTTTTATGTTTTCAGACGCCTTAATGTTCGGAGTTTTCTTTGCATTTTGAGTTAATGCGGATCGAACACGCTTTGCCCCAACTGAAAAATGGACTCCATTTGGGCTTGGAACCTTTTCAAATTTGTTTAGAAATAAATTCAGAATAAAATATTTTTTATACTTATAAGAATATTGTAACCACAAAAAGATTTCGGAACGAAATACTGAATTCAAATTTACATTAAAAATTGGAATTTAGTTTCCAAACTTGATAATCTACTAAGAATGAGTGTTTTTAGAAAAGGTCAGCAAATGAAAACTTATAAATTTCGGGGTTAGAAATAATTTCTAAATTTAATTACTGCCTTTTATTAACCCTTAAATGCATGATTTTGTTTTTAATAAATAAAATTTGAAATCAACCGGGAAATGGGTGTAGTTTATGAGAAAAATATTTAAGGAAATAGTGAACTTATGTAGAACCGATTTTGCATATTGATGTATTTTTACATCACGAAAATAGGTACATTTTTCTTGTATAAATTTATCAGGATATGCAAAAATATCAATCTTATTCATTACTCCTATCCGAAAACAATATTTCCTGTGTGTTTTTATCACTTTTTATTTAAATAATCGTAATTCTTAATACTCGTTGAAATAAAATTGCACTCAGATAGAGCGCAAACAATGAAAACTGTCACAGATAAAGAAATAAACTGCCAAGTATTATCGCCACTGGACTAGATGCGTTCGGAAACGATAAAATAGTTCTGGTAAAATTTAATAAAAAAAAATTAAAAAAAAACTATTCAAAGGTTGCTACATAAAGAGCTATGAGATTTTAAACATACGACGTAGATCTGCATCGCTACGCATCTAAGGGTTAATTACTTAATTACTTTTATTAGATTACACTACTTCTTTTGTGCCCTGCAACGAATAGTTCGGCAATTTCGTTACAAGATATACTTCACATAATTGATGTTATTTCGGGAAACACTGTCAAAATCATGCAAAACAAACAATGTAACAAATCTGTTTACAGAAGCCTTTTTTCTGTTGAGAATTTTTAGAACTTAAATTGGAAATTAAGAAAACTTTTAGTGGGATTTCAAATAACATAGGTTAACCAATAGAGCGGCTGTTTCGGATTTTTTCCAGCAATACACAACATTTTTAAATTTATAAATAAAATTTAAAATAAAGTATTTGTTAAATATTATTATTAGGATGATAGATTAAAACCCAATTAAAACAAAACGAATAAAAAAAAATGTAATTAATTATATATTTGAATCAGAAATATAATTTAAAATCTATTGCAGGGAAAACAACTGTACAATTTCGACCCTTCCCTGAATGCTCAGTGGGAAGACAGAACGTTTAAAAATTTATTTATTCAAATGAACGTAAACTTATGCACTCACATCCAAAATATTTCATGTATTCTGATTAAAACAATTTTATTATTTATTTATAAAAAAAATTTTGGCAATAGGAAAGAGTTTCTTCAATGGTCGGTTAAATGTCATTTTAAGCGCGATTGGTTGGTTGTTTTTAGATTATCTGGCGCCGTCAGCAACACGAGGGCTATAATGCGTCGAAAATTTTTTTCAATCATTTTGCTTGCTTTTATATCAACATCTCCAATTACCATTTTACGAAATGGTCTTTGATCCGTAAAAAAAGTTCTTTCAGCTACAAATACATTTTTGCTATTACAGATTAGAAATTCCTTTAATTTTCATAATGAAGTATCAAACAGATTTTACTAAGCTGATTTCTTAAAAGACACAATATTTTTTGAAAAAATTTAATAGGTATTCTCTTTTTAAAAGTTTCTTAATATTACGATATTTTTTATGGTATTTTATTATCTTATGAATTGAATTTTTTCCCCATAAGCATTTCACATCGTTATTAAATGGGAACACACATCAGCAAACATGGGGAAAAAAATATGGCATTCACATAACACAAACTAAATAGAACACTCTAGAAAGACAACCAACTCGAACAAAAAACGCAGTTGATAGTAGTGAGGAAGAGAACCCACTAGCCAGAGTCAGAAGAGCATGCACGTTAGCAATGCACATTTGAAGGCCATCCCGCGATTTACAAGGTCATTCAAATATTGATTATTTATTTCTTCTAAAGTTTAATTTCAACCATTCGTTGTTTCAAATGAGAGGTGTATATATATGTAGAGTGTTGGGACGCGTCCGGGTCACGTCCGGGTCACCAATCTGTAGAGTGTTGGGATGAGGAATTGATAAAACTTAAGGAACTTTTTATATTTTTATTTAAAAACAATTATTAAGTTAAAACTTTAAAATCAATTCTAGCAAGGTAACATTTTTGACATTCCAGATTAGACAGATGAAGCATAACACCCAGGCTGGCGTGGCAGAGAAAGAGAGCAAAGCTAACATTTGAATCTTCTTATATAGGGAAGTTTATTTGCATATGTGCTCTTCTTCTTGAAGGAGGGTTTCACAAGGTCAGATCTTTTTGTTTTGACGCGCCGCAAATAATACTGACGCGCAGCAAGATCAGTTTGCTCGAGCCGCCACATATATATTATCATTCAATTTTGGTCAGTTTGGTGAGAAATTGTGCTAAAAACTTAAAATTCAAAGTTAATGGGCAGCCAAAAATATTTGATTTAGCTGAAATTTTGCATGATAAATAGGCTTTGTAAGAGACAACTTTTCCACTTCTAGGCGTTATATATTTCTTACTTTTCATGTTTTCACTCCACCCTAATGCACATAAAGCATACATGTGAATGAATAAAATAATATGTTATTCTTTAGGGTTTTATTTAACTGTTATAATTATTTTTACTTCGTTACAGCGTCACCTGTAGACAAAATTATGATTTTTTTTTTCAACGGAAACCTCGGCCATATGATCTACACAACATATATTTGAAATTTCGTTCAGATCTGTTCGGTAGAACTGGAGCTACGAGCCTCTGAGTACCAACAGTTTAATTTTAACCTCCCTCTGTATGACTTTAGATCTTGACTCTAAGATCTTAAGAAAAAGACTGAAAGATCTTAAGAAAAAGACTCTGGTGTTCATCTGTTGGATTTTCAATACGCATGCAAATAACTCTGTTCGCCTTTGTTAGCCCTCTTAGATGGGAAAGTGAACCAGGTTTGTGAAGAAATAAATCTCCAGAAGAGCTGCCTAATTTTATAGCAGAACTTATGACCAGAGGTACAGTTAATATTTTCTTAAATTTTCCGCTCAATTTCTGGCATCCCATTCTCACTACTTAAAATTTACCTTTAAGAGTTTCTCAAATTTACTGAGTTGTGTGCCAATCGGAGCACTAAATGTTTTTGATTCAGTCGACTTTGCTGATATGTAAATTCAGTAAATTTATATCTTAGGGACTTATTATACAGAGAGCCACTCGAGTGGCACCACAGCTTCAGTCGCTATGGAGGTTATTATATTGGGGCACTGCTGTGGCTAGAGATTGTTTTTGTCACTTGCGGCGCTCAGACTTTAAGCGAAATATGCAATCCTATTTAGTTACTATAATGAGTCACAGTAGTTGGCAGAAGCGGTGGCGCACGTTCGCCACTCGAGTGGCTCAGTATAATAAGGCCATAAGAGGCCATATCCCACTTTAGTGGTCTTTTAACTTAAGTTTGACAAATAACACATCACCCCGTATTACTGACCCTCTTTGAAATTGCTTTGAGTTAACTTTTTCAATCACGGGGAAGTTATTTTTCCTCCCATCAAAATATAGTCCTTGAAGTGGCTTATGATTGTCTTTGTTCTACATTTGAATTTAATACCCAATTTTACTTATCATTGGAGGCGTTCCAAGCGACAAGGGCAAATCCACCAGTCCCTTCATTTTTTTTTTCAATATAGAGCCTTGTTATTGAAGAGCTAAGGAATACAACAAGATGGTTTGTTTGACCTTTATGGTTGAAGCTTTGTCATGTAGAACTTGGGGGCTAACGTTGTGAGAAACTGCAAAACTTTTCTTTGAGTTTTTTTTTTCTTGAAATACAGTTTTGGCGGATTCGCCCTTGTTGCATGGAACGCCTCATTTGACAGTCTTCCACGAATGGTTCCATTCCTGAATTAAGAAGGATCTGCTACACAGGTCATCAAAAGCTATCATAAATTTTATTTTATCGTAATATGCTTCTTCCAATTTTTACTGGGTATATATTCAAAAGGATGAGATTTCAAATGACATAGATAAAAATGTACTGTGTTAGGATTATTTGCCATGATATTTAAAGTGTAAAGAGGGGATCATTTGAAACATATTTCTAAGCGCCTTGCCTTAAGCGGTTTTTATATCATCGGAAAGTCAATTTCCTCTTTTTCGCTTACAGTATTGTCCTAGTTAGGATTAAACATGTAACCGATATTATTTTTTTCAAATATTCTCAATAATAAAAATTTCAATTAAACGTTTGGGAAACACTCTCCTCAAGGAATAACTTATCGGAAAATGCATATCGAATGGGAGAAAACCATGAAAACTCTCACAATGTAACGATACTTTTTGATACCATTGTGATTACTATTTTGAAGTTGGAACCCATGTGAGGAATCGCACACGACACCTCTTTTATTCCAGTCGTATATTCTCCCTATCAGACGTGTCCAATCAATATTAACTCTTGGTTATGAGAGCTACCTTTTGTCTCGCGGTTAGTCACGCGGGAAACAATTGTCCCCCACGTCCAAATTTTCATGCATACCATTAAATTCGTGATCAAATATCAAAATAAATGGATATTTTAAATAAAAGCACGGCATTATTGAACAGAAAAAAAGAAAAATTAAAAGATATATTTTTAAAATAACTTGGAAAAAAAAAAGAAAAAAGAAACCCTGTCAGAATGGCTTTGATCATGTGCTGTCATCTATTGAGAAATTGAGATTGTGAGGAACATTTGTCAACCACGCGACTAACCAAGGGTTAAAGAGAACTGGGAATATTATGAAGTTTTGTACAATCGGTACCTATACCAGTAGAGCGAAGCTTCTACAAAAAAAAATAATCTTGAATTGGAATGCATAATTTGAGTGTGCCCTTGCGCAAGAGGCTGTTGTAATATCGTCGCTATACTGTGATTAGTCATTGTGTGATTACGGTATTACTTTGTGGGTGAAATTTCAAGGGAGAACTTCTCCGAGGAAGTAAGCAACTAAACAAGTTTACCGCAGTCATAATCACCATCAATCTATTGAATACTACTCATTTTCTGAATAAGAAATTACAAAGTGGGCATTCAGGGAATATAACTTCAGAAATGATATGTGCTCATTATGCCTCCGTGTCATGAATTCAAATTTTAAGGCATAAAAAATTATTAAATACTGAAAATAGAAAAAATTCAGCATTCAAAAATCTTACATGCCATTGTTGTACAAAATGTTTTTGTTGCATGGAATAAAGTTGCATTGTAAATTCTTGTTGCAAATTTTTTATCAGGAATACAAAAGCGAAAATAATTTGTTAAACGTTTTAATGATTTGATTAAGAAGTAAATGTTTTATATCATGCTGAAAAAATAAGAAGCAATTTTATTTCAAAACATGGTATGATTAATTTCATGCACTATAAGTTTTAAGGGGTTTCAGTAGAGTACAATTAAAATAATAAAAAAAAATCGATTTTGGAATTTTTATGTCATGATGTTCTATGTTTTTTTTTTTTTTTTTTTTTTTTTTTACTTTTAGGAAAATTTTCAGGAAAAATTTAAATTGCAATTTATAAATGAACAGGCAACGTAAAGAAGATTTAAATATTTTTTTTTTCAAGTTTGTAAAAGAAAAGAGACAGAATTTTGTTTTTTTCTACAAGAGAGCAAAATGTTTATTTCCTCTTCTGAGATTTTCCATAAAATTATGTTCGTGAAAGATCGTTCGTGAAGAATTTTCCCCGTCATTCAGAAATGCTAATTATCACTCACGTGACAATTGGCATCAAAGGGTAGAGTGATGTTGATATCAATAAAATGACTTCATTGACATTCTATTCCATCAATGTTGAATTAAAAACCAGCCATCACAGTTAGGCGACATTTTGATCGTACATTGTAACTAAAAGAACAATGTTCTAAGAAGTGGTTTTGACTTGCTTACTAAAAGCCAAAGAAAAAAGAGTGACTTGTATGCATTTGGTCCGTAAATAGAATACACAAAATCAAAACTTTAAAAGGCAGTTTTGGTTTTGTTTATACTATTTACGAAACAGAATGATTGTCCAATCTTTTTATCATAGACATATAAATTGTGAAAGAAAAAATTGTTCAATCGAAGCGTCCAAGTAAATAATGGTCCTTTTCTGTCGAGCGAAAGCGCTAGCAACAAATGTCAGTTCCTATGAGATCCTTTCTGAAATCCATTCGAACATCGATTTCAGTAACGACGAGATAGTTTTTTCCCTCTTTGGCATCAGATCGATAAACACAAGCAATAAAAACACGCAGCGCCGAGAAAAGAGATAACCGAAATAGTTTCCAGAATGTCATTTCAATTCAAATGCGAATGTCATGAATGGACATAAAATACTATTTGGAATGGGAAGTCAACATGGGAAGAAGTCAATTTAGTCGAAGCACTGCCATGGTGAAAAGTTGCTGCGCATTTAAACATAGGATTGTAAAAATGGTACGTTAAAGAATTCATTTGGCACGTTCAAAATAAAGGTTCACTCATTAGGCTTACAAAACGATTTCAAATTAACAATTACAAAAATTTTCGAACGAATTACATTTGATCACCACTTTAATTTTTTATTGTTTTCTTCTCTAAAATTACATTCAATGAATGGTATAGTCCTTCATATTGAAGTTGAGTATAGATTTATAAAAGTTATTAAACACCATATTTAAACCCATGGTTAAGCAAGCGACCTTTTCTATCGAGGTTAATCACGTGGGATGTCCCCTAAATTAGACTATAAAGTTAAAAGTAAACAATCCTCCTTAATTCATAGTACTCCTGCAACATATGTCTCTTTGCTGATGATACTTCCAATATAGGTAATGTCAAGTGTTAAATGCTACTCAAAACATCATGAAAATCGCTATTTCAAACAATTAAAATATGAAAATCGACATTTTTCATAATTTTCGATTCCGGGCTACCTTATATGGACAGTGGAAGGCCATGGAAATTTTTTAATTTCAAAGGGGAATGTTTCTTAATATGCTTTTTTATTCAACTATTTAAATGTTACTATAAAACAAAATTGTCAATCGTCATTTTAATAGAAATCTCAAATTATAAAAAATATTGTTACAGAAATTTCAGAACTAGGTTTCAACATCGGATACATACACAATCATTTGAAATATCTTGAAATACATGGCAAATTTCTTACGAGTGGATTTCACTTTAATAGCATTTGAAAGAATATTAAATATGTGTACACAGAATAAAATTGTATCCTTTCTTTAGTACTTCATTAAAACAAACATATGTAATAGCAATCACTTTTTAGAATCGAAATTAATTTATTTCATCTTTTCAAAGTGCGTATTCATATTTTTAATTATTTCTGCAATTCATTCAATAACATCCCACGCACAACTAATTGCGTCAGAATCGTTTAGGTCAGCATCTTTTCTAACAGCTCCATAATTAATATTTAGTATTGCTAGTTCTTTCGTCGACGGTTTATAACTTCACAAACACAATACTATTTTAATTTCTACTAAGCTCAGGCCGACCAAACGGACTATTGGTTAGCGTGCTAGCTTCTAGACAGCGAGGTTGCGGGTTCGAGTAATGTGTAAGGCATGGGTGTTTGTAAATGAATGTTGGCTTGTCAAATAACGAATGTTTCGGTGCATTATAGCCCTCGTGTTGTTGACGGCGCCAGATAATCTGAAAACAACCAACCAATCTACTAAGATCAGCACGATTCCCACGCTTCAGTACAATGCAATAGTTTACATTGCCCTCTTCGACGACGATACGATTCATTTTTTTTATATCTCTTTCTGAGATCACACGAAACTCGTGATGTCTATCTCTTTCTCTCCATGTAAATTATTACCAAATAAAGGTGTTCAATTGCCAAAAAATGACCGTTTCCTGACTCAGCACTCTGCATTGATTTACGTCAGTATGTAAACATTACGTAAATAAATTAATGCCGATTCTAAAAAGAGATTACTATTACATATATAATAAAATTGACTGGAGTAAGAGAATTTTAAACTTAAAAAATATTTATATAATACCTATATTATCATACCTATATATCATATTTGTATCATATATCATCATTAAGGTCTAATTTTCTTGATCACATAGATATTAAAGGATCATGTCACATTTATTTTTTGTGTACTCATTTACTTCAATCAGACATTCTTTCTATAATATAAGTATATGCATTAATATTAAATAACTTGTTTCTAATTTGATATATTTAAGAATATTAATTCGAATTTGTTTAATGAACTGGATATAATGTCCCGTGTAGATGCAATTATAATAAACACAACTCATTTGGTTGTAACAAAACAAAACAAAACAAAAATGTTTGATAAATATCGCCTACTGGCAAATTTCTATTCTATATAAACTAGTACTAATGTAAAGTTAATGTAATAATTATCCCAGCTTTGAGATTTGAACAATTTCTGAATCGAAATTGTGAATCCACAATAGGAGCACTTAACGCAGATCATTTACATTAAAATAACACACATCATATCTATGTGCTTACTTTGCACGCAACCTACTAATTCCCAATATTGGCACGGATAATGGACTAGTAACGTTTCGAATGCTCACAGGTTCGGAATGGAAGGGCTTTTTAGCATGAATAATATAAATAATACTTTTAAATTTCCTATGATTACCACAATTGTAACGATAATTCAAATTCTGAATATTTCAAGGAATTCATTCATCGTCATCTATCATCTGACTGAGCAGTTAAATAACACGATCAGAATAATCCCGCTAATCTCTTAGAGCAACCAGCCCAGTACATGCATTTTGAGATAAACATTGGCAGGTAAAATTTTAGAATGTGCCCCATTAACAGGAAAACAAGGATGCATTGGATTTCAGGTGGGTCACACTGCGCTGAAACTGCGTGAGTAATTCTAAGTAATTCAAGTTAAGTTGCTAAGTAATTCACGTCGAATGGCACTCGTGTTACAACCTCATATCCGTGCCACGCCGATGGCGACGACAGGATACAAGAAACAGACCAATACAAAATTCACTCCCTTCCTATCAATATTATTAAGTGAAAAATAAATTAGTAAATTATTATTTAGCTGGTCACTTTGATAGTTGAATAAGATAATGGATTAAAATAGGCGCAATGTTTGGTTTTACAACTCTATCTCATAAAAACAGAAATGATAGAAAATTGTCTTATCTCAAGTACCAGTTTTGCGCAAGTTATTCTAATTCAAAAATGCGATTTTAAGAAGAGTTAACACTTAAAGGCAAATCAAAATGATTTAGTTTATCGTCTTAATTATGAACATTATAGATTATTACCACTTACTATATTGAAAAGTGTTCATACTTTTTTATTCGAGTCCTTTTTGAAGATAATACTGATTATTGAATGAAATTCTCATCATACATGAAATCATACATGAAATTCTCAATGTGGTTTCCTTTAGCAGTACACTTTACGTAAACGTTTAGGCCAAACTAAAAGAGTTTTTTCTACGATTTTTGGGGGTATTTTTCCAACTTCCTCTTTGATTGCTTTTTGAAGACCTTGAAGTGTTCTTACTTTATGTCTATTTAATTTTTTTAGTACACTCACAAAAAAGGCACAGTCAGGGGTTGATGGTAGCCATTTCTCAGGACGAAGAAATTTTTTTTTTTACCTTTCAGCCATTTTGTAGTTGATTTTGCAGTATGACTTGGTGCAGAATCTTGGTGAAAAGCAAAGTTTCCTTGAGGGTAAAGACGTTTACTTTCTTAAATCATGTGCTTCAAAACTTTATTGTGATAGTGTTTAGCATCAATTTTAGTATTTGGTTCTACAAAAAATGGTTTTGTTAAGCCTTGAGAGGACATTCCCATCCATATCATAACACCTGACGTCCAACTTGCCTTTTGTAAAACAGCTGTGTCTTTACGACGCTTTCGCGTGAAATATATTGTATCTTCGTTTTGCCAGTTGTGGATGACAGATGAAACAGTGCTTCATCCGAAGTTATCCATGTTTTGTATCTACCTTTGCGTAACGTTAAATACAGAGGCCAAAAACGTTTTCTTCGTTTTTTTACGGTCTTTGCAGACATTTGATGACAGACTGGTTTATTCACTTTTTAATAACCAATTTTCTTTATCTAATGACAAATTGTCGATTACGATACTTCTAGTTGCTTTGCTAAAGTTTGTTGAGGCAGAGGCTCTACAGCGCTAAGTCTTTTCAGATTTTTTTTTTTTTTTTTACTTTTTCAACAAGGACTTCCTTTTGTCCAAGGTTTTTTGTTGGGCTTTTGATTGCCAAACAAACTTTATTTCTCTTAGAAGTTTAGAAAGTAATCCATTAGAAAAATGACTTTTCTGATTTTTAAATGCTATATTTGTAACAGAATTTAAGCAACCATTCTTCAAAAGCTTTAAAATTTCGTATTTTATTTATTGTATATTTGTAATTCTTTGGCTAACAATAAATTTGAATTCAAAGCGTATGCATTTAAGAAATCAAGTACAGGTTTAGGTTTTAGAATCGGTATAATATGATAAGCCAGAAACATTTTTATTTGCTTTAATGAAAATTCATTGAACCAAAAAAATCTCAAGCTGATCTGTATGTTTGAAAATCAAAGAATCTATATTAATACAAAGTAATTTTTAGAGAAAGATGCAAAAGAGAGGTGTTTTAAGCGTGCCTTTATAATTGAGATTCCTTAAGGATTCACCATATTTTAGTTCAAGACTATGCAATTTCACGCTCAAAACTACCTTAAAATCATTACATAGTTTTACTGCTCTCTCATTGCTAAAATACTGCGTCAAAAATTCACTTCTACTTTTCTTCGTACAAACTGAGCGAATAAAATCTCTCCGACGTTGGACTGTGTAACCAAAACATCAAAAGTTGAAAACATGGGAACTACATTTAAATTTGTAAGTATTTAAAGTAAGTTATTGTAAGCATTTTATTTTGTAAGTATAATTGAAACTTGTTTTCCTTAATTGCATTGTGTTTTGTACTAAATGAAAGTTACAAGTAAAAAGATTTAAAAGTAAGTTTCATGTTTAGCTTGTAATAAACTAACCAACTACCTGTAAGAAAACATATGACCCACACCACCCAACACCCCCGCTTAACACCAAAACTTGTAAGTATATGACAAAATCACATAACAACCATTTGATAATGCAGAAAAATGGTTTTCATATCTCTAAGTATATTCATGATTTGAATAAATAAATTGAAACGTGTTTAAAATTTCAACTCATGGATGCAGTCTAAAAATGTAGCTATTTATTTCAGCCTAATTAAATGCAAATTAGTTTAACATTGGTTGTGTATAAAGTAAATATAATGTATCTCGTAATAAAGACTAACACATAACGGTTTTTTTTTTTTTTTTTTTTATATGTATATATATTTTTAATGTCTAAAAAATTTAGATGGGTAGTACGAAGTTGAAACTTTAGATACTATTTTACATCACTAAATACACCGCCACTACATACACCGTAAAGGATAACTTCTTAATCATAAACCTTCAATTGTTCAAATATTTCAGTCGATACAAGTTGAAATATCTACGAGTTTTATTTCATATTATAAATCAATTCAGATCACTTAAATAGGGTGAACTTTGAATATTTGAAAAAAAAATGGTACCAACGAATAAAATTAGATTTTAAGTGAGAGCGATTCGATAAAATTTAACATGACGTGCTAAATATATATGGGAACTTCGTCCTGCTTTTATATGTGACGTTCCTGCATGTAGAGCAATTAAACTTTAATTTGGGTTCACTGAATGGATTTTCTTGGCACGAGAATTACATTTGTACTATAACCGCTAATAAATTTCAATAACTTTTTCTTTTGAAGTTGAATTAATTGCATTTAGCGATTCCCTGAAGCATCTTTTAAAAATAAGACGAGAGGAGCCATGAAAATTCTTCTGCCTAATTCTTCTGCCCAAAAAATGGGGTAACGCTGTTCAAATAAAGGTGTAGAACATCACATAAATTTCCATTACATTACAATATTGGTCTTTGATTTAAAATTTAATACAGTGAAGTTTCCATATTTTCACCCATTTAAATAAAAATGGCCAGTTTGGCGATATTTTGGCAAATAATTTTTACATGGGGAAAAAACACTGCTAAAATGACAAATTGGCGATGTTATTCGATATACATTATATTGTCCTTTCTTGTGCTTAAAACAGAAAAAAAAATAAGTCATTGATGACCGATGCTCAATGGCAGACAGCACTAAGCTAAAGATACTGGTTTTTCCACTTTTTACATTTTTTATAAATTTCTACGGTAATTTCAGAGGTGGGGATGATTAGAACATTTAAGAGGCATCAGCAGAAAGATTTTAATCACAATCGTTAAAGCCGATTTTTAGCAATTTCTGAAAAACATGATTTTTTCATGACTTTAACTTAATGCGAATGCGCTATTTTAATGAAAACCTTAATGGTGTATCCCATGTTCCCCACTAACCTGCACATTAAATTTGAACATCGTAGGTCAAGTTGTTCAGGAATCAAGCGGACCCACATACACATAGACATGAATTTTTTTCTAGACCACTTTTTTGAATTCAGGACATTCCAAAACGTAGAGAAATGTTTTTAAAAAAATCTATTTTTGTAGCGATTGCTATACTTTCATTACCCTATGTAAACTTATGGGTAATTGATAGTAAAATTGGTGACGCTTTCAAACCCAACGCATTCTCTATTCTCAATAATGGCATTAGGGTGGTAGAACTGTTGGAGCTACCTAAAAAAAAAAAAAAACTAGTGTATTTAATTGGAAGACATAGTTCTAAGAATCAGTTTACTTCAACAAATTTGGCATCATCTTTGGAGAGAGAGGAACAATTTCTTATTCGTCAAATTGTGTGTCTTGAGCAGTTACTTTGATACTGGAAAAATTTTGAGTTTGTTTATTTTTCAGTTTAACTATTGATTTGAGTTTTTTTATTATATGACTGCATAAATTGCTACTCCTTCCACTACAATTGCTAAGTTTGCCCTCACGTATATTTTAACCCTCCTTATTTTGTCAGTAAAGTTCAGGGACAATATGTACCTCCAAAAAAAACTTTTGAAAAGTAGAAAATACCGCCAACTTCAAAAACACGAAAAAAAACTTTCTTGCAATAAAAAATTCATAAACATGATGAAAATTGTCAGAAATGTTCAAACACAGTGATATCATAAAAAGGCCAACCTCTGGTTGCAACTCTCGGTTTTGACTCGCTTAAGAATGTACGCTTAATTCATATTTAAAACTTAAGTTCCGATCCCATAAAAATGTACGCTGCTTGAGGTTGGCGCCCGTCATAGGAATTTTAACAATGTTTGCGTCTAAACTTATTTATAGCTGTTTTCATGAATATTAGAGGAGATATGATTTCATTTGGATGGGTAGAAATACAAAGTAGTGTAAATTTGCATGTTCATGTAGATGTAATTTTCAAAATAGTATAGAGAAACCTATGCTCAAACGCTCGCATTTGAATATTTATTAAGAATTTTTTAATTGCAGGAAACTGAAGTGTTTGTTGTAAGCTTTTGTTTGGTTGATATATACATTTTGGAAAGTTTTTATTGTGTGGAGGATTTTCAAGGTTAGTAATTAAGACGAGTGCCAACCTCAAGCAGCGTAAATTTTTATGGGAACGGAACTTAAATTTTAAAAATATTTTAAGTAAAAATAAATTCTTAAGCGAGTCACAACCGAGAGCTGTAATCAGAGGTTGACCTTTTTAGATATCACTGTGTTTGTAGCTGAACATTTTCATCATGTTTATGATTTTTTTATTGCAAGGAAGTTTTTTGTGTGTTTGAGGTTGACGGTTTTTCTTCTTTTCAAAAGTTTTTTTTGGGGGGTTGGTGGGGGTGGGGGGGATATATGAGAGCTTCTTTTAAAACACTGCGACTTCCATTTTTTGAATTTGTCCGTTTCAAAGTTTTTCTCTTTATGCACGATACTTTTTCCATTCTAAGCCAGGTAACTCACCAGAGCTTCATCATCATCCCTAGCCATACGTATGTCCTGCAATTTCTTCATTCTTCATGGCGAGTCCAACGACATCCAACATACCATAGTTATCTTGAAACTGGACACACCGGAAGTGGGACCCTCCATAGTACCACTAACAGTTATAATTTTTCAAGATAAGCTCAACGACACCCAACATGCCATATTTATCTTCAAAATTGACAAACCAGAAGTAGTACCACCTATGTTACACCTGGTACTTTGAATATTCATAATATTTCAAGTTGTGTTCAACGATACCTTACATGCCATAACATTTTGAAAATTGACAAACCGGTTGAATGCTGTAACCAAAATCGACCACGAACGAGCAATAGAAACTTGTGTAAAAGCCTCCTTTTAATAGCAAGTCAACCCCCAATACTTAGTGGAACACATTGTCATCGACAAAGATCCTGTCTGCCAAGTTTCAGCTCGAATGTTTAGTCTGTACCCACAACGACCTATTTTTGGGCATAATAACGACTAATCAGCCCGGGACCTACATCTTAACACGGATTCCGAATCACAATGAACACCAACATCTAACCCAGGAATCGAATCCGGCACCTTTAACATACAAGACCAGAGCGTGCATCCCATTGAAAATTTATTCTAATAAATTGTTACAAATAAATATTACAATTTTTTTACAGTCTAATTATTGCAATAGAAATTATTTTGAATACACCAAACATTGTTTTGGTTCACATAATAACCCATTAATATTTGAAACCTTTAAAATATTTTCTTAACTACAATTTTTAAATTCCCTATGAATTTATAATTTTGATGATGTTCGATTTCATTTTACAACGGAAATTAAACAAAATCAACACATCCTTAGAAACGAATTCAATTTTTTCAAATTCCTTAAATTAATCGCAATGCGTGTTTCATTTAGTCCCGCTGTATTGAATATCCACATTTATACTTTGTATCTAGTCCAGTATCTGGCAACAAAATGAGATCAATTACATTCTTCATTTTTCAAAGGAGATTTCCCGAAAATAAAATGTGTTTGAAAGTTACGCACTCTAAATTGTTATACAGTTCAAATAACGCATCCAATTTGTAGAAAAAATATTGCTCTTTAAGTCTTCTGTCTCTTCAAAAATTAAATTATTTCAATTTTAAAGATAATATAAGCAATATAATTATAGTCCATTTCGTTCTGCCTATACTGTACCATTACGAATATTCTTGGTTAGCCTTAATATGTCTGCCAAACTAAAGCCTAAATAATGGCAAACCTGTTTGGCGACATGGCATATTTAACCTAAACCTCAATTACAAGCTGAACGCATTTTTCTATCACCAAATTATGAAATGAAAAAAAGTGGTTTTAAATTAATTAAAAATAGAATTATTTTTTTTAATGAAGTTCAAACAAGCGTAGGATTTTAAGTCGAAACATTCCGCATCATATAATTTAATCCGTTTGAAGACTTATAGCTTACAAGGGAACCTTAAGCAATACAGTGCACTAGCCAGTAGTTCCGAGAAAACAGGCTCTAAAATGTTACGCGCAGCTTATATACTAGTAGAGATTTTTGCTCTGCAGCTCCCCGGTGGCTAAGTGGTCAGCGTGCTGGGTTCCCGTACGGGCGATCTGGGTTCGATACCTCTTGAGATGATTATTTTTCCACTTATAAAGTAACTGTTACAGCAAACTGAAATTTGAATTAAAGATAATATTTTATATTTAAATACGTAATGTGTTTTAATTAAGGTACATTAAAACTCTATTTACTATTCACACAAACGAGTGATTATACATTTTGAAATATTATAAGCTGTTGAGAAATAAATGATTTTCGCAATAAACATGAAGAACCAGTTTCTATATGGAAGAGTAAGAATGTTGTCCTATTGTGCATAAGCAGGAAATCAGAAATTTTCAAAACCCTAACCGTACTCATCGAACCGTTCTACCCCTACCCAACCCACTTTATAAATTGACTTTACAAATTTTAAAAAAAAAAAAATACAACACGAGGTATCGAACTCGGATCGCCCGTACGGGAACCCAGCAAGCTGACCATTTAGCCACCGGGGACCTGCAGAGCAAAAATCTCTACTAGTATATAAGCTGTGCGTAACACTTTAGAGCCTGTTTTCTCCGAATCTTCTGGTTAGTGCGCTTTATTGCTTTACTGTGTCTACTACTAATCTGCCGAGTCTCATCCCGATCTGAATTTCCGAAACCGTAAGGTCCCCTTGTTAGGTCTGGATGTTTGTCTAAATTTTTACATAAAAAACGGGCTAGAACTCGGCTTTTTATTTTGTTTTGGAAATTTCGATATTTTTTTGTTCGTTGTTTTTTATTCTAATAATCCTAGAGAATAGGTACTGTCATTACTGCCTTTTTAAGGTTGACGACGAAATGACCGTTTGGTCTGATAACTAAAGAAATTTGAATACTTTACAAGGGCAGTAGTATTACTATGTTTAAATGTTATTGTATTTGTTACATTTCAATTTGGCACTATTTAAATTTTTTTTTTTGTTAATACTTTCTAGAAAAAAATTTTTACTTAATAGCATATTCATTTTCTTACGTTATATTTTAATTTAATAGTTTTAAGGAAGTGACAAGCCGATTTTTTAATATTTAAGTAAAACAGCTGATTGCCCATGCATTGTAAGACACTCGCACAACAACCTTCAAAATATTACGCATAAATCACCGAAGTACATTTAACAATCCACTAGATGTCTATAAAACATGCTCTAAAGAATTTTCACAAACATATCTCAATTCACAGACTAGCATCTTATTCATTCATTTGTATACATAAACATTAGCTAGACACTACTTGAACTTGGTAAAATATTTTCTGGATAAAAGAATCTCGAATGCTGTTTACACACTTAAAAATCTACATAGCAAAACTAAATTACTCTATCAAATGCTTTATTTCTCACATGATTGGAAAAGAGAACAATTTATACTTGTAAACATTACTTAAAATATCCCCCTTCAATAAATGATCAACTGAATTGATCATGGCCTTTCACACATTGAGTATACAAATGGCAAACACGCTTTGCTACCAAAGTATTGATTGCAAAGAATTGGCATCCTTGAAATCGTTAAACAATAGTTTCAATGAGAGAGATCCAAAATTAATCCATTCAAATACAAAACATGAGCTATACATTTCTACAATTTTATATTCGTTCACTTTAAAATCGTTCAGTTATTTCATTACATTTGGCGGTATATCTAAATTATTATTTCAACACTTCTTTGTAGTGATTTTAAATATTAAAACAAAATTTCAAAACCTTTCAAAATAGTCGACGAGTTTGAACATTGACCAATGTTCACCATCCAAAGTCTTAAACAAGTCTCCAAGTTGTCCAAGTAAACAATAAAATCCTAATTGTTAACACTGATAATATAAAAATAAAGATGCCAGCCAGTTTTATTGTATGACTACTTGTAAGAAGAAGCTAAGTTAGACAAAATTCAGGTAACACTACAAGTCACAATGTTGGTTTAGGTATCATATATGCAATTTCTCAATTAGGAGGAATATTTGATTCGCAATAATTGTCTAAAGTAAAACTAAAACTAAAACAAAACAAAGCACAACACAACAAAACAAAATAAAATAAAATACTAGTTGTTTACACCGATAATATAAAAATAAAGATGCCAGGTTTATTGTATGACTACTTGTAAGAAGGTGTTAAGTTAGACAAAATTCAGGTAACAGTGCGAGTTGCAATGTTGGTCTAGGTATCATACATGCAAACTCTCAATTAAATTGATTATTTGATGCGCAATAATTGTCTAACATAAAAATAAAATAAAATCCCAATAGTAACACCGATAATATAAAAATAAAGTCGCCAGTTTTATTGTGTAAAAAGGTGTTAAGTTAGACTCAATTCAGGTAACATTAGGAGCCACAATGTTGGTCTAGACATCATTTACGCAAATTCTCAATTAGGTTGATTATTTGATGCATACTAATTGTCTCTCTGAAAAGGCAGGTTTGAAACGTTTTCTTTACTGTTTCCGCAACTCTGTGAGTTGACATTTTTATGTCCATCCAGAGTTGATGAACTGCAGTTCTTGATCAGTGAAGCTCTTGGAAATGATAAAGAATGATGTCCGTAAAAAGAAAAATTGATTCCCTCCTCTCTAGCACAAGAGAGGAAATCCGTTTGCGAAACACTCTCATTAGAAGCGGAAATTTGTCGCTGGCACGAGATCACACCTCCAGCAAAAAGAAGACGTGACATTTCTGTATCGTAGGTTGGAAGTCAATTTTTATTCTATTTCTTATACATTTCAATTGATCAAACTACTTTGATACATAGATGTAATCTATTCTCAGAGCAAACAAAAATATATATTACATACAACTTTTCTTTTTGATTTGAGGATCATCAAAAAGAAAATTTGTATATATATTTAATCAAATCCCTGAAGGTAGATGACAATTCACGGAAAATGTTTAAATTACAACCTCTGTGGGGTGATTTTCCTAAAGAAAGTAAGTGATTTGATCAAATCCCTTCACTGTTTTAATGAAAAGATGAATAATATTGTTTAGATATTAAAAATATTTTAGTAAACCATGCATTATTAAATGTAGAGTAGGTAATACAACAATAGTCATGGAAACACAAATTATTTATTTGAAACTAATTAACAAAATAAATAGGTACTTAACTGATAGTTTTAAAAACAAAAAGGATATTTTAGGTGTAATTTAAAAATTTTTTAATGAATGCAATTAATAAATAATATGTTCATTCTCATTTTTATTGAAACAAGTTGTTGATTTGTGCCATCTCGAGTTACAAAGTACGTTACTTTTGTTTACAGGCACATCTTTTTGTTTTAAATTGTATTTTGGATTATTCAAATAAACACTTCTTAACTCCTTGACCTCCAAATAAGAATAATTTTCCTGCAATCTCACGCCGACTAACTATTTCGGAAAATGCTGCAGAAGCTATTTGAAAAGTGTTTCTAGCCTTCTGAGGGTCACGGGCGTATATATCCGTCATTTGATCCCCAGTTTTTCCAGCAATACACAACCTTTTTAATTTTATAAATAAAATATAAAATAAAATATTTTTTAAATCTTTTTATTAGAATGATAGTTTAAAACCTACTTGAAACAAAATAAATAAAAAATAATTTAAAAAAATTATATATTTGGATCAGAAATAAAATTTAAAAATTATTGCAGGGAAAACAACTGTATAATTTCGCCCATTCCCTTGACGCTCAGAGGGCTAGGTAGCCAATCGTTTAGAATTCAAATTTAGAGATATATCTCAACCTCGCGACTAACTAAGGGTTAATTTTATGGAGAAGAGAAGAATTTGAAGAAAATAGTTTGGACATTTTGGAGAAAGTTATCAGTTATTTAAGTTCTCAATAGTGTAAATAATAGAGATTGTTTGTAATGCTCCATGTGCACAGATTACTAATTTTTTTTATTTTTTTTTCATTCTTTTGATTTTTATTTAAATTTCGTAACTTTTTAACAAAAAGATTAAAAAAAATTCAAAGTAAATTTAAGTTGTATATGCGATCATATTTTTCTCATAAATGCACATACCAAAGAAATATTTAGCAAACGATTACTACAATTTTCATGAAATACCAATACAATCTCAAAAAATAATTAGATATGCTTTAACCATCAAGTGAGTTTTGGATTAAAATTAAAAATGTGACAGTTAAAATTATTGAATAAATTTGTAATACATTTTAGAGCATTTTAAATACTACCCCTTTGAATAAAATATTTTACATTGTTTCACAATTCCTTTTATTTTTACACACTTTACATGAGAAACACTCCCAAGAGGACACAAAAATGCCTTCATTTATGAAAACTTTACCCTAGAAATGTATGAAATAAAAAAAGAAAAAAGAAAAAGAAAATTGTTTTAAAAAGGGTAGTTGCATAGTACAAATGCTATACTAAATTTTTAAGAGAAATTGTATAAAATATAAAAAAATTCTTAACCTAATAGTTTCTGTTTTAGTTTTCATCCTTCTCAGAACAAAAGAAAATGTAAACAATTAGAGTTAACAAATTATTCCTACTGAAAATTTTAAAGTATTTTAGACTTATTCATAAAATAATAATACATATTTATAAGTTTCTAAAATTTTACTTCCACTTAGTAAATGAAGTAATCTAATTCCTTAACTTTTGATGTAATGCAATTACTTTAGTTATTATTCCTAAGTACATAAACACCGACAATTTCATAGAAACGATAGCTTTGTAGCATTGAATCTGAAATAAGAATTGATGCCACCATCATATGTGAGGGTATCACTTTTTTAAATTCAGAACAATATTCTATTATTAGGGAGAATAAAACTTAAAATAAAGTTTTGGGAGAAATATATTAAAAGTTAAGGGGACTTGGTACCCTTTGTTTTTACAAAAAATTATAACGATATCGGTTTTTTCTTTTTGCGCTATTATAAACCTTTCAAACTTTTACCTTATTTTGGCAAGTTTTTGAGTTGATCCGATGGTTGCATAAAAATTATGTTTTTATAGAGAATTTAACATAACAATATGGAGCCGAAATAACTCCATCGTTATTTCGAACGCCTTTTTTTTCATTCGTGTTTTTCGGAATTCCCATTTTATTCAAAATGCTAAAACTGCAACAAATATGAATGAAATGACTTGAATTTTTTTTGCCTCATTCTAAAGATCTATTTGACAAAAATAGGCATGGATTTTTGAATAAAATTTGAACTTGTTTTACAAATTTAAATGTTAAAAAATATTATTTTTTAGGTTTAGCATTTATTGTTCTATTTTACTTATTCAAAATCCGATGCTTAAAAGTGTAGAGTATATTACTAGGAACAGGTTTTTTTAATTAAAAAACAAGAAATCATATTGAAAAATGGAAAAGAAGATAGAATTTGAAATTTTATCAATTTTTTTAAAAAAAAATTTAATTTTGAAAATTTAGAGCTCTACGTGAACTTTTTTTTTTTTTAATAAAATTTAGTTATTGCTCTGAAATACTTCCAAATATGTAAAAATTATAATTTTAAAGGCTTAAATTTAAAAAAATAGTTTTAAGGGTACCAAGTCCTCTTAAGTTTTTGCGTGACTTGTAAGTTATCACTGTGGCTTATTTTCTTCCATTGTTGAGTTTTCTTTCTTCCATTTTAATTCCCTGTTCGCCTGATTTAGATGTTAAGCGAATATATAAAAGCATATCTCCGCGATTCTTTCAATAACACCAACTTTGATCATACGTTTTTATGTCATTTCTATTGAATTTTCTTTAATAGTACCTTTGTTTCAATTTTGGAGGGGGGAATGTGCTATTCAATTCATTAAAGCCAACCAAATATTCCTTCTTGATCGGGATCCGCTCGTGACATCAGAGAAGTGCAGGAAGTGATCCACACCCCTTTTTACTGGATGATCACTCATGCCAGCCTTTTTAATCAACCTTTGCTGAGTCATTAAGAACTATCTCACGCTACATGCGAACTCTTCAAAAGTTTACCTACTAATACGTATGAATAAATTGACTTGCGTTTGAATGGCCCCAACTACCAGAACACGCCATTAATTTTATTTTATTTTTGAAAGGTATAATTAATTTTATTTAATCTTACTTAGTAAAATTATTTTATTTATAATACATTAAATAAAATCACAGATGTTCAACAGTTGTTGTTTTGCGCTTTTCAGTATTAACCTCTTCTTGTTATCGATTGGGATTGAGCGAGGCCATTCTTCTTCTGACAATGCCAACCAAGATGGGTCCTATCACCATCTGGATTTAATAAGTTTCTTCACTGAGCATCCTTGTTGCTCTCTAAGATCAGACAGCGATGACGTCATGGCACATAATATAATCGTTTGCGCATAATATAATCGTTTGCGCATAATATAATCGTTTGCGCATAATATAATCGTTTGTACATAATATAATCGTTTGCTGCGTTACGGTGTGAATGTATTTGGCAACTGAGTTTTTAAACTGAAAATTTATGTGTTCTATGAAAATTGTAAAATAAAAGGTTGTGGTTGTCTATTCTCTGTGAAATATTCGTCGTTTTAAAGTATTAATACTCAATATTCTGGTGCTGAAATATTCGTGTAAGTCATACTAAACTTGTTTAAGTTAAACTTTCGTCACGAACCCGAATTACAATGTCCACCGTTGCAGAAAAACTTGGTTTAAAAGAAAACGAACAACTTTTCACGCCGCCGCTACGAAACTGGATGATCTTGCTAGTATACAAACTGATATAGAATACAACATTGAACGTTAAAAAGACAAAATTAAGGAATTAATCTTGGCTGATGAAGAAGTCCAAAACCTTTTAAACGAGGAGGAATATAATGAAAACATAATACAATGCGAAAAATACATAGAAAATGTTCATTTGGTGTTATTTAATTCTAAAAAGAAAGTGAGTACGGAACACGAATTTTACCTCGAGAATATCGCCAATAGCTGACAATATACATTTCGCCAGATCTCCGAAAACTGACATTATAAATTACTCTCCTCCGTCTCCAAACGTTACAGTAAAGTTGCCCACAGTAAAAATAAATAAGTTTTGTGGTGAAATTGAAGAATTTCACAGTTTTTGGGAGCGGTTTGAAAACTGTATTGACAAAAATGAAGGTTTATCGCTGATTTACAAGCACGTTTTTTTACGGGGATATTTAGATGGAGAGGCAAAGCGACTGGTTGATGGAATTAACAAAACTGCAGAAACAACAACAAAAGATATTTTGAAATCAAAATACGGCAATACGGATAAAATAATACAAACTCATTTCGATTATTTAGAAAACCTAACTCCTATCAAAGATTCATCTTCATCAGCATTACACGAGTTATATATCGATTGTAACAGACGATTACAAGAGTTGAATGTCTTAGGTGAAAAAACACAATCATACGGGATAATTTTGGCTCCAAAAATACTTCGTGCCTTTAAACATGATATTTGTCGTAATTGGGTTGTATAAGCTAAACGTGAAAACTTGGCTGAAGGCGACATTACGAAAATGATGTCCTTTTTTTCCAAAGAAGTGGAAGGAGCTCCGACTACTTTGAGAATAAAAGGTGGTGATACAGCTATAGAAGCGTATACTCCTACTACTGCCTTCAACGTCATTACGTAGCTTAGTTTTGGACCAAAAAAGAAGAATTATACCACCTTTTGCGAATCTTCTGGCCATTGGGTTCAGAAATGGGAAACTATAACTGACTATGACACTCGCATACACAAACTAAAAGGATCTAACCGTTGCTTTTTGTGTACTAATCGTGGGCACAGAATGTCAAATTGCCCTCGCAAAGATACAGCTCGTTGCACAAAATGCAAGAAAAACACCACATTTCAATTTGTTCTTTTACTCCTAACACTGTGATCCCAAATAGTGAAGTTAATCACATAAACATTCCTAAAACTATTTTCACACATTTACAAACTACATGTGTGTATGTTAGTGGCCCCACAGTTCTTACGAAATTAATCCGATGCATTTTGGATGGAGGTAGTCAAACAAGCTTTGTCGATGCAAACCTTGTTGACAGACTGAAACTCTCAGTTGTAAGATCTGAGGAACTAAATGTACATACAGTTGAATCCCCTACATCTTAACATGACATGCGACGGTGTGTTTAACTTTCACTTTCAAGTTTATGGAACAAAAACTTTGTTTCTATAACAGATAAACTTTGCACCCTGCTGCCCTGCGGACATTGTTCACTTTGCTCGAAACCGAAAACTGGTACTTGCCGATCCTCCAGGAGACTCCAACTTACCTATTGAATTGCTTATAGGTGGCGACTTTTATTGGCATGGGTCAAGAATACACACCACCATTACACATGATTCATCAGTTCACCATGTTTCTGTTCATATTTCTGGCAATTGTTTAGATGACCAAGTGCGTCGCTTATGGGAATTGGATGGCATTGAAATCAATGACACTCAAATTAGGAACAAGACTGATCGAGAGGAGGAAATTATAAGAAAATTTCACAAAACTTATCAAACTGAAGGTAATCGTAGAGTTGTGTCTCTGCCTTGGAAATCTGCAACCTCAATTTTATCTACAAAATTAATAGTTTAAAAAACTAAAAAACACGCTTTAATAGAAAAGTGAACTAAAAAGTAGAAAATAATTTTAAATAAGTTTGAGATAAGAATAGAGTGATTAACAAGAAATATTTATTTTATCGTAAAAAAGCGTGGGGTGCTTTTTAAGATATTTTCATAATGGCTCTACTTTTACCAATATCTGTCATTAAATATTTACAACAATTGACATCAAGCACCCCACGATTTTTTACGATAAAATAAATATGTATTGTTAATCACTCTATTCTTATTTCAAACTTATTTAAAATTATTTTCTAGTTTTTAGTTTGGTTTTCTACTAAAGAGTATTTTTTAGTTTTTTAAACTATTAATTATTTTCTACTTTTTAGTTTGGTTTTCTATTAAAGCGTGTTTTTTAGTTTTTTAAACTATTAATTATTTTTTCTGTAAACTATAAATTTTTTTTAGTTAATTTTTTTAGTTAAGTGTACAGAACTCTCCAGTTGTTCCTGCCAATAGTCACATGCTTGTCTCAAATTTAAGTCACGTGTATGCCTTAGTACACACCGTATTACTTGGCACAAAACACTACCGTGTCTCTGAATATGAAACTACATTGAACAGAAACACGTTGAAGTTTGCAAACTAGAACCCTCGAATGAAAACACAATCTTTTATTACCCCATTATGCTGTATAAAAGGTGAAACTCAATGAGATAAAATGGAGGATTGTTATGATCCAGGAATGTCATCCCTTAATGACACTGGTACAAATCTTCTTCCTGAAATGGTTGGTTGTCTTCTTAGACAGCGAATCTACAAATTTGCAGTCACATGTGATGCAAAACAAGCTTTTTTACAATTGAGCATACACAAAAATGATAGAGATGCCACAAGATTTTTCTGGTACAAACTGTCACAGGACAAGACTAACACAACTTTCACAGACGAAATAACTACTTACAGATTTACTCGCCTACCATTTGGACTGGCAAGGAGCCCTTTTTTGTTATGTGCTGCCACATGCGAATTGGCTTTAAAGCACATAAAAGATTTCCCGATTGCTGCTCTCATGATCAATAAATACCATTACATGGACTATTTGGTTGCTAACGTTGAAACAGAATCTCAAATCATCACACTACATAGTGAAGTCAAAGAGTTGATGCAACTGATTGAAATTAAAATGGAAAAATGAGCTACTAACTCCACAATGCTCCAAAACCAACTGCGAACTCAAGATGAAGGATTCAAAACAATTGTTGAAGTATTGGGCATAGAGTGGAATACCGAACCTGACAATATCGGAAATTCTTTCAGTACATCTCTCTGTGCTGTTCAAGACAAACCACTTACAAAGAGATGGCTACTCTACTGTATTGCTAGCTTCTACGATCCATTAGGACTATTTTCTCGATTTTCAATCTTTGGAAAAATTCTGTTTCAAGAAACATGGATTCTAGGTCTCACATGAGATGAAATACTTCCCCCAAACTTGGCAACTTCATCGCATGCTGCTGTTAAAGAACTGGATAACATTTGCTCTATTCAAATTCCTCGATTTATAAGCATTTCATCGCATGTTTCCTTTGGTATGCATGTGTTATGAGATGCATCTGAGCGTGCCTATGGCTCAGTTTTGTATATTGTTACTTTACAAGGTGATCAATTAAATCTGATGCAGTCGTAACAGATTAGCATCAATTAAGAAAGTTACCTTGTCCCGTTTGGAACTCTTAATGGCTTTGATCGGAGCACGATTGTTATAATATTTCTATGCTGAGACCAATATTTCGATGTTAAATGCCACATTGCGGAGTGATTTTCAAGTTGCTCTAGGTTGGATTCGCAGTGACCCCAATAAATGGAAGACATTTGTTTGCAATCGTGTAACAATCTGTTTGTAATCTGAGATAATCCCTATTCTTCCTTGTTTTAAATTAAGAAGCAAACCAGGTATCAATTCAATTCAATTTTAACCTTTTGCTATACAGGTCATTAAGTGACTGAAAATCCTTTTGTTTGCATGAAGTGTTAAAAACTGGTTTGACTGATGTTGTACAGTTATCTTTGAAGACTGATGTTGTACAGTTATCTTTGAAGACTGATGTTGTACAGTTATCTTTGAAGACTGATGTTGTACAGTTATCTTTGAAGACTGATATGTGGGGAAGATAATGATTGCCAATTTATTCAACCTCTTTTGGTACCTCTTCTATTACTACAGATTGGAGCCATTCTTCCAACAATGTATTGTACATTTCAAATTTATCTTTCAACATGAGTTTTTTTGTCATGGAAATACATCGATTTTCAGCGACCTCCCTGTTACTTAGTAAATATTCTTTCTCACTGATCCAAGGTACACTGACTTCATAATGATCTCTCCCCCCCCCCCCCTCCTTTTCAGAGCCTTGTAAAAGTAATCCCACACTGCTTCTAAATCTGAATCTGTTTGAATTTCTTTAGCATCTGCAATTCCTAGTGCTTCTAGCTGACACAAGTTTTCTATGTCACGACTGTGAGCTAACATGGACGTTACAATTGATGACATGGACAAGGAGATTCTTTCTGGATTATAATTTTTCATTTTTCCCAGGACTGTCCACCCAAGTACCGATTCTATAGCTGCCAGACTATTTAATAATTTTTAAACTCTTCCAGTGAACATTGTATCTGCAACGTCAGCTCCAATAAGGATTTCTATTTTCAAATCACTTCTTTCTGTATTAGACGCATGGATATTGTTCTGCTTTAGTTCTTCTATCCATGGTCTGGGCTTTAAACTGACAATTTGATCCACTCCTGCAAAAAGTGCTTGAATCAAAGATTCATATCCACTCTTGTCCCAATATCTATAGTAGCCTTCTTTAATATGTATGAACGTTGCGACCCCGTCCCGATAAGCGTCCATACTGTTTTCTGCTTTTTGTCGAAGTCGATATTAATTAATAGTGTTTGAAGAAACACTTCATCTAGGAAAGTGGGGCTCTCACGTGATACATTTGCTGTTTCCTCTTCTTTATTCCTATCAACGTCATTTTGCTTTTGATTGATTTGCAAATCCATCAAATCCACATAACACTTCAATGTCTTTTCGGGCTTATCAAACATCGTACATTTGTCTTGCATTTCTCGGCCCTGAAACCCTTTTTGAGGCAGAAGAAACAGCCCTACCTTTTTTTTTAATTTCATCATTCTTTTGACCCAAAGTCAACATCTGAGCAACAAAGCTACCTCGAATCTCATGATGCTTTTTCCAAAATATTTCCTTCTTACTAAGGTTGGTTGTTTTATTATAGCTTGAAAATAAATCATTCGCTGTAGGCACGAAATGTTCACCCTGGTACCTTTTACCTTCCTTTTCACACTAAAACCAATTAATTTAAATCCGACTTTTGCCTGAGAAATTCCCTGCTCTCCTTTCACTTCATTTCTTAAAAAAACAGTAAGTGCATCAATTTCTTGTAATTTTCTGAGAATTATCTCCAACAAATATTGATGCATAATTTATCTTATCTTTTATTATCTTTTATTTTTATTGATGCGTAATATTTCCTCGAGAATGCAGGATATAAAGAGAGGAAGCAAAATGACTGCGTATCATACCTATTGACTTTAACGAACGTAAATACTACTCTTGACTTATCATACAATTTGGATATACTGCATCGGATTTAGTTCAACACATTCCAAGTTTATTTTTGGCCATTTTTAACAGGGCAAACCAATGTATTCGTAATCTACTAACTTTTCTCCACATTCTATAAGAAATTTCGAAGGATGTTCGATAGGGTACCTAAACTTGCCCTCTCGGATTATTACGAAAATAACAAAATGTACCTTGACTTCTTTTAACCGATCACGTTCTGGTTCACCAAATGTGCAAGATATGCAAGAACTAATTGTTCTCTAAACTTAAAATAAAATAATTTCGCTGCTGCTATTCAAAACGTCATATTTATTTTCAAAGACCCGTCGAACATCCACTTTACATAAGTCACTTTTAACAATATTAAACTATGAATAAAAAGTAACATTTGAGGTTCGATTCTATTCTACCAACAGTCTTTATCAAAATCAATTATTATCACTTGTGACTGCGTGTCTTGACAATATTATTATTTCAATGGTAAAACGGGGAATGGTATATAATATAAGTAGGAATTTATTATTTTCAAAATTAAAAACTTTCATTTTCATTTATGATTTAATATCCTTTGTTTACGAAAATTGTTCCACTCTTATTAAATCTAACTTAACACAATCGAACCATTTTGCAGCAATTAGAAAAGGAAATTCCTGATGGAGAGTCGATGAAAACGAAACTTGTTACTTTAGAACTTTTATCTAGTGAGCTTAGTGTTTTTGATACTTGAATATTAAACGCGGCATTTTCCTCAAATGAAAAGTTTGAAAGTGAATGGGCAAAAGTTAAAAGATGCAAAGAAAAGTTAGATTTAATATACGATTGGAAACTGAATTATATTTCTATTGGCAAATGAAACAATTTTTTGGTAGTGTGACGCCAAATTTGAATAAACTAAAGCTGAAATTACCTGGAATAAACTTAAAACCAGTTGTTGAATTTAACATGGGCTCCTATTGAGGTGCCTGACTCTTTTAGTAAACGGTAAACAGTGGCAAATGTTTGATCGCCGAATATATAATAGTTCTAAATTCAATTCATTATTTAACACTACGCAATAATTGTTTCGTGGATGTATTATAACAATTATATGATAGACATTAATATGTATGTCGAATCAATATTGATAGCTTTTATAGATAGGCAATCAATTCAACTATTATTATAAATAATAATCTGTCCATCTCTAAGAGATACAACTTATTCCTTTAACTGCTGATTAGATAAAACTATTAATTTCATTCATTACTTTAGTTTATGAAATTTATTTGATTACTAAATTACTTATTAGAAAAACTTAATTACCTGTCGTAATGAATTATATACTGTAAGTAAAAAGTCTATTTTTGATTTAACACTTTAAGTGATATTTAATTTTAAAATAACCACTTCAAAGTACTGTCTAAGATTTAATGGTTCAAATTCATTTAATTCAAAATGCGCACTGCTTACAAAATTCTCACTTCGTTTCTTTAGCCGAGTTTAATGCCATTTATTTACTTTTCATGAGTAGAAATCTTCTTTAATAGGCTGCTTTCAATCAAACAGAGTAAACTTTACTCGTAACATTCCGAATATTTAATCCTTACATCTGAAAAGATTCTGATCTCCTTCTCATTTGATTGGACACTTTAAGTGATATTCAATTCAAAAATATTCATTGGCCATTTTTATATTCGTTAACATAGCGCCATTTTTGTTGTGTGCTTGTTTAAATATTTAAAATTATACGCAAACACCCTTTTTATCAACAAAATATGCGGTAAACTACTTTTCAAAATTTATTCATTGAAAATGAATATGAATTTATGCACTCACATAAAAATAAATTTTATTTACTTATTAAACAACTTTTATTAAAACAATTTTATTAATTATTAATAAAAAAACACAACAAAGAAATAGTTCCTTCAATAATCAGTTAAATGCTATTTCAGCGCGATTGGATGGCAGCGAGTTGGTTTATTAGTATTCCCCAAAAGTGAAATTTTAGGGGCAGTGGAAGTCTCCAAAATTTGATAAAATGCATTGTCATCGACATCGAATCTATCTGCCAAGTTTCAGCCCGATTGGACTACGGCAAGGGGGTTAATTAGGCATCTGTAGATTTCCCGCCATCGACAAACATACACACAAAATCGAAGTTAATATAAAGGATTTAAAAGTATATAAATTATTTCCCCATAACGTAAACACAATCTTTGGGAAAAAATAGTTGATATAAAATCAGTGAATTATATGGCATACTATGAATATTCGCTAATAGAGCGTGACTAACAGTTTGGCCCCGCACTGCTGGGGCCCATTTAAGAAAAAGTGGAACAGATGTAGTATAGGGGCATTTGGCGATTTTTTTTCATTTCAGAAAAATTGCAAAAATAAAAAACACGGTAACTAAAAGGAAATTAAAACATAAATAATAATAAAATTAAGTTAAAATATAAATATTAAGGGTTCTCTTAATGTTTATTATGATACTCTTAATATTACTATCTTGCGTTAGGCGGTTACCAGTTGTGGCCAAACTTAGATGTTTAAATGGTGCGTAATGTGTTGCCAATTCTAAATATAGAAATTATAAATTATTTGAAAGTTGTTAGTTTGGATTACTTAGGTCTTCAATTTGGTGGTTTTTATCTGGTACCCGGCTAACAGATTAGTACTAACTTAACTTAAAATAAAAATCATAATAAAAACTGAAAATAAAAACCGTTGCTATAAACCGCATTTATCTGTGAAAAAGCACCAAATAAAATCGTGCCAAAGAAATGTTTTATACAACATCTGAACCAAAAGAAGTTTTTGAGATTATATTTATTTATTTATTATTATAAAGCACACTACAGAAAAAAATTCCATTTAAAGTGTACAAGGAATAGTACATTACAAACAAGCAAACAATAGTAACAAAAACAAGATTACACATTTAAAACCAGCAGACATTTAGCCTTGAACCCATAAAAAAAGATACATTAAAAATATCCAAATCATCAGAAATCAAATTAAAAATTCTATAAAATTTATACAAACAAAAGTTGTCAATGTAGTTATATTTGGTAAAAACAGTAACAAATAAATTTTGGCTACGAGTATTGGTCGGTACAGCAAATTTAATGGAATTATGGATCTCAATGCAATCAATAAAATTATTAAGGACCTTGTAAAAGAAAGAAACACAAGAAAGCTCACGTCTAGATTTTAAACTGGGGATGCTGAAGAAATTGCGAAGGAAAGAAGAGGAGAGATCATGAGAATTATAATGGTTACCCTTATAATAAAGATAACGCATAAATTTAGTCTGAACCCTTTCAAGAATTATAATTTTATTGTTATAGTAAGGGTCCCAAATAAGTGAGCAGTATTCAAGATTTGAAAGGACCAAACTAAAATAAAGAGTTTTAAGAGCCTGAGGATTAGAAAAATCTTTTGTATTACGTTTAAGAAAACCAAGCATCTTATGAGCCTTTAAGATAATATCATCAATATGAACAGAAAAATCAAGTTTAGAATTAAAAATGACGCCAAGATCTCTGATATGGTCAGAACGAGTTAAAGTTTGATTATTGACATAATAAGGATAAGAAAAAGCTTGTTTTTTACGCGTAAAACTTATAACACTGCATTTATCAATATTTAAAAATAAACTATTAACGCTACACCAACGATAAAGGCAATCAATATCCAACTGCAACTCCTCAGCATCAACAATGGTACAAATGGATCTAAATATTTTAAGGTCATCAGCAAACAAAAGAAAATTACAGAATTTAAAAATATCACAAAGATCATTGATAAATAAAATAAAAAGCCGGCTTCCCAAATTAGAGCCTTGGGGGACACCAGAAGAATTAGTAAATTTGTTAGAAATTGCATCTTCCAAGTTATATTTTAGAGCACAGAGAAAAAAGAAGTTACCAACTTCATAATCACAACCAAAATAAACAACAAAGAAATATAACCGCAAATGAAATATTAAGCTTCTGGTGTAAATTGTTAAATAGTCTAGTGTAAATAGTAAAACACTTATAATGTAAAAAATGAATTGAAATCTATATTAAATAATATGGAACTTGGATACAATGTACTAAAACCCTATACTAAAAATAAAAACAATCAAAAGAAGGATTTTTGATACTCTGGATAAAGGAAACGAATAAATATTTACTTGGAAATAAAAAGTAATATTAGCAAATATAGAAATGATTAGAAAGTTTTCGGTGAATTTCAATAGTACATACAATTACGTTTTCAAACGGCTCATACGCAGAGCGTCGTTTGACAGTAAATTTATGGAAAATTATAATAGTATTTGAACGGCTGATAGGACAGACGATTGTAATACATAAAAATAATCAGAAAAATAAGCGGGACACATTAAAAAAACTTTTGTTTTTATTCTGATGTAATAAAAAAATATCGTTGCCATTCCAAGATTTTTTTTAATGTCATTAAATTTTAATGAAAGCAACTTTTAATCGAATTTTTAAGTTGTTCTCAACAATCTCCTTGCACTAAAGCTTCTATGTACCACATTTCGTACCTCTAGGTGAAAAACAGTGGATTTGTATAAGGTTCGGACATACAGACTACTTACTTTTATGTATATAGACTAGCTAAATACCCGTGCTTCGCTACGAAATTTTAACATGTGCAATATTTTAGCTAGCTGTGTGGCCTCGCGTTGCGGAAATCTGTCATTCGAGTATAGGACCCAGTTTTTGGCGCTTCGCTCGCAGGAAGGTTCATGGACTCATAAACACAGGCTTATTTCACGCGTTAAAAGGTTCATTGCTATGCAAGCATAGGCTCGCTTCGTTCGCTGGAAGGTTCCTTGCTGCGTAAGAATAAGCTCGCTTCACTCACTAAAATCTAATTGCTACGTAAAGACTTAATATTGGAAGCCTCTCCCTTGTCAAGAAAAAAAAAATTCCCCGTTAATACAATAATACAACACCCCTTTAAGATTATTTTAACACGTGTTTCTGGAAAGCAAAATTAGACGCTTAAACTACTTATGTTGAAACTTTCAGAGATCTAGGCCTATTCGAAGTCGCTTTTTGTGAAAAAATTAATTAAAAAACAAATTAAAATTTTAACATTCTTTTTATCAATCCAATTGGACGGCCAAAACTACTTATATTGAAAATTTCAGAAATGTAGCCCAATCAGAAATCGTTTTGTAAAATATTTGAAATTAATTAAAAAAAAATTAAATTCTGTTTTTCAAAAATCCAATTTGAAGACCACAACTATTTATGTTGAAAATTTCACAGCTGTAGCCCTATTAGTAGTCATTTTGTAAAATGTTTATTAATTAATTAAAAAATTAATTAAAAAAGAACAATAAAAATTGAAAATTCTATTTTTTTTAAATTCCAATTAAAAGGCCAAAACTATATGTAGAAAATTTCAAAGCTGTAGCCCTATTAGTAATCGTTTTGTAAAATGTTTATTAATTAATTAAACAAATTAATTAAAAAGGAACAAAATAAAATTTTAATATTATGTTTTTTAATTGTCCGATTAAAAGGCAAAAACTACTTATGTTGAAAATTTCAGAGCTGTAGCCCTATTAGATATCGTTTTGTAACATATTTATTAATTAATTAAAAAATTAATTTAAAAAGAACTAATTAAAATTTTAACATTCTGTTTGTGATGCATAAAATTAGAAGGCTAAAACTACTTATGCTGAAAATTTCAGAGCTCTACTCGAGTTTTAACTAGGTTTCTATAAATCCACAGAACCACAGACAGACACACACACAGCTTGTTTTATTATTATAGATATACTTTTTGTATCATCAACAAATGTTGCTACAAACTAAAACACTTTTTGAAATCCTTATTATTTACTTCAAGTTTGTTTGTGCGTGTGTAATTTTGTTTGAGAAGCTCAAATCTTCGGAGAGCAAATTAACATTCTTGCTCTCACTCGATTAAGTCGATATTTAGCAGATAGACTCGTTGTCGATGACAATGCATTCTGTTCAATTTTGGAGACTAAAAAAAGTTAGTCAATGGCATGGAATAGAGGATTTTCTTCGTAGTGGTCAAATACTAAGAAAATTCGACCTGTGCTAAAAATTGCTTAAATAAGTTGCAATCACACATAAAAGCTGGCAATGCATTAAAAAAAATTTTAGTTAAATTTTTTCACGAGTTATTTTTTTACCATATAAATTTCATGAATTCTCTTGGTACTCATTCACAGACAAACGATTTCAACTTTTTTTTTCCATATCTAAATTAAATACAATTAGAAGTACGAATTTTTCATTAGATATTACAAAACGTTGCATAAAAAGAATTTTTTGAGGTTAAGTGTAACAATCAAATTTTTTTTTTTTTTTTTTTCGATTTGACGCACTAAGTTAGTTTTCACAAATTTGAAAATCAAACATTTCTTCTACAAACTTGTTGTTTGACAGTAAGAAATATTGCCATACATTTAGTTTTTTTTCTTCTTTCGTGAGGCCATTTTGTGGAAGATCAAATCCAAAGTGGAAGCAGGGAAGGCAGTTTCATTTTCTGGTAACCTGCGCTCGGATTGCAATTTAAGAACTTCTAAGTAACCTAATTAAGAAATGTATTTGCATTTTCAGACGCGCCATTAATTGCAAAAAGAGGGGGTTGCTATAAAATGCCTCTTTAAGATTCTTAGGTTTGTCTTTCGAGTGGATTTAGTTTCCTCTAAAGAATCCTAACTAGGCGTAGAATTACTTTGTTAACGCCTTTTTTTTGTAGAATAATGCACATTCGCTATGATCGATTTGTTTTAAAATATACTTCTTATTTTTAATTGATATTTTTTATACAGCACAATGTTTAATTTCAACTTCAAAAACAATAATTATTTTAGACAAAAGTATGTTTTTACTTTCAATTACTCATATGTTTACATAGGGTAATGAAAGTATAGCATTCAGTACAAAAAAAAAAAATACTTTTTGGCATTTCTCCATGTTTTGGAACATCCTGATTTCAAAAAAGCGGTCTAGAAAAATGTCCGTCAGTGTGTCTGTGGTCAGCATAACTTCCAAACAAATTGACCTAGAATGTTCAAACTTAGTGTGCGGCTTAGTGGTGGCCATGAGACCAAACATTAAGGTTTTCGTCAAAATCACGCTTGCCCATAAGGTAGTTGCCATTGAAAAAAATCATGTTTTTCAATGACTGCTAAAAAAACTTTTTAACGATTCTGATGAAAATCGCTTTGGTAATGCCTGTTAAGGTGTTCGAAACATCCCAGTCTCCAAAATTCCCGTAAAAATGCTTTAATGGCGTAAAAAGGTGAAAAATTAATGGCTTCAACGCAGAGTTCTCTTTCCTTGAACATACCTCATTAACGACCGATTTTTCTTCTCACCTCAGTTTCACTTATAATAAAGGATAATATAATAATCGCTGAAAAGTATATCGTCACAATCACCATTTTTTTTTAAAGACCCGTACAAGAATTATCGGAAAAAATGTCGCCAATCTGGCCATTTTTACTAAATAAATGAGGAAAATATAAAAATGATAAATGACACAAATCGACGTCTGTATTATAGTGTAATTGAAAGTTGCGCGATGTTCCACACCCCCAGTTTTAAAAGTTATTAAGTAAAACATAATGTTGGAATTTTTTTTTTTTGTATAAGTTACTCACAAGATATTTTATAAAGTTTCTGGAATAGACTTAATATTAATTACGGAAATTAAAGCTAATTTGTGTGTTTATTCTCTAAGGCAGAATTATCCTTTAATACAACATAAAATTATTTTTATTTAAAAAAGACAATTAAAATTAAAAAAATGTTCTTGAAAAATAAATGCCCTTTTATAAAAAAACTTCTCATCTATATTCTTAATTCCTGCCTCAGAGAATGTAAAAATGTGTGTATGCTCATGTTGTGTATGCTCATAAAGTTTTTTAAAAAGAGAGGAAAAACACTCTTTTTAAATATTGTGGGTAACTTATATTTAGATTTTTTTTCTATATGTTCCATCATTATGTTTCATTTGATAACTTTAAAAAAACACTTATGCTTAAATAATATTTTTTTTTCAAGAAAGAAATAAACATTATTCAGTATAAAAAATATCAATTAAAAATATCAAATACATTTTATGTTAATGTATATCGAACATTTTGCAAAAAAAAGCCTGCTTTTGTTGTTGTCAAAAGTTTTAAACTCCCCTTAAGCGTACCAGGAAACGCTTATTGAAAAGACATGAGTAAAGAGGGGGTTTTCACTTCAGTTAATAACATCCATCAATTTATTTCTAATTACCACATTGATTCTTGGAAAATTCAATCGATTGCATTTAAATCGGGATTTTAAATGACAAATCATTTCGATTCAGAGATCGCATGTAGCTCTTACAGGAAGTCCTTTATTCGGTACTATGAGGGGGGTGCTCAGTTATAAGCTTGTTGATTTAATTCTTATTGAAACTAGGTTAGCGTGCTAGCTTCTAGACCGAGAGGTTGCGGGTTCGAGTCCCGTGTAAGGCATGGGTGTTTGTAAATGTATGTTGGCTTGTCTAATGATGAATGTTTTGGCGCATTATAGCCCTCGTGTTGCTGACGGTGCCAGATAATCTGAAAACAATCAACCAACTTATTGAAACTATCTACAACGATATTTTGTTTAAGGCAGGGAGAGAAGTGTGATGTAATGGGAAATACATACTTATTAGGTATTCAATCGTGATGGAGAAACTTTCATCCCAAACTTTTCTGACAAAAAAAAACACTTACCTAGTACAGGGTTGTTAAAATTAAACTGACGGTACTCAGAAGCTCGTAGTTCCGGTTCTAGTGAAGGGATGTGTATGAAATTATAAATACATGTTATGCAGATCGTGCGGCCGAGGTTTCCGTAAAAAATAGTTTGAAATGTCAGTAGATGGTGCTGAACCGCTAAAATCATATGCAATTGAAAATTTCACTTTAAAAGCAATATGAATGGTTCAAATCCGGTCCTCTGGATATTGCATCGGGAAGAAGACGACCTGTAACTGAGCCGAAGAATGTTAAGGAAGTTGCAATTGCAACAGCATTTGCAAGCTCTTCAAGTGCTACTTTAAAGTGGCCACTAAATAGCACTAACACTGGACATTCCACAGGCAATCGTGCGTATGATTTCGCGCAAAATTATAAAGTTGTACCCTTATAAGATGCATTTCGTGTAACATTTGAAACTTTACTCTGCACGTCTTGATTTTACCTTGCGTTTTCGGACAGGGATGCAAGTGAATGAGTTCTTGTCATCGACTATCTTATGAACAGACGATGCTCATTTTCATTTAGATGTTGCTGTGAATACGCAGAATTGCCGCATATAGTATTCTACCAATCCTTATGACGTGCAACAACAGCGGATGAATTCCTTATACATCACGACATGATCTGATCAGTAAGATCCTCGGATCTGAACTCTTGTGTCTTTTGGCTGTGGGATTCTCCCAAAAATCGCTTTTATCAAGGACGTGCAACTAATAAAGCGGATTTGAGAGCCAGCATCATCCGCCATGTCTCCATCATTCCTACTGATACGTAGCGTGTGGCCGTTGTTAACGCGGTGGTGCGCTTTCAGCATATTATTGACCATCAAGGTGTGCCCATGGAGCATACAAATGTGTAAAAAAATAAAAAAATTCATTTTTTTTATAGTTAACTTACTTTTTACATTGATACAGTGCCCCATATCTGTTACATTTAGACAATTTTTTTTTCTACGGAAACCTCAGTCACATGATCTTCATAATATATATTTAAAGTTTTATTCTGATCCGTTCATTAGAACCGGGGCTAGAAGCCCCTGAGTACGGTCAGTTTAATTGTAACCACCCTGTACATGAAATTATTCATAGAAATTTAAATAATGCACCTCATTCTATTGACAGTTTCAATTCATCCAATTGAATAGAATTTATAGCGCTAAAATGCCTGATTGTGACACTTTCGCTTAATATGAGTTAACACTATATCTTATAGGAAGAATTAATGTATAGCTGACCTTGTAAACTTGCGTTTGAACCATTGGCATTGTAGTGTAGACTAGGTAGTACCAGACAAAATTTATTAGATATTGCTCGTTCATTCGCGCAACATAGCGTATAGGGCATCCTGAACTCTACCGATAAAATAAGAGGAATGATAATACACGTCATGGAAAACAATTTTAATACAGGGAGATCGTTATTTATTCAGAAAAATACAGATAACGCACAGGGCCTGATCATCGCTTAGGCCCACAAGGCCCGGGCCTTGGACCCATGATTTTAGAGCCCTCGAAATTGCTTGTAAACCATTTTTGTTTCACAAAAACTATGAGCATATCTTTTATAACCTGTATAAAATAATGTTTACATAAAAATAATTTCGTATTGATCTTGAACCGTCTTTAGTATACCAGTGTGTATTTATTCAAATAAACCGTTTAAAAGCGTGAAACATAAGCTTTTTTGAAAGATAGAAGGGGAAAAAAATTGAAAGAAAGTCTTGACGAATTTATAATGAGATCAGCAAATGTCAACTCTGAAGTTGTGAATAATGCTGCAGATATTGTCGTCACGGATATACACATTGTTATAGTGAAATGCAATGTTATACAAAGTTTTTCCTTTTTTGATTTGTAAATTTGATTGTTTAAAATTTATTTCTTTATTTGTGATAAAAAAACAACTTTTAGAAAACAATATTAATATTAAGTCATCAACTCTTCTATATTTTATGTTAATTCATTTGACTTTGCATCGAGTCCATTTCCAATAAATCACCCGTTTGAAAAAAGGATCCCCAAATGTGTCCAGGCCTTGGTCCCCAACTTATCCTGATCGGGCCCTGATAACGCAGTTGCTCAAGAAGTGGTGTCCGATTACTTTGTTCTAATAAAAGACTGAACCTGATTGGACTGTGGATTGGTCATTTTCTGATCTTAATCCACTATGAACCGCCTCAAAACAAATATGCGAAAAAAAAATACAGTAATGTGCATTACGTCTAGTTAATCCATGGAAGAATTTTTTGCGAGAATTGTTGTTGCACTAAACGTGATAATATATATGCCAACTATATTCGAGAGGATGTGAGGATCCTTAATTTGCTAGTATCAAAAGTATAATAACATTTTCGGTTTGCTACTTTTTCATGTGAAAATAAATAATCAGTTGTTTAGTGTGTTCCTTTTTTCTATTTTGACCTGCGATTGGGACTGAATAAATAGAATGTAAAGTGCTTTCCTATACTAAACTGTTTTTCAGGACGTGAATTATTAACATTCTTATTTTGACAGTAGTATTGATGAACACCAAGTACTTCTACAATTAAAAACTACATTGTATCAAGTTATACCAAAAATATTTAGCATTTTCTTATTAACGGATAACTGATATATAATTAAAGATAAACATACGTTTTTAATGGAAACTTGTCTACTTAAATGCATATTCTTAGAGTTGTTTAACTTAAAAGTTTAGGTTTATTCAATTAGATTAATAAGGTATTTCATGTAATATGTAGTGGTTGATGATTAGATGGGCTGTTCCAACTTTTGAACTTTAAAAATATCTGACGACGGTCTTAGGTTTTACTTTGTAGTTTTACTTCTCCATTCTTTATAAAGCGACAAATATTTTATTTATTAATAATTATTTATATAATATTAGAAAAACAAATATTTGGAAAGTGTTAAATTCGTTATAGATATTTTTAAAAGACATGTATATAATTTGGTAAAAAAAAAAGAGAAAACAAATTATATAAACTTCGTGTCTTTTTAAATCCTTTATATTTAATTCGATTTTGTGTATATGTTTATCGAAGGCAGGCAAATATGCGGAGGCCTAATTAACCCTCTTGCCGTCATCTAACTGCATTGAAACTTGGCAGATAGATTCGATATCGTTGACAATGCCTTCTATCAAATTTTGGCGGCTGTCACTGTCACTAAAATGTCGTTTTTACGGAATACTAATAAACAAACTTGTCATCATCCAATAGCACTGAAATAGCATAAGCGGTTAAGATCACTAAAGAAACCTTTTCCTGTTACCAAAATTATTTTAATAAATAGATAGTAAAATTGTTTTAATTATAATAAATAAAAAATATTTGGATGCGAGTTCTTAAATTCACTTTCATTTCTAATAAATAAATTTTGAAACGTAGTTTTCTGCACATTTTGCTTAGAGAAATATGTATGGTATTTAAAATTAGATACAAACACCAAGCACGCGCTGTTTACTGAATCGGTGCTGTGTTAAGGAATATAAAAATTGACAATGCATAAAAAGGATTTATATTAAAAACTTTGGTTTTATGGGTTATATAATTTTTCCCAAATTATTTATAACAAATTATAAAAACTTCATGTCTTTTTCCGACCTAAAATGCACCAACCTGACGTCTGTGAGGTTAGAGATCTTGATTCCCTTGCCAAAAGTGCCAGATTCGAATCCCGGGTTAGGCATGGATGTTCCTTGTGGTTCGGAATTCCTGTTAAGCTGTTGATCCCAGCCTGATTAGCCGTTATTGTTTATAAAAATAGGTCGTTTAGCGTACAAACCAAACAATTTCACCTAAAATACAATCAACCTAATAAGTTTGAATAGCTTGCGTGACTGAAATTCAATTATGAAGCCACAAAATATTCCTTGAATGATTCACAAACGCTTGTAGTATCATCATGTATTTAACATTTCTCATATATTTCCAATTTTAAAACATCATGTCCTTGAGAGTTTTTAGACATTTTTTATAGAAACCCTTGAAAAAGTGGTGATCTATTCAAAATGCAAAACAACTATCCCTAGCTTCTAAACATCGCAAATAAATAGATGAAGGACGAATAAAGTTTGTATAAGAAGCCATAAAATGAAAAAAAGAAAAAAAAAACTCACGGTAAACGAAATAAAAAACATTCCCGGAATTGCCTTTTGTACATATGCCTGCTTTAAAAGTTAATAAGAAGCCCAAATTTAAAATACAGGTCTGTAATAGACAAAAATATGAAGTATAATAAATATTTTTTCAGTTGATTTTGTACCTCGAAAAATCTGAAATAAATCCATCACGTACAAATTCGTCACAAATTGAACGTATGACTTTACGATATTTAACCAAAAATGGGTATCCACAATTTAACAAGCATTAAAAATAGTTGTTAGGAAAAGTAGCAAAAGTGAAAATTAGTTCATACATGAGATATTCAAATTATAAAGTTATTTATTCTTAAGACCAAAAATTAAGCACGGATAGGAAAAATAGGAATAGGAATTCATACAACTACAAAAGTGGACTTCTTATAAATCCTTTTGATATTACCTGGAAGCAAAACTTATTTTAGATATCTTTGGCTCAGAAAAATGATTTTCTTTTCACAAACATCAACATACCAGCTCTCAACTAAAATGAAAATGTAACGTCCACATCTACCTACGACATTCTTTTGTTGTCTACAATGCTCAAAATTTGGATATATCTTGCACCGAAAATTGGTTCCCATTGAGCTGCAACCAACATTTGGCGGTTAGTTTCACGATTTAATGGTGTTTACGGTCCGAGGTAACACCATTAAATCGTGAAACTAAGCACCAAATGTTGGTTGCAAGGTAAATGGGAATCAATTTTTGGTGCAAGGAGGAACAAAAATTTTAACAAAGTAATCGTCACCTTTAATTTATTTTCTGAATTAACAAAAAGGGAAATTATTACATATTTCTAATCTTAAAAGACATATTTTTTTAAGTTTGTTGGTGTTGCATATTAATATGAACAGTTTTAAAAATATATACTGTTAATATCCAGTATATTCTTCGCCTTTTCTAATAATCAAATTATTTTCAATAAGATTTTGATTTGGAGAAACTGCAGGCCAATCCCTCACGTAAACACCATTCGTCAACAAACACTCGTATATGGTATTAGTGATGTGGATGTATGCATTATCTTGTTGAAAGATAAAAGAAGGGCCACCTATTTTAAAATCATTTATATTAACTTCAATTTTGTGTGTATATTTGTCGATGGCGGAAAAATCTGCGGAGGCCTAATTAACCCTCTTGCGGTCATCCAATCGGGCTGAAAATTGGCAGATAGATTCGATGTCGATGACAATGCATAATTAGACGGTTACGAAGAGTCTTTAATAACATCTTCATAAATACTGAGACAAAGGGGAAGCAATTTAAAAAGCAATAAAGAAATATGTACAGATAAAGTAAACTTTTGCCAAGGACATTATAAGAATTAGAAATAGTTGGTAAATATTTTTAAAGATATTTTATTTAATTAACTTCGATTTTGTGTGTATGGAGGGGAGGGGGTTAGTTGGTTGTGTACGTCGATGCCGGGCAAATCTGCAGAGGACTAACTAACCTCCTTGCCGTCATCCAATCGGGCTAAAACTTGGCAAATAGATTCGATGTCGATAACAATGCATTTTATCAAATTTTGGGACTGTAAGTGTAACTTAAATATCACTTTTATAGAATGTTAATGAATCAACTTGCCGTCATACAATAGCGCTAAAACAGCATTTAACCGACTATTGAAGGAACTCCTTCCTGTTGGCAATTTTTTTTAATATATAAATAATAAAATTGTTTTTATGGGATTAAATCAAAGATATTTGAATGTGTGTGCATAAATTCACGGTTTTTTTTTACTAAATAAATTTTGAAATGTTGTTTGCCGAGCATTTTGCTGATAGAAATGTTTTTGATTTTTAAAATTAGAGTTAAACACCCCAAGCACACGCTGTTTATGGAATCGGTGCTGTGTTAATGAATATAAAAATTAGCAAAACTTATAACGGATTTATATTAAAAAAAGTTTAAGAAAAGATGATTTTTTAATATTAGGATTTTAATTAAAGCTCTACTGACGGGTTTTTTCGCATTTTACCTTTCATACTTAATTTTTGGCAGTGAGTTTCGAAAAGTTATAACAAAATAATTTTAGCCTAAATGAATTCTCTAAATTAACATCATATTTTAAACACTATTTAATTGAAAAGGACACTCATGTCAACAATACTAAACAGCTAGTATTTCAAAATAAGGATAAACCTGCCAAACCCTATAAAATTTAGGATAAACAAATGGAATATTATTTGAAATTGAATAATTTCGAAAATCGAGCATTGAAAATGAGCAGCTCAATTATGTAAAGCATTAAAAATAGCAGTTCAATTGAACATTTGAAGAAGAAAATTCACAAGAGAGTGAAATTTAAAGAATATTTCAATCGTATGCCACCAAAGGTCATGTAGAGTACAAAACTATGCATCAATCAAAACAAAAGTTTTCTTTATTCTATGATAAACCCTTTTCAATTACAAAACGTACTTTTTATACACTCATATTGAAATATAAATATTGGTAAATTTTTTTTAAATGTTTTAGTATTGTCATTCAATTTTTTAACAATAAGATTTAAAGTAGAAAAGGTATTTTGAACGTAAAATCAATCGGATAAAACATTTTGTGTTCTTGTAAGAATCAATAAAAATAAATCAATCATCGACGAATAAATGAAATGATTTTTATATTCTTATATACCTATGAAATTCAATAAGGGGTCTGGCACCTCCATAGGAGCCCATGTTAAATTCAACAACTTTGGGGGCATCTCATTTAATAACAGATTCTTCAATCATTATGAAACTTTCACAGTATAATATTTGGATACTTTTGAATACTTTAACTCGAGATTTTTTAACTATTTTTGAAAATTAAAATAATTATGACTTTCTAAAAATATGTTTAAAACATTGTTAAAATTTTAGACTGACTAAATTTAAAGAAAAAAAAGTACGCTCCTTAACACTTATTCTTCCTGGTTTAGCCCTTGCACAAAGAAAATCTAGTTCTTCGTATCTATTAAATTGACGACACAATTGACGCCGTTCTTTTCTTTTGCGCCCATAGGACTTCTGTAAACTTCGTCTGTTTTCCTAATTCGATCCACAGTAGTCAAATTTCATGTTCAGGGAATTCTATTGACTACTGCAATCCCGCCACTGGGACTCGAGTAGAAATTGCGTTCGGATATTGGATTGGCTTAATGAAAGAAAACGGAGCGCTTTTCTAATTCCGTCCCTGGTGCATTATTGAGGAAACAAAAGGAAGAAGCAAGGCGAACTAGGAAGAGAGAAATCAATCTCGAAACTCACATGAACAAATCTTTTCAACAAACCTTCGTGTGGATGGAAATCAAGAGATAGTTTAGGATGCATGACATTTTATAAACTTTTTTTAGTATTTATCTTCGTGATTTTTCAATATATGTGCGGGAATCGCAAGTAAAGTTTATATGTAAACATGTGGACACGACTTGACTTGTCAGAAAGTTTGAAAAAAGTTTTTGTGATGAAACGATTTTGAAATGTTTCTTGATTATAAAGAAATGCGCAGTAAAGATGGCATTAGGTAAATTTGATAATAGATTGAAAACAGCTCAAGTTAACTGAACGGTGTACATTAGAGTCATCAAGGTCTTGAGAAGGATCGAAATTATGTCCTATAAACAGTATCAATCGAATTCTTCGATTCTAGATAAAATGAGTGTCTCAAGTGGGAAAAAATTATGTCACGAACCATGTAGTTCAACTCCCAAAATACTAGACGTTGTAAAATAACCATCAAGAGAAATGCTCATCCAGAAAAAGTTATAATATATATGAAAACGATTAAAGTTATAATTATATATGGGTGTCTGTCTGTCTATCTATCTATCTATATACATATATATACATGTATACGTATATATATATATATATATATATATATATATATATATATATATATATATATATATATATATATATATATATATATATATATATATATATATATATATATATATATATATATATATATATATATATATATAAATATTTTTAAACACTTGGGGTGTTTTCAACGATTTTTTCTACTAAGCATTATTATAATATTTTGTGTCCTATTTGAATTTGTAAACGTTTCATTTCATTCCCTACACTTGCTTTTCGTTTTAACCTTTACAAATTAATTAACAAAACTTTTAGTATCATCAAGAGATCCAGCCAGAAAAGTAACTTTTTATTTGGGTAAATCAGCATAAAACCAGAACCATGCAAGGAATATACTTTATCCTTTGATACTCATATGGTAACGACATAGGTACTTGGATTGTCGACATTTAAAACTTCAAAGATGCATCTTTTAAAAGTAGAAGTCCTTCAATTATGTCACAAATGGGATAAAATCAAGAAAAATGGAAAACAGGGAATGTATCTTCAACAGCCATCACGTTTACTGATTTTTAAGGGGAATAGGTAGCTTAAAAACTATAAATAATCGATTTTGAGTTTATTATTATTTATAGAAATATGAATTCTAACATTTAAAAGGATATCTTATTTTTAATAATACCTCAACTAGAAGTATTTTTGATATTTTTTTGAAGATCAAATTGGTAACTATTAGTGTAAGTAAGCAACACCTGTATGAGGTACAAACATTGGGGACATCCAACTATGTATTTGGCAGCTGAGCAATAAGTCGAAGTGTTCTTTTAGTGACGTCATTTCATGGAGGAATGGATCGACCACTTTCCTTCCAGCCATCATTTCATTTTGAAAATGCGAATTTTATGGAGAGATCATTGCCGGCATTTTTCATATTTTATTGTTTGATTGCTTTGCCAGGAGCCAAATTTCTCTGAAGATCGCAGTCGAAGTCATTTAAGTGGCTGTAAAAAATGCGGAAATGGCATGCTAACTGCATGTTTCAGTGAAGAAGAATTTCGAAAAGATATCTTTAACGAGTGTTTTGGCTTGTCAGTTCAAAGGTGAAAAATCGGAATCACAATTCCTCTGTTTTTTTAAAGTAGAAGGAAAAACGGAATAAACTTACAAAATGCAATTTTATTTAAGGTGACACTCTTCCCTAAAAATAGCAAAATTTTCGATTTTTTATTTGCTATAAATATAGTTTGGAATCTTCTAAATACGCATGCAAAATTTTAAAACTGTATCTACTTTTTTAATGAGTTATATGCAATTTCCTGCTGAATGATAGAAGGATGTTCCTAAGAAATGAAAACTTAAATCGATTTTTCTCACTGTTTGTTTTTTATTGATATTAGGTTTTTTGAATTACTAAGGCCTTTGTTTCTAATGAATGGAGATAGCTTAAATTTTTAGACCATGTTGTAAAATATGTCTATTTTATAAATTGGCTTTATAATTAACAAAATATATTGCAGTTTTAATTTTTTTTAATACTTAAGTAAAACTTTTGCAGATCCATAAAAAAATTTTGTTATTATAATTAAACATTTATATTATAATTAATAACTTTGAATAATTCAGATTTTAATGCCAATTCTTAGATAAAATAGTTCAAAGAATGTTTTAGAAAAAACTGCTGGAAAAAATTTTAATATTTAAAAAAGCCTTAACATTTTAAAAAATGAGAAAAAAGTTTAAATTTTTAAATTCCTTTTAATATAAAAAAGAATTTTAGTTTTTTTTTTTTTTTTTTTTTTTGTGAAATAATGTTTTTTTTATAGAAATTTTAATAAGGAATATCTATTTTTTTTTATTTCAAAATATAATAATTAAAAATAGTTTGTGTCCCCTTAAATGCAGTTCCTCGGGCTAGGGTGATGTAGTACACAACATTTAGAAAGTAAATCATTGATCTTAATTTTGATTTGAATTTGAATCTTAATTTTAACAGTTAGAAACAGTTTAAAATACTTTAGTTTATCAAGTATAGTATTTCATAAGAAGTGACAAATACATTGAACAAACAAAACTAGGTGTGTGGAACATCGAAAAACTTTCAATTACACTATAATACTGGTCATTGCATTAAATTTCAAATTGAATGGTGTTATTTACCGGTTTCATATTTTCATTCATTTAATAGCCTGTTTAGTGATATATTTGGTAAAAATTTTTACATGGGCAAAAAAAAAAAAAAAAAAAAATGCCAAAAGAGGGAAATTTGCGTTGTTATTCAATAAACATTGCATTATCCTTTCTTGTGAGTGAAACATAGAAAAATCAATCGTTGATGGGCGATGCTTAAGGGCGAGAACTCTATCTTAAGGACATTCGTTTTTCAATTTTTTACGCTTTTATCGCATTTCTCGGAGTGCATTTTCACTAAGGAATTCCATCTGACAAAACGTTTGACTTTGATAACTTTTTGTAGTTATTTTGTACTTAAATTTGTATTTTGTAATGATTGTAAAATTTAACCTAATTTAGGTAATTGCCAATTTAATTATAAAATAGTCACATTTATGTTTTTCTTATTTTACTGTCGATACGTTATAAATCACCTAAGTTATTTATCTATAAATAGTATTCCTTAGATTTCATTTGGTTTCAGTTATCCAAATTTGCATTACACAATTACTGTCACGAAGTTGCAGTTTCACCCCTTTTGGTTTTTCTGTTATGTATTAATAGTTTTGCCTCTCTATTTTTAAAGCCATGTAGCTAGTATTTATTACTCGTAAAAGTGGATAAAGGATGTGTAAAATTATTGCTGTTCGTACAGACCAGGTGGTCTGTTGATGGTCAGGCCAGGTGACCTGCCCAATGATGGTTTTCCCTCCCGTCCCACACACTCATAAAACAAACCTCAACCTTCGGAGGAGGTTGTGCAGAATGGGTTGTGTAAAATAGATTTTTGGCACACTTAAAAGTTACGATTTATTTAATCCTTTTTGTGTGAATCTAGAGTAGTATTTAAACAAAAATAATAATTTGGCTTCAAGAAACCCCATTATGACCTTGATGGCCTCTCCTGATATATATTCCTCGACATATAAGAAAACTAGTTTTAGATCAATCATTTTCATAAATTTTGCTTTCTAAAAAACTCCAGCTACATTGCAAGAATTCCAATATCTATAAATAGGTGAGAATTGAATGAAATGATCACACTTCATTGGGCATTTTCTCAAATAACAAAAACTTTGCCCTGCTGTCTCCAAGAAATGAATATATATCTCATTCTAAATTCGACTTTTCATTTCATTTGTATTTCCATAAGAAAATTTTAAATATTAATAAAATTTATAATTTATTAAAACGTTTGCTCTCTTATTAAATGTCCGATCATTAAGGTTTTTTAGTGATCCCTTCTTTACGAAAATTCATATAAAAATGCTTCAAATACATTATGACATTATGATAACAGGAGACTACTAAGTCAAATCAAATTCATTCTCCTATTAAGTACATTCAACAGTTTTTAAAAAAAGAACTTATTCGGCCACATATCAGCTAATATTAATGTGTTGTATAAAAAATTAAACACAGATAAAAATTCGGAAATAAAATAAGTAAAAATAAAAACAATATTTTTTGTTTCAACAAGGAATTTTCCACTCAAGTGTTTCGTCATTCGTTCACACACTGGAATTCTTGCTGCACAAATGTAAAGAATTTTGAACTTGGACAGGGTTGCTTAGGTTTTAAAGTTTAGTAATATATAGCTTGTGAATTTCAAAACTATATGGTGTATTTTCCCGGTTAAAAATAATAATAAATAAGCTGTAATTGTGACTGATATTAGAAAATCTCTATTCAAGAAATGATATTCAGAAAGTAAAAATTCTTTTATATTTATTGCGATTTTTGTTCAGATGTGGTTCCTTGTGTACATAGGTACCACTGTGCGCAAGCCTAGATGTCTTCAAATGATTTGAGAAATGCAGGTTTAAGTAAATATATTCTGTTTTGTTATTGTTCATTGTCATTAAAAAGAAACAACAATAGCCAATACAAACCCCTTTGTATTGTTTACAGTCCTCAGAATATACCCCCATGCCATATCCTATGTTTTATGGGAAGTCCAAGAAGAAAAGATCTCTAATCTTGAAGGTGTGGTGAATATTCGATTCCCCTCTTAGGTGTACGTACGAAAGTGTTAGTTCTCTCCCCACTTGAATTGTGTGTTTTCCGAAGTATCTTCGTAAAAGTGGGTGTCGATGCAAAGTTGGGTATCGATCGTTTGCCCGAAGGCAGCATTCAGGTCAGACTTCACCGAATAGAGACGAGGATATTTATGACGTCATTAGTGAAAGTATTTGCGCCATAAAAAAAGTGACCCTTTTATCTGTGTTGCGAGCTGACCAATAATGGAGGGCCTGGAGCATTTCTAGCAAATAAATTTGATCAAGTATCTTGTGGTAATGAAAGTTGCCTCGCGATCTTTTTCAGGAAGCAAACAACTCGGCAATGCTTCCTCGACACATTTCGGGCATTTTGAAAGGTATCTGCAAAATATCTAGGACATTTACTAACAACACTTAGATGTATTTTGGCGAAGCAAGAGATTTTGAAATCGTCTCGAAAAAATGTTTACTTCATCTGATTACTTTATTATTAGGAGAATGTTAGACAGCATCTTTTTTTTTTTTCATTCAAAAGAGACATAAACTACCGTTTCAATGTTCCTTACCTTAAAGGGATAAATATAAGTAAAGGCAAAGAGTCTTAAAAACATCTTTCATTAAATACACAAGTGTAAGAAATACTTTTTTATGCAACAACATTTAACTATGTTTTGTAACCGACTAGAAAAAGCGCAGTTAAGGAGTATTATTTAACCCATTAAAGACGACTTTGAAATGGATAAAAGATCATTGTTTTTAATGTTTACCTTGTTTATTTAGATCATTAAGGTATATTTTGAATTTTTCTGATTTTTTGGAAAATTATCTTTATGATTTTTAAAAAAACACTGAGTGGAACCAGAATCGCAATTTATTAGCAAAGAAAAAAAACTAAAATGTCGATTGCCATATTTTCTTGCCAACCGTCGTTAATGTTATTAATATGATTATCTGATTGTCCCACTCAATTGTTTGAATAGATTATTAACAGTATATTCCACATACAGTTACAAGTATTCTGTTTATTATAAGTTTTAATCACATTTCTATATATTTCAAATATAGGTGAACCATTGCAAAAATTGCCACTCAATACAAAAGATCTTCTATTGAACTCACAACATTAATAGAATGGAATTCATATAAATATATCAAGTTAATAGGATATTAGTAATTGGATTTGAAAGTCACTTCATTAATTGGTCAATGTTTAAAGAAAGAGTGTAATAAAAAAAACTTAACATTGCATTATTTCCATTTTTAATCGTGTATCCATTCATCTGAAATATTAAATATTTAATAAATAAGAATTTTGTGAAAGTTATCTCGGAACAATTTATAATAGAATGAATTACCTAAACAACAGAAAAAGTGAATGAGTTTAATTTGTGAGGGTTTGTTTTGTGATTGTTTCTTCCTGGCATTTTGTTTTCTATACGTTTCGTACTATATTTTGTATTAGAAAACTCTCCAGATAAATGGTCTAATCAGATGAATGGAATCACACGATGCTTCAACTTGTACGTAGAAGCCCATCTAAATACAAAGCCAATATTTTAACATCCAAAAGTAAAAAGAGCAAGAAAAGTGTGTGGATTTCAACCATAGTCAATGGAATAGTACGAAAAATATGTTTATTTTTGTACTAATTACCTAATTTTTTAATTAATTAAAAATTAGTTAAACCAAACGTCTGGTATTATGTTCGACATTTAATAAAATATCTTTTGCGACAAAATTTGATAAAATATATTTTTTTTTTATTTATGCTAAAAAACAATAATTCCTTTTGGAATTCATCAGGCATTTTCTTGCTATTGCCTTAATCTAACTATTAATGGAACAGTTATGAAACTTGATACCGTTACATTTTTTACATACAACTCCAGTAGCGCAACAACGCTGGCCAATATCACTCGACATTGGTCAATCCCTATGTGGAACATTGTAAACCGGCAGTTGTTATAACAGATATTGACCAATCTCACCCAATGCTCGATATTATATAGTGGAAGTTTTTAAATGGGTTGATGCACAGTTTTAAAATGGAAATATTTTATGTATAAGGAAAAATGGAGAACAAAAACTACGCTCTGTAATGTTTTATTATGCTACCTTAATGGATATAAAAATTGCAATCATATAAAGTTATTGAATTTAAGATAAATAATTTTGTACATAGATGGTTTTGAGCAGTTAAAGTCACTCCTAAAACTTTGAATACACGACATGATTTTATGAAGACAAAGTATACTCCTCCCTGCCTTGGTTACAATTAAATTAAATTTCTGATGGGATTAGTTTACATGAATGCAAAATGATTAAGTTGATTTGACAAACAGAAACATGCAATGCATTTTTGTTCACGGTATCGAAAAACGCCTTGAAAATGGAAGTTCACTTTCTATATGTAATAAGAAGCGAGCTATAAAAGGAGGCTTGTAGAACACATTTTCGGGCATTCCTTTTCAGTTACATAAATTGGTAGCACTGAATAACATTAATTATAAAATCCCAAAATTATACATCCTTCATGAATTATTTATAAGATCGAATTGATCATTGTCATCTAAAATAGTGAAAAGTTATCGACCGATTTTATCAAGATTCAGTTGTTCTCTAGAACCCGTTTCGCTGCGGTAGTAGTTTTAGCAATCAGAAAGTTCCTTAATAGGGTGTTGTTTTGAAGTGGTCAATTTCAAGCCAATGTTGACGTGAGATTTCTAAAAACTACATGGAATTTCAAAATCACACCCTTTCCAACCCTTGTGGTGGTACTTTTGATCCACTAAAGTAATTTCAGCCGGGTTTTTTACTTTCAATTACAAATATGTTAACATAGGGTGATGAAAGTATTGTTTTCAATCAAAAATATTTGGATTTTTTTTTTCCACCATTTTTTATATCCTGAATCAAAAAAGTGGGCTAGAAAAAATTTCTGTGTGTATATGTTACCAGCAAAGTGTGAAATCCAGGCATTGTATAGAACGCCTGTTGCAATTAGGGAAAGTATGAAATAGGAGAATTATTATACACTTTCCCTAAGGCATTGCATGTAATATACCTAGGCATTCTATAGAATGACAAATGCTATTTAGGCCAAAATATTGCATTTATTTATAGCGTTTGTGAGGCTGAGCTTGAAAACTATCATATATACCAATCGAAATCGGAACTATATTTTTTGTGGCCGTTTGGCCACCGAAATAGTTTTTTAAATATGAATTTTAAAACTCACACACCTTACTTTTTAGAGATTTATAAGTGCAAAATAATTTTAAAAAAGTGATTTTGGGGGTGAAATTCCACAAACGACTGTCCGAAATAGGTAGGGGTATTTTTTTAGGTTCAATTGGCCGTAAGGCCAACGAAAGAGGTTGACATTTTTCCTTTCAGAGCGTGAAGCACAGGCACACCTTACTTTTTAAAGAGTTTTACAATATTAAGTGATTTTGCAGGGAGAGATGTCACAAACGACTGCTAAAAATATAGGTTGCCGTATTTCTTTTTTAAGTTTAATTGACCTTAAAGCCAACAAAATACGTACTACTTTTTCCTTTTAGGGTCTGAAGCGTGCGGACACCTTATATATTAGAGTTTTTAGTAAGTGATTAAAAATATAAATATTGTTGAAGGTGTATAATATATTTATAGGCGCGCGTTAAAAGTCACGTGCCTTTCTACGTGATATTTGAAATGCATCGGAGATGTATTTCATACTTAGCCGCTTTCTCATTTGGTAATAGAATGCCTAGGAAATGTGTGAATTATGAATAGTTTCATACATTGCCGGCTAGTTTTTAGTCATTCTATAGAATGCCTGATTTCACACTTAGCCTGTAACATATATATACTCTCGAGCAATACTACCGAACGAATTGAGCTACGATGTTCAAATTTGGTAGGCGGGATAATGGTGGCCATGAGACCTACTATTAAGGTTTTCGCCAAAATTGCGCATGAGCATTAGTTAACTGCCATTGAAAAATTCAGGTTTTTCAGTAAATTTCTAGAAAATAACTCGCACGTTTTTGCTCAAAATCGCTGCGGTAATGACTCTTACGGTGTTCTAAACAGGGTTGGCATGGTTTAATCCAATTGGTTTAAACCATGGTTTAATACAAATGTTTTTGTTTTTAAAAAAAAAAATTGGTTTTGTGAAAAAATAATTGAAATTTGTATTTTTATTTATTTATAATTAAGTTCTTAGAATTATTTGATGTTATAACTTCTACTTTTAACCTAAAGTTTTCCTTCCAAAGGTATCCTTTCAAAAGGAATTTTATTGCAAAAGCAACTACATCGAATGTTAAGAGAATTTTTTTTCTTGTGTGTAATAGCAAAGGTTTAGAAAACTTTTTTTTTTGTTCAAAATATTAAATCTTAAACTTATTTTTATTTATATTGATTTTTAAGAAAATAATTAAAAATGAAAGATCTACATTCTTGGTATTATCTGATTGATGTTTTTGTAAATGAAAAATTATACGAATATTATAAATAGAATAAGTTTTAACGCATTTTAAAATAAATCTTTTAATTAAAGAGTATTGAAGTTTTAATAAGTATAAACAAAAAAGTGTTTTTTTAATCTAATTATTAATGTTTTATAATTATTCAAAAATTATTAATTAAAATTAAATTATAGGTTGCATTTTAAATTTGTTTCTAAAAACAGAGGTTTTGTGTCTTAGCAACTTATTTCTAAACCTTAAAAATATCATTTTAAACAACTTATCACCATTACTGATGAATCTAAGAGCAATATTCCATTTCCATAAAAATGCAATAAAGACGAAAAAAGCAGAAAAACGAATGTCTTTAACACATATTTCTCTTCTTTTGACCATCTCTCATCAAGTACCATTTTTTCCCCTCTCATCTATTTCACTACAAGAATGGTAATCGAAAAGTATATCGCTGGCGATTTTATATGGCCTATGTACGTGTTATCGTCAAAAATACCGCCAAACAGGCCATTTTGTCTAAATGAATAAGGAAAATATAAAAACGGTAAGTAACACCAATCCACGTCAGTATTATACTGTAATGGATAATTATAGTGTAATTGAAAGTTGTGCAAAGTTCCAGACCCTATTTCTTTTATGTATCTTGCTGTTTTGCAAGAAACCTATTTTTGTCCCCCTTTTTACACCACATTCATTCACTGTAAGAGGGGGAAGAGTAAAATATATAGGCGCAAAAAATTAACAAAAAGTATCCCTCAGGACACCAATGGCTTCATATTATATTACCGTCTCATTAGAAAGAAGTGTCAATACGATAACTTAGTCTTCTATTGCTGAAAACATTTAGAGATAAATCGGCTAAATGTGTTCAAAACATAATTTGCATCTCATTAGCTTTGGGATAAAAATTTTATAAGAAGAACATAATTGAAACATTGATTGCACTCTGCCTTTGCTGTTCTGCTCAAAAAGTAAAAAGTATCCCTTAGGACACGGATAGTCTCATATTATGTTACCGTCTCATAAAAAAGAATTTTTAATCTCATAACCGAGCCTTCTACCACTGAAAACATTTCGGCATAACCGGACACAGATGAGTAACACATTCTGGATGCCTTAAAAGCTGGATGATCTGAAGCAATTGGAAAGATAGACCAGATGAGCAATCAGGGGGAAGGTTTTTACGGTCAGAACCCTAACATCCCAGTAGTATTTTGTTAGGATTGAAACACTTAGCAATCGCAAATAATTTCAAAAGAATACTATTTATTTTATAATTATTTAGGCAGAGTGTGCCGACCGCGTCGAACTAAAGTAGCTATTAGATCCAAGAACTTTCAAATAAATAAAGGATTTGTAAATCTCCTAGCATCAAATAATAATTATGTATTATCTTTTGCCTACTTAAGTTAAGGTGTTGTTTTAAAGAAATGCAAAAACATGGATGCTTCCGTTTTTCAAATGTTGTTATAGTGTTTTAAGTGCTACATGCCGTAGTATTCAAAGCACCATAAAGATATTGTAAAACCAACCTGATATTTGTGTTTGTCCGTTTCCCTAAAATATTACTCCTTCTCTAATTGAATTGAAACAAACGAGAAAATTTAATATTATTAATTTACAATCTAGAAAATATGGATAATACACGATCTAGATAAAATGTTGTCCCATTTTAATATTTTGGCATATGTAGGTGAAAATATTGATGACATGGACAAATATGGGATGAGAAAATTCTGCATGGGAATTGTTTTTTATAGAGAGAAATAGTGGAGCAAACTGAGGGCTAGTTTGAAAACCCCTCCCACAGAACTTTTCTGGTGGCGCCCCTGCAATGTACATTGGAAAATGTAGGTGCTAACTTTCGAAGTAGCTTAAAAATTTACCAGTTCCACGAATTCTTCAGCAAATGTTGTGACATACAAATCAAACAAGTTCGTGGCTCTATTCAAGTGAGAGACTCTTTTTTAAATGTATTTGCGCAGAAACAAAACGATTTTTCAGAGAAAATGTGTTTAAAGTCAAGAAATCTTTTACATTAAACACTGGGTTAGTCACGTGTAGTTTTTTTTTTGTTTTTTTTAAGTATATTTGCTGATAGAATTATTTTGTGATATTTCAAATTAGATGCAAACTCACCCCCCCCCCTCTACAAGCACATGCTATTTACAGAATCGGTACTGTGTTACTGAATATGAAAATTGGCAATACATTTAAAAGATTTACATTAAAAACTTTATTTTTTATGGGTTATATTATGATGTTTATTGTTTTTGTTTAAATTGTTAATTTATTTTGCCAATAAATAAATTATTACTTATCTTTTAACACTTATGTTCCTGAATTTTGATGAAAATTCAAATTGTTGGACTTAATTTAACTCTGAGTTGGGAACAGCTATTACTTAATGCCCATTGAAGCAATTGAGTTTCGAATAACTATTTTATTTAGAAAAGTATTTCCAATTATGCTTTGAAATGTTTATGTGATATCAATAGAGATTTTGCTGCTGAAATTCACATTGTTCAGCACTTATGCAAATGAGAATTTGAGGTTCATTTTTTTAATTTTAAAACAAGTACATATGTATTCCAAAAACAATTATATAAAAATAAAATTTAAACTTTGAATCAACTTTGAAATACACTACATAGGAAAATAATAATTTGTTTCCAAATATTTCGTTTCTTAAAATCGTCACTAATTAAATATAATTTCAGGACACTACAAGATAACAGACATGTAAATAAAATTTAACCGGCATACAGAAAAATTAATTTTTTATCAGAATTTTGTGTCACTGAATAATAATGTAGTTATATAGACAGACTTATCGTCCATAATCCATTTGGTGACTATTTACAAAATCAAATATCTCAAAATGATTTTTTCCTTTTGTAATTCTATTTCTAAAATGTCAGTTTTGTGCCAATTATTTACTAAACTACTTACTAGTTTCATCTACATACTTAGTCCAGTCTAAATAGTTGTACTTGTGGAAAAGAAATCTTAGTCTAAATATGTGTCCTAATCGAAGTCACTCTGAAGAGCGAGCCAAACAAAATATTTGCACAAAGAAAATACATTTTTAATCAGAATTTTATGTCACTGAATAATAATGTACTTTTACAAACAAAATTATTGTCCATAATCCATTTGGTGACTATTTCCAAAATCAAATATCTCAAAATGATTTTTTTCTTTTGCGATTTTATTTCTGATTTTAAATGATTTTATGTCATATTTGTGCTATTTATCAAACTACTCACTAGTTCCATCTAATTAGTCTACTCTAAATAGTTATGGAAAAGAATTCTCAGTTTAAATATGTGTCCTAATCGAAGTGAGCGAACCAAGCAAAATATCTGGCCAAAGAAATCCATCCTTTCGTATTGGAGACACGTTTTTCGGAAGTACCTCAGATTAGAAGCAGTGGGCTTTTTTGTGTTCCAAGGTAAATCTTATCAAGGTGAAGCTCCTTTAATCCATAATGACTTTGCCAACTCAGGGAAGCTAGGGAAAAAGGAAAGCCTCCTAAACTCGGAGGTTTTTTTTCTTTCCGAGCAGGAAATTCATTGTCGGGCGGTGTGATGGGAAGTTCTTTTTTTATTGGATTGTTTCGGAAGTTTGGTAAAAAGTGCCACTTTTTCGTTCGCCTTATTAGTAGCACTGTCCTTTCGAAGGCAGCTGCAAAAAATACATATTAGCTTTGTTCCTTCCAGATTAATCCACATTTAAACGGAAAAAAGTGGATCGTATATTAAATCAATTAATTAGTAAATTGTGGAACTTCTTTGGGCTAGGTGTTTTGGCAAATTGTATTAACTATAAAATAAATTGTTATATAGATTGAGACTTTTATCTTTAAAATTAGAACACTAACAATTAGGTAATTATATTGCCTGATTTCATTTTAGAAATATACAAAATAGGCATTTTGTGTGTCAGTTAAAAAATCATTTATTTTTTCATATGCATTTAAAAATGTTTAGAAGGTAAATACTTTTTTTTTTTTTTTTTTAGATATTTCAATTCCACAACAAACATCCTACAATTTAAAGAAAACCACTATGTAAATATATTTCATTCGTACAAATTGGAATAGTTAAACTGAATAATAGAATTTTTTTTTTTTTTTTTTGGACTGTATATACTTTGGTCCTTTATAATTTACGGCACTCTTAATAATTTTTTAAAAATTATAACCATGACTGGTAAATGCTCCACTAGAGGTTTTACCTACCAATTACGATAGTAATTTGAAAAAGTTAGTGTTACATAGTATGTTATTACAATATTAGTATTATATTATTCAAATAAAATATTAATTATTTAAAAGACTGGTTGCACAAAAAAATGTGTCTTTGTAACAAAACAATTGTTTGCTTAAAATATATTTATAAATTGTGTTTCCGCAAAGCTAAAAATATGATTTATGAAAGCCCAATGGCAACTTATACGGTAGTCGATCATTTAAAATAATACATTTTTTATTCAGTTATTTGAATTGATAAAAGAATGTTCAACTTATCCACTATGAAAAACTAATAAGGTTAAATCCACACTACTGTATGTTGTAATTGTGTGCAAATGGAATACTCACTTCTTACATTTTGCAAACTAATTGAAAATGTTCAATCACTACAAAATTAGTCGTTGAGGGTAGTGACTGTTAGTTAAAAATTAATTCATTATATTAGGAATAGTTTTCATAAAAAATGTCACTGTATCGTGGAAAAAATTTGAACAACTAATTAGGATTAGATAGGAAACGAGACTGCAATGTACCTCTTATTTCTTGATGATTATATTTATAGAAAGTGAGTTTTTATTATAAATAATATAATCCATAAAAATAAAGTTTTTAATATAAACCTTTCATATGCTATGTCCATTACCTATAAAATTATATTATTCAAGTTAATTACAACAAAAGTTGTTGTTTTAAGTGAAAGAATGCCATGCAGAGATAAATTAGGTGGAAGTAAAATTTGAAAATCGATTCTCTATTTAAGTCTGTTTAAAGTCTTAGATCTCCATATCCAATAAAATATAAGATGAAATATATTAATCCTAATACAAATAACTGTGATTAGAAAAAGTTAGAGGATTCAAAATTTAAGAACATAAATTCTTGTTAGTGACTTACTTCCTGTGCAAAGAAAAGCTTGCTCCCAATACCATATCCTCCAAAATTACAAATTACATGTTTTTAAGTAACTAGTCCATTCAGCAGAAACAGGTTCTATAATCCCAGACAACTTATCCTGATACTATAGGATGTATTCTTCCGCGTAAAAGATATAGTTCCGAGTAAATCACTACTTATAAAGTGATATTGATAACCTGCTCACATACTTTTGTAGTGCACTTAATTTTTGTATAAGCGCTTTTAAATTTTAATTTTACTTAAAACTTTATTTTTCTAACCACGGTTACTATAGTGTTGCGTAGACGGGTTCGAAAGATTTGAAGCCAAAGCAGATCAAAACTTGCAGAAATTTATTCCAATATAACTCTTCACAGATTCCTTTACAACTCCAGAACTTCTCGTTCTAGTAGACAGAATACAGCTCTTTTCACAACAATAGAGCACAAAACAGCAGTTAAAAACTTGACAACACAATTGCTCAAATCGCTGCAAAAGACAATGCAATACAGTTCGCTTTCGGAACTCTCTGAACGCTCACTGAGACTCAGTAATTCCAGTCAACTAATGGACTCACCTAACAGCTAACTCCATCACCTGCTCTCCTAAGCTTTTATAGGGAAGGTGAACATACGTGAACCTTCTTGAAACTCCTAGAGGTAGATATTTGGAGAACTTTTCAGATCGTAGTCGAAAAGTCCCATACATGTACATGGAGACCGAAAATGTCGCCAAGTTTGGCGACATTTGGCGATTTCTCTCCAAATTTGGCTCTATCTCGCCAATTTGGCGAGATTGCCATTACCATAATGTTAAATGCCCTGCTCCTTGTAACACTCGCTTCCCAGCGTTACCTCTGTAAAACTCGTTACCAAGCATCAAGACACACATTGCGGGGAAACAAACGAAGACCAACTATTGCACTGCCTTATGCAAAATGTACATAAATTTTCTAATTTACAAAATTAACACTACGAAATATTTACAAATATACAAAAATTCGTAACAATAGAGTTTGAACGAATCATATGACGAGCTATTTCATGACGTCGCTCACTTGCCGAATCACTATTGGCTAACATGGCTAATCCTGTCTCCTCTCAATTCAAGACGTCACATTTAAGCATCCAATAAGCACGTAGTAAAACCGAATCACATATCACTGTAGCGTATTCAGTGAGCTCAGGATAAGTTGTCTTGGGCTATAGAAGAGAATAACTAGATGATGGCAAAACAAAATAAAACAAGCACGCTATTTTTCTTATTGAAAGTGGTTTCTAATAATGTCGGGTGGTAAAGTATCAATCCGATATTTACTTTAATTGAAAATCCATTACACAAACTCTACATACTAATTACATCGGGTGTTTTGATTCAGTCGTGATTGTAAATATAGTTGCAGTAACAAATTAAAAGACAAATAAATTTGAGCGGATTGGGCAAATAAATTTCAACGAGCATTGACTTTGATGTATTAGAAACCTTAACTTTCTTGAAGTTTGTTCAGTTTCTGACACATTTATCGACATTTCTCTTCCTCGCTTTTCAATTAAATGAGTAATTGATACATATCGCTAATACAAAAGATTCAAATTTCTAATCTAACGTATAGAAGTTTTAACTTTTATCAATTTACATTTAATTTGCTTATATAAAGCTAGAGTTTAATAAAATAACATTAAAAAAATTGTATTCTTTGAAAAACTTTTTACGTGTTATTCTTTGTTTCTTTGTGTTGCTTCTTGTTATTCCGAAATTGATATGGAATGAGGATGCACTAACAGTTGAAACGTCATCTATTTACGTCATTAATGATGCATTAAACAGATAACGTCTTGACAACGGAATCAATTATTTTAAGAATAGGACAATGACAAATAACGTATTTGCATTTGGCCCTGATTTGGGGAGTTATTAAAAAGATGTGGGTTGACTTTAGTATGTCAACCTATTCGTCAGTTGTACCCCGTCAAATGTTATTTAAATATTTCTTAACCTTTGGTTTATGGGCACGACCCTTTTATCTCGCGGTTAATCTCGGGGGGACAAATGTCCCCAAAATTTATATTTTCTTGCATGAGATTAAATTCGTAACCAAGTGGGTATTTTAATTAAAAACACATTATTATTGAACAGAACAAAGTAAAAATTAAAAAATATTTTTTAAATATCTTGAAAAAACTGAAAGAAGGCTTTGATCCTGGGCTGCCATCTATTGAGAAAATGACTATGGGGATATTTGTCAACCACGCGACTAATCAAGTAGACTGAGAAGCGACTGCAATTTTTGGACCCCATCGAATATCATTCTGAATTTTTTATAGAAATTAGAGAAAAGTGAGTAGATTACGAATCCGCTGGTCTGCTGTGGCAAAAATGGCCGAAACTGGTCGAAAATCGACTTTTAATAAGTTGAACTAAATCCAATTGCCAAATGCGCCATAACTTGCCAAATAATGAGCATTTTTTTTTTATTTGGTAACCCTCACTCTTTATTTTTCAATCTAGAAGGTTGCAGACGATTCAGATATCTGGCGACGGTCTACTTGCATCTATTAAAAGGGAGCCAAGTTGGCAAGAAATATTACGTCACTTATTACGTAACTGATGTCGCCAATTTGGCTTACTTTTAAAAGATATAAGTTTTCCGAGCCAAAGATCAGAAATCGTTTGCACTTTTTCTCATTGAAAATCAAAATGAAGTGGGTTGCCAGACGAATAAGTTAGTTCTATTTTTGGCAAGTTATGACATAGTTGGCAATCGGATTTTAGTTCAACTCATTCCAAGTCCATTATTGATAAGTTTCGGCCATTTTTGCCACGGCAGACCAGTGGATTCGTAATCTACTCAATTTTCTCTAATTTCTATAAAAAATTCAGAATGATGTTCGATGGGGTCCAAAATGTGCTGTCGCCTCTCGGACTAAAGGGCTTCCAACTCGCCTCTTAATTTTTTTAAAAAAAATTTTGTCAATAATTATTTTGAAAAAATGTCCATAAATGCATTATTGCTTGCAATTACAAATATGTTTGCATAGGGTAATGAAAATATTGTTTTGGGTAAAAAAAATTTGTTTTTCCTTTTTTGTATATCTCCACCTTTTGGAACATCCTGACTTCAAAAAAGTAGTCTAGCAAAAATGTCGGCATTTACATGGTCAGCATTACTCTCGAACGAATCGACGTACGGTGTTGAAATTTGGTGTACGGGTTAGTTGTGGCCCTAGAAACTATCATTAAACTATTTTACTTTTAAAAACTTTTTAAATACTTTTTTACCACCATTTTTTACTTTTCTACCTAAGGTTTAATGTGTATTACAACATTTATTTTATCTCACATGATGTTTTGAAAAATCCAAATCAAACGAAATCTGTGCCAGAATATGAATCCCAATTCAATTCCAAAAAAGATTGGTCTTACAAAAATAAAATAATACAAAATGTTTATAGTCAGCCTAATTATTTAGTTGGAGGTATCGTAAGGAAACTTGTGACATGTCCCATCCCTTCCTATACATAACATTTCAATAAAATATCTTATTAATAGAAACATGCTAATTTTAGACTTAAAATAACTGCTAATTAAAAAAAGTTACGTTATTGAGCCTACAAAACATTAAGGATAGTTATGTTAGCAACAATTAATGAGACTTACTTATTGGAATTTTAACTTTTCTTTTTCGGTAGCAAAAGAAGCTTTTTTATAACATAAACTCAAATAAACCTGCAACTAAAATGATTCTTAGCAATAAATATGATAACATGTTTTCTCTACATAGTGCAAGAGTCAGAAATGAAAAGCAATATTTCTTTGATGTATAATTGATGGAATCCCATCCCTCCCTACTCTCCCCTACAACTTATTAAGTAATGTTTCTCAAGATTTGTACTACTTAAATTTGAGTTGTACAACAATTTTACTTATTTATTAAATATTCATACTCAAGAACATTACAGTCATTTCGTCTTGAATATTTCTTTCCCTAAAGAGCAATCCCTAAAATTATAAAGACAGCATTTATCGATAAGAATAATTCAAATGAATGAAGATCAGTAATAAAACACAGCAATCCCTAAAATACTAAAGACAGTTTTTACCGATAAGTATAGTTCAAGTGGATGAAGATCAGTTCTAAAACATAGCAATCCCGGAAATACTAAAGATAGTATTTATCGATAAGAATAATTCGACTGAATGAAGATCAGTCCTAAAACATAGCAATCCCTAAAATACTAAAGACAGTTTTTACCGATAAGTATAGTTCAAGTGGATGAAGATCAGTTCTAAAACATAGCAATCCCGGAAATACTAAAGACAGCATTTATCGATAAGAATGATTCAAATGAATGAAGATCAGTAATAAAACACAGCAATCCCTAAAATACTAAAGACAGTTTTTACCGATAAGTATAGTTCAAGTGGATGAAGATCAGTTCTAAAACATAGCAATCCCGGAAATACTAAAGATAGTATTTATCGATAAGAATAATTCGACTGAATGAAGATCAGTCCTAAAACATAGCAATCCTAAAATACTAAAGACAGTTTTTACCGATAAGTATAGTTCAAGTGGATGAAGATCAGTTCTAAAACATAGCAATCCCGGAAATACTAAAGACAGCATTTATCGATAAGAATGATTCAAATGAATGAAGATCAGTCCTAAAACATAGCAATCCCTAAAATACTAAAGACAGTTTTTACCGATAAGTATAGTTCAAGTGGATGAAGATCAGTTCTAAAACATAGCAATCCCTGAAATACTAAAGATAGTATTTATCGATAAGAATAATTCGACTGAATGAAGATCAGTCCTAAAACATAGCAATCCCTAAAATACTAAAGACAGTATTCACCGATAAGTATAGTTCAAGTGAATGAAAATCAGTTCTGAACATAGCAATCCCTAAAATACTAAAGACAGTATTTATCGATAAGAATAATTCGACTGAATGAAGATCAGTCCTAAAACACATAGTCAGTTCTAATTCTTCAACCATGCCAAATATTTTAATGGACTCATCCACTTTTCCAGTTTCTTTTTTCCGGAAGTATTCCCGGAATGTGGATTTCCCGTGGCGTCGCTTTCAATCTCGGTCATGCATCTTTTTTCTTCTCGCATTCCTCTTCACAGATTCCAAGAACAGGAGTTGCTCTGGATTTCAACTGCAACATTCCACTCAATTCAAAAACGATCCTCTCACCACTGCTACAATCAAATAGCCCTTTTAAATGCAAGTATTAAATTCATATCTCATCTTGCTTAAGAGGAAGTCATAGTAAGGCTCATTCCCTATATTCGTTATGCTAAAATCTTCTGTCCCAGTGCATTTAAAAACTAATTTCTATAAAGCCTTACAATTTGGTGAGTAGGTACGAAATAGATCACGTAATGAAATGACGTGAGTTGTTTGCCTTTAATGTCCATATATTATAAATGAAAATTAAAGTAGTAAAATACAAAACCAGGTGGAGCCACTGCATATGCATTGATGAATGGATTTCAAATATAAAATAAAATGTATTAGACACCATTTTCAAGTTTTTAATTCATGTTATTTCATTAGGTGATGTGATCAATTTCGTATCTACTCACCAAATTTCAAGGTTTTATACAAAGCAGTTTCTAAATGCAATGGGATAGAATATTGTAACATTACGTGTATAGGATCCTTACTAGGAATTCCTTTTAACTGGAGATTTCTTAGAACTTTTAGAAATATGCACTCTCCACTTTCTTTTGGTAGTCTTTGGGTTCATTCTTGGATCGCTAAGGAATGCTCTCATTACAAACGTCAAAATATACACACTTTGCAACAGAATCATGCATAAATGATGCCACACTATGCATATCAACTAGAGGTCGGCGATATATCGATACTTTTATATCGATATTTTTTAAAAAATATCGATAGTAAAAACATCGATACAAGTCACCGATATATCGATATTTTCAAACATTTTTAGTTTTTTGATGATCGCTTTGTAGCTCCATGTGTTTTTTCGATTTTTTTTATTCCCTTTTCAAAAACTTCAAAACTAAAGTTTGGACTTGGCTGAGAGACAGTTAAAATCGAAACCCTGACCAAAAAGAAAACATAATGTAATGGAAAAATAATATAATGTATTAGTAGTCATTAACATAGCCCCGTTTCTGTTGCCAACGTGTGCTTGGGATTTGCATCTAATTTTAAATATTAAAATCATCTCTATCAGCAAAATATATGGTAAACTACTTTTCAAAATTTCTTCTTTAAAAATAAATGGGAATTTATGCATTGACATCCAAATGTATTTTATTTATTCTAATTGATAATATAATTTATTTATTAAAACAATTTTTATAATGTATTTATTAAAAACAATTTTTATAATGTATTTATTAAAAACAATTTTAGCATAAATTCATGAAAAGTAGAAATTTGCCCCAAAAAACTTCGTTTCTGGCAAAATTAAAAATCAATTTTTTAAAAAAATCATGTATTGATATATCGATTTATCGATATTTTTTTATGCAACGATATAGTATCGATATTTATTTTGATCGATATTTCCGACCTCTAATATCAACACTAGTTCGAAACCATAATAATTTTTCAAAAATTCAGCCTCACAAGCAGTATTTCTCAATATCACTGATACAGTGATTTAACAAGTTACCATTAAACCAGACGCACTAACCAGAATAAGTTGCAAATTCCACGTAGGTTAAAGATATTCGTAATCCTTGTAGTATATTAAAGTAAAACACATATCAACACTGTCTGACTCTCGGTGTACGTTGTATGAATAATTAGCTGCGTGGCCCAGCTTTCTGGAGAACCATTTTTAGTGTGTAGGTCCCAGTTTTTGGCGCTTCCCTCTCTGAAAGGTTTATTGATACGCAATCACAAGTTCACTTCACTCGCTAAAAAATTCATTGCTACACAAGCACAGGCTGACTTCCCTTTTTGAAAGATTTATTGATGTACAAGCATAGGCTCGCTTAGCTCACTTCACTAAAAAAAAGATTGACTGCTAGGTAAATCTATAATACTAGAACCATCTCCCCTGTCGAGAAACCAAACAAACGTCACCGTTAATACAGTAATATACCCCCCCCCCTCTCTCTCTCTCCCTCAAGTAAAATTAGAAAGTCAAAACTTCTTATGTGGAAAATTTCATAGCTGTACGAATATTTGAAATAGCTTTGTAAAAAAAAAGAAATAAAAATTATTAATTAAAATTTTAACATTCTGCTTGTCAAAAGTCAAATTACAAGGCCAAAACTAGTTATGTTGAAATTTTCAGAACTCTATTCCTATTCGACTCATATTCTCTTACTCAAAAAAAGATTGACTGCTAGGTAAACCCTAAATATTAGAACCAATACAATCGTCAAAATGTTCATACTTGCAACATAATCATACATAAAAGATACAACACTCTCAAGAACACAACTGAATAAAGCCGGCACAATATACAAACTATGTTTCCTACAAGGCGTTCACAATTTCAAATCATTTTCCAAAACAATATTAAATAATGTGGTAAAGAAATTATTAAAAAAAAAAATGCATTTAATTTTTTAAAAATATGTTTGAAATTTGTTTCTACAGGTTCTTCCAGAAAGGATGAAACAGTGAGAAACACAGACAAGTACTTTGGATAAACAGGTATAAAATTGTAAATACACTGGTTTGCAAAATTAGTTATAAAATTGAAATAGGAGTAACTTTCGTTTAAGTGAGTGCTGCTCAAACCATTACTTTTGCAAAATGCAGTAGTTTTTTCAGGATACGGTTTTCAGTACCCCAATATTTCTCAGTTTTGTTTATTGACAAATCCATCGAAATAAAAATGGGCCTCTTTGGTAAACAACAGTCATCAAATTTGCTCCCATCAATCATTTTTGCAAACCTGTGTTTTCAGAATTCCATCATATCTATTCAACATACTGTGTCTTACTGTTTCGAAATATTTCAAAGTTAAATAGTCGCTTCTAAAAGACCCTGTATCAACATAAAGCGTAAATTACTCAAAGATTGGAAAAGTTAAAAAATTATATTTGTTCAACTTAAAATTGAAGTAACCAGATTATGTTCCATATCAGCATTAGAAGACATTATGATCTTAATAACATTGAAAAATATTATGATGGGATCCAACACTGTCCTAAAAGGCCGTTATTTTGCGTAAAAACGTCCAAAATACAAAAGAAGCGTCATGATATATTTAGGATTGACTGAAAATTTATCCATACGATATCTCACATCTTGGGTGGTGAATATACCGTCCTTTATCATCTCCATAAATTGCAGCAACGAAAGTGAGTGAAGATTGAAATGCAAGAAAGAATGTGTGTGTTGGTTTTCTCGCACAAGATGTACACGAGATTGCGATGGAAGGTTTTTAAAGTAGGATCTGTACGAAGGGGTATGCCCTCCAAGAAGTCTTTCAAAGAGAAATTGCCTCACTTTTGCGTTTAGAATGGGTGATAAATTTAAAAATCATATAAATTATTGTCTAACAAAATTAGGGTTACAAAAAGGGAAAATGAAAACTAAGGAAGTAATTTCAAACTCTCATGTAATCCCACTCAACTTTCTTTTATTTTGAGGAAAATGTGTGCTAAATTTCATCAATTTTACAATTACAATTTGTATAGGTGTCTACTCCTACACAGATCTATCCCGTGCGTCAACCAGAGAATTACCAACTCAAAATTTCGATTTCAAGATTAATATCAAGAAATTTATGAAAGTGAAAGCACACTAAAATTTCAAATTACTAGAAATTTTTTAAATGGTGTTGCTGCTTTATCACACTTCTTTTAAAGTGTCAGTGCGTAAGCTGTAATATGAAGCATAGCTGATACCATGGCAGCATGAAACAAACATAACTTGACAGTGCATTAAATATTATGAATATATATTTTATGATGATAATTTATGAAAGTCAAAGCGCACCAAAATATCAAGTTACTAGAAATTTCTTAAAAGATGTTACTGCTGTATCACACATCTCTAAAAATGTCAGACAGTGCATAAGCTGTTATATAACCGCGGCTTTTGGGAAATGATGGTTCTCTTTTTAATGAATTACATAGTTTTTATTTGTTTTGTTGATTTTCATTAATTTCACATGTTTTATTTCTGTAACCAATTTCATCCTTCATGGAAGGAAATTCATAAGTATCGCATTTATCCAATCTCAACAGAAGACCAGTTAAAAAAAATTTTAAACCTTGTAATTAAACCTTGTTTTGCAATATACAGGACTCTAAAAGTAAATTAAAGCTTATTAAACAAATTTTAAGAAAGTCGAATACAATTTTTGTTACAAAAACTTGAACATTAGTTTCTTAAAAGTACCTTTTTAAAAAATCATGCCACCATTTAATGTTAAAAATTACAAACCTTTAATTGCTACTTTTTTATTTTAAACTTTAAATAATTATTAAAAATGAGCTGCATTGTTGTTTCGATATTTGGTAAATATTTTTTTTAATTTTTAAAATTATATTTCGGCTTTTGAGAAATTATTGCAATAGGTCTATGTAATGAGTCAAAACTAAGGAAACTAAGGATTAATATCATAAGGGGACACTCTACCCTAAAAATTACAAAATTTTGCAATTTTTTAATTTGTTATAATTATAGTTTGGAATCTTTTAAATAAGTATGCAAACTTTTAAAACTGTATCAACATTTTTAAATGAGTTAGGTGACATTGTATGTTAGATGATAGTATGATCTTCTTTAGAAAATTAAAACTTTAAATCGACTTTTCTCACCGTTTGTTTTTTGTTGATATTAGGTATTTTGAAACGCCTTTTTTTCTAACAAATAGAGAAATCTGAAATTTTTAGATCAAGTTGTAAAATATTTATATTTTATAAAGTGGCATTCTAATTAACAACATATACTGTAGTTTCTCATTTTTTAACACTTAAGTAAAATTATTGCAGATTTTATAGATTTTTTTCTGTTATTATGAATTCTGTTATTATATTATAATTAATTACTGCAAGTGTTCCATATTTTAATGCCAATTCTTATATAATATAATTTAAAGATTTTTTTAGAAAAAATTGCGGAGAAAAAGTTTAGGATTTAAAAAGAGCCTTAGTATTTCAAAAAATATGTAGAAATTTTTATTTTTTAAAAACTGAAAAAAATAATAATTTTTTTGTAAAACATTGCTCTTTGATATAAATTCAAATCATGAACATCTATTTTTTTTACAATAATAAAAAAAAGTTACGATGTTAGAATGTCCCCTAAATAGTGGAAAGTAAAACATGTGTGGGGATAATTAATAGAAAGTCCTCGGCGTATCTCATTGAAAGATCGTCCGAAAATCCAATCCATACTTTAGTTCGACACCTGCCAGAAATAGACTAGGAGCCCAAGGGACTCCTTCCCTTTGAAGGCACGCCTCAGTGTAACTTGCTTAAACAGTACTTAAAGGCTCTTGAATAAGAACGCGTATACGATGCAGAAATGATCGCACCTTTGGGAATAGCTCTTCTTTCTTGGATTAGATCTGAGGCTTGGCCATCAGAATATCTTCACGGTAATGTATTCTCTCTATTGAATCTTTATTAGCAATGTTACACTCTTGCCAAATGGCCTACTTTTACAACATTCCAAAGGATTTTGCTTGATGAGATCGGATTTAAAAGACTCAAAATTAGAAAATCTTTATTTTTAGAATTATTTTTCTGTTTTTTATGCAGTACTGTATTCAGCTTTGAAGTAGAAATAACTATTTTCAATTTTAAATTTTCAAACTTAAAAATCTTTTTTTAATTAAAAAACAATATTAACAATACCTAAATTTGATATATTTAAAAAACTTTTAAAAAATCACTTCATTTTTGCATTACTTACTTCTTATAATACATATAAAAAATAGTCTTCATGATTTTTCAATAAAATATTTAGAAAAATTTTTTACAAATAATTTTTTCAATAACTATATAAAACCCGTAGTATGCTAAGTTCCAAAACTTTAAAAAAAAAAAGTAAAATCAAAATATACAATTCCCGAAGATAAATTAAAGAAATATGTGTATGAAAAATAATTGTGGAAAGTTTCATATATTTTTAACAAGTAGTTTTTAAGTTATATTCATTTAAATTCAAAAAAGGGACAAAACCAAAACCGAGAAAAATAGTTTCAGAGTTTCAAGATAGCCGAGATACAGATGACATATAACAAACACATAAATAATTCAAGTTCTACTAATGATACCAACAAAAAAAATTTGTAATTTCTTTAGAAATATTTTTTATTATTTTTTGAAATAATAAAAAAAAAAATTAATAAAATGTTTTAAATTTTGAGTCCCAGACCCCTTACCCTCTTAATATCATTTGGATGTTATAAAATGAATATGAACTGAAAATGCTGTAACTGCTTTCTTGAGAACCCCTTCTTCAATTTATAAGGAAAAATAAATTCTAACTCCTTTTTGAAATTCTGAACAAGTATTTCTTTCTATCTCTCACTCTCTCATAAACTTTTAATTTCTTCCCTATCCACCTAACAATGGCACCTGCTAAACTCTAACTTCTACATAATATTGAAATCTCACCCGAAAGTATTATCCAAGAAAAACGTTTTGAAATAAGAGAATAAAATAATATAACCCATAAAAACAAAGTTTCTAGTATAAATCCTTTATATGCATTGTCAAATTTTATATTCATTAACACAGTGCTGATTCTGTAAGCAACGCGTGCCTGGTGTTTGCTTCTAATTTTAAATATCAAAAACATTTCTATCAGAAAAATGTGCGGCAAACTACGTTTCAAAATTTATTTCTTAAATATGAACGTGTATTTATGCACTCTCATTCAAATGTCTTATATTTATTCTGATTAAAATTATCTATTTATTTGTTTGTTTGTTTGTTTATTTATTTATTTTTTATTCATTAAAACCAATTTGGCAACAAGAAAGAGTTCCTTCAAAGGTCGTTTAAACACTATTTTAGTTCGATTGGATGACGTCAAATTGATTCATTAGAATTCCGTAAAATCGATCTTTTCGTGACAGTTACAGTCCCAAAATATGATAGAATGCATTATCATCAACATCGAATTTATCTGCCAAGTTTCAGCCCGATCAGATGAAGGCAAGGGCGTTAATTAGGCATCGGCAGATTTGCCCGCCATCGACAAACATACCCACAAACACACACACACAAAATCGAAATTAATATAAAGAATTTTATTATAAGAAAGTAATTTTAAAAAGATTTATCGCAGTTTAATTCACTCCTCACCAAACATAAAATTCCTTAGAAAATATAAATGCCGAGCACAAATGCTTTTGCGAAATGCTCAAGAACAATGTTGTTGAAGAGTGGAATGTCTGCCAAAAAGCTGAGAGTGAATGTGCTCAGTCGGAATGAAGAATGTTCGAAATTGTTAAAAAAAAACAAGCTCGAGTTAATTAAGGAATCTCTTTTGTTCTTTCCATGGAGTCAGAAAAATCAACACACTGCTAAGGCAAAAGGTTGTGCTCAGGAGTACGGAGCAGGTTTTCATAATCAACTGATCACTATTACACTGTTAAAAATTTCAGTTCAACTTTGAACCAATTTTTGGTGCAATGTCAAGAGCGAAGAGTTGCACCACTCTAAGGTTCAACTTCCACCAACCAAAAACTACGGCAAAGTGGTTGCATGAAATATTGGTTCAACCTTCAATTTTAAAATGATGCAACAATTTTAATGATGCAGTATTTCAGTTTTATGCTGTCACAAGAATTTTCTGTTTATAATTGTAAATAGTGACGTATTTCTTTTAAAGTTATATTTTATTTGTTAACAGCGATAATACAGGTTAGAAATAAGCTGGCAACATCTAAATCAATCGGGAAAATTCGATGCGTTTCCATCACATGATTGGTTGACTGTATTTTGCCAGAAACTTTTGCCGTGAGGCTATAAAAAGAGCCAGTACGGATCAGTCGAGTTTCGGACGCTGCTTTGAGAGTATCGAAGCTTTTGTTTACTTTTGCTGTGCCTGCATTATCACTGTATCTAAAGTTGTATGCATCGATGCTCGTGTTGAAGCTGGATAATGAGTTAACTTTTGAACGGAAAGCCTTCGAAAGAGGAATAAATTAAAATTTTTATTTGGTAAAAACTGCGCCACCATTTCCTCTGTGAAAATTTCATAATAATATGTATAATTAATATATGTTTTGTAATGGTTACTGACGTTAAAAATTTTACAAAATAGTATTCTTAATGAAGGAGATTCATTTCAATAAATTTTCATCCGGGGATTTCTTCAACTTTCACCCATTCCTTAGGAATAAGATATGCACTTTTGCTCAAAATAATACTTTTTACGTTTTTATTTCTATAATGAACTATGTATTTAATCTTGCTTCTTTTGTGTACTTCAGGTTCCTGATGATGATTTAACCCGGATTATGGAGGTTTTGCGGAATCCTACTCGAAAATATATGGTGCTGGAAATATATGGTGCGATCGTTCCATCAGGTCAATTATTCCGGCAACATCCAGGACCGTCTCGATAAGCGCTGCTCGCACAGGTCGTTCTACTACTTACCCGGGCCTGGGCCTGCATTTCGTGACGTCATAGAGTTGATCCATTGCTGAATATGTTTTCCCCCATTCTATAATGTTTTCCCCCATTCTATAGTGTATTTTAAGGCCATCTCCTTCAGAAAATTAATGATTTCAAGAGCTTAGATATAGAAATCCACATTTTTTTTCGTAATGATAAAAAAGTGTACACTTAATTTTTTCTAACATAAATACATATTGATTATGTAGATTTTGGTTCTTAATAAATGGCTATAAAACATGTCACAGAAATTAAACATACTAAAAGTATTCAAAACAAAGTGTTTCAGTTGCTTGAGAACAATTGGAAGACCGTTTGCTGTTTTATTCGTCGTTCGTAAATTTACTAAGACTATGATTTGTTACTGTGTGTGTGTGTGTGTGTGTGTGTGTGTGTGTGTGTGTGTGTGTGTGTGTGTGTGTGTGTGTGTGTGTGTGTGTGTGTGTGTGTGTGTGTGTGTGTGTGTGTGTGTGTGTGTGTGTGTGTGTGTGTGTGTGTGTGTGTGTGTGTGTGTGTGTGTGTGTGTGTGCATGCATCTTCAAAAAATGCATCTGATTTCCGCTATACCCTATTGAAAACAACGCTAGACTAGGGATTGAGCATGTGACGTCACACCGTCAATTTTAGCAGCAGAAGCAGGCCCGGGTAAACAACAGGGTTGAAACGAGTTCGAGACGGCCCTGCAACATCCGCAGCGTCAACGTGTGGGGAACTCTTAGTGTGTGGGAAAAACTGACACGTTGAAATGGCCATCTGTGGGTAATCGGGCAGAAAAAAATGTACTAGTAAGTCCTGAACTCCCAAGCTACCCAGTAGCACAAATCCGCTGGCCAATATCGGTTCAACACTGGCCAATTCCAATGTGGACCGTTATAGACTGGCCGTTGCTATGGATCTTAGTCAGTCTTGCTCAGTGCTGTGTAAAATATATTAAGAGCTCATCGCCAGTGTTAAGAAGTGACGAAGAATAAACCGAGCTGTTGTGAGTACGAGAAAACATTTTATTCTGAACAAGAACACATGAAAGGAGCGGAAATATATAAACACGAATAGTAATATAGTTTCATCAAGTTCTAGTTCGTAGTTCTAATAGTTCAAATCGTAATACTCCTCCTCATCTACGTTGAGGATTCTGGGGCCATAATTTGTAGGAGTGTCTAGGTGGTTCAGGTGCAGGGTCCGGACGACGATTGTTGGATGATCTAAATTTCTGACCAGAACCATGCTCTGCAGCTACTTCATGTGAAAGCACGAATGTCGACGTAGATGGCGTTGCAGACACGGATGTTGGCACAAGTGGTGAATAAAAGGATATTTGCGCAGTGGGAAGTATCTGATCTAGCGAACTTGCATAAGAAGGTTCCTTAACCGAAACGGAAAGATTTTCCAAAGTCGTCGGAAATGGTGGTTCTGCGTTCCTTCTTAGCATCTGATCCACATGGCATCGCTTGATTTGGTCATCTTTGTACGATCTTAGTAGGACACAGGTAATGTAGCTTTTATCACCGTGGCTGGAATCCATCGTGGACCTGGATTGTAGTTTCTCAGCAATACGGAGTCATTCATTTGAAACTGTCGTAAGCAACGATCTTCACAACTCGGCGGTAGACAATCTCTAGCTTAACTCTCCGCTCACAAGAGATCCGGATGGAGACTATCCAATATCGTACGAAACCTCCTCACCATCAAAGGTTCTGCAGGACTGGTGCCTGTAGATGTAGTTAGCGTGCAGTGCTGTTGCAGAAGAAAATTCTCCAAACGTTTCCTCCAGTCTCCTTGAACGATACGCCGCAGGGAGTCCTTAACTGTTTGTACTGTTCTTTCAGCTTGGCCATTGACAACTGGGCGCCTGGGAGCGATCAAAACTTGGCGTATAGCGTTTCGTTCCAGAAAGGACTTGAACTCAGAAGAAGGGAACTGCGGACCATTATCTGAGACGACTATTTCAGGAAGACCGTGCGAAGCAAAGATATCTCGAGGAACATCAATGGTCGCATTAGCCGCAGTAGAAGACATTCGATTGACTTCAATCAATTTAGAAAAGGAATCGACGAGAATGAAGAAGTCTTGGCCTTGTAATAAACCAGCAAAGTCGACATGAAGACGGGACCATGGCCGACTCATGATTTCCCAAAGATGAACAGGAGCGCGAGGAGGTGAGTTTCGAGCTGATTCGCTGTTTTTGCAGTCCTTGACGAAGAAATCGATGTCAAGGTCCATCCCTAGCCACCATACGAAGGATATGGCAAGCATTTTCCTTCTTTCATTTCCAGGATGACCAAGGTGTAATGCTTTCAGGACATTTAACCTTCCCGATGCTGGAATAATTGCTCTGTTACCCCAAAGTAAACAGTTCCTATGAACTGATAGCTCGTTAATTTTAGAAAAATAAGTTTGAAATTCTGAACTTGGTGGTTTGATAGGCCAACCCTCAAAACGAAATTCAGGATTCTAGAGAGTGTTTGATCACGTAGCGTCATTTTTGCAATTTCCGCAGCATACAGTGGCGGGTTCTCCAGTTTCTCAATAAAGAGAACTTCAAGCGGTGACCAGAGGCAAAGCTGCATGCTACCGAGCGGGTCCCCAGATTGCGGATAGGGGAATGGCTTCTAGATAGTAGAAGCTAGACATCTGGTCCCGGACAGGCAGCGGAGTTGCTAGCAGAATGAGGTGGGATCAGCCTGGCAAACTGATTTCTACAAAATGTCTCATATATTCTAAGACGGCAACTCGACAATGGCGAGTAAGTGCCGCCATTTTAAATAAAGCACTTGCCTGACTGGGATGTAGTTCACTCCTTTTCGCAGCGTCTGTATCTATGTTAAGATCGGCTGTTAGGACGTCTGTTCTCCATGTTAGGAGCGGTCCCTTTTTCTTTCTTTTTTGGAGCAATGACAGTCTTCTACCTTCTAGGTGCTCCAGTCTTCGGACAACAGAAGCTGCTTTTTCCTCCCATGAATACGTCGACTAATGTATCTGATACTGCATCGTCCGTCTCGCAGGATAAACTGGTACTCTTCAGCCAAGTTAAATCACAGAAGTTAATGGCAGATAATGTAGAGCCCCACTGTCTTAATACTAATTTGAACACTTACGATGGACTCTCCAATGTTGATTTTATTGATTGCCTTCCCACCACACTTAATAAGAATGAATGTTGTCCGGAATTTCTTAGGCAATTGGCATTGGAAATTATTAATCAAATTCCTTCAATTGACATCAAAATCTATACAGATGGCAGCAAAATAGATATACAGGCAGGCAGTGGAATTTATATAGAAAATCCCGTATAGAAACATTCTATTAAACAACGTAATCCAGATTTCTGCTCTGTCTTTCGAAGCGAATTAATAGCAATTGACCTGGGTTTAGATAATATCTTTGGCGAGGTCAACTACGGAGACTTATGGATTCTATCCGATAGCCGAAGTTCCATTCAACACCTTAAAAACTGGGCCCTCGTGGGAGACAAAACCAGTCTATCCATAATACGCAAAGTCAAGAGCATATCCCGACTGCACAAAGTGCACTTTCAGTGGATCCCGTCACATGTAGACATCCACGGAAATGAATTGGCTGACACTCTTGCTAAGGAGGGACTAGAACACCCTGTCCTCTCTACTCAAGAACTCACATAGCAAGAGTTATACTCAAAGAAAATAGCTCAAAATAAAGCGAAATGGCATATACCTCCATCTCACGAATGGTATAAAGCCAAAAAGCCAGGACACTCCCTATCTCTTCCTTGTGATAGGCACACCAATACCCGTCTGTCCCGACTTGCTAGTGGTCACCTTAAAGGCCTCACATATTCCGGGGGAAGCAAAAATTTTCCTCTTTGCCCTAAATGCCAAAAAGAACAGGCATCACCTCAGCACATTTTGGACTGCCTTGGACTGGACTGGGAGGACATTTATAACTGTCCACAACTAGTGTCAGACTTCATTAATGTCAATGGCTTCACTGATATTGTCTGACTTCGTCAGACAAAAGGGAGATTAGAAACAACAACAACAAGCGGTGACGGAACCTCAAACAACAACAACAAGCGGTGACGGAACCTCATAGTCCTAAACTTTCATAGGTAGCCTACTTTACTCCTCTGCATTAAGAATATTTCCCCCTGGTTTATGAACAAGATAATAATCATACGCGTTTAGAATTAAACACCACCTCATCATCCTAGGAGATATTATCTCTTTAATAGGTTTATTATTACTGAAAATTCCCAAAAGCGGTTGGTGGTCAGTGATTTATCATAACAGTGATGGGTCAGTGATTTAAAAAGATGGAATTTCTTTACTCCGAAAACAATTCCTAACGCTTCCTTGTCTGTCTGAGCGTAGTTGCATTCTGCTGACGTTAGGGTACGAGAAGCGAATGCAATTGGTGATAATTTCCCATCAGAAAGGATATGACTTAAAACGGTGCCCATTTTGAAAAGCGATGCTTCGCATGCAAGCACTATTGGTAGCTTTTCGTCAGAGGGGCCCAAAACGCTATTTTAATTGAGCAGATTTTTTTAGGGTTTTAAAAGCCTCGTCATGCATTTTAGTCCATTTCCACTCAGATTGTTGATCAAGCAATTTATGTAGGATTTCTGCTATTATAACCTTGTCCTTCAAAAATCCATTGAAAAAATTTAATAACCCCAAAAACGTTTGGAGTTGAGTTTTGTTCTCGGGCACAGGGAACTCCTAAATTGCAATTACTTTTGACTTAGATGGGTGGATCCCTTTCTTATCTATTCGGTACCCCAAGAAGTCAACTTCTCGAACTCCAAAAAGACATTTGTCTCTATTGGCTTTTAACCCATACTCTTTCAATTTAGTCAAAACTTTTTCTAATGGTGAATCTAGCTCTTCAGTTGAATTTGTCATAACTAACACATCATCAAAGTAGGGACTACCCTCTCCAATTTCTGTAATAAGTTCCAGATCAGATTTTATAAAATCCCAGGAGCAACTTTTATTCCAAACTGAAGACATTTTACTTTGAACGTGACTTTATAGGTAATAATCGTTTTAGTCTCAGCCAATTTTTCGTCAGCTGGAAGTTGAAGGTAAGCCTGTGCTAAATGTAATTTAGAGTAAAATTCCCCTCCTTTTAAGAGTGAAATCAAATGATTCACAACAGGAACGGAATAGGGGTAGTTAACCGCAGCCTTATTTAACGTTACCTTATAATCTCCACATAGCCTTACTTCCCCCGACGGTTTAATCACAGGAACCACAGGCATTGTCCACTTAGGATCTGTAATTGGTTCTATAACCCCTTCCCTAAACAGCTTATCTAACGCCTTTTCAATCTTAGGTTTCATAGCGAGGGGAACGTTTCTTGAATTGAATCGAATTAGGGAAATTCTGGATTCAAAGGTAGAAAGATAGATTTACCTAAATAAGAACCCAGCCCCTCACTAAACACATCACGGTACTTGTAAAATAAATCGTTGATGATCTCTGATTTGGTCTCGTTTATTCCATCTAAATAAATTCCAAAAACACCAAACAAAGAACAACCCAGAAAATTGGTACAACGACTCTTTGAAACTAAAAGTTCTAGATTAGCTCTACGGTTTTTGAAGGTAATCTGAACTTTACAAACCCCTGCGAGTGAAATTTTGTTGTGCTGAAAATCACGCAGTTCGACATTTCTTTTCCCGAATCATCTGCTTTTCAACCTCAACTAAAGGTAGGAAGGTACTCATGGAAATTATCGGATAATAAGAACCTGAATTAATCTTTTTCCTTCTAGTTGCAATTCGATTTTCTAAGGAAGAACTATTTATAGAATTAACATGTTCTTCCTGCACCCGAATTTCATTTGTACGAGACGGGTTTGAACCTTTTTCCGACATACTTTTTGAATATGACCTTTACCCTTGCAAAAATGACATACCGCGTTGCGGATTTTGCAATTTGTATTCAAATGATTGGATCCGCAACTGTACCAAACTTTTCCCATCCCATTTTTAAAATTTTACAATTTACCCCTTACGGGTTTTTTATGCCTTAACAAATATACTGATTGTTGCGAATTACTGAGAAACAAATTCTCCGAATGCATCATCTTCGACTGAGAAGCTGCCGATTCAGTCGCTAAAGCCATAGAAATAGCCGAGTCAAAAGTTAGCGCTGATTCCAAGAGCAAACGCCTTTGAACATCTTCGTCATTTATGCCACACAAAATTTGATCTCGTAACCTATTTGATAAAGTAGTATCGAAATTAGACCCGTCAGCTAATTTCATAAGGTCAGCAACGTACGCATTGAACGGTTGATTTTCCCCTTGAACGCGTTTATGAAATTTGAATCGCTTAAAAATTTCATTCGATTTAGGGCAAAAATGAGTTTTATGTTTCTCTACAATATCCTTAAACGAAACTTCTGTAAGTCTATTCGGAGTGATAAGATTATGAATAACACCAAGTGTTTTCATCTTACACACAGCTAAAAGCGTAGCGCTTTTTTTTTTTTTTCGAATCATCAGTAATATTATTTGCTTCTAAATAAAAGTCTAGTTGTTCTAAATATATCTCAATATTTTGCAGTTTAGAAGCATTAAACTCTGAAATAGTACCGACATAGCCAAAATATTGCACGGTAGTAGCCATTTAAGAAAAGTAATAATAATATATTATGAAATTTAAATAGAAATACTTAATAGCAGGTAAACTTTAGAAAAGTAAATATAGAACCCATTCCAGCAATCGTGAATCCGTGAAAAGCAATCTGGATACATCTCTCCACTCAGCAGAAATCATTGAAAACATGCAAAGTCATGAAAGTTGCTATTGGCAGCTGTGTTGAACGGAGGAAAAAAACGCCGATTTCAAAATGCATCAAATTGCAGACGAATCTTTTTGAAATAGCAATTACTTCATTACTTCCGTTGTGGGCGAACCTGCCTCGTCACCAGTATCAAGAGCTCGTCGCCAATATTAAGAAGTTACGAAGAGTAAACCGAGCTGTTTTCAGTACGAGAAAATATTTTATTCTGAACAAGAACACTTGAAAGGAGCGGAAATATATAAACACGAATAGTAATAAATTTAGTTGCATCAAGTTTTAGTTCTAGTTCGTAGTTCTAACAGTTGAAATCGTAACAGAAGTTTTGAAATATTGATGCAGGGTTTTAAAATTAAAATGTAATGTTATAAGAAAGAATTGAGGGGTAAAAATATGTTTTTGAATGGTTTTGCCATGCGTATTTTTTTTTTTTTTTTTTTAGTTCGTGTATTTTGGAACAGTGCTCGAATTTCGGCATAGACTGGCCAATCTTCCTAGAACCCTTCTTTCCGACATTAGCCGCTGTACTTCCTTGGCTAGAGTTCAAAACAGGCTTACTAGATCCCACAGAAAACGCTGTAGGAGGAATCTTTCCACGTACAAGGTATAGTTGAAGGCAAATCACAACTTTTATAGTAATATTGAAAACCTGCGCACATAGTTTTGTATTAAACTTAAATATGTGTTAATAAAAAAAGAAAATAAGCGCATTTAAATGTCAATTTTACTTAATACTTTACTTTTCTAACCACAGTTACTATAAGAAATTTAACGGATCATGTGGACTTTGACCGAGCTATTTCATGACGTCACTCACATGGCGAATCACTATTGGCTAACAGGGCTAACCCTGTCTCCTCTCAGTTCCAGACGTCACATGTAATTATATTGCGCAACAAATCAGCGCGAAGTAAACCTGATTGCACATCACTGTAACATATTCAATGAGGTCAGGATAAGTTGTTTTCGACTAAAGTAGGGGGAGGGGGAGTTATATATCTTAGCAATGTATAGGACTACAGGATGATTTAAATGTTTCAAGAATCGCTTTTAGAAAAATTCTAACATTTGTTGTGTCCAAATTAAGCGAAATTAAGCACTAGAATTGTCCAAGAGAAAGAGAATAGGTAAATAAAACCTCGCTGAGTAAACTTTGCAAAAGTTGATAGTGCCGACTTTTTTAATCTGCTTGCGAGTGGAGGATTTAATCTTTTTAGTTGCAACTAAATGTCTGTGGATAATTTCTTTGCCAAATAGTGAAATTTGACTTAGAAAGTGATAAATGTAGAAATTCAGAACTTGCAGAACATTAATATTTCAGAATAGTAATTACTCTTATGTTCAATATCATCTTTATATTTATGTACTGTTCATTTTTCTCCATGGATGAACACTTAACAAGTTCGCAATTTGATTTTCTCGTCTTATTGTGATAGGTCGTATTTTGAAACAAGAAACGGTTTTATCATTTATTTATACTGACAGTCCTTATAAGATACTCCTTATTACTTTTATTCTAAAAAAAGTCTAAATAATCTGGTTTATCTTTTGTATTTAATTTATATATAAGCAGGGTTTCTACTTGGCCAAGTGTCCTTTAAGTTTTCATTTATAAGTGCCATTAAGAATGATTATTTTTCCAATAATGGTAATTTAAAATTCCAGCTTGTTCACTAGCTAACTATAATTGACTCGATTTTGACGTAGATTTTTAGTCTGTAGTTTATTTTTAAATAAAACAGTTAATGCAAATTTCTTGTAAAAAATATTTTACAGGTTTGATTTTGAATTAATATATGCTAGTTATGATTAGCCCTTATGACAAATATTAAAAGGTCCTTAATAGTTTATTATTTGATGAATAATATGGAAACCCTGATTTCAAAAATTGTTTTCATTTGCTAAATATTGCAAAGATTTTTTAAAGTTTGTGACGCTTCCTTACTGGAAGGTCTGAGGTTCAGAAACATAGAGAGTGAGATCAAATTTCAAACACATATTTATTTAACACACCAAAATCAGTTGCATAAAAACATTTAAGTTAATACCAAAACAGTTGTATAAAGAAATATTCAAGTTAACACCAAAACAGTTGCATAAAGAAATATTCATAAATAAAGAGACATTTTAGATAACACCACAGAACAGTTGCATCACCAGAATACATTAGAGTCGGCAGCCAACAGCTGGTCGGGAACAATGTGCGGCAACAAAGCTCTATCACCACCAGAGGTACGTCTGGGTATTGCCTGAACTGAGCCCAAACGAAACTTCACCGGCCTTAAATACCGACAGCTGACGTCGTTTACTCAGCTCACCTCAGTTCCTTTCTGCTACTCCCGTTCGGCACTCACCATACCTATTCATGACTTGAAGTGAGAAGCGGTGCATAGATGGCGCTGTAAACCGGACGAGACCACAGAGACTTTTCGCTACTTCCGGCTGTTGTTTGATCTCCGTGTTTGTGCATACAAACTGTGTCTTTCTCAGTCTTAGTATTTATCCATAGTTATAAATTTTAATCATAATGAATAAAGTGTATTCAAGAAGGAAGTACGGGTGATGTTGCTTCGTTCCGCAATGTGGTATGAAAACTGGAACAAATAATGTTTCACAGATTAAAAGCCACAGATTTCTGAAAGATGAGGACGATTTTTAAAAGGGCTAAATCTCTAAAATTTTCAACATAAGTAGTTTTGGTCTTCTAATTGGACTTATTGGACTTTAGAAAAACAAAATTTAAAATTTTTGGTTAGTTCGTTATTAATTATTTTTTTTAAATAATTAATATAAATTTTACAAAACAATTTCAAATAGGGCTACAGCTTTGAAATTTTCAACATAAGTAGTTGTGGCCTTCTAATTGGATTTTTATAAAACAGAATTTTTTTTTTTTTTTTTTTTTTTTGTTGTTATTAACAAATATATTACAAAACGATTTTTTTTTCTTGACAAGGGAGAGGCTTCCAATATTACGTAGCAATTAGATTTTAGTGAGTGAAGCGAGCATATGCTTGCATAGCAATGAACCTTTTAACGAGTGATGTAAAAGCCTGTGTTTATGTGTCATTGGACTTTTCAGCGAACGAAGCGAGCTTGATTTTGCGTTGCGATGAACCTTCCTGCGAGCGAAGAGACCAAAACTGGAACCTATATACGAATGACAGATTTCCGCAACGCGAGGCCTCACAGCAAGTTAAAATATTGCACTTGTTAAAATTTCGTAGCGAAGCACGGGTATTCAACTAATAGTAAATATATTATTTATGTCTGAAAATGTAAAATTATATTGCATGAGCTGAAACTTTTGAGAAAAAAAATCTTTATTTCATCAAATTGGGTATCTAAAACAAAATTCGGTACATATAAACGTATCCAAACGAGACTTCTCACCAATGTCTGGAATCATCAACAGACAGTTTGCTTTAAAAAAAAAACATCCAATGGATTGTATAAATCGAACCCTTCATCTATAATAAATTTCTCTTTGTATCTCGTCTGAGCTAAAAGCTCTAATTTTTTTAAATAGTTGCTGCTCATTTGAGTTTTTAAAAGCAAAACAATCCTTGAAACGAAATGACAAATGCATTGAAAACAAACGGAGAGACTCTGCCGGAAGTGAGTAACCGGAAGACGCGGGAAGTGCGCCAATCAGAGACGACTTGGAATTTGTTTCCAAACATCAACCCATGAATATCGAACCTAGACCATACCTACACTCAAACCCTAACAACCTCCAACAAAAGGTCACAAGGTAATCATGAGTTCTAAAAATGAGGTTCGAACTAACCAGGTCCGTTACAAGTTTCATTTCTAACTTGATGATATTAAACAAATATAAAGTGTTGAACTATATTTTTGGTATACATGTGGTGTGTTATGGGAATGGTTGTCCCTCAGCTTGTTTTAGTTATTCTTCACTAAGAACTCACTGCAAAAAAGGACAACATTCTTTCTCTGGGCCTGTTGGTTTACGTTTAACCGAGTGCGAAAACAATGCTGTAGTTAAATTTGCCAAAAGTGATACTCACTCTTGCATTTGGATGCAACCAAATCAATCATATGAGCAGTGATCAGCATTACTTATATCGTATCTGTCTTGCTGTAAAACATGGCAATTGCTCTCACAAATTGGCTAATTGGTGAAAACAAAAAGTTGAAATAATCAAACATTGGCCGAAGAAAAGTTTTAAAGAAACATTTTTTTACGAAAAATATTATAAAATAAATTAAAATTAACAACCTCTCCCTATTAAGGTTGTCGAGGCAAAATCTTCGGATGGCAAATTAACCCACTTGCCTTCATCTAATCAATATGAATCTTGGAAGATAGACTCGTTGCAAATGACAATGTATTCAATCACATTTTGGTGGCCAAAAGAAGTTAGTATATTGTTCGGAATGAATGTTTTCTTCGCAGTGGTCAAACACTATGGTAACACGATCTGGGCTCAATAAGTTGCAGTTGAAAATTGGCAATGCATATAAAGGATTAATATTAAAAAATTGGTTTTAATGGATTATTCACCTTTATCAACAAACTAAAAGTGACACTTTGATCTCTGAAGCAGTTGTCATTTTAGAACCTAATCAAAAGTTCATACGAGCTCCAAGTGTGTCCCCTAATAATGAATCGATGTATCATTATTATGACAACTTTTCAAGTAAAAGGGATTTTCAAAAAAAATTACTCGACACACAAAAATAGGAAATGAACTGAACATCTTAACCTTAGTAAGTTTTTCATTATGTACGTAACTTTTATGTATACGTATGTTTTGCCGCTCAAATTAAAACGTTCAGAATTGTAAAGGAAAAAAAAAGAATACGTTTCAAAGGAAATCTGTGTTCAATCACCCTTGGAGTGCATAGAGGAAATGGAGTATGAAAGGAATAAATTGTGCGCTTTCAAACGAAAAATATTCCGAATCGATTTCGGGGTGAGTTTGAATTGGATTGGCTCATTTATTACAGATTCTTCAAGAAATACTATGCGCTAAAATATTAATAAATATATTACACAATGTTCAATATTATCTAAATGAAACTTATATACTTGTCGCAGGAAAATGCTGAAAACGGATGTTTGATCAAATCCCTAAGGTAGATAATCCATTCAAAGATGTTAAAATTACAACTCTGGGGGGGGGGGATTTCCCTGAAGAAAGTAAGTGATTTGATCAAATCGCTTAACTGTTTTAGTGAAAAGATGAAATAAACAAGTCAGTACCCTCTCAGCTTCATTTGTTACCAGTCCCCTTTACCGCACCGCTCCCCTCGGCGTCAGTGGAATGAAGTAACATTGTGTAAATCGTATTGGATGTAAAAAATAGTTTATACTAAATTGGAATCTATGTTGTAATAATATATTCACTTCCAATAGTTAAGCACGGAGAGGTAAAATGCAAAAAATGGACAAGTACTGCTTTGATTGACACGAAATGCTTGCAAGTAAGTAGCTCTATGTTTATTCATGAAACAAAACAAAGAATTACAAACAGAGATAAAAAAAAATATTGAATTTTCATAAATTATAAGATGATGTCATATATACGTCAATAACAAAATTATGTTTAAATTCAAAACAAACAACAAAACCCGACAATAATGGTGTATGTGTGAACCCTTCCTCTGCATACAAAGGGTACAGCGTGTGAACATGCTTGATACGAGTTGATCAACCACCGCAGAGTCCAGTAATCACCATTTCTCCAGTAGGGCAGTTTCTAAATCTCTAAGAGTGGCTGGAGGTGGGAAACGTCTACATACAGCACGGATAAGAGCATCCCTCAAAAGATTTTCATTTGGATTAAGGTTCGAATAAGCAGGCAACTCCATACGCCCAATTCTCTCACTCTACAGAAAGTCGTCAACGATGGCAGCTCTATGGGGAAGCGCACTATCGTCCATTAAAACGAAAGAAGGACCAACTGCTGCAGCGTACAGTTTCACAATGGGGTATAAGACTTCATCTCGATACCGCAAAGCTGTCACAGAACCTCGCCTGAAGTGGTACGGTGAGATATCCCAATGAAATCCCTGCCCAATCCATGAGGCTTCTACCGTGGAATGCGTGATGTTCTGGGGCCAAATGCGTGTGCCTTGTTCCCTCCAGACCCTTACACGCTTATCATCGGGTTATAGGGCAAATCTGGACTCATCTGTGAGCATAACGTTGCCCCAATCAGACACAGTCCAATTCACATGCTGGCGGTGCCACTTTAATCGTGCCCGTTTTGGATTGGACGGATAAAGAAACACAAACTCGTGGTACCCGGGTGAACAGGCCATTCATGTGTTACCTTCGACGAACAGTAGTGGCAGATATTATCTTATTAATGGCCGTTGCAACCATAGATATCACACGTATGGAAAGCTATCTTCGATTCTGCTTGGCTACCACCTCAATATATCGATTTTCCTAGGGAGGGGGGGGGGTAGCCTTTGGGCGATCAGCTACAGGTCTTCAGAGAACTGTTTGGCTGGTTTGAAATTGTTTTCATAATCATAAAATGACGGAATGATGAACGCAGAAGGAAAGAGCAACATCTGTGATAGACTGTTCTGCTCCATGCGTCCGATAGCGCGCCAACTCTCAGAATCCTCCATTCGTCTTCTGGAAGCCATAGACACATGTCTAGCTTGAAAACAAATCGTACGAATGTTCTAAACACCTTTCATCAGCTCTTACAAGAAACTCCTGTAACCTTCACAATGCCGTCTTCTGATACGGCTGCTTGTTTTGCATATTTCTCGACGCAAAACCGTGATTGGCTGTTACCTAACATAATTGCATACTTCCTTCTACATTTTCATCAAATTTCAGCTTCTTTAATTCAGATTGACTTACGGAAATTAAGATTTTCCTCTCCGTGTTTAACTTTTAGAAGTAAGAGTAGAAGCTTGGCTACCTAGAAACACTCTTCAAATAGCTATTACAACATTTACAAAATCGTTCCACAAACTAACCTAAATCTGCATGATAGTGCAGGAAAATTATCCTTATTTGGAGGTCAAAGATTTAAGAAGTGTTCCTGTGAACAATCCAAATACAATGTACAATGTAAAACAAAATGATGTGCCTGTAAAAAAAGTAATATACTTTGTAACTCGAGATGTCAAAAATCAACAACGTGTTTTAATAAAAATGAATAAACATTATTATTTATTAATTACTTTTACTAAAAATGTTCGAAATTTCCCCAAAAATAGCCTTTTTGTTTTTGAAAATATCAGCTTAAATACCAATTTCTTTTATTAATTAGTTTCGAATGAATAATTTGTGTTTCAATGACCATTATTGTATTATCTACTCTACTTTAATAATGCATGGTTTACTAAATAAATGCTTTTAATATCTAAACTATATTATGTCATCTTTTCACTAAAACAGTTAAGGGATTTATCAAATCACTTACTTCTTTTAGAGAAATCACCCCAAAGAACTGTAATTTTAACATCTTCCATGAACCTTAGATCAAATCTTCGTTTTTATCCCTGCGACATACCTCTTTGATGAAGTGCTTCGTTTAGAGACTGATAGGCATTCCAAAAGAAGTCAATAAACAACGCTATCATATATATATATATATATATTTTAAATATTTTTGAAGCTGCTTAAAAAAAATACACAGGGATAAGTATTCCTTTGTTGCTCAATGCAAAACGCTTATTTCACAATCTTCTCAAGTTTCAAAAAAAAAACTGAAATATAGTCCTTATAATTTATACTATTTTGAAGTCCGAATGCTCTTTGTATAGATAAATCAAGCAATTTTTAGACGTTAAGTAAGAACTGCCTCGGATTGTGTGATCAAAAATAGTTATAAGTAAAAAATAATTCTTTCAAGAATTATTTGTACGTGCAAAATATACCTTATGGGGCAATTTTTTATTAGTTTCTATTTATAAAATGTTAAATGTTTTTAACTAAAACTGTTGTGAGTGCGCGATTTCAAGGAACATTTTGAAAAGTTTCTTTGGCTTGCTACCCAAATTTAAAGAGTTTTTATGACACATTTTTAAATATTTTTACTTGGCTCAAAAAGTGTCTTTTCTTCTTCAACAAAGAAAATTGAAAATGCGTGTCCATGAAAACAGATTTATTATTTTGCTATATTCTTAGATATTAGTATACGTTCAAAGAAATGTGTAAGAACTGAAAGTATTGCAAAGAGAATGAAGTCGATTATCCTTCCTATGAGGATTTGAATCGTCTGGTACAAATAACTTTATAATATTATAACCCATAAAAACGAAGTTTTTAATATAAATCCTTTATATGCATTGCAAATTTTTGTATTCATTAACATATCACTGTTTCTGTAGCAAGCGCGTGCTTGTTTTCAATATTTAAAATAAGTGGATGCAAATACCATCACTATGAGCAAATTATTCGGTCAGCTACTTTTCAAAATTTATTCTTTAAAAATTAATGTGAATTTATGCACTCACATCCATATATATTTTATTTATTCTAATTTTAAAAAATATATTACTTATTCATTAAAACAGTTTTGGCGACAGGAATTTCTTCAATGATCGGTTAAATGTTAAATGCGATTTCAGCGCGATTGGATGACGGCAAGTTGGTTTTTTAGTATTCCGTAAAAGTGACCTTTGAGTGACAGTGGCAGCCCCCACAATTTGATAGAATGCATTGTCATCGACATCGATTCCATCTGCCAAGTTTCAGCCCGATTGGATGACGGCAAGGTTGTTAATTAGACCTCCTCAAATTTGCCCGCCATCGTCAAACGTACGCACAAAATCGAAATTAATATAAAGGATTTAAAAATGTAATAAAAAGAATCCATGTTGATGGTAGTTTTGTGAGTGTAATTTTTCGAAAGTGGTTCTCCTACTGATCAACATCGCTGAAGTATCTCTGTTGAGAGTTTCTAATGATACTTCACTTGCATCCTTTCCCATAGAAAGCCCGTTGCGATGTTCTCGGATGAACATAATCAATAGTCTCTCTTCTATTCAAAAGCTGTCTTTCTTTTCAAGATCTCAAACTTACTAATCCCTATAAATATTAATTTCTTGGGGAGTTTCAAACGATCGATGGCGTCATTCATTTTCCGGGAAAACTTCGCAACGGATGTCGGTGGGGGGAGTATCTTACCAGTTGAAAAAATATTGGCCATTCTCTCAATGATCACTTGCGATGGGAATCCTTTTAAAATAGGATTAGGTAGTTATCGCAAGCTTTTATTATTATCGTTTCAAATTTAACAAGAAATAAAAGTTTATCCTACACGTATACACTAGGGATGCACCAAATATTCGGTATTCGGCGGTTGAATACTTTTTTTTTCTATTTATTGCCAATTTATTATTATTATAGTGCATATGATAATGTGATTCTTTCGTAGAAATATGATTTTAATTTCCTAATCCAATATTTTAAAAAATGTCAAAACTTATAAAACGTAACCCCAGCAATTTTGAATCTTTTTTTTTAATTATTATTATGAATTTCAGGGAGTGGCATAGCCTTTAAATATGCCTACGACATACGATGTGTCCTCTTAAATAGTTTTTAAAATTTTAGAACAGTTATTTTTGTAATGTAACCTTTCCTTGTCAAGACAATCGTCGTCAATAAAGGTCCAGTCATCCATGCTTTTATAATATAAAATAATCCTATTTTTTATTATAAGTAGTAATTGCACTGGGCTTTGAAAATTTTAAAAACACACTGTGAATATTAATGAGCAAGGAGCATAAAGGGTGGTCATAAAGAAACTTTAACCGATACATGGACCTCTAACAGTCGTTCCGTTCAACAGATCGAGATGATTTTTTAGGTGTAGTTATTCAGAGGTATAAGCTCGTGATTCTGTGAGCGGCAACAAAATGGAGCTCATGGTTAGAGGTACAAAAGCTCGAAATTTTCGAAAGGCAACTTCCATATTTTTCCATGGCAAAATGCTCAGTGCATGTGAAAAAAAAAGTCCTTTGGAAGGGTATGTGTATCACAAAAAACGGACGAGTTGCATGCACAAAAAAAACAACTCTGCGAACAGTCAACAAAAACTCGATCGAGGTTCACGAAGAAAATTTGCACATGAGAGGGGCAAGACACCAATCACAGAATGCCGCTTGCCGCTTTTTTATGCATGTATAGCGTTTCCGTTTTTTGTGATACATGTACCGTTCCGATGGTCTTTATGGTTTTCGAATGCACTGAGCATTTTGCAAAAGAAAAAAATGGGTGTTGCTATTCGAAAATATTGAGTTTCTGTACCTATAACCGCAACCGTAAGAGCCATTTTGTTGCCGTTCATAGAATCTCAAGCTCATACCTCTGAATAACTATACCTGAAATCTCATATCGATCTGTTAAACGGAACGACCACTAGAGTTCTCTATATCTGCAAAGTTTCTTTATGACCACCCTGTATTTAAATGTGCAATCCACCTATTTGTAATGCATATATCCTTTTCACCTAATTGAAAATGATTGTAATAGGCAACATTGCATATCACAACCGCCACTACGGAAAGGTCGTTTTCATCTTTTTGACCTGGGGAACTCTAGTTCCCAAATCGCTTAAATTACTTGAGGGACTCGACTTCCCAAAATCGCTTAAATGGTTGGTTAAGATATGATATCCAAATTAGATTTGAAACTGGCTAGCTGAAAAAGAATCAAGTCGGATTTTATGGAAAGTAGGAGCCCGTTTCCATTAATGAAAACAACTCTTTTAAAAAACATAATTTCTAATAAAAAACTGAACATTCAAATTGTTTGAATCGCCATTCATCTTGCTTTCGATGTTATTAGTGGTATATTTGAAATCCCATACGTAATTACACACCTAATTGTTGCTCCTTTCCACTAATGTTTGTGGATATTCATTGAAGGGCGGCCTCCTCTCTAATGCTAATAGATGTGGCTCTCCTACGGGTAGGATTGGATTAGGAGATTTGCATAAGGGGAGATCTACAAAATGAGGATTGAACCGGTGTTCTTCAAAATTTCACACATAACTTGAACCACCGGTGTAAGTGAAAATCAAAATATCATCTATATTTTTAAGGATATCTTGTTGCGTTCCTTTCATGTTAATACTTACATAAACTAATGTAGTTTTTAAATTAAATTGATAAATTTAAAAAGGAAGCTTTAAAAAGATTTTAAGAAAATTACAAATTTGTGCTCTTTGAAGCCGGATTCCTGATTTACGATAGTATATATTACGTAACTATCTTCTTTGTTACTAGATAACTCTCGTTTCATAAACCATTGTTTTGATGTGGAACAGTTGAAATCTTCAGAGACATGTTTATTCAAAACATTGCAATGCTACTGAATGGTTCTACCTTTAGTTGGCAGAGCGTTTTCGTAAAACCAATAAAAACTTGCAACGGAGGTTCAAAATTAAGATAAATTGAAAGTTTGTACACATTACCGGGGTAACTTTTGGACACTTTTTCAAGGATTTTTGTATGACTTCTTTCAACATTTATTAAGCTAGGTTTCCGAGATTATGGTGTTATAGTATGAAGTTAACCATCTTTTTTCAGAACGTGGATATGATTTCACTCTATGATCAATGATATATATATATATATATATATATATATATTATACATACATACATACATAAAGATTACACAATTTAAAGATTACAAAGATTACCCACACAAAAGATTACCATAAACACTTCAGGTTCCTACAATTAAAAAATTATTCACGAACATTCAAATGCTCGCCCAGTTTTCTATATTAAAAATATTTGAAAAACTAAACCTACTCGAACATGAAACTTTACGCATACGCAACTTTGGATTTCTTACCTTTCGTATTTCCTCCATAATTCACGAAAACAATCGTAATTAGTTTAAAAACAAACATTGAACAAAAAGGGAAATTACTGTTGGAATAAAACTATCATTCCCTAAGTCATCATTGACATGGGGAATAGTATTTTGATTAAATCCAAAAGTACATTAATCTGACTGAATGATTGGTTAGAAAATGACATAACCAATCCTACAAAATGAATCCATGGTATTGGAGTCCAAAACATACGACACATTTGAGATCTTTAGGGATACCCCGTGGAAAATAGGGTTAGTCTTGTTTCCATGGTAACGTCTGAGGAGGAAATTATTCTTGTGATAGACACATGGATGCCAACTACACGGGGGCAAAGGGAGCGGTTGCCCCCGTGCTCCCTCAACAACGCTCCAAAAATCGGTAAAAATATGTTTTTAAAATGTAAAATATTGCTTAAAAAGGACATTTTGTAATGTTCTACGGAAAAAAATACAACAAAATTAGAAAATTAACACAATATTTGTAAGCACACTGACACTATCCATCCCTTTCCCCCAAATGAGAATCATGTAAATGTAACAGCTCTTTTGTGCAATTTCATAAAATTGTATATTTTAAAGTATTGTATGATGACATTGAAATAAGTAATTTTGGAAATTACGAGGTTACTGGTAAAGGATTGTTGTTTTTTTCATTATTTTCTATGATTAATAAAATGTTCTTTCTTTATTTTAGTGCAATATCATAAAAGTAAATCCTTTAAAAAAATGTATGATATTGATATAAGTTATTTTATAAGGATGAGTTAAATAGTTAGTGATCATACTTTTACCAAAAAAAATTTTTGAGCAAATTTTATAGAAATAACTTTTTTTTTTTTAATTTAACTTATTAATGTAAATCTTTTACCAAAAAATGACGAAAATATCCATTTTTCAATTTTTATCCCATAATGTGTAGAATATCTTTCTGAATAGCTGTGCAAAAATTTATACTGGTACCACTGATAGATAAAAAGTTAAATTGTATTTTTTAAACCATCTCACACTATCAATGCTGAAAAAGAAATCTTTAACACTGTTTTTCTCAGTTCGTTGTTTTTCAGTTTGAGTGTTGTTTAAATCCCTAAGGCTTTTTCTAAAATTAGTTAGGATTAGGAAATTTTTATAGCGTATTTATATACATCTGATAAACAAAATTTAGTATGGAATAAGGTGTGTTATGTTTAGTTTTTTTTTAATTGAAAAGTTGAAAATCTGAATAAAAACCGTCGTTTTTCTGCAAATTTTAATGTAAAAACATATAAAACAATTTCCATAGCTTGTATCTTCAAATCTGTACTAATTATTGTTAACAATTATAATACGAATATATTGTGAAAATTTCATGGAAAATACATAAAATTGTGGAAGGAGTAGCATTTCAAAAAAAGTTTGAAATTTTTTTTAAAAAATTGACTTAATCAAAAATTACTTATTCAAAATATTTGTATATGTTAAATTATGTTTACTTACCATCAACACAATGTAAAATTACTATAGTTTAAATTTTAGTGGAACAATTGCTGAAAATAATTTCTTGGGTAATGCGTACCCTAGGCGCAAATAAAATTAAGTTAAAATTTTTACAAAAACAATAATCTTTTACAATATTTTATGTAACTTGCATAACCCTAAAACCATCCAGCACAGTTAGTTATATTTTCCCTCATTATTTAGAGAAATAAGTTTTTTCTAGTCTATTACAGTAAGAATTCTCCATTTGCCTTGTGCATGTTTGTTTTTTTCTATGCACATGTGTTTTTAATTGTACTCATTCAAAATAAAAAAGCTACCACTTTGTTAACTTAATTTTAAAAGTTTTATAATTACACAACTACATTTAAATTTTACATAACTAGGCACACGACTTCTCAAGCCTTCCTTCCGTTTTAGTTCCTCTGTTTTTTCCCTCACTAAGGGTTACCAACCCTCCTCCTGGATAGTTCTTTTTGGCGGTTTATCTTATTTAGCGAACGAATCTTACAGTTGCCGATAGATTTGATGACGTGTAAGTCACAAAATCAGTTTATTATACTTCAATTGGAAGTAAATTTTCAGATTGATGGACACGTTGAGTACGAGTATTTTTAAAGAAATCGCCACTCGCTGCTTAGAAGCGTTCGTATTGTGGTATAGCTTTGCGAAGTGCACTACTAACAGGCTGAAATTTACTCGATACAGTATTGTAAATGTATTAGGGATATTGTTTCTTCTAGTAGTAAAAATCGTAGTAGTTGTAAATCCTGCTATGAAGAGACACAATCTGATAGAACAATCAATGGTCAGAAAAATGACTAAACAAGTTGCCACATTATGTGATACATGCGAAGGACAACAGTTTTTAAGTTTCAATAAAATACATTCAAATGTTTTGATAAGAATTATATAAATGCATTAATGATACAATCATGTAATAAATAAAATTAAGTAAATTTTAATTACATTTTTAATAATTACTTTAAACAATGTTTATTCGTTAGTTTTATATTATATTTGACACTCTCAGTCACCGGTAAGTGTAGTTTAAAAATGAATTAATATAGTTTAAAAAAATTTCAAATACTGTATAATAATAGAAGTCAACCTTCTAGTTTCAGTTATTTCAACCTAATTTTCCTCGATGAAGGATTTTGAAATATTTATCTTCAAATTAATATAAATAGAAGATTATTCAGTGATAGCATGAATATTGAGATTCCAAATGAAAATCCAGTTTGTACTTTCCAAACTTTGAGTTTCTAAAGCAAACTGAATATTTAATAGTGATCCTATGTGAATGGTAGAAGGACAACAATGAAGTAGTATCTTTTAATGGAATCTGGTTGAGATTACAGTGGAAACTTTCCTGTTTGTCTCAACACAACGGAATCCTGCATCAATTATTTATGCGCATCCATTCAAATGTATGAAATGTCAAACTACATTCCACAAATCCTTTCTACTAAGCTCAGATCAAAGATTTTAATTTATCATGGTAATTATTATTATAAAAATAGTTTGCAATAAAAGGAAATTTACGTTTTGAGTAAAGCCCTTTTGTTAAATGCCAATATTACCATTGATATTTTTTCTATCACCCTAAAATGTGATTAAGTAGTTCCCAGATAGTCCCAGCTGGAAAAAATCTTTTTTCGTGAAAGCGATTACTCTCAAGAGAAGAAGAATCAATGATTCCGTAGCAATGAATAATCTCACTTTCGAAGAAATCGCCAGCGATACTTTCGTCTTTTTTCACATATTTCTAGTGGTGGGGTTTTAAATAATATAACGCATAGAAGCTAATTTTTTAATATAAATCCTTTTAATGCATCGCAATTTTTGTATTCATTAACAAACCACCGTTTCTGTTGCTAGTGTGTGCTTGCTGTTTGCATCTAATTTTGAATATTAAGAACATGTCCAAAATATGCGGCAAACTACGTTTCAAAATTTATTAAAAACAAACGTGAATTTATGCATTCACATCCAAATATCTTTTAATTATTCTTGTTAAAACAAATTGATCATTCATTCATTTAATTATTCATTCATTTAATTATTCATTCATTTAATTATTCATTCATTTAATTATTCATTCATTCAATTACTTATTCAAACAGTTTTGGGAACAGGAAATAATTTCTACAGCGATCGGTTCGATGCTATTTCAACTCGTTTGATAACGGCAATTTGGTTTATTCGTATTCCATAGAAGTGACCTTTTAGTGACAGTGACAGCCCCAAAGTTTGATAGAATGCATTGTCATTGACATCGAATCTTTCTGCCAAGGTTTAGCCCGATAGGATGACGGCAAGGAGGTAAATTAGGCCTTCGCAGATTGCCTGCCATCGACAAACATATCCATAAACATACACACAAAATCGAAGTTAATATAAAGGATTTAATATAAAGGATTAAAATAATAATAATAATAATAATTTGAAAAACTAAAATACATGCCTTAATAGAAAAGTTAACTATAATTTTAAATAAGTTTGAAATTAGAATAGAATGATTAACAAGAAATATTTATTTTATCATAAAAAAGCGTGGGGTGCTTGATGTCAATTGTTGTAAGTATTTAATGACAGATATTGGTAAAAGTAGTGCCATCATGAAAATATCTTAAAAAGCACCTCACGCTTTTTTACGATAAAATAAATATTTCTTGTTAATCACTCTATTCTTATTTCAAACTTATTTAAAATTATTTTCTACATTTTAGTTCACTTTTCTATTAAAGCGTGCTTTTTAAATTTTTAAACTGTTAATTTCTTTTGTTGTAAACTATACAATTTCTTTTTTAGTTATTTTTTTAGTTAAGTATACAAAACTCTCCAGTTGTTCCTGGCAATAGTCACATGCTTGTCTCAAATTTAAGTCATATGTATGTCTTAGTACACGCCGAATTACTTGGCACAAAACACTACCGTGACTCTGAATATGAAAAATCGCTAATCCTGAATATCCTGATAAGTATAATGCGACTAAAGAAACACACTTTCTATTCAAGAGTGTTTCTTAGTTTCTTAAACTTTTAACTATTCAATTGTGAAACGTGAATGAAACTCTCTATTAGTTGATCCGTCCAGTAGTCATATATGCTTGTCTCAATGATTAACTCAGGCATGAATCAGTACACGTCATATTAAGGTGAAACCGAGAATAGCTCATTAATTCGGTTATGGCCCCTTAGATCGCGTCCACATTTACATGGAAAACTGAGATATTTCAAGAGCTAATCCTTGCAATCCAGAGTTTCGACCAGATGAAAGGAACGCTTTAATATTAGATCAAAACCAATCAGTGGCTCATCCATCATTATTATATGATACATCTGAATTACTTTTTGTTGATAGTATAACCATAGTGTCCACGATAGATCTTTCAAATGTCTGCTTTATCAACTGTCAATGGTAGGTTCTGTGACTACTGGGGCTGTAACGAGTAACGGGGCACCAGGGTTCGATTCCGGAGAAGGTTGGTTGGTTAGAGTTTAACGGCGCAAGGGCAACATGAGCTAATCCTTGTGATAATGCGACAAACTTATTGAATTATTGTAATAGCATCGGTCCTTAATCCAACGTTTTAAAGTGGTCGAAAATCGATTTCAAAGATTCCATTACATGGATACATACGAAGCTAATAAAAGCGTGATAATAATTACATCTAACAATGCCTAATGAAAGTTACCATCATTTCAGTCATATGTAAATGGACAGACATTTTGAGTATCCCTTTGTTTAATTTATTTTCGAAATGAAAGTAAGGTTAGCTTTCCTTTTGATTGGAAATGTTTGCCTAAAGGGAAACAAACGTTCCCCATTTATTATCACCTACATGTATTCTCTAGGTGCTGGAAATAACGCTGGCAATTCCAGCATTTCTCCACCGCATTCTTTTTAAATAGAACTCAAATAAAAGGGGGCTTACATTTTAATCTTAATTCAATAGAAGAAATTGTGATGAACTGTTCAATATATATTTTTTTAATTTGATTATTTTCAAATACTTTACACACTTGATATAAAATGTTTTAGATATCATTTCTATGGATATTGTTATGTTGCATGAAATGTTAAGAAGTATAAGAGATTAAGGGAAACACTGTCTCTTGGTAGAGTCTCATAATATATCAACTTATGCTATCTTATTGTAATATGGTTATGTTCAACGCATCCAACTATTTCTAATGAAATATCTCTTTTTTACCTTCATAGGTATACTACACAGCTTGACACATGCTTGTTATATGAGGAATGATGTATCGAAAATAACAATCTTTTTTCAGAATGCCCTAAGACTTTCGAAAGCAATACAAGATTCAAAACTTAGTGATTTTTTTTTTAAATTGACGGAAGGTCCTGAACTTTCGCTGATAGTAAAACCTGAAACACCGATTGTCAACATGGGAGTTAAAGAACACAAATTTATCTGTTTCAATAAAAAAAATTGACGGAAGGTCCTGAACATTCGCTGATGGTAAAACCTGCAACACAGATTGTAACATGGAAGTAAGAGAACAGAAATTCGTTTATTTCAATAAAAAAAAATTGACGGAAGGTCCTGAATAAACCTGGTAAAATCTGAAGCGCAGACAGTAACATAGCAGTTACAGAACACAAATTTGTCTATTTCATTAAATTGATGAAATTATTCATAAAGTTCGTTATTAATATTTCAACTAAATTGAACTTTTATTGATTTTTTTTTTGTTTTTGTTTTTTTCAGATTTATGTTGTTTTTAAAAAAATTAGAATAAGTTCTGAACTTAAGAATAGAAATGGAAATACTTTTTGTTCTTAAAAATTGTGTTACACAGCAGTTAAGGAACACAAATTTATTTCATTAAATTTATTAATTATTCATAGAGTTCATTATTAATATTTCAACTAAATTGAACTTTTATTGTTTTATTATTATTATTTTTTTAGATTTCTGTTATATCTTTAAAAAAATTAGAATAAGTTCAGAACATAAGAATAGAAATGGAAATATTTTTATACTTAAGCATCGTGCTTTGAGATTACATCCGAACATCTGTGTTTTTCTAATATAAATGTAAATTTTTTTTTTTTTTTTTTTTTTTTTTTAAGTTCTATAGCAGTGTATTAGTTGTGTTACCTGCCACTTTAGCTAAGTTTTATAAAAATTTACTAATAAATACGAAATGTTTACGAATTTATAAAAATTGAAATATCTTATTTAATATTATTTAAATAATGATATGTTATTTAAATAATGATATGTTATTTAAATAATGATATGTTATTTAAATAATGATGTGTTATTTAAATAATGATGTGTTATTTAAATAATGATGTGTTATTTAAATAATGATGTGTTATTTAAATAATGATATGTTATTTAAATAATGATATGTTATTTAAATAATGATATGTTATTTAAATAATGATGTGTTATTTAAATAATGATGTGTTATTTAAATAATGATGTGTTATTTAAATAATGATGTGTTATTTAAATAATGATATGTTATTTAAATAATGATATGATATTTAAATAATGAGAAACTAATAAAAGGAACAATTGTTTTCTAGCCATAAATTGTTAATTATAATATATTTTAGTAATTTTTGTTTTAAACGATAGTTTGTTAAGGCCCAAACATAAATAGTATGCAACTTATATATTAATCGGTATTTTAAAAATTAATAACTAATAATTATAGCTTTTTATTTTAAAAAGTATATTTTTTCTTCTTTCATTAGATTTATCCTGATCGAAAATCCCCCGGAATTTTCTTTCCCATTTTGACGGTTAGTTTTCAATATTTTAGCAAAAATATAAAAAACTAACTTTCTGTGACCGTATCCTAGATTATATATAAAATTAATTAAAATTTAATTGCGATAAACAACTTCAATTGTAAAAAAATTAAGTACTTATTTTATCTTTTCAACTGTTGGAAACATAGGTGTTAAATTTTGATATTTTGAATATTTTTGACTTTGAATATTTTTTCAATAGTAGATTCAGATAGTCTCAAATGAATATTGAAATGTGCTATGTATTTTGAAACCCGGGAGTTTTGGGAGATATGCATCAAATGCGTTCCTTTGTAAGTTCTATCCAGTGATGGAGCCAAACTTCTGGATCAGAGCCAATACACACACCTAGCTTGTGAGACGATTCTGGTTCAATTCCCAGCGTCGGCGATGCGTAAGTTTTGCTCTCAAAAATAAATCGACACATCTGGAATTGTATGTTAAAAGTAGAAGTTCCCAATTCGAGACTTCCATTCGATAATTGAAATACAAAAATGCTATCTTTAAAAGACCATTCTGTAAGGTATTCTCCCTTCAAATCGAAAATATTAGAATACTATAGGTGCCACCGTCCTTTTTGCACCATGAAAAAAAATAATAACGATACTAGTAATAATCTACAAAACCATAATAAGGTTACAAACAATTAGCTTCATTGTTGACCGGAAAATTTACGGACATTACAGAAAAGCACAAAACTACACGTATTGGAAAATAATTTAATAGATTACAACTTTAAGTATAAAATATAGCACATGTCCATAACGATGGAATTACATTTACATAAAATGTTTCATGAATGTCAGAATATTTATTTCATAAGCTATAGTCCATTACGTTGAAAAATATACAAAATTTCAAAACTAAGTTTTATTTATTAAATAAAATTTTTAATCCTTTTTTTTTTACTTAGGTTAGTGAAACATAAGAAATAAGCGTGACCTCATTAGCATCAAGTATTTTATCAATGTCAAATAAACCCATAACTTAATAATTTTATAATTTTCAGTATTACTATCAACACTGTTATATATGTTAAACATCTGCAATTTTTGTTTTCGACCACAATTGGATTGCATATGAAGTTTGTTGATTAATTACGTTACTTTTAAAATTAATTTATGATTAAGTTACTTTAATAATTTTGTATTAGCGTCTTGTTAAACATGGCACAATAAATCTAAGTAGTTTTTTAGTAATTTTAGACCAATACCTAAATTTAGAGAAATACCGCCAGTTATTCGCTTTCCTCCACTTTAATGGTGTGGAATTGCCGACCAAACGGTATAGTGGTTAGCGTGCTGGCTTCTAGACCGCGAGGTTGCGGGTTCGAGTCACGTGTTAGGCATGGGTGTTTGTAAATGTATGTTGGCTTGTCTAATGACGAATGTTTCGGCGCATTATAGCCCTCGTGTTGCTGACGGCGCCAGATAATCTGAATACAATCAACCAACCAATGGTGTGGAATTTAAAAATTGCGCATTTCAATATTGAGATTTTGCCCTTTGCTCATAAGTTGCACTTTTTTTAACATAGAGAACTGAAATTTTATATTTAGAGTAACCGAAGCATTTTAGATGCCTAGATGAACTGAAAAGGTAATTAATTTTTTAAAGTTTAATTTAATTAGTAAACAGCCCCCCATCCCCAAGAATTTTAATTTTTTTTTTGTGCTAGGCATATAAAGAATTGCCAAAATTACTTTGGTAAAAAACCGCAATATTCTGTGATTTTTATAACCGAAGAAATCACCATCGTTCAATTTTTTTTCTTTGCGCACTGTAACGTTTTTTCGTATATGTTCGATTAACTGAAAAATTAGTAATGCGAACGCTTCCATTCTTAGTTGCTCGATGCTCAACTGTAAATATTAGTATATTAATAAATTTCAATAATTAAGTTACTGTTCAGAATAAAAATATTTAAAATTTCGCAACACCAAGCAGCGGAGATATCAGATACTACTATCTTGTTCAAAAGATGACATTGCATGACAGAGAAATGAGTATTTTAAAGTTGTTTGTCAAATAATTCGTGACTATTTGGGTAACCACCGATTGGAATATCAATGACGGTATTTGTCATTCCTCTACCATCAACTTTTTCAACAAGCCAAAGTGGACATTAACTGACAAGGCAAATGAGAATTTCTCTGGCATTGTTTTACGTAGAATGTAATAGGCACGGCGTATCCGACTGAAACTTATTAATTCACTGCTACAATATGAAAGTATACGTAATCAAAATTATAAATAAAAAAATAATTGACCAAAACAATGCAAACTAACAAAAAACAACTATTAAAGGATAGGTATGATGATGTAACGATTAATATAATCAGCTGATTCAATTTTTTATCCGAAGAAATTTATGGCAATGGAACACGAAAAGAAATCCCGGATGGTTCACAACAACATCGAGGTTATTGCAAACTCTACATGCGAGAGTTTTTCAAAGAATCAGTCAATAACAATAGCTGATCCAGCTAGAGGCTGTTCACCCCCTCCATCAGGGTTGAATAAAAAAAATAAAGACGACTAGAATATTTTATGTATAGTTTTTCATGACTGTAATATACAGAAGTAACACTATATATATATATATAACGTTGCACAAATTGTCTGTATATAGTGTAAATAGTGACGTATTATTTTTAAATTCTATTGTAATTTATTTATCTTATTTTATTTATTAACAGCGATTATACAGGTTAGAAAAAGGTGGCAACACATAAAGCAATCAAGAAATTTCGAGATGTTTCTTTTTCAACGAATTGGCTGGAAATTTCGGGAATGTTCTCACGGGCCTGGTATATAAAAGACCGGAGATCGGGAAAGTTTTCAGATTCACTTCGGACTTCGATGAAAGCTGATCGCTTTGTTTACCTATTGAAGTGAGCTTGTATAATCGCTGTATTCGAAGTTGTTTTTGTTGAATCTTGTGTTGAAGCTTGAGAGTGATTACACTGTTGACTTTGAATAAATTTTGTGAGTTTTCTGAAGTGAATAAATAGTAGTTTTTATCTTAAAAACTGTGCCATCATTGCCTCAGTAGAAAAATTCATAACAATATTAATTAGCAAATGAACAAGTGGCAAATTTGAATTGAACATAAAACCTTCTATGTAAATATAAATTTTAAAATCGCTTATTTTCTTTTTCTATCAACATATATTTACCTTTAATACACAACTGTGTGCGTTGGTTATCAAAATTACTATATAAGTTGTGATTTGCTCAGAACTCTATCTTTTACGGGGAAGGATCTATCCTACAGCAACGAGTTGTCTTGAACTATAATCCGTAAGTACTTTCCCCATTAATTACACCCATTTCCCAGTTTTTTCAAACTTTATTGATTAAAAATAAGAAGTCAAGTATTTAAGGGATAAATGAAGGACATCTCGGACAATTTTGTGCTTCTTTTTTTTTTGTAATTTTTCAGCTCAGAAAAACAATGGATCTCCAAATGTTTTCCTTTTGAGCTGTGTGCTGAAAGAGTCGTAGATAGGAACTCTTCTTACCTTAATAAAAATGGCATTTAATATATTTTGCATTTGTTATTAATGAATTTTAAAAAAACTGTTAATCTTCATAGGAACAGAATTATTGAAAAATAGTATTTAACTTAAAAGGAGAATAGTGAATTGTAAAATTTTTTTTTATGATTGCCCCGAGTAAAAAGTACCTCTAACTTATTTAATTTTTGTTGGTTGCTTGTGAATCTAATTCATAGTAGTAGTATTAAGTGAAATAGTTTTAGTTGAAATTTTTTACCATGCTCATTAAAAGTGTCTTATAAAATAAATTTAAAATAAACAAATAAATTAAAGTTGCTTACAAAAATGCGCTAAAATATAAAAAATTAATTTTCCCTGATTAATTTCGACTTTTCAATGGTGTGTCGCATTATTAAAGAATTTAGTCTTAATAACATTACTTATAGAACTTTAATATCCCAATAAAAATCTTCATAAAAGAAAAATTATTCGAAGAGTCGAAATTTGTTGGGTTGAAATACAAAAAAAAATTTTTTTTTACTTTTTAGCACAGTTTAATTGGATTCTTTCTAAAGTTTATTTGTCAATATAGTTGTAATTTTTTCAATGCTCTTTAACATAGAATGGAACATTTACTGCATATAACCAAAAGAAATGCAAGAAAATAATTAAAATGGAGATATTTTATTTCTCAATCATGGGCTATAATGATAAGTGTTAAAAAGTCATTTTTTTGTTATATTAACAGAAACCTAGGTTTATATTCTCAATTGAATTTTTTCTTTTCAAATTTTCAATTCGCCTCCAAAAATATTTTATATTCCTGAAAACACATGGATGGGTTATTACAGATTTCATTTCTTTCGCCGCTTTCTAGAAGGTTTTGCGTACATTCATCACATAAATAGAAATCACTTTTTTGGCGTATTCTCGAAAAATAAAAGGATTGTTGGTTTCCTTTGAGGCTTCCAAATGCACTTCGCTATCAAAGTGCGATTACTTTCTGTTGAGAGGAAAATACATTCAGAGTTGAAATTATTGCATGAATAATCATCGGAAGGTGAAAATTACTGAACTTTAAGGGGACTTGGTACCCTTAAAACAAGATTTTTAATTTAAGCCTTTAAGGGGGTCCGGTACCGAAAATAAAAAAAAACTTTATTTATGTACATTTTTATGTCAAAAATTTATTTTATGTATGAGATACTATTTATATATCTTTGAGAAAATGTTTTTTTAAATATTGTGTTTAGTTATTTAAAAAAAAATTAAAAACCAAGAAAAATCCATAATAATTGATGTTTGCGTATTTTGATATAAGTCAAGAAAAAATAAAAAAAATTTCAAAGTGAAAGCTTTTTGTAATACATAATTATATAAAGAAAATTTTGTCTTCACAGAATTTTGATAGGTGAATTAAAAAAAATTAAAAAAATTCTCAAAGTTAAAATATTGAAATTTTTGCTTTTTTTTTATGTTATCTTTTATGCTAAATGTTATATTTTAAAACAAAATTTAAAAAATAAAATTCTGTGAAGACAAAATATTTAAAACTATATAAATTAAATGCTCCAAAAATTTGAATAGCCAATTGTTAATGGTTCTGGAGATATATCGATTTGAATATGCAACATCTGTGAAAAACACTAGTGCTCGAAAAACGTACTTTAAGCAGACGCTTCAAGGTGTTACGCCCATTAGTGATGTTTAAATCACAGGTAATTTTGTGGCGTTCTAATCACCGGAGGAATCAGATAAAAACATCATTTTCTTCAGGAATGTATGAACTATTTTTTAAAATCAGAAAAAAATTTCGGATTTTTGAAGAAATTTCGGTACTGGACCCCCTTAAAATTATAATTTTTACATATTTGGATGTATTACTAGGTAATAACTAAATTTTATTAAAAAAAATTGACATAGTGCACAAATTTTCAAAATTTGAAATTTAAAAAAAATTCTTAAAATTTTAAATTCTATCTTCTTTTCATTTTTTATATTTTTTTAATAAAATAATCTTGGTAATATACTTTAGACTTATAGGCATCGGATTTTGGATGAGTAATATAGTTTTAGAGAGAAATGATAAATATAATACCTATAAGTAAAAAAATCGTAAAAAAAGGATTTTTTTCAACATTTAAATTTGTCCAAAAAAAAAAAGTTTACGTTTTATTCAAAACTTTATGCCTATTTTTGTCAAATAGATCTTTAGAATGATAGAAAAAAATTTCAAGTGATTTAATTTATATCCACTGGAGTTTAGGTGGGAATTCCAAAAAAACATGAGCTGAGAAAAATGCTTTCGAAAATCAAAGGAGCTATTGCAGCTGTACTGAATTCTATATGAAAAGTATAATTTTTATGCAATTCCAGTTTTTGGATCTGCTAAAAAACTTGCTAGGATAAGGAAAGGGTTTCAAAAATTATAAACACACCAAAAAATAGAAAATCGATATTTTTATAGTTTTTGAATTTCAATTTTTGTGAAACTTCATATTTTCTCAGAAAATACAATCGCGAACTACTACGCATACATATGTCCCGTGGGTCAGCACAAAACATGTATTTTTGTAATGAAATATTTATTTATATACATATTTCAATTTACTAATCTTCATTGAAAAATTATGAAAAATTTATATTTCGACGTGGTTTTGGGTGCTAAATCTAAATATTTCATAATGTTATGGGGTGCTGTAGAACTTTTTAAAGTTCCATTTAATTTTAATACGTATATGTTATGAAGAAAGAACTATTTACAATTATTCAAAATCATGCATGATTTACAAGGTACTTTCTCTATTTTTTATTTTATCAATTAAAACACAATATAGCAAGTAACAAAATATTATTTGTCATGCGACATAAATATCAGATACATCTTGAATTCCTCCTTAAGGTTAGCTGGAAGCTTGTGTTTTAAAAAATGTTTCTGATAAGTCCAGAAAAGAACGGAAACTCCGATCAGGTGCAGTCTGATCAGGACAGACTTCGGGGGAGTAACAAGATACATGATCGGCTGCGAATTCCAATCACGCGATATCGCGTGATTGTCAATTAATCCTTTGCACTCGAGGCCTTTTTCGCGCCGAGGTACCAGTAACTTGAGACGTTTCGCGGGAACTAAACAGTTATTGACCTTGCAACGAATTTCCACATCAAACCTAGTGGTCTTCTCGAGTTGCGGCATCCAAACATGTGGCGCCCGAGAGGCGCCACTCGATCGGAAAGGGTTAACGTGTTAAGGTGTCTAATAACTCAAATTTAATTCATTGTATTGAAAGTGTTCCAGAAAATGAAACGCATTAGATTTTATACCTTTTCTGGCTAACTATACAACTTGAATTTTTCTATCTGTTTTCCAAGGGATTTTTATTTCACTCAAAAATGAGTTTTCACAACATGTTGATTATTATTAGCTCATTACATCAATATTCTGAGCAAAATTTCAAACGCCTTCTCTTACAAAATTTTCTTTTTAAAAAAATCTTGTTTTGTAAAATCACGTTACACGGGACTTATGCGATTGCTTCTTGCAACGTCTGTATTCCGTATGCAACTTGCATATCTCCCTTTTTACTTTCAATTACCCATATGCTTACATAGGGTAATGAAAGTATAGCATTCGATAAAAAAAATCGATGTTTTTTATTTCTCCATGTCTGATTTCAAAAAAGGGGTCTAGAAAAAATGCATGTGTGCCTGTAAGTCCATGGTCAGCATAACTCCCAAGAAATTGGTCTACGATGTTCAATTTGGTGTTCGAGTTAGTGGTGGTCCTGGGACCTACCATTAAAGTTTTCGTCAAAATCGCTCGTGAGCATATGGTTGAAGTCATGAAAAAATCATGTTTTTCAGCTATTGCTGAAAAAATGGCTCTAACGATTTTGTTTAAAATCTCTGTGCTAATGCCTCTTAAAGTGTTCTAATCGTCCCCACCATCGAAATTCCCGTAGAACATCGCCCATCAATGACTGATTTTTTTTCTGCTTCACGCAAAAGAAAAAAGAAACAATGTAATGTCTATTGAATAACATCGCCAATTTTCCCATCTTGACGATTTCTTTTTCCCCATACAGAAATTATTGCCAAAAATATTGCCAAACTGATAATTTTTATTTATATGAGTGAAATTATGAAAACGGTAAACAACACCATCAATTTTAATGCAACAACCAATATTACAGTGTAATTGAAATTTGTGCAATGTAACGAACCCCTAGTTATTATTTGTGTGATTTAGATATGAAATCTTATGACAGTAAAATAATCTAACAATTCAAACACTTTGAAATTGATTTTCGGAACAACAATTTAACGAGTGAATTTTAAGTACTAACCGATTGAATTATTGTGCATGAAACTCACGCTCGACTGGACTTGCTCGTTAAACCATTTATTTCAACAAAGATAATTTACATACTTTATACTTACGACAAGTAGATTCATTTTAAGTTCCTTCACGTTCTCTTATGCATTTCCTACACGTAAAGGCGTTTCAGCCAGTACAGCGCAACTATTGTAATTAGCATCAACCACCTGTTTTAAATACTTGAGGTTTGTATCAACTACACAGTCTTATAACACTCCTCTATTATGTGAAAAGATTAGATCGTCCTTCAAAGAATTCTACAATAAAGGCGTACATGCTCTGCATTCTGTAGAACTTTCCAGAAATTAACAACGTTTTTCACAATAAAAACCTTCCCATTCTCGTTACGATTTAAGTATTATTGTACCCAAAATTAGTAAATGATATACATTGTTAAAATTTCTCTTCACCTTTAAATTGTTTAATGATGCAAAATGAACAGTTCATACAGAAGCAACAATATAGCAAAGCGACCCCAAAGAATTGAACATTTCATTTGAGCATTTGATTTCCTTTGAACATGAGAGACTTTTTTAAATCCTTTATATCAACTTCGATTTTGTGTGTTTGTGGGTGGTGTGTTTGTCAATTACGGGAAAATCGGGGAAAGCCTAATTTACCCCCTTACCGTCATCCATTCAGGTTGAAACTTGTCAGATAGATTCGATGTCGATGACAATGCATTCTATCAAATTTTGGCAGCTGGCACTGTCACTAAAAGTTTGCTTTTACAGAATACTAATAATGCAAGTTTCCATCATCCAATCGCACTGAAATAGCATTTAACAGATCATTGAAGAAATACTTTCCTGGTGCCAAAATTGTTTTAATAAATAATAAAATAAATTATTTTAATCAAAACAAATAAAAGATATTTGGATGTGATTGCATAAACTCACATTCATTTTTAATGAATAACTTTTGAAAAATAATTTACAGGATATTTTGCTGATAGATATGCTTTTAATATTTAAAATTAGATGCCAACACCAAACACACGGTAGCAACAGAAACGGCTCTTTATTTATGAATATAAAATTTGGCGAAGGTTATGAAGGGTTAATATTAAAAATTTTGTTTTCATGGATTACATTATTTGTTTATAAAAACAAACAGCAAAAATCGGAAATGAAGGTAAATATCTCATATATGTAAAATTTAATGAATATTGAAATTACTATCAAAATTTGTATTGCGAATTACTAAATCAGATAAATTTGCCTAATATGGGGAACTTTTTTTTATCTAGAGAAGTGATTCCTTAAGTACAAATATGTTACAATACTTGTTAAATTGTGTGAAACACCAATGGAAAATGGTATTTTTTGTGATACCTCAATCTGTTAATTACTTGTGAAGTATAACCACGTGAAGTTTGATTACTCTTTCAAAGTTTTGAGCATTTCCCATTCGAAAGAACATAAAGTATGCGTCATTAACTTTTCATTATGATTATAGCTTGACATTTTATCTAATGCTGTAATCCACTTATAGTTATAGTTTGAAGTTGATATGGAAGTTAAGACTGACTATTTTATGAAGTCAACCGTGTTTCCTGATACGGGGGCTTGATTTTTTTTTTTTTTTTTTTTTTTTTTTTTTTTTTGCTATCTGCCATCACGATTTTTGAATTGCTTGCTTTTTCTTGTTACATACTTTACTTCTCTTTCAAGTTTTGCTTTGCTTACATTTTTATTTGTTTATTAAGAGTGTAAGAATAAGTTATACGGTAATTTTAAATCAAGTTTGAATAACTTTTTGTCAAACATTCGAGCGAAGCGACAAAAGAAAAATTTCCGATTATCGCATGCATTGCACACCATTGAGTTCATATCAGTAGTTATGTTTCAACAAACTCAATATGTTCAATAAACTAAAGAATTATATGATGAAATATGATAGATGAAGTAAAAAAATCTATATCAATAATGTGAATTACAATTAAATTTAATTAAAACACAAGTGTGGAAAATAAGTTGCAAAAGAAAAAGTTTTCGATCATCGTAATATTGAGAAAAAAATATTTGATTAATTATACATTTTCTTATCCTAATTTCATCCTTATAGCTGATTTCAAGAGTTATTGTATATATTTTACTAACGTGTGGCAAACATCTGGTTGAATTTCGTTCCAACTTTAGAGAGATACATTTCCTCCGTGTTTATTAAGGTGAAATGACAAGTAATATCTAGTTGGTTGGTTGGTTGGTTGTATTCAGATTATCTGGCGCCATCAGCAACACGAGGGCTATAATGCGCCGAAACATTCGTCATTAGACAAGCCAACATACATTTACAAACACCCATGCCAACACGGGACTCGAACCCGCAACCTCGCGTTCTAGAAGCTAGCACGCTAACCACTATACCGTTTGGTCGGCAAGTAGTAATATCTAGAGGTTCCATTCTTAGCATAAAATTTATAGCTAATGCGTAAAAACTGTAGATAAGTTCTAATGCACTGTAAAATGAGAAATGTATGAAAGGTTAATCCTATGTAGACTTTACTTTTAGTATGACTATATGAAAGTTTGAAAGGCAATTTTGCTATTGCTGAATTAATGTCAAATTTTGTCATAAATTTTCTGGACTAATCTTACTCTCATAAATGCATCTCTTTTCGTTTGAGCGCAAACCGCAGCTGAAGCCTCTGCGAATAATTTGACACACTGATTGAGTATGACAAGGGGAGTTTGGGAATTCAAACACTTCAGCTGCGCAATTAAGCACCATTTCTTTCAAAGCTTCATCTGAAATGCCCATGGTAACTGGAGGTTCGTTTTTTCCTAATTCTGCCAATTAAGGATTTCATGGTTGTCTTCAGCATCGAAGCTAAAATCCTGAATTGTAAATTTATGGATTCCAATGGATTTGTTTCCTCTTGCAGCCAAGATTCGACGTAAACCAAGCTCCCTGATAAATTTAAGATTATCTGTAATCACAGCTATAAGTATATTTTCTAGACTACCAAAGAAACCATTGTACCGAATCACAAGATCGATTACAGCTTTCAGTTCATCAGATAGATAAAGGGATTTCTTTATTGTTTCAAAGAAGTGTTTGAATCCATCTTTGCATGAGTGGGGAATCTTAATCATAAACCAAATTGGTGCATAAAATTTCCTAAAGTCTGCTAGAGTGTATAGATTCTGTGACGAATTATTGGTTGCAATATATAAACGCATAATATGATTTACATTTGTTAATCAACTTGAATATGGTAATGCTCCAAGTTCTCGTCTTGACAAAGTTGTTGAACATTTCTCGCTAGCTACAGCTTGGCAAACATCAATTAAATACTGTTGATTAGTTGCTAAACTCTCTTTATTTTATCAATTACTGGCAAGTTATCAGAAATTGTTTCAAGAGGTAAAATTGCTTGCTGTTCACAAGTAGTCAATGCTTTTTCAATATTACCAGTAAATGCACAAGGTCCTGTAGTTGTGCCATCTAAATGTTACATTTAATGTAGAGTAAGCTCGTTAAAATGGAGATGGCATACAAAGCATTGTAAGGGGTTTTAAAAAATACTTTGAGCATTCTTATTACTCTTTCATTTCTTCCAGTATTGACATTTGTTCCGTAAAAGGCATCGGTTGCAATTTTATCAGAAGATATTGCGGTCTCTGTTTGATATTCAGTTATGCGCGTGGTGATATTTTTCGTTGTGCAACTGGACGAAGTCACATGACCAAAGAAGTGAAATTCATGTTCTTGAGCAAGAGTAACAAGTTCTCCAATTATTGTTTGGTAGTATTGTATTTTTTTTTCTCATCTAAACTGGTAAGTTGTGCTAGCTTGTTCTTTCTACCATTGATGTTCTATCCACGTACTGATGTGATGGTTCTTTCTGTAACCTTTATTTTCTGCCTTTTCTTGTTTTTCAGTCTCATAATTTTTCTACGGCAATTGCGATTGCTGCTCTATCAGACAGACCATATCTGTCATACTCCTTTGTCAATGTTGGTATATGTAGTCATTATTGTTGTGAACTCTGTTGCAGCTGCGCTGAAAATGGTGGTTCCATGACTGGCTGTTGAGGTAAAATGCATGAGAGTATCATCGTTTATATCATTTTCTGACGAACTCAAAGCTGATTATAAAAACACTGGTGCTGCATTTTCAGTTCTTCTTGCAATTTTACAATGCCGATATTTTTCTGTACTTTAAAGCGCCCTTCTAACGAAAGATCTTTGCTGGCTTTATCTCAACTGCATTACAAATGACCATTTTTCTAACAGTTATTTGGTTGTGAAGAAACAACTTTTTTCTTGAGCGGGACCTTTCGACACTTTTCGCAACAGCAAGAAGAATATTTGCATTTATCCCTACTGGAGATTGCGCAGCAAACGCGTTCGGGGGTGGGTGAGCTTGCAAACAGGGGACGTAGCCCTTAGTATACAGGGTGGTCATAAAGAAACTTTGCCGATATATGGAACTCTATCATCCGTTCTGTTCAACAGATCAAGATGAGATTTCAGATATACAGTTATTCAGAGGTATGAGCTCGAGATTCTATGAATGGCAACAAAATGGCGCTCAAGGTTCCGGTTATCGGTACAGAAACTCGAAATATTTGAATGACAACGCCTACTTTTCCTGTTACAAAGTACTCAACGCATTCAAAAATACTCAAGAGCGTTGGAATGGTCCGTGTATCACAAAAATCGGACTCGTTACAAACGCACAAAAAAAAGCAGCTCTGTAAACACAATCAGGTCACACAGAGGAAGTTTGCACATGACAGAGGCAAGATACCAATCATAGAACGTCGCTCGCCAGATATTCAGCGTAGAAAACCGATAAAATTACCTGTGACGGCACCCTGTTCTCAGAGCTGTTTTTAGTACTCGCATAACGAGTCCAATTTTTTTGTGATACACGTACTGTTCCAACGTTCTCTATGGTTTTCTCATGCACTGAGCATTTTGTGACAGGAAAAAGCCTTTGTGACAGGTTGGTATTCGAAAATTTCGAGTTTCTGTAACTATAATCGTAACCGTGAGCGCCATTTTGTTGCCATTCACAGAATCCTGAACTCGTATCTCAGGATAACTATACTTGAAATCTCATCTCGATCTGTTGAACGGAACGGAAGCTAAAGGTTTATATATCGGCAAAGTTTCTTCATGCACACCCTGTACTTTGTTGTATTAAAAATTGAAACTCTTTTTTAAGCTAAAAAACTTTTTAAAAAAGTTTTAAAAAACTAATACTTACAAAATATTCAACTAATTTTGTAAAAATATAAACTCAGAGAGGAAGCTCAAGATGAAAAAATAGCACAAAAATTTCCTAACCTAATCTTTATGGCACAAAAGGGCAACTTTTCCGCACTATTTTACTAATTGATTTTCGGGAAAAAAATAGTTTCCTATACTTCTAGCCGACCAAACGGTATAGTGGTTAGCGTGCTAGCTTCTAGACTGCGAGGTTGCGAGTTCGAGTCCCATGTTAGGCATGGGTGTTTGTAAATGTACGTTGGCTTGTCTAATGACGAATGTTTCAGCGCATTATAGCCCTCGTGTTGCTGACGGTGCCAGATAATCTGAAAACAACCAACAACCAACCAAGCCTATACTTCCACTTTCTAATATTTATAGTACTTTCTTTATAAATATTTGTTCAAGATATTTCCAAATATTTCCATTGTATTGAGGTCCGGACTCTTTGCAAGTCATATCATAGGCTTTATTGAATAATTTCCTTCCCATAGAAATAAATAATTGACCCTTTATCTTCAATGACAATTCGACATAGTCATCGTGAAAACTGATATCGAAAGAGTCCTCGATTGCTTCCTCAAGGATTCAAAAATTGCTCTATAATGTCTATACATATATCATAATTAATTATTCGTAATAGCACAAACGATTTTACCACTTCTTGAGATGACATGCAATTACACTGAAAAAGTAGACGCAGAAAATGTGTTTTAATTTGCATTCATGATGGTTTTAACCATTCTTCAGCTCTCCTCCTTACAAGAGTTCCAAGTTCATCCACTGTTTCAAATTCCAGATTCATCATTATCCCATTAACGACGGTTGGCAAGTAAACTTGTCAATTGACATTTTAGTTTTTCTCTTTGCTAATAAATACGATTGTGGTTCCATTTAGTGTTTCTAAAAATCTTAAAAATAATTTTCCAAAAATTCTGAAAAGATCCAAATATACCTTAAATGATCCAAATAAACAAGGTAAAAGGTTAAAACAATGATTATTTATACATTTCAAAGTCTTCTATAATGGATTAATAACAACCATTTTCAATCACCGAAACCCAAGCTTTTATTCTTTATGCATCATTGAGGGTGAATTTTTACGTTACTTGAATATATAGTTTCGTTTTGCCTTTGCAATAGTGATATCCTGATTACATTTAAATGATTATAATAATGATAAGTGATATCATTTAAATGATTTGATACTATACGTTCACGTACCTTTACTCTATTCTTAGACATCTCGACATGGAGTTGTTTAGACATACAACACTGAATAAATTCTGAAATTTGAATCATTTTCCATTTCTACTTGATGTTACATACTGGCGACTGCTTCGAGATAGATTTTTCACATCACTACTCGAGTGATATTTTTACCAAATTTACAGTGAAGGTATGTTAACAAGATATACAGTGAAGGCATGTTAACACATTTTTGAGACAGTACGTCTTTTAAATATTTCACAATTCTTAGTTTTAAATCAATAGAAAACTGGAGCCATTCTTCAACAGCTGCTAATCATTTGTTTCGAACTTCTGAGTCACGATTTCACATTTTATACTATTTACTTAGATCTTTACCACATTAATTAAAGTTAAATTCCACAGAATTAAAATTACTCAAGTAAAGATCTTACCACATAAATTAAAGTTATTTTCAGGAGTAGAGTCCTAACATTAATATTAAACTCGTAAAAGACATCTATCTTTGTTACAACTGAATTAAAAACAACATATTGAGGTCACAATAGAAACTAGATGTGTTGTTCAGAAACTAATCTGTACTGAGATTTTTTAGTGAAGTTTGGCATAATAAATCTCGAAATCAGAGTAGATCTTATTTTGCAATCTCTTGTTTTTGCTCCGCAGACACTGGCTGCTTCCTCCGTCACCAATTTGACGCATCTTTCAACTGCTTGAATATGACACTAGAAGGTGTTAAGATTACATTCAAATTTTTCGCCAGAGCGAATAAAACCCCGAATTTTTTCATTTGCGATCCTAGTGAGATTGGGTGTAGTCCCACTAAAACATTTCGAAATATTCATTAGCTTGAAAATTCAGACATGGATCCCTGAAATATCTGATAGCAGTCTGCAGTAAGGGATTGTAATTCTTGGCTTTCAAATTTCTTTTAAACCCCAGTTGAAATGAAAAATCTTGTGGGCTAATGAACAGTTGTTTAGCCCTTATCAACTATCGTGCATGGGTAAGTGGGTCTGGAACGCTAACCGGTATATCCTTTGAACAATTACCATCTCGATGGCAAGCGATATGTCGAAAAAATACTGCTGAGCATTATTGAGAGTTTTTCTCTCAATTTCTGGTCATTCACATTCCATTCTCTTGAAATCTATCTCGAGAAGCTTTTCAAAAGATATCTCGGGCGTTCATCTCTTATACAAAGCAAATGCAACTCCTCGTTACATGAGGGATGATGAGTTGAAATTAATAAAGTTAAAAGGTACATTGCAGAATAGAAATTCAGACGTATCTCAAAACTGGTTTTCAAAAACCTTATAAACATTCGGCGCTAAAACAGCACGAATGTACTGAAGATAATAAAAATATTTAAAAATTCGAAATATTAAAAAGTATGGATTAAAATTTAAAAGTGACAGAACAGTGACTTTTTCAAGGTGAAATCACTGCACTGTTAAAAAAAAAAAAAAAGAGAATTGTTCTGTTAAAGTCAAACAAAACGCTTAAAAAATTACACTGGTGTCCTGGAATTCTTTTGTAGGCCAATGTTTGTCAATTTAATATGTGATATCTCAAGTGTTTGCAAAAGGAAAGTGGTCATTATAGACGAATTTCTATTCGATGGTGAAGCTTGTAAGCTACCATTTAAGGCGAGTGTCAACTACTGAAGGCATTCATTAAAATGATAAATGAACTTGAGGACCTCAACCGTGGCTGCTTAATTGTGAAACTTTACCAGTTGAGGGAGGTAATTATATGTTCAAAATTATTACCCACAGCAGAGAGTTGGATGACTGCTCATTTCAAAGGGGATATTTGAGGTGTTAGCGCCAGAACGGACCATCCCACAATTTGATTTTTACTGTTTTTAAACTCGTTGTTTCAAAAATGATTGGTACATGCCATGAACAAGGATTAAGCTGGGATTACCTTTTAATCAAAATGCTAGAGAACTTCTTTAAAGGCCAAAATTGAAAAATTCTTTTAGATCTTTTTTGAAAACATTTAGTCACAAAATTTTTAAAATTAGCGTTTTTATTATTTGATGACTAATCAACAAATCAAAACAACAAACAAGCTGATGGTTGAAAAGTTTGATATTGGGTATAAAATACCTTATACAGTATTTACAATTTATAATGCAAGTATAATAAAAAGAGTAGTGAATTATTTTAGATTTAACATTAAGAATGATGAAACTCTTGACCATTTTGATAAAAATAAAAATAAAATTTCAAAATTAGCTATTTTGCTAAAGAAATTTGCTACCCTTAACTTAAACATTGGCCTTGATTAAGTTTTTTTTTTTTTTTTTTTTTTTTTTTTTTTTAAATTTTGAGATATTTTACTTTAACACAATCACCGTTAAACAGTATTAATTGAATAATCATATATATTGCATAAGATTTATATAGTTTAAAAAAATTAAAATAATTACTTTCCAGCATCTCCTTCATTTTATGTAAATTCTGAAGCAATTTTTGGATTTTTTTTTGGCATAAATGTACTAAAAAGCTATATTTTGACAAAATTTTGTAATAAATAGACCTGAAACGTTTAAACAATTATATGAATGGTTGGAAGAAAAGCATTGAGGAACGTGTGTTAAGGAGTAAATTTCACAGTGTTCGCACAGTAAATGAGATTAATTCCAGAAAATCATTCGAGGGCCCCCAATATGAGAGTATCTTCCACAATTTCTGTTACCCTTCTTCTTTTAAAATCTGATGCTGCAGATCTTCCACAAAACATTACATGTCCTCGAGAAATGGTGTTTCAATCAGGTTATGTTAAATTCAATTTAATAATCAAGATATTTACAGTATCAAAAGAAGTTCAAGCATTGAGCCTATAATAGTCACTGACAGGTCTGATACTATCCTTCCTTTTTGACACAGAATGGTGAATTCGATGGTCTGCAAATACCATGATTTACCATAAATTGACATTCTTGTTTTACAGCAATGTACATCTCTTGGATTTAGTCTGTGTGGTACAACTGTGAATTGATAGGCCTTTGGTATGTATGCAGTGAACTGTAGTATGCTTAACTTGTTTTAGTTTATGCGAAAGTTCAAGAATGTTAGGGAACTCTGTGAGAATAGCAAGATAATCTGACGATCCCGATACTAGCTTTACAGAAAACTTGCTATTGTTTATTCCAAATTGAGTCGATTTCATTTTCTATATTTATAGAAGACTCATTATTGTTTTGTGTTTTTATTCCAGATTGAGTCAATTTCATTTTCATCTCTACTAGTTTCCTGTTTTTCAAGTCTGCCAGAAACCCCCATTTTGTTAGAAAATCTGCTCAGAGGATTAGTTGAGGACGTCTTAGCCATTAGTCTATTTTAAGAAGTTTGGAACCATAGGTAAAAATGTTGATGTAATTAGCACCAAATAATTGTAACGGATCTGGTTGGTTACTTGCGTTTTTAGGTGCTGGAGCGCATAAATGTTCAAACCAGAATCTTTTAAAAATTTACGATGTGTGTGTTGGTCTAAAATGCGTATGCGACAAGATGTGGTACTACAGATTCAGTCGCTAGAATTCCTTGTTTTTCGGCAGCCAAATTTAATTTCGCTGCACCACAGAATATTGCTGCTGAGAACTATCGAAATTACAAGGTGGTATGCATTTAAATGCTCTGTTACCGAATTTTCAATGATAGTGACATTTCCCTTCAAAATTTTATAGCCCCATAGACTGTCTGTAATTGCGACTTGATCTATTCCACGATTTCTAATCAGAGAGGACTGACTTCTCCCCAAGAGGAATTTCTATTTAAAAACGTTTGTTTTGTGATTCTTTGAAAGAGGAAACTATCGTTTTCGTGGAGAATAGTGCGGTGTGTTGACTCATAGCCAGAACAACATTGTTCGCGGTCTCATTCCGCACTTTGGCCGCACTTTATCAACCATTTTGATTAAGTTGTCTACTTTTTCTGTGCTAATTGACAATATAATATCGGATGAAAGCCCCTGAAACTTAAGAATTTTAAAAAAATCGTTGGAAATACCAGTTCCTGCTAACTTCTAATTTTTCTCAAGCGATGTGGAGGTTTTTTTGTCATCTAACTGTACTTCCGATATTAACTGTCATATTTGTTGAGTTTCTGATTGCAAAAATTTCTGTATCAAGCATTGTTTTTAAGTTCCATATGCATTTTCATTGCGGGGACGGGGGGGGGGGGGAAGATAATTAAATGTTACGGACTGTGGATAAAGTAACAGAGTCTATTGCTGCAACCACGTGGTTGTATTTTGCTAAGTAACAAACAATTCGGGCTAATTGAAAATTTCTTTCTACTTAAATAAACCCTATTTTAATTTTATTTTTCTATAACGGTGGGAGTTTTCCCGTAATTCATGAAATTTGCTGGTTTTGAGAGTTCTGTTCATTTTTAATCCCTTCGACAGTTTATTTAATCCAGAATCAACGTTCATCATCGTTGTTTTGTTTTTAGACTTCAAGCCTTTAAGGAATAATTTTAAACACAAAAGTTAATTCAATACATTGACGCGATTGCAACATGTGCTGTTACATTAAAATGCACACCTAACACATTAAATTTTCAAAACAAGAACATTCAGAATAATATTTTCAATAAACATTTACAAAATACAGCACCACTAGAACCTCTTAATTAAACATATTCCAGCCATGTAAAACATAAAAACCATGTCTCACCTGTAAACACGTCCTGGAACATCCGGTTGTCATCAATACGTGGGTTAAATCTACAAAATAGTACTGGTCCTCGTGAAATAGAGTTTTAAACAGAAGGTTACGTTAAATTTAATTTAATACATCTTGATATTTACTAGATTAAAATAAGTTACATTCTTTTTACTCGCGGAGTTCGTAGTGACAAGAGACCGGAGGAAAACGTCTTGTTGCCTTAAGACTAAAGCCACTCGAGCGTTTTTTCATGCACAAACGCAGCAGGAAATTAAGCTACAAAATATAAGTTTCAGATTACCTGGCGCCGTCAGCAACACGAGGGCTATAATGCGCCGAAACATTCGTCATTAGACAAGCCAACATACATTTACAAACACCCATGCCTAACACGTGACTCGAACCCGCAACCTCGCGTTCTAGAAGCTAGCACGCTAACCACTGTACCGTTTGGTCGGATAACAAAATATAAGAATTAAAAACACAAAATATAAGAATTAAGATATTAAGCTACAAAATATAAGAATTAAGAACACAAAATATAAGTTGGTTGTATTGAGATTATCTGGAGCCAGCAACATGAGGGCTATAATGCGCCGACACATTCGTCATTAGACAAGCCAACATACATTTATAAACACCCATGCCTAACATGGGACTCGAACCCGCAACCTCGTGGTCTAGAAGCTAGCACGCTAACCACTATACACTGTAAAAAAAACTCGTCACTTATACGGAAATTCCCAGTACTTATCAACGGTTTAAATCCGTAAACCTGAATTTACGGTTTAAAGCAGTTTTCGTAGGCAAGGTTACAGTTAATAACCATCATTCACCAAGAATCGCTCTCTGCGCATGCGCATTACGCCTTCCTTCGAAAACGACGCCGAGCATGTCTGTTTTGAAAGAAAGTGGCTTCTTTGGTAAGTTTCTTTTCATTATAATGATCAATTAAGCATTCATATCAATCATTCATCATAATCATTTATCAATTAATTTGTTCATTGCTATGAAATTCTAAATAAATGTATGTACATAAAATTACATCAGAATCAGAAAATGTTTATTTTATTGAATGTAAACAAAAACAGCGATTGTTGTTCTATTGTTTTTCTGAAACATATGCGTGTGATATAGAATATTGTACGTAATATTTCACGAGTTTGTAAGAGTTGTAAAACTAAATGAAGTTTAATTAACTGCATTGGCTATCATTTAGAAATGTGCTCTTTAGTTTTGTAATAACTTTTGAATGTTTTGGCACAAATTTTGCAAATGAAACTTCGGAAGATCAGATTTGATATCTGAGAATTAAAATTTTATTTAAAAATTACTTACTACAGATGTAGTTTAGGACATTTTTTGGGGGCGATTTTATTTGTTATTTTTTTCTTCTGGATAATTGTAGTTTTTGTCAAAGAGTTTTATTTTAAGTTATATTTTATACTTTATTTGTTTTTTTTCAGGAAAAATGCAGTTTGTAACAATGGGTTTTTATTTTAAGTTAGCATACTTTAATTTTATTACTTATATTTTAATTTGATTTTATTATTGTTTATGTTTTAACTTATTCAGTTACCATGTTTTTGATTTTTTTTATCGCCAAATGCCCTACTACATCTGTTCCATTGTGTGAAGTTTCAGTCAAACGACACTGCAGTTTCATTGCGATTGTTTCAAATCAAAGTCTGTTGGGATTGCCTTAGAAATCACTTGGGAACATTTTCAGTCTCTTACATGGCACCTACCGCCTTTGACTGAAGAAAATCATGTTCCTCAAGATTAGATAGCTTATTTGTCAAGACAAGATCATCTGTCATAAATGTTATCGTACTTGGTCACTGGCAACAGTAAGGGAAGGGCTGGTGATCTTTGGGATTGAATTAATTGCAAAACAGATTTTTAAAATGTTGCTGTTTTCAAGTACTATAGCATTGGTGTGATGATATAGCCTTTCAATGCAGGGGTTAAAAGACCTCTTCATTTTATGAAATGTGTTAGTTGAATTAATGTAAAATTCTTTAAAAACGTAGCTAAAAAATGAACCTACGTTTGTGAGCAAAGAAAAAAGATTTTCTTTCAATAAATTTCTTTTTTTTAGCGTTAACGGATAGTAGTAATTGAGAATTTCTAATCCATTCCTTCCGCAAATTATCGTTTTATCACTTATAACATTAAACGCCATGAACCTAATGATATAATAAGAAATAGTGTTGTGTGAAATATTGAGTCTTTATTTTAAGGAGATAAACTTAAATTTTATTTTTGAAGGAGATTAATCCATTTATCCCATCCCTAGACTACCCAATTGATGTGCAGATCCATATTTCAAAATAAGGTTTTTAAAAGATGATTTCATGCTAGCTAGTTCATTTGACTCTTTTCACGAGTGTAAATATATGTACATAAGGATGACAAATTTTACAATATTTTTCATATTTTGTACAGTTTATTGGAATTTTTCAAAAAGAAACTACCAGTTGTGCTGAATGCCTTGCTGTACAGCAGTTTTATCGCTGGCTCCTAACAACTCCTTAGACTTTAAAAGTTCTCTGCACTTTTCAGGTAAACTATCGAGATTCTTTTATTTTAGATAGGATTTAGGGACAAATACAACTCTATTTATTTGAAGTGAGAATACTGTTGGAATAAATTTTAGTGCTTTTAGAATAAATTTACTTAGTGTATTATAATTAGAATTAAACATTTTTATTTCTTGCAACGTTCCGTGGTAAGCTAAGTTTTATAAGAACTTGCTTGTTTCACCTTTGTTAGAGGTGCTGTACTTAAATAATACTAATATAGAGTGGCCACAGAACCAGGAAAACTTGGAAATCAGGAAAATGTCAGGGAACTCTCTCATTCTGGAAAAAATCAGGGAATTTTTTTAAATTTCACAGAAATCAGGGAAATTTTCTTTGTTCTGAAGACACGTTTTCCTGATCATCCACATTTTGGTGCCATTTACCCAGAGAATTGTGGCGGTAATCGTTGAAAATGTAATGTTTCGGAATAATTTGAACTTTTCATTACCGCCAAAACTATTTTTAAAAAATTGGCACGTTATCTCTTTAGCTAACATGTTCTATTTGATCAGGATGTCTACACTTCTGGATAAGTTGGGGAAATTGGATAAAAAGTTTGCCATAAAATCAGGGAATATTTTCAGAAATCCATCATGGAAATCAGGGAACTTTTTTTCGTAAATTTTGTGGCCACCCGGTAATAGTAGTTTTGATAATCTGCTATCATTTACATACAAGTGTTTATTTCATTTACTATTTGAGGTTTGTTTTAAAAATAGTTTTGCTTTTGTGAATGCTAATTATGACATTAGTATTGTTACAGAGCTATGTTAGTGGCATTTAAAAAGCTTAAACACTGGTTGTAATTGCACATAAAAGTTACCAATGCATATAAAGGATTTATATTAAAAACTTTATTTTGATCTGTATCACAGGTGCTTCTGGGTATGAATCCAGACAAAGGCTCAGTCACCGCAATGATGTTCCGATACCTGCTCTACCACAACCACGGGTCCCAGAGACGCCCAAGAGAACGTCCCCCAAAGCATAATACCGCCACCACCGGCCTGTGTATGACCTACTGTACATTGAGGGAGCAACTGTTCGCCTGAAAGACGGCGTATCCTGACTCGGCCATCTGACCAGGCAACTCGATCAGGCCGATATCCTTGCTAAGGAGAATTGCAGGATTTCAACATCTCCCTCTTCCACACTTACTTTTTTGGAATTGTACTCTCTGGAAAAATCAAAGATCTCGGAGGAGTGGAAAACACCCCAACCCATAATTGGTACAAGGGCTCAAAACCGGGTTTGTCCCTTGACCTCCCGTGTGACAGACATACCCGGACTGTTCTATCAAGGCTTGCTAGCGGTCACATCAAGTGCCTAACTTTCAACGAGGGCACGAAAACCTTTGCCACCTGCACCAAGTGCCAAAATCATCAGACCTCTCCTGAGCACCTCTTGGATTGCATTGGACTCTCTAAGGAGGATCTCTTTGTCACGCACTCTGGTGACCAAGAAAGAACAGAGGCGAGTTCAAAGATTGCATTGGGTTTATTGTTTACACTGCAAGCATAAGCAACGGGCCGCCACACCGAGGGGGAAAGTAGTGAACTTCTTACGCTTACCGGGGCTGGTTGCGGCAGCGATTCCAAGGCTTTTCCGGTACACTTCACGTCAGGTCCACCGACCAGCGGTAACCTAAACACCAACTCGGTGTATCCTACAGGCTAACTGAGCCTAAACATAAAACTAAAAAAAACCAGCAAGCAGCCCCGAAGACCTTAACTAGCTGCTTTTATTTACCAGGCCGCTTGGACATGCGCTCTCGCCGATGTTGTGGCTGACCAATCAAGGTGAAGAGGTGCGCATGCCAGGTTGAACCGTCACATCTTTAGCAATCCTCTCCTAGTCTTCGACTTCTTTTTAGTCAACGAACTCGTGGATCTTGTCTGACTCCGTCAGACAGTGAGGATTAGCAACAACAACAACAGGCAACTCGCTCCCACACACAGAAGTAAGTGAAAGAATGATTCTTCAGACTCTCTAGCAGCAGTTAAATACCACTTCCACCTGATCACGTGCCTTCCACGTCATCCAGGCGAGTTCATTGCAAAATGTAGGGGTGGTCATCTTTCAATTTTAACTTAATTTTCTTATGTGAATACATTGAATTATTAGCCTTTAAAAAAATTTTAAGTATGTTTACTGTGGTAATTTGGACATTTTATAAGATGGTGATTTTGTAGAGTCATAATTATTCAGATATAACTTGCATTGGTCAATTTTGAAAATTTATTAGATGTGTTCAATAATTTGTACATTCCGCAATCTAAATTTTTCCTTTTCGTATATTTTGCATATTTTTCTAAACTGAAAAATTAATAATGATTTTCATATGGCCTTAAAAGTTGCTGCAGCTTGTATTGATTGATATGATTAATTATTCCTTGAAATTTTTTAATATTTTGTTTATTAAATAAAGTAATCTGAACCACTTTTCATTCGTGTGTATTGAAATTTTATAATTATGTATACTTTTATACTGTCAATTTTGAAAATTTATTAAATATGTTTAATAATTATTAGATGTGTTTCAATAATATTTTGTTTATTAAATAAAGTAATCTGAACCACTTTTCATTCGTGTGTATTGAAATTTTATAATTATGTATACTTTTATTATGTGTATTGAAATAAAATTATATTTTTATCAAATTTAATTTGTTTTACTTAATACTTATATATATACACAGTGTCATAAAATACATTTAAATCCTGTCGCGTTGAAAAATATTTTGAAAGTTAGTAAATTATTGCATTTTTTTAATGTTTTAATCAAATTGAAAGTCTAGGTAATCATAGTATAGATAACCAAATAAATTTATTATTATAGTTTGATATAAGAAAAGACTGATAGCTATTAATAAATTATTTTGTGTTACATGCTCATTTTGTGATATATTTTTTACCTTTCTATTTATGTTGAAGGATTACCTTATTGCTTCGGAATTTTTTTTTTTTGTTTTAATTTATAATGGGACATAGAATATTTTGCTGTGATACAGAATTGTACTTTAATTTTTATGATTTTCATCCATTGAATATGGTCATTATTACTAACAAAACCTTTAACAGAACACAAATGCCTTCTTGATATTGTAAACTGTGTTTAATACTAAAATTAATCATATATTTTGTGGCAGAAGCTTTTCCATCTACAATTGTAAACTACTTTTACTATGTAAAGTTTCTTAATATTTTGCAAAAGCAAACCGTTCACTTACATTTGTAAACCTTTTTTGTCACTGGAAGTTTTTGTGTAAAATAGAGAAAAACTTCGCTTATAGGGGTAAACTGTTTCTTATACAGAAAAATTTCTGTGTATTTTATATGAAATTTATTGCAGAAAGTTTCCGTGTACTTTACGGGGGAAATTGTATTTTATATGGAATTGACCTTATTCAACACAGAAATTCTGTTTAATTTACAGGTGGAAATTGCATTTTGTATGAAATCAACGTACTTAATACAGGAAATTTTAATTTATTTTACGGGAGTAAATTATTTTGTATGAAATTACCGTATTTAATACGGAAAGTTTATGTTTATTTTACGGGGGATCAATGTTAGTAACCAGTCAATAACCGTTTTTAATACGAAAAGTTTCCGTTTATTTTACGGGAGAAAACTGTATTTTGTACGGAATGACCGTAATTATTACTGAAAGTTTCCGTTCATTTTACGGGGAAAAACCGTTGCAATCAGTCAAAAACCGTATTTAATACGGAATGTTTCCGTATTTTTTACGGTTTTAAACTGGCGACCCAGCTGCCAGTTTAAAACCGTAAATTTGACGGGATTTTTTTTGCAGTGTACCGTTTGGTCAGCTATAAGAATAAGAAATTAAGATACAAAATATAGACAAGTTACTGTAACATACACATGGCCAGACGTAGCTTTTGTACACGCTGGCGAAGGGATCGTCTGTCACATTCTCAAGGTCACCCACTGGAGGATGTAATCAGACCTATTTTTCATTCTCAGTTAAAACACTTCGCTGCATATGACTGTTCAGGTTGCTATATTCGTGTGTTATCACCTGAAGTTTTTGATATTTAAAATAACTAAAGCGTTAGCAAGCTTTCACGGGCGACAGGCCTCGATCCAAGGACCATTGTGTCTCGAGACAGATGCGTTACCGCTGTGCAAAAGAGTACTCCAGTGCACAGAAGTTTTATCTATTATTTGATGTCGCCACATAGTTTCTCCCACTGACGAAGGAGCGATACTGTTGATCAACGTCTGATCGGAGTTGGAGGTTTGGGATGCTTGTTGCATCGTTGTGTCCGCTTGTTGCGGTGTTGCAGGCGAGTTGCGTATGGTTGTTTGTTGTTTGTTGCGAGTTGCGTATGTGATCGCTAGTTGCGATGAAGTGTCTCCTTTTCCGAAGCGCCGATAGATGGCAGCATGATTCGTTTTTAGTCCAGTCACCAATAAAGCGTTAGCAAGCTTTCACGGGCGACAGGCCTCGATCCAAGGACCATTGTGTCTCGAGACAGATGCGTTACCGCTGTGCAAAATAGTACTCCAGTGTACAGAAGTTTTATCTATTATTTGATGTCGCCACAAACTATATAATGGAATGCTACTTGGATTGTGAATTTATCATTCTAGAAATTGAAAAATATCTATCTTTAAGAAACAAAGTACAGTGATTTTAAAAACCATGAAATGAAAAGAGTTGCTTCGATTGTAAATGGAACCATGTTGCATTTTTGATCATAAACAAATAAGCGAATGAGCTCGCGTTAAAGAACATCACGTTTAGCCGGATTGTGTAGATTTTCAAGCTGCATAAAAAGAAACTGGCCCGCCTGATAGATGTGGGGTTAACGCTCTGGCCTTGAATGCCAAAGGTGCCGGGTTTGAATCTTGGGTTACGCATGGATGTTCGTTGTGGTTCGGAATCCACGTTAAATTGTAGGTCCGGGTTGATTAGCCTTCATTGTGCAAAAAAAAATAGGTCATTGAGCGTAAAAAACCAAACCAAAAGAAACTGTGTTTACACAGCCTAAAAAAACGCAAGTGTAGCCTTAGACTTAGGTTAGTATTAGTCACAGAAGAAAAAGTTTTAGTTCATAGCAATGCTGCATATTCTTGATTTTCACTGAAAAATGTTTTCAAAAAGAAGGTTGGTAGGTTGTATTCAGATTATCTGGCGCTGACAGCAACACGAGGGCTATAATGCACTGAAGCATTCGTCATTAGACAAGCCAACATAAATTTACAAACACCCATGCCTAACACAGGACTCGAACCCGCAACCTCGCGGTCTAGAAGCTAGCACGCTAACCACTATACCGTTTGGTCGGCTTCAAAAAGAAGGCAATTCTGAACAAACATTACATTTATCTTTAAAGTAGGCTGGTAAATGGATGCCTTATACCGGTTAGGAACTTGAGAAGTTTGGGAAGTTATTCTGAGCTTTATTTGAAAGTTGAATATTTTTTAATTTCACTCACTAACCGGTTTAATTTTATATCAGAGTTACCAACTTTTCTGATCAGAATTATTATCACACAGTATATCAGGATAAAAAAGCTAAAAACCATGTTTGTTGAACAGCAAAAGTTTTGACTTGATGGTTTATTCAAAGTTAACAACAAAAGTATTTTTACAAAAGTGTAACAAATATAGCACAGAACGGCATCAACCATCCTTTTTGTGCATGGCAATCTAAACAAATTGTTTACTATTCAAATACTGCTACCACGCATTGTGGCATTTGTATATGTTAACGGCAAAATATGAAATGCCATTATTGTTCAGAATGCCTAGGCATTGTATAGAATGCTTGTTGCCATTAGGCAATGTATGAAATATAAGAATTATTATATACTTTCTCTAGGCATTGTACATAATACATAGGCATTCTATGACAAATGCTATTTAATAGAGATAATATTCTATAGAATATTGTCATGGTGTCATTCTATAGAATACCTAGGCATTCTATAGAATGACAAATGCTATTTAAGCAAAGTATAAAAATATTGCTTTTATTCATAGCGTTTGTGATATTGAGCTTGAAACTACAATATGCTAATAAAAATCAGAACCATATTTTGGTGGCCGTTTGGCCACCAAAATAGTTTATGAAATATGAGTTTTAAAACACGCACATCTTACTTTTTAGACTTTTACGAGTACAAACTAATTATAAAAAGTGATCTTGGAGGTGAAATGAAACAAACGAATGCCCGAAATAAGTAGGAATATATTTTTTTTTAGATTCAATTGGAAGTGAGTCCAACGAAATAGGTCATAATTTTTCCTTTTAGATCGCGGAATGCGTGCACACCTTACTTTTTAGAGAGTTCTACTATGTCAAGTATTTAAAAAAAAAGTTATTTTGGCTGTGAGATTCCACCTTAAAATTAAGAAGTACAACCTATTTTGTTGGCCTTACGGTCAATTAAACCTTAGAAAAATACCCCTATCTGTTTCGGGCTCTCCTACCTGTTTTTGGCATCTCACCCCCCAAAATCACTTTTTTTCAAATCCCTTGATATTATAAAACTCACTAAAGAAGTAAGATGTTCGAGCTCTTCACGATCTAAAAGGAAAAATTAAGACCTATTTCGTTGGTCTTACGGCCAATTGAACCTAAAAAAATACCCCTACTTATTCCGGGCAGTCGTTTGTGGCATTTCACCTCCCAAAACCACTTTTTTTTTTTTTTAAATCAATTGATATTGTAAAACTCTCTAAAAAGTAAGGTGTACGCGTTAAAATTCACGTGCGGCGTGATATTCGAAATAAATCGCAGATATATTTCATACTTTCCGGTTTCTCATTTGGCATTCGCCGACCAAACGCTATAGTGATTAGCGTACTAGCTTCTAGACCGCGAGGTTGTGGGTTCGAGTCCCGTGTAAGACATGAGTGTTTGTAAATGTATGTTGGCTTGTCAAATGACGAATGTTTCGGCTCATTATAGACCTCGTGTTGCTAACGGCACCAGATAATCTGAAAACAACTAACCAACTCATTTGGCATTCTATAGAATGCCTAGGAAATGTGTGAAATGTGAATAGTTTCATACATTGTCAGCTAGTTTTTAGGCATTCTTATTCAATGCTGGATTTCATACTTTGCCGGTAACATATATAAGGCAAATAAGAACCACGTTAACATGTAATATTTTTTTTAAAAATAACAATTATCTTCTTGTTTTTTATTTGGGTAATATTGCGGTACAAGAAAATTCATTTCAATGTAATAACAATTCAAAAAAATTTTAAGCCTAAATAGCAACGCGGTTGCTAATCGAAAATGTAAACATCTTGCTCCTTGCTCAGGTATTCAGTTCGGCTTGTGATGTCATGACCAGGCTCAGTTAGTTCCCACAGAGTTTCAAAAATATCAGATCTTATTTTACCTTTGTATGTTTGATACCTTTGTATGCTTTATATTCGATTATTAGATAGACGTCTTAACTAATCGAACCTCTGGGGCTCCTCAGTTGCAAATTAATGGGACCAATTAAAGCATGGATTCCAATCTTCGAGGGGAGAGAGGGATGGGAAACCATTGTGGTGATTGCTCTACAACTTACTGGGTTAATTACTATTGTTTCTTGTTTCCCTTGAAATCCGATTACTGTAACGATGTGACTTAACATAACAATACGCCACCATATTTCGAATATAACCAATCAAACTCATTTACGTAAATTTTATTTTATGGCTGTTAGTCAAACAAGAACTGAGATTGATGCATATTAAGATTAGAATAACTGAGCGTAGAGATAACCATTGCTTTTATAACTTATCTTTCATCCGGGAATTACGTAATACAAATTTTCATGCTCGTACTGAAATATTTTCTTCTATTTTTAGAGAGAAATGTTAGACCTTTAAATGCCAGAAAAACTATTAGAAATGTGTTTAGACTAGTTGGTTGGTTTGTGTGCTCAACAACCTATACTTGTGCACAGTGAGAGCTAATAAATTCTGGACCTACAGCTTAACTTGGATTCCGAACCACAACGAACATTTATACCCAACCCAAGATTCCCCACTCAGGTGGGCCATCCCCACAGTCATCAGGTGGGCCTTTAGAAGTGAGTAGGGAGGGGCAAAAAGAAGAGTGCAGAACCATCTGAACCAGTAACTTGGTCTTCTGGCCGAGTTTAGGATGTTCGGTATTGATCTGGCCAGCTTCCTCTTTCTACAGAATATTGAAAAAGTGTGGATTGGTCTGATCATCTGTGCAGTTTTCTAATCAGCTCACTTGGAGCTCGTGATTTTAACGAATCATGTCAACCTTCATTCATTTGATGGGACGTAGAAGAGGTACTATCATAATTCAACCAACTTTAACGATTTAATTCAAAAACCTAGAATGGAAGAGAATTTATCGTGAGACGAAAACTCGCCATCTAAAATGGAAATTTATCCCATCCACCGCTGCACAGTGAGGGAGAATCTAATAAGAATGATTAAAGATCTCCTAAAACGCACTTTAGGAAACGCGATTACGAAGAGCTTCTTATCGTTTAATGCGACTATGAATGTATTATAGGCTCTTCCATTTACTTAATATTTTAGAGGATTCCAAAGATTTTGTGGCAATTATACCTGGAATATTTTTAATGATCATTTAATCTATTGATTGTCTGATGACGTAGATTTAAATGATTTTTCAAAACTCTAAAATGACTGAAATGTTGGTCTAAATTTTATAAAGATCTAAAGAGCGGGTTCCGAAAGGAGTATTTGTGTTTATAAATGTACAAAATGTCAAAAGACATGTGATAACCATTCACAGTCGTAGAAACGGCATACAATGCGAATTCTAATAAGTTCTAATATAATAAGCGATTTTATTTGTCTCTAGCCAAAGTATTGGAATTAATCCTAAGTAAGGATGGCAAAATTTATACTCTAAGACTTAAATGTGTAATCAATAATTCGTCCTATCGAATAAATATTTTCTGTAGAGGTACTGTCTACAGAGGTTTTTATGGTGACTGTTGTCACTTGCTGATTATTCATGCGTTTCTGATAATCCTGTTTGAACTCCGGCTTCTGCCGAACTAGCTCAGGGGTATTCTGCTGGCAAAGTACAAGATTTTAAGAAATAGGCTGAAGGTTACACCACCAAAGAGACTGGACATGTAAAATGCGACTTAGGTTTTTGAGTAAACAAATACTTAAAAAGGAGAGGCCATCAAGAACTGATGATATGGCGAAAAAAGATCAGCACTTTTCTTTCCTTTTCACACCGAACTCATAAAGCATCCAAAATCTTTACTTTTAGGATATTGTATACCAAAAAAAGACAAAGCTAAAAATCTGTTGGTTTTTTGATTTTTTGGGTTGTTTTTTTTTGTTTTGTTTTTTTGTTAATTTGGTAAAAGGAAAGAAAATAAAAAGTTCTAGCTTTTTTTTTTTAATGAAATGGTTTTTTTATTTACCCACATGTGATGCGAAAATGCGATGGATACTTTATGTACTGGTGCCTATTTCACGACTTAATTGTTTTGCAGATTATTGGATGTTCACAATAAATTTCCAGTACTCTTTCTTGTCTGGTGAAACTCTGATATTTCCTTGGGTTTCCGGAAAGCTGTCTGTAAACATGCTAACAGGGTCAATTTGTTTTAAGCTTTTCTTTCGTCGGCTTATAAATCGCGGAGGTGGATCTATCTGAAACTCCTTGCAATATTGTCTTTTGCTGCATTATCACACTTGCAATATTGTCTTTTGCTGCATTATCACACTTGCAATAAAATTTCATTTGAAGAAAAAAAATTCAAAAGTTAACTTATTTTCTCCAATTAATTACACCCTAAAAAAAAAAAAAAATCAGAAAGTTATAACCCGTTAAGTAGTGTACTCATTTTTTGGGACACCTTGTAGTTTTGCACTGAATAAAAGACGATGTATTAACTTAAGAAAGAATCCACGCCCATGAAATTCATGAAGAGGCGCCTTCAAACCCCGTTAACGCACAGTAAAATTCAACTTAAGATGAAAAAAATGTGCTCTTTAAATCACTTTTTTTTTTTTAAAGATATATCCTTGCAATGTTTCCTAATACAACAGGACAATACCTCATGTGCTTTAAATAATTTAGAAGCTGTAGAAACTTTTTTTTTAAATATTTTATTAAAAATTTAAATCAAAAACAGACTTCTTTACATAATAAGTTACTATTAAGTACATTTACTTTTTTTGTTCCTAATGTTAAATTATTGTATTAAATACAAGCCGTGCAATCCAAATGTTCTAAAAAACAGCAGTATTAAATTCACTAGTAGTTTAAATCCGCACTAATTAGATAAAAAAAAGTTTTAAAACGGTTAACATGAAATCCGGTAAATATTCGCGGCCCCATCGACTTCGCGTTAACGGGGTTTGACTGCATTTTCCAAACACTATCATTCATTTTAGTTTCTAAAAATTCGATAGATGGCAGCACGATTTGGGGGCAATAAAATTGTCATCACAGAAATAAAAAGGAAATAATATATTGTAAAATAATCCTTTAGCAGGGCAGTCCTAAAAACTGCTTTGCTACAAGCGAAAACAAATTTGAAGCCCTCCCTTCCTTTAATTTTTCACATGACATTTTGAAAAAAAAAATACGTTACTACAAATGCTGATTTATTTTTATTATATGCAAAAAAGGAATATAAATAAATTTAAGAAATCAAGTGGTAAAATCATATAATTTCTTTGCTATAATTTTTTCTGCGAAAACAAATTCCAAATTTTTCTCATAGGGTCTGGGCAATTGTATCATTGGTGGCAAATAGGGATACAGGACATGAGTTAAAGTTCAAGAGTAATAACTAATAGTTTAAAAAACTAAAAAATACGCTTTAATAGAAAAATGAACTAAAAAGTAGAAAATAATTTTAAATAAGTTTGAAATAAGAATAGGGTGATTAACAAGAAATATTTATTTTATCGTAAAAAAGCGTGGGGTGCTTGATGTCAATTGTTGAAAATATTTAAGGACAGATATTGGTAAAAGTAGAGCCATTATGAAAATATCTTAAAAAACACCCCACGCTTTTTTACGATAAAATAAATATTTCTTGTTAATCACTCTATTCTTATTTCAAATTTATTTAAAATTATTTTCTACTTTTTAGTTTGGTTTTCTATTAAAGCGTGTTTTTTTAGTTTTTAAACTATTAATTATTTTTTCTGTAAACTATAATTTTTTTTTAGTTAGTGTACAAAACTCTCCAGTTGTTTCTGCCAATAGTCACATTCTTGTCTCAAATTTAAGTCATGTGTATGCCTTAGTACACGCCGTATTACTAGGCACAAAACACTACCTTGTCTCTGAATATGAAAAATCACTAATTTTGAAGATCCTGGTAAAGATAATGTGACTAAAAAAAACACGCTTTATATAACCGACGTTCAAACGACAAATCTTTCAAACGGCACACCAGGGTTCGATTCCGGAGAAGGTTGGTTGGTTGGAATTTAACGCCGCAAGGGCAACACGAGTTAATCCTTGTGATAAAGCGACAAACTTATTGAATTATTGAATTGTCATCGGTCCTTAATGAGTATGCCAAATTTCGAGTTAATCCGACGTTTTGAAGGGGGTCAAAATCATGTTCAAAGATTCCGTTACATACTAGCATACTAACATACATACGTCTGAAGCTAATAAAAGCGTATTAAAAATTGTCATTGTTATACAATCTGCGGGAGCATAATTAATCTTTTTGCCATCATCTGATCAGGTTAAAACTCAACAAATGGATTCGATGTCGGTAGCAATGCAAGTTTTGAGTGCTGTCACTGTCACTAAAAGGAAGCTTTTACACACGTATCTATAATTGTTTTGAAATATTAATAAATCATCTTTAACCGATCATTGTTGAAACTCTTTCCTGTTGCCAAAATTATTTTAATTAAAAAAAATAAATGATATTTGGACGTGAATGCATAAATTTGTTATGGAGTGTGGTCCAGTCAATTCACCGTTGCGTCGGGTAGTGAAATAAAAGATATTTAAACGTGAATGCATGAAGAATAATAGGCGTTTGATAGTTTTTTTGCAAACCAGACAACATAAATATAGCCTAGTATATAGTAAGGTTATTTTGATCACAGTAAATCCTGAAGGCCATCTTGAGAATATGTGGTTGTTAAAGTTGGCTTCCAGTTTTCATAATGGCTAACGGAGGGATCTCTAATTATTTAAACAAGTAACAGCAAATTGCTTCGGCTCTATGTTACTTAGGGAAAAAATTATATTTTCTCGTGACATTGTGCAAAAACGAAATATTTATCTACACTTTTTCGTAAAATCAAGGTTTTAGGATAACATACTTATAAATTTGAAAAAGTAATATTTTAATAACATAGAAAATGGTTTTCCACTTCATTTAAGTAAAATAAAATAACCCATAAAAAGTTTTATTAAGTAAAATAAAATAAACCAAAAAAGCTTTTAATATGAATCCTTACATGAATTGCCATTCATTAACAAAGCGCTGTTTCTGTTGCCAGGGTGTGCTTGGTGTAGGCATCTAATTTTAAATATTAAAACATCTCTATGAGTAAAATATACCGTAAACTACTTTTTAAAATTTTTTCATTAAAATGTATGTGAATTTATGCACTCACATCCAAATATTTTTATTTATTCTGATTAAATTATACAATTTATTTATCAAAACAATTTTGGTAACAAGAAAGTGTTTCTCCAATGATCGATTAAATGCTATTTTAGTGCGATTGAATGACGGACAAGGTGGTTTATAAGTATTACGTAAAAGCAACCTTTTATTGAAATTTTCAGCCCCAAAATTTGATAGAATGCATTGCCATCGACATCGAATCTATCTACCAAGTTTCAGCCCGATTGGATGACGGCAAGGGGATCAATTAGGTCTCCGCAGATTTCCCTGCCCTCGACAAACACACAATCGTAGTTAACATAGAGGATTTAAAATTTGATTTTACAAATGACACACATTTTCGAATTTGGTGAGAGGACTCACGATACAGAGACTCGGCCAAACGAATTATAAGCTGTTGTTGCCTATTACAACAGTACCGTTTTTAGATGAGAAGGATCGATGTATTAAATATAAGTAGGAAAATCCACTCATTCAGATTCCTAGTGTGGAGTTTATGGAGTCAAGTTCATCTTTGACCAATCAGTTGCACATTAAGTTAGAGGGATCAAAATGTATTCATATCAAAATGGAATGAAATGCCAATATTGAATAATTGAATATATCGTAAATTTAGTTAATTTTCATTTGTGCTAAATAAACCTAAATCTAAAAGATATTTCTTTTAAAAAAATTAGCATAATATGTTTAAATTTATCATCTTATATACTCTAAAATTTGTTATTTAGTTCTTTTCACAATTTTTACTTCAACCATAAATATGAAATAAAATGTCCATGAAAAAAATCAATATTGTAATGATTACTTCAAAAAGTCTTACAAGATAAAAAAAATTATAAATTATTTTTATAATTTGTTAAGAAATAAATTTCATCAAATTTCTGACTATTTAGACTATTTATTGAAGTTTATGGTATTACAGTAGTATCAAACATTATTGTATTGTATAAGTAAATAAAATCTATTTATCACTATTGAGTAATTTTAGTTAGATACTTAGCTAATTAAAATGTAATTAAATTATTCCGTCTCGTTGGTATAAATTTTTTATACCTTAGACGCCCAAAACTGAGACCAAATGCCAGTCTCGGCTCGCCATGGACTCTCTTCATCTCCGTCAAGGGAAGTACGAATTGGGTCATTCCATGTCAAATCAACACGGAAAAACCCGACCCCTTTAGAATTTCATAAAATTTGGTTCACTTATTATATATTCATAGAGAAAAGAAAAAGTGCCAAATATTAGGTTTGAATCTCGTTTGGTTTCCAAAATATAGAGTTTCAAAAATGGCCCAAAAGTGCAAAATTTCGTATTTCTTGCTTTACATATTTGGGTATAATTTCTTCCCTAATTATCATAAAATACTGATTTTGGTGTCAAAAGAAATAAAAAGATTTGATCTTTCTAATGATGTATTATTTATGTGTATTTTTTTAAATTTTTATTTTAAGGTCAAACAATTTGACCTTTGACCTTGAATATCTCAAAAAAGGGTATTTTTATTTTTTTCAAAAAAATATATATTTTTCTTACATCAATTCTCTACACAAATATATTAGTCTCATTTTGGGACCGCAATGGGATGCCAAGTTATAAATTTCAATCGTAACTGTAGTCCCACTTTTATCCTACAAAAACTGCTTATATGTAAATAGCTTTTCCTTTTAAAATATCTTTATATACATGTAATGCAAATAAAACTTTAGCCTTAATTATTAGCTAAATATTATAATTATTTATCTTTGATTTGTTATAACTTTTTAACTTTAAGAGCAAAAACTAATTGTTTACTTATACATTGAAAAAAATTACATTTTTCAGCATTGCATTAAGTATGCAAACATCGTTTGCTGTAAAATTAAAAAACATGACATAGATAATTGGTAATAATGAGCTTTTGAGATAATTATTAAAAAGGAATGTTGAATGCAATCAGAAACATTTGTTCATACAAATTATTTGGAAAAAATCATATTTCTAAATTAGAAAACAGAAATAATTAAAAAATTTCTATTGATACATTATCTTTAAACGATTGTTGAAACTAATTTATTAGATGCATAAGTAACTTCCTTACATGTGTAACTTCTATTAATTATCATGACTCTTTTTCACTTGTTTCATTGCATATGTAACCATTGATTTTATAATTTATTTTTTTGTTAGACTTTTTTTTCGACCATGGAATGAGAATACATTTTACACAGAAGTTGGTTGATAGAAATGGGTCTGAATGCATGAAATTTTTGAGTACCTGGAATAGTTAGAGTGCTTAAGAATCGTTTCTGAAGGAAGATTTGTTCTCTTTCATACTGTAAGGAAGTTACATTTCCTTCAATATTGGCAGTTGCCCATTCAAATAACTGTCGAGAAGTCATTATTTGATCTTTATATGAGCGCTGCAAACTGGCACAAGTGGCTAGCTTTTTTATGGTACCTCCAATGCCTTCTGAAACTCTTTTACCATGAGCAGTGGCAAAAAAATTCCATTCTGCTTGAATTCGAAAATCTTTTTTATGGAAACACTGGTTTATAAAAAAATTTCGATTTTTGTAGTGAGAAGCTGCACCATCAGGAAAGTACAAAAGTTTGTTAGGTTTCACATTGAAATTTTTTCCGATGAATTCGATCAAATGCCTTTGGAATAAGTGAACTGCTGTTGCGTCATGGTGGAGACAGTCAGAAACTACTACGAAATTAAAATTGTCTACGACTTAGTCAGTGAATCTTCTATAATAAACCACAAATGGATGTATAGTCGCTTGCGAATTATTCCAGTGGAATCCTTGAATTGCATCTTGAAAAATAAAAGAGTAATTTTCAGAAAAATCACAAACAGTTACATATTCACCTGATTTCAGAATTTGTTTACAAACACTAAAAAAAGAAGATTGTTCCTTAGCAATGAATGAATGCCGTATAAGTTTGTTAAGTTTATCCAGAAACGAATCAATAAAGTCATCACAAGGACTCGACAAAGTTTCAAGGGTATGCTTAGTAATTCATATAACAGGTATTTTTTTTACATATGTTTAGAAATTTAAAAACATTTGAAATAAATTTACCATTTAAAAAACAATCCTTTGATTTTTGCGTTTTAATATCTAACAGAAAACTTGGGGAGTGGATATATTCCCATATACTTTCCCCTGGCTACGCCACTGAATAAAAGAACCAAGATGAAAATCTTCACCATTTCCTTCCTTTTGAAAACTAGTCAATTTACACTCGATTCCCTGTATATTCGACTGCATTAGGATATGCGAATATGGGATTCTTAAGTTCGCACTCAAAGACGATTATTGCGTGAAATTAAGGACTAGAGTTCACATTTGAATTTATATTTTGGCATCCCATTGCGGTCCCATTATGAAACTAAAGTAATTATGTAGAGAATTAATGTAAGAATAACATATATTTTTTTGAAAAAAATAAATATACCTTTTTTTAAGATATTCAAGGTCAAAGGTCAAATCGTTTGACCTTAAAATGAAAATTTAAAAAAAATCCATAAATAACACATCATTAAAAAGATCAAATCTTTATCTTTTTTTTGACACCAAAATCAATGTTTTATAATAATTAGGGACAAAATTATAACCAGATATATAAAGCAAGAAATGAGAAATTTTGACCTTTTGGCCCATTTTTGAAGCTCCGCATTTCAGAAACCAAACGATATTCAAACCTAATATTGGCCATTTTTTCTTTTCTCTATAAACCCAACAAGTGAGCAAAATTTTATTAAATTCTGAACGGGTCGGGTTGAAAAAGTCACTTTTTTGTGTTGATTTGACATGGAATGACCCAATTTCTTCTTTTCGAGTGTTTTTACATCAAGGTACTATCTGACTACGAGTTGGGCGGGGGGGGGGATAGCGATGATTTTATCTTCCTCCTCCACCAGATATTCCTTATCCAAATCTTCTTGGGAGGCATCCCGCAGAAACACAGCTTTATCAACAGCGCTTCTTTCTATTCCAGTAGTTGCATGAGTCTTTTTGGCGACCATTTCTTTTCAATTGCCGAAGTAGTCCGAGAGGCGACTGCATGTTTAAGTAACCCCATTGAGCATCATTCTGATTTATTTATTATTATTATTTATTTTTTTAAGAGAAACGTTAGTAGATCATGAATCCTCTGGTCTGGTGGGGCAAAAATGGCGGAAACTATTCAAAAATCGACTTTGAATAAGTTGAACTGAATTCTATTGCCAAATATGTCATAACTTGCCAAATAATAAACATTCTTTTTTATTTGGTAACTTACCGCTCTTTAATTTTCAGTGAGGAAAGCCGCAGACGATTTCATCTCTTAGGAAAAAAAAATTCGTATCTTTTAAAAGTGAGCCAGTTTTGCGATACACTGTTAAAAAATTCAGTTCAACGTTGAACCAAATTTTGGTGCAATTTCATGGCTGGCAGGCAGTTGCACCAAAAAGTGGTGCAACTTCCATCAACGAAAAATACTGATGAGGAGGTTGCACGAAAATATGGTGCAACCTCGGATCACCGCAACCGTAACCGATTGAAATCGACAACAACCGCATCAAGACCGAAAGCCAATGTCTAGCACAGAGTATTTAAATCATTAATCGAATATCAAGGTAAGTAAAATGCTTTATTTTACATATATGGTAAATGTTTTTTGCTTACTGTAAATTATTTATCGATGCAGAAACTGATTTGCCCTGTGTTCAATTAGGCTTAAGTGATGTTGACAAATTCGCAACAATGCATTACCAGTGAAATTACATTAAAATTTCTGATTTCGCGATGTTTTATCGCACTCTTGCTACAAAAGTGACACAACCCAAAATTCTTTTTTTTTAAGTTAAAGTGTATACATAATCATAGATTATATGGGCTGGAAGGACGCTTAAGTCTGTTTCAGCTTGAATTTAATATGAAAACAATCTTGTGCCATTCAACTAGCTTCAAGTACATGCAGTCTCGGATTTTTTACTCAAAATGATAAATTTTGACTTATATTGCACCCTTTCTACAAAAATGACATATGTATGAATAAAAAATTATTTTATTCAATAATTATTAGCATTATCCTAAAGTTTATAAGCTTTAACTGTTGTATGCAGTTTCAGACCCGAGTCATTTTTCATGAAATGTTTCCACCCTTGAAAGTGAACAATGGTCCCTCCTCTTTTCAAATAAATAATAGTACTTAAATAATATTTTATTAATTTTCCATCAACTTTTAATCACGCTTATGGAAGAATGGTTTGAGAGGCCGCTCATATGAATTATGTAACAGTTTATGCCACTGCAGTTGAAAGTTTAATCATACAAAATATTCAAAAGTTCAATTTAATCAATTTCTCGAACAATTCAATGCATTTTCATCTAAACATGTTTTCTGAAAAAGAATGTTTAAGGCCCCTTTCGTTCAAATTATACGTTTTCAAATAATGCTATTTTAAATGTATTTTTTTCACGCGTAGTTTATTGTCTTTTTATATATCCTTTATTTCAATTCTACCTGTATCACTAATAGACTAAGAGACGACTGCATGTTGAGGTACATCATCGAACATCATTCTGTATTTTTTATAGAATGCGAAGAATGTAAATCCCCTCGTCTGCTGTGGCAAAAATGGCCAAAACTGCTCGAAAATTTACATTTAATGACTTGAACTAAATCCGACTGCCAAATATGTCGTAACTTGCTAGTATATTAACTCACTTTTTCTTCTGGTCAGCCAACGCACTTTGATTTTCAATGAAGAAGGAGGCAAATGATTTCTGATTTCTGGGTCAGAAAACTAGCATATTTCAAAAGTGAGCTTAATTGGCAACATCAGTTACGTCATTAGGGACATAATATATATTGTGTACTTGATTCATTTTTAAAAGATACAAGTAAGCCGTCGCCTGATATCTGAACCGTCTGCAGCCTTTAATTGAAAATTAAAGAACTAAGGGTTATAAAATAAAAAAAGAATGCTCATTATTTGGCAATCGGATTTAGTTCAACTCATTCCATATCGATTTTTGACCAGTTTCGGCCATTTTTGCCACGGCAGACCAGTGGACTCATAATCTAACTTTTCTCCACATTCTGTAAAAAAAATTATAATGATGTCCGATGGAGTACCTTAACATGCAGCCCTCCTTCGGACTATAAGAGTTTAATTGAGAAATAAATTGCATAAATAATAAATCGTCTCGGATAGTTATCGATTAAATAATAAAAAAAATTATTCTGTGTAGAGCGACCAGTGATATTTCAAAGAAATTGCAGTAAAGTAAACACAATTTTATACATAATAAAAATAATAATAAACTCGGGACTTAATCATGCTCTTTTGTATATTTCAGTTTCCCGATGATGATGCTCAGCTCAGCTCACAAATCCATAGGAGTGCGAGGTGGTGGAGATCTCTTCTGATCATCACGTTGCAAGGCATCCCAGATATACTAATATTCCTGTCTGGGAGTTTAGGTGGTCAACGAAGATGTCCAAAGTCAAAAGAGTGTCCCTGGAGCCAGTTTGTAGCTACTCGTGGCATGTGGAGTGTCCCATTGTCCTGCTAGAATTGCCCAAGTCCAGCCGAATGCGCCATGGACATGAATAAGTGCAGGTGATGGGAGAAGATGCTTACATACCTGTCAGAGTCGTCTCTAGACTAATCAGGTGTCACATATCGCTCCAACAGCATATGCCACATATCATCGCAGAGGCTCCACTAAGTTAAACAGTTCCCTGTAGACATGTAGGATCCTTGGATTCATAAGGTTGTCTCCAAACCCTGCTTGTCCATCTGCCCAATACAATTGTAAAGGAGACTCATCAGACCAGGCAACAGTTTCTTGTCATCAACAGTTCAATAGCGATATTGGTGGGCCCAGCCGAATCGTAAATCCTTGTGTCATGTAGTCAACAACGTCATGTGTGGGATTCCGCCTCACATCATTGATGGTTCTTTGAACTGTTTGCACATTGACACTTGTTGATGCCCCAGCATTGAAATTTGTGGCAATTTGTAGAAGTGGTGCACTTCCATCTTGTTTAAGGATTCTCCTTAGTTGTTGATGGTCCCTGTCTTTCAAGGTATTTTCCTAACCGCATCGATTTCTCTGAGATTTGATGTTTTACCGGGTAATAGATACACGGTTTATTTACCACCTCAGAGATACTATGTCCATCTTTCAAGCGCTGACTATAATGCCACGTTCAAAGTCCATTAAATTTTGATAACCTATCATTGTAGCAGCAGGAATGGATCTAAGTCAAATGAGTACACAATTGAAGACTATGCTGCACCAGAACGTGGTTCGTATATGATCTGGATAAGTAACCTGATGCTCCGTTCAAGAAGACTAGAACTTATTACAAGTTTTATTCTAAAAAAACCTTAAATAATCTAGTACATGTTTTATATTTAATTTATGTATAAACAATGTTTCTACTAGGTCTTGCTCTTTAAGAAATCCTTACTTTTAGTTTTCATTTATAAAAACCTTTAATAATTCTTATTTTTCTCTAATAGTAATTTAAAATTCCAGCTTATTTATTACAGCTAACTAGATTTGACTCATTTTCGATATTTTGTGGTATTAATGGTTTCAAATGTGTTGTTTATTTTTAAATAAGATAGTTTATGCTAATTATCATACAAAATCTTGTTCAGGTTTGATTTTTAATTCATGTATGCAAGTTAAGGTTAGTTCTTATGAAAAATATTAAAGGTGTTTAGTAGCTTCTTATTGTATGAAAAGTGTGGGAACCCTGATTAAAAACAATGTTTTTGTGTGCTAAATAAAGTAGACTTTCAAAAGTTTCATTTCTACCCTGCTCGTAATAAACATAAACATGAGCTATCTTTTTCGGTATGTTTGTGGTATTATTGGTTGTCCCTCAGCTTTTTTTAATTATTCTTTATTAAGAATTCCCCTATTTCAACATGAAAAACTTGCATTTAGTACAAATAACAGTAAAATGACTTCCTCTGAAGATGACTTTAAATAATTTTTTTAAAAATATATTCTATTTTAAGCTACATGATACCATTGCATAATGAAAGGTTGCTGTAATATGATAAAAAATATAATCTGCAAAGTAATAAGTTGATTTAGTGCTCAGTTACAGACTTTTAATCAACTAAATGTTTTAAAAAGCCTCTTCAGTACTTTTCCGTTAAAGGAGGCCATTGGCAAAATCCAAGTGTGGTACGGATTCTGCTCCAAGATAATTTTTGCCAATAAATGGCAGCAGCTGCCATTTTTTAATAAGTTAACTGCCTATGGTTGCCATGATTTGGCTTGGTTTTACGTAAACAGTTCTTAACGCAGAATCCGTACTGTACTTGGATATTTTTTGCCAATAGCACCCTTTAAGGGAAAAGTACTGTCTCTTCTGTATTAAAAATGTATGTTTATAATATATTACTTTTTTACAAATATATTTAAACAGAATTTGTTTGATAGTATAATTTAGATACACATGTCCAACAGGGCAAAATATAATGGTATTCTGAAGCTGTGGTTTCCTTAACACAAGTTGTGGTGTAGAAAGTGGGATGCTAATTTTACCAACCGTATTGTTATTCATAAAATGTTTTGTAATTACATCTGTTCAGTTTGCTTTTTTGTAATGAGCAATTAATAAAATATTTTGATTTTGTATTTTCATTTATAATGTGAAGCTGCTATTTAAATTTGAATATATATATGAAATTGAGGATGTCATGTGACTCATTTTTATTGCATTTGAGATCTGATTAAATAAGTAAACAATGTTTTCCTGTTCAAGTATTCTGTGTGAAATATACAGGGCTATAAAAATAGTTTGCTAAAATATGAGAATTGTTGATCTGATCATAATTTTAATTATTTAAAAGGGTTATTGTTGGTAACAATAAATAAAGGTATTCAGTTTTTAAATAAATAGTAATGCTTATTAGAAATAGAATTTTTTTTAATTATATTTTCTACTTAATATGTGGATATTTTATTTGTTGAAAAAAAAATTACTTTAATATTGGTTGTTTCCAAATGGATATATTTTTAATTAATGCATGATTATACTACTTCATTGCCCTAGCTGAAGAACCCATGCAGTTATATCCTCATTGAATGTTGAAATGATAACTATTTTTTATTTATAATACATTAAAATAATTTATATACAAAATATTATTTATAAAACTATATAATATATGAAAAAGTAATAATTTAAAACAAAAAAAATTATTTAATACAAACAATATTTAATTTAAAAATATATATTATATCCACAGCTATAACAAGCAGGGGGGGGGGGAGGGGGGAAAACGCATTATTCAACATTTAATGCACCTTTAAGTTGAGGACAGAAATCATATCATAAATATTGATTCATCCTTAACTTCAAAATGCGGTACAAAAAATATAAAAGGGGGTTTAAACTATCACCATAAAATGGTATAACAAAAACGCAAATATTGGTTCAACGTTTCACCATAAAATGGAGTAGCGAAAACACTAATTTTGGTGCAACCATGCACCATAAAATGGGGTAGCGAAAACGGGAATCTTGGTGCAACCATGCACCATAAAATGGAGTAGCGAAAACACTAATTTTGGTGCAACCATGCACCATAAAATGGGGTAGCGAAAACGGGAATCTTGGTGCAACCATGCACCATAAAGTGGTGTAGCGAAAACGCGAATTTTGGTGCAACCTATCACCATAATATGGTGTCCGAGGTAGCACCATTATTTCGTGAAACTAAGCACCAAATGTTGGTGGCAGCTAAATGGGCACCAAATTTTGGTGCAGGGTGGAACCAAATTTTTAACAGTGTACGTAAAAGAGGGCGTAATATTTTTGGTCCATTTGCCTTACTTTTAAAAAATGAGAGTATTTGGCGAAAGAGAACTCAAGTCGTCTGCTTCATTTCATTGTTAATTGAAAATCAAAGAGTGGTAAAGGGTATTTATTATTTGGCAAATTATGACATATTTGACAATCAAATTTAGCTCGGCTAGTTCAAAGTCAATTTTTAGCCACTTTCGGCCATTTTTGCCTTAGCAGACCAGTGCATTTATGGAAATCCCGACGTGGAAAGGTGAAGTTTATGAGCTGGAATACACTAGTTTAAAGTGTATAGCAGAACTGCGGGGAAGTGCGTGTTAAAATGCAGACTTTGAAGAATACTGATTTAGATAAACATAACTTTTATTTAAAATCCAAAACATGTAAGTTAACGAAAACGACCATGGCCTTAGCACTAAAAATGACCGCAAGGTCTTACAGCCAAGAATCGCACAAATTGAAACCGAAGCTACGTGTAACAATTCGTTGACGATATTTATGAACCCGTCAGGCTCTCAGTTCACCTCAGTTCAATCAAAGTGGCCGAAGCTCACAGAGGTCCCCCATCAGTCTGACGAACGATTACCTGAAAAAAATTGGAAAGAAACCCAGGATGCTTGATATGGAAGAACAAAATAGACTCTCCTGCCGGACCTGGTTCTGGTTTCGTTCTTAGGCTCCACCAAGGCTTTCAGTCAGCTGCTTGCAAGGGCTCTCGGTCAGAAGATAGGCAGGTTTCAGACGGTCCAAAGAAAACGTATCTTTTGATGTCTCCCTTAAAGAACTTGCCTTCCCTAGACAACACCTTGAACGGTACCTGGTAAGGCTGCTCCAAAGGCTTGCGCACCGCATCGGTTCGGATAAAGACGTGAGTAGTCGTGAACAAATCTCTCATGGACGAAGGTGTCTGTCACGGAATGATTCGAAGTTGGCACGGGTCGAACTCGTCTAATCTGTCTCCGCAACCTCTGGACGAAATCAGTCACCGGTGGCAAAGTAGCAAACGAATTCTGGAAGAACTCTCCTGGCAACTTCAGAGTGGTACCATACACCATTTCTGCCGGAGAAGCTCGAATGTCGTCTTTAAGACAAGATATTATCCCCAAAAGGACTGTTGGCAGGACTTCGCACCACCTTCCCGTTGAATGGCACATAATTGAAGCCTTTAGCTGTCGATGCAGTCGCTCCACTGCTCTATTGCTGGTAAAATGATAAGCCGTTGTCCTTCTCTGACGTGCTCACAGGAGCTTTGCTAATGAGCTGAAAAGGGCACTCTGAAAATTGCTTCCCTTGTCGGTCGTTATGACTTTGAGAACTCTAAAACGAGCTATCCACTAGGGTGAGCCGAAAATGGCCAAAAAGTTTTTTGTTTTCAAATCGTTTTGGGAATAGTGTGGAAAAGTTGCCTAATGGGTTAATTAGAACACCCAAAATTTCGTCAATTTTGCTCAATATCTAGTCGCGCCCCTCTGGTATTGAACATGTCCAGAAACAAAAACAAAAAATCACTTTTAAGCCATTTTTTTGAAATTTTTGGAAATTATTTTGAACAAATGGCATTGGCATAGCATAGAATAATGTGTCGAGCCTAATGTGTCGATTAGAACACACACAAAATTTTGTTCATTTTGCTCAATATTTAGCCACAGCCCTCTTGCTTTGAACAAAAACGTGCCTAAATGTCGCAAAATCATAACAGATTCGACGTTAGGGGATATAAAAAAATGTTTTTCCGAAATCGGTCATGGAAAAGCTTAAAAAAGTTACCTAATGGGTCAGTTAAAACGCACAAAAAATTTCGTCAATTTTGTTCAATTTCTAGCCGCTCCCCTCTGGCATTGAACATGTCCAAAAACATACAAAAAATTCACTTTTAAGTCATTTTTTTGAAATTTTTGGAAATAATATTTAAAAACTGGCATTGACATACCATAGAATAGTTGCCTAATGTGTCAGTTAGAACACACACTAAATTCGCCCGTTTTGCTCAATATTTAGCCGCGCCCCTCTTGCTATAAGCAAAAAAGTGTCTAAATGTCACAAAATCGTAAGATTGGACATTAGGGTGGACTATTTTTTATTTATTTTTAAATCATTCATGACATAGCGTGGAAAAGTTGCCTAACGGGTCGTTTAAAACACACACAAAATTTCTTCAATTTTGTCGAATATCTAGCTGCGTCTCTATGGCATTAAAAATGTCCTTAACATACAAAAAATGTGCTTTTAAGCCAATTTTTGAGCGATTACTTAAATTTGTTTAAAAACCAGCATTTGCTTAGCACGGAATGGGTACATAATGTATCAGTTAGAATACACAAAAAGTTTCGTCCATTTTGATCAAAGTTTAGGGGCACCCCTTTGAGTAAAAGTTTAAAAATAAGGATGAAAAGCAGCGTACTTTGAATGGGTCACTTAGAAACCACATAAAAGTGTCGTCAATGTTGCTCAATATTTAGCTACTCCAGGCATTTCAAAAATTACAAAAATAAATAATATGCATATAAAAAATCAAAAGTACACTGGTGTCCAAAAGTTAAGCATAATTGATAATTATGTGAATAAAAAAGGAACTGTACATCAGAATGGAGGGAAACGTGATATGCGAGTGTAAAATGGTTATAAAATAAGGAAGCAAATCAAAAGAACGATAATAATTAATTTTATTATCCAAAGTAGCAGTTTGAAAGAAACTGAGAATAGCAAGGGTTCACACTTTAAAGACAAAATGAAAGAAAACATTAAATAAAATACTGATGCTGCAGTTTAATAAGACGTGTGGTCACCTCTGACAGCTAGGCACGCTGCACAGCGATTTACCATACTTGCTATGAGATGATGAATGAGTTGTGGGCTCAAATGGTTCCAAGCTTCTTGGAGAGTTCTCTTCAGTTCTGTAACGGAGCTTGGTGGGTGCGAAAGGGCTGCAATTTGTCTCCCGAGCATATCCCATGCATGCTCAATAGGATTTAAATCAGGGGAGTTGGCAGGCCACGACATGCGCTTCCGTTTCAAGGAAGTCATCAACCAGCACCGCTCGGTGACATGGCCCATTATCATCCATGAATATGAAGTTAGGACCGACAGCACCTCGAAACAAGCGAACATAAGGCTCAAGAACTTCGTCTCTGTATCTTTGACAAGTCACAGACCCCGTGTCAAAGAAATGGAGGTCTGTGCGGCCGTCCATCATGATGCCTGCCCATACGATTACTCTCCTTGATGGAAAATGATTTCTTTCCGATATGTTTCTTGGTTTAAACCGTGTTCCACGTTCTCTCCATATCGTTACCCGACGAGAATCACTACTCAGACTAAACCGGGACTCGTCACTAAACATCACATTGGCCCACTCTCCCACACTCCAATGTTGATGTTTCAAACTCCAGTTCAAACGAGCGCGTTTCTGAGCAGACGTGAGGGGAATGCAAACTGCTGGTCTTCTGGCATACAGGCCAGCATGATTGAGTCTCCTGTAAACAGTTTGTCTCGAAATTCGTATTCCTGTGGCAACTGTGAGCGCCGAACCCAGTGATCTGGCAGTACTGCCCCTCTGACGTCGCTCACTTATTACCAGATATCGGTCTTGGCTAGGGATTGTGACTCTTGGTCGACCTGATACTGGTCATCGGGTAACATCTCCCGTTCTTTGAAACCTCTGCCACAGTCTTGAGATCACAGACTGGTTCACATTCAGAATTCGAGACACTTCGGTTTGTGATCGTCCGGATTCCAGCATTCCAACGATTCTTCCTTTCGCAAACATGTCCAATTGGCGTCTTTGTGCCATCATTCACCTTGTTGGATGGTTAACAACGCTCTTTCGCACAGCAGTTTCCCAAAAATTGTCTGAACTGCCTATGCTGCGTGAATCAGTTTCTCTGCGTCCCGACATGCGCAGGACGTAGTCGACTGAAAAGTTTTGCATAAACCCAATGTTTCTTCTTCACACAATTAATATCCGCAAGAAATTTTGAATAATTTTACGAATATTTACTCCATGTTTTTAGCATTTTGCAATTTATGCTTAACTTTTGGACACCAATGTATATTTTCTAGTATAATATATGTTTATATTAAGGAATCAAGAAATTCAAATATTATTAAGTAAAAAAGAGTAGGCATAAAATGCTTATAAAGAGTAGTTTTCAGAATACACTATCTGGAAAAAAGTATCCGGACACCCCTTAAAAAAGTGGTTCTGGCGAGTGACGCAATTTTATACGTAATTGAAAGCTATAAAAGTGTTGGTAGTGGTTTGTCAGATTGTATTTATGCGTTTGTGAGGCAATGAGTAAGTCAAAGGAGATTAGTGAGTTTGATCGTGGCAGAATAGTGGGATGCCACCTTTGTGGGAAATCAGTTCGTGAGATTGCGGACATTCTACAGAAGCTTAAATCCACTGTGAGTGATGTAATTGTGAAGTAGAAACGTCGAGGCAGTGAAACAGCAGAAAAACGAACCGGTAGACCGAAAACACTTGGTGAACGCAGCCGCTGAACTCTGAAAAGGGTAGTGAAACAAAATCGCAAGTCCTCTTTGGTGGAAATTTCTCAGAAGTTACAAAGTTCCTCAGGCGTTAGTGGTAGCAGCAGGACTGTCCGTCGAGAGTTAAAAGACTTGCGATTCCATGGTCGTGCAGCCGCTAACAAGCCGAATATCACTCCACAGAATGCGAAGCATCGATTGCAATGGTGTAGAGCTCACCGTCATTGGACTGTGGACATGTGGAAAACTGTTCTTTGGAGTGATGAATCTTGCTTTACAGTCTAGCAGTCAGATGGACGCGTCTGGGTTTGGAGAATGCCCGGCGAACGTTTCTATAGTGACTGCATTGTGCCGACTGTTAAGTTTGGTGGTGGAAGCATAATGGTGTGGGGGGTTTTCTTGTGGTTTGGCATAGGTCAGTTAGTTCCTGTGGTTGGAAACATGAACTCTGAGATGTATGTGGACATTCTGGACAATGCTGCACTCCCAACTCTATAGCAATATTTCGGGGAAGGCCCAATTCTTTTCCAGCAGGATAACTGCTCCATTCACACATCGAGGCTTGCACAGACGTGGTTTGACGAAATGGGTGTCCAAAAACTGGACTGGCCTTCTCAGAGCCCGATCCCATAGAACACCTTTGGGACGAATTAGAGCGCAGATTACGTAGCCAGCCAAATCGACCATCTTCACTGCAAGCACTCACTTCAGCTGTGATGGACGCCTGGAAGTCAATTCCTATGGTCACCTATCAAAAATTGGTGGAAAGTCTTCCCAAACGCGTGCAAGCTGTCATCGATGCAAAAGGGGGACTAACATAATATTAATATGTGCCTCAGGACGCTCTAAGTCCATACCACTGGGTGTCCGGATACTTTTGGCCAGATAGTGTAGTACTGTTTCTTATTATCAAATGTTGGAAGTTATCTTCTTGTTTGAATCTTAGCCTGTATATAACCGTCTTTTGCAGCATCACCACAAACTTTAGTTATAGCTACAGATACGAGTTTAACACATATCTCGACTGCTTGCGGGTGACATGGAAACTTCTCAAATGGTTTATAGGAACCTGTTCTTCCACATATCTTCCAATTCTTTATCTTCTCTATACATTGTAAACGGTGGTTCTGTTATGGTGTACAATGACCAGTCGATGAGATCAATGTAATCAACGGCATTAAAGTTGAGTTCGTTAGGTTATAAAAAAGAGTACCTATGTATAATATACAGGGTGGTTATAATTAAAGTTACCCTGTTTAGAGCCACGTAAAGTCCGTTCTAATGAGCAGATTTTAATGAAACTTGGTATATACACTATATGGACAATGGGGAAAAGAAATCTGCAATAAAAAATTGTAGTTCAAATTTTGACCACCTGGTGAAAAAGTGGCGCATAAAGAACAAAAACCATAAATTGAAAATACAAATTTTTATTTAATTACATCCGTGTTATGTTTGCTTTCAATTCAGGCAGAGTCCCTATGCTCCCTCCATACACACAATCTTTCAGAAATAACCACAACTAGAAAACAGGGATATAAGACAGGAGAGCGAGGAGGCCAGGCAGTCGAAAAACTTCTCGAAATTACCCGATCATCTCCAAAGAGGGCTTTATGTAATGCCGTCACAGGTCGGTTTTTATACCCCTCTAAATTTGCATACCGTTCTTTCTCGTACATGAAAATTGCCATCTATCGGTTGAAATTTTGACTATTTTTGAGAAGGGACGGTATGCAAATTTGGAGTGGTTTAGAAAGTTACTAGTTACTGCAGTAAAATCAGTCTGCATCATGCCGTTAGAAAAGAAAGAACGAGCGTTACTGGTGAAGTTATTTTATCAGAATGGCGGTAATTTGTCAACTGCGCTGCGAGACTATCGATGTTTGAAGTCACTACGAAAAGGGCCTATGTCGCGGCAAGCTTTGAAGAAGATGATTAATAAATTTGAAGAGATTGGAGAGTTGGGTGTGCTGAAAGGAAGAGGACGGCAAAGGGTTTCAAATGAAACTTAGGAAGAAGTCCCTCTTGCCGTGGTCGAAAGAGCCTCAGGTAGCCAATGTTCTTCTACAAGTGCTCCAGCGGTGTCACGTGATTTGACTATCCCTTGGTCAACAGTTAGAAAGATTCTTCGATACATTGTAAAATGGTATCCATATAAGCTCCATGTTGTGCAAATCCATGTTGTGTGGTCTGAAAGATCGTGTGTATGGAGGGAGCAAACGGACTCTGCCTGAATTGAAAGCAAGCATAACACGTCATGTTGCTGCAATTGATCGAGAAACCCTTCGCGCTACTGTTGAACTCGCTATAACACGCTTCGATCATGTGGTTGATGTAAATGGAATGCACATCGAACATATGCTGTAATTAAATAAAAATTTGTGTTTTCAATTTGTGGTTTTTGTTCTTAATGTACCACTTTTTCACCTGGTGGTCGAAATTTGAACTACAATTTTTTTTTTATTGCAAATTTCTTTTCCCCATGGTCCATATAGTGTATATACCAAGTTTCATCAAAATCTGCTAATTAGAATGGACTCTACGTGGCTCTAAACAGAGTAACTTTAATTATAACCACCCTGTATATATATATACAGCGTGTCCCCGTATAACCTGGCCGACCTTTATTTTTGAGACCGTTGGTCCTAGATGCATAGTCCCAATTGAAGAAATGTTTTAAATCGTTAAAATATTTTTACTGAATGGTTTTTAAGTTAGCAAAGTGGTTGGTATAAAAATTACGGATTGTAAATTTTTATACGGTCCCCAGTTCCCCCAACTCATATTTAGAAAAATGTTGCCCATGAAAAAACATTTAAAATAAAAAAAAATTGAAATTTGTTCGACCAATAGCAACCGTGTTATTGGAGTTTAAAGTTTTAACGCTATTTGGGGGGGGCCCGTACATAAATTGAAATGAGGAAATATCGTCTTACTGGAATAACAACGAGCTTCTAGACTAGGTTTGACTATGGCAAACAAGTTGTTGTTCATCACCTAAAACATTATATTTTTTTACTAGAAACTGCTTTAAAAAAATTAAAAAAAAAAAAAAAAATACAAATTGTACAATGCAACAGCAAACAAACTTATAACCAATTTTAATTAAGTAATTTTAAATAATAATATAATCAGAAAGCGGCGCATTTTGTTAACACAAACAAAAATAAAAGGTGATAGAAATGAACAAAGTGAAAAGGATAAATAACCTTTTTCATAATTACATATGCTCGAAGTGTTTTCCTTCGACTAAAATACCTAAGCCCCACACGTAATTCAAATTCATCTTCAATATTTTTCAGCATTAAAGGAGTAATAAACCTGGTAGCAGATAAAATTCGATTCTGCAAATCTAATAGACTCATCGATTCTTTTTCATATACCTTGCTTTTCAAAAATCCCCCAAAAAAGAATTCTAAAGGATTTAGATCTGGAGATCTAGGAGGCCATTCTACCGGACCTCCATAGCCTATAATGTTGTCTTGAAACCCACCCCACAAGGCAGGAAGCTACCTTGTGGGGTGCACCATCCTGTTGAAACCACATCTTTTTAAGGTCTGCTAACACAACATGGTCATCCAGAAAATCAGATAAAGGTCCCTGTAACAGGTTCGCATATTTTTTTACCTGTAATGTATCAGCAAAAAAGAAAGGTCCTACTAATGCTCCCTTCCATATGCCACACAAACGGACCATCGCACTTGATGCTTGTTTGGTCGAATTACATGAGGATTTTGCAGGGACCAAAAGTGTATGTTTTGCCTATTTACTACCCCAGTTCTTGAAAGCGTACACTCATCAGAAAATGGAATGCTATTCACAAATGATGAATCCAATTCTAGCTTGTTCATAATGAAATTGCAGAAATCAAACCGTCTATTTTCCTCCCCGGGTAAAAACTCTTGCACCAATTACGGGCGATAAGGATGTGCACCGTGTAGGTTTAAGACTCTCCACACATGGGCTTTTGAGTATCCACATGCTTCACTTATGTCCCTGACACTAGACTGAGTGAAAGCAAGAGCATGGCCCAAAATTTCTTCATCAGAGACAATCACTCTTGAATTTCAGGATCGAGGACGTCTTCCTATGCTACCCGTTTCTCGCAAAGCTTTACAATATTTAAAATCGTATAGTAGCTTTAGATGGATGTATGCCATTTGGAAATAATTTAATTGCATATTGTCTTGCATATTCTCGCCCATTTCGATTACATTGGCCGTACAGAAGTAGCAATTCTGCGTACTGTTCCGCAGTGTACATTTTAACAACGAGGATGGACGAAATAGCTAAATACATATGGTATCTGGTATTAGTATGATCTACTTGTATTCTGAAGTGATGAACATACATTATTGGTTTTCTACCTACCAATCAATAATCTGCCACTAAAATTTTCATAGGAACCTGCAAATCCCGCAGTACTACATGCTAATTTACACATAAGGATCGGGAATTTTTTTTCCTTTTTAGAATTATTTTTTTTTTTTTTTTACCACTAACGGAAAAAATTTCCGTTATTTCTAAAATTTTAGGGATAGACGAAAAATGTAGGTACAATTTTAGGGAGAAACGAAAATTTAAGGAATTATAGGAATTTTACGGCGAATTCGACCCCTGCACAACACAAGAATGTGAAATTGTTCGGTCTTGACATATTTTTTTTTTTTTATCGTACGTGATCGAAAGATTTTTGTTAGTTTTAGGGAGTATAGCACCTATTATCTCTTGCAATCGAGTTCAGCATCCACAATTCACTATAGACATTGATAGATCGTATTCATGCGTTTGATTACAGAATAATTTTCCGAACGCAATTGCTTTTTCTCTGTATTTCATTTTGTGTACATGCCCTTAAAATATGTTAATGACCACGGGTGTAAAGTGGTATAAGTCACTAAATTCCATTTTTCATATCTCCATGAATATTGGTCGTTCAAATTTCAATTTTTTTTTGTTTGAAATGTTTTTTCATGGGCAACATTTTTCTAAATATGAGTTGGGGGAACTGGTGACCATCAAAAATTTACAATCCGTAATTTTTATACCAACCCCTTTTCTAACTTAAAAACTATTCAGTTAAAATATTTTAACGATTTAAAACATTTCTTCAATCGGGACTATGCATCTAGGACCAACGGTGTCGAAAATAAAGGTCGGCCATGTTATACGGGGACACGCTGTATATATATATATATATCGTTGATGAGGTATGTTCAAGGAAAGAGAACTCTGTGTTAAAGGCATTCGTTTTTCAACTTTTTACACGATTGAAGCATTTTTAAGGGAATTTCGGTAGAAGGGATGTTTAGAACACCTTAAGAGCCATTACCACAGCGATTTTTATCAAAATCGTTAGAGCCGGTTTTTTGCAATCATTCAAAAATATGATTTTTTCAATGGCAGCTACCTTATGCGCATGCGCTATTTTGAAGAAAACCTTAACGGTAGGTCCCATAGCTATACCACCATTCCGCACACCAAATTTAAGTATCGTAGGTCAATTTGTTCGGGAGTTATGCTGACCACATACACACAGACATTTTTTCTAGATCACTTTTTTGAAATCAGGATGTTCCAAAACGTGGAGAAATGCAAAAAAATCAAAAAAAATTTTTTTTGGATGAATGTAATACTTTCTTTACCCTATGTATACATATGGGTAATTAAAAGTAAAAATCCGAACGATGGCTATATTTTCGGTTCTAATTATCGTAAAATCTTGCGGTTTACACCAAAATGTTTTATTTACTATTTTCTATGTCTGGTGCAATTTTTTTTTCTTATGGGGCTGTATACTAAGTACATTTAACTTTATTTTTAAAAATGTCAATACGAACCCTTATTTTTTATGTTTTCATTCGGTTTAGAATACTTCGTTTACCCCAGATACCACATTTCAATTCATTATGTTGAGAAACACGTGACTTATAAGTGAAAATGTTTTGGCTGATCTTGAGGGCAAAAAAATCTGGAGGGGTTTTCAACCATGATAATTCTAATGGAAGCAAAAGATATATACATATATATATATGTTTCTATTTAAAAAAATTTAAAACTTGTTTTATTAATTAATTACTAAAAAACTATAATACAAAAGTTGCATGTTATTTATGTTTGGCCTTAAACAAACTATTGTTTGAAACACAAATTGATAAAATATATTAACTTTTAAAGATTTTATGGCTAAAAACTAAATTTTCTTTTTAACATTAATTTGTACTTTTTTTTTTTTTACATCATTTAAATTACTAACCACTGATTATAAAGTTATAAAATTTGGTATTTCGGGTTTTTTGGATTCTAAATCTAAATATGTAAGGTGACTGATGTCATGACTTATGAATGGGGGTGACTCTACCGAGCACCAGCACCGCGACTGAAAACTATTTTACTGAATGACTGATGTCATAATAATCACTGTATTATATATTTGCAGATAAATACATCCCTGTCCTTCAAAGTAGTTCCCGCCGTCTACAATACACTTCTGACAACGTTCATACAAGTTCTTGAAACTTCTGAAAAAGTCCTCCTTTGAGACTGTGTTAAGTTCCTCGGTAACAGCAACTTGAATGTATGAGATGCTTGAATATCGGTTTGCCTTCAGTGCCAATTTCAGTTGTGGAAAGAGGAAAAAATCTGCTGGCGTTAGATCAGAGGAATAAGGAGGGTGTACTACTGCTCTTTCCACAACTGAAATTGGCACTGAAGGGAAACCAATTTCCAAGCATCTCAGACATTCACTGCTGTTACCAAGGAACTTAAGACAGTCTCAAAGGAGGACTTATTCAGAAGTTTCAAGAACTTGTATGAACATTGTCAGAAGTGTATTGTAGACGGCGGGAACTACTTTGAAGGACAGTGATGTATTTATCTGCAAATATATAATACAGTGATTATTATGACATCAGTCACCTTACTTTTCAATCTCACCTTGTATTATGGGGTTGCCATTGAAATTTTTAAAGTTTGGTATGGTTTTAATATGTACATGACCCCTCATGATAAAAATAATTATATAAAATTGATAAAGACCTCCCACATTTTACAACGGTATTTAACATTTGTTTTTTCATTAATAAGAATACAATATATAGCCATCGTTCGGATTTTTTTTTTTTTTTTTTTTTTTTGCGTTATGTACCATGATCCAGGCTCGGCCTGGCGCACCTTCCAAAACTTTGGCACGGCGCCCTCCAAGAACAGTGAAAAAAAATTCTAATAAATATAGATTTTAAATTTAAATAATTAAGTTTTAGATTTTAAAGTGAGTTTATCTGTATCTTTGAAGATGGAATAAAACTAAAATGTAAACTTAGAATTTTAGTAAAGTTTCATGTATTACTATCGGAACAGAACACAACATATATTGATTAATCGATTTAGTTTTTCTTTTCCCGATGAAATGAAACTAAATGTGTACCGTAATTTCCAGCTACATTTTTTTATATAAAATTAAGGCTGTATGGAGTGGGATATATATATATATATATATATATATATATATATATATATATATATATAAACCGGGGAAATGCGTAATGTTACTTTACGCAAATGTAAATTAATACTTGATTTTATCAAATGATTACATAATTTTTCTCTCTCAAGCAATACTTGCTTTTTGGCGGGAAATGTAGCAAGAAATCGGAAATTGCAGACAAAAATTGACAAAATGTATATTTTTCGGATTAAGTAGACGCTGGGATAAAAAATAGTATATAGAAGACCATATTAACTCTATCGGTAGTAAAACCATTTTTTACCTTTGCACTTGAATGTCACATTAGTGATTTTGTTAACAATGTGTTTTAAATAATTTTTAAACTCTTAGCTCTTTTTTTATAAACTTGACAGTTCACTAAGCAAACTTGATCACATTTTAGTTAACATGAATATTATAAACTATTCATAAAAGCAATTAAAGGATTTTTTTACGTTACTATTGAAATTACTAAAAAATACATTGGCATACAATTGAAAACATTTAAGGACATTTAAATTTTTAACCGTAAACGTATCCCACATATTTTCTGACCAATTCATGAGACAGTTAAGAAATTTTAATTTTCTCAGTTTCATAAGACAACGATAAAAAAAATTCCCTCTATCAATTTCAGTTATTATCAAAAATAATAAGATTCATATTTAATCTTGTAGTTATTTCATTTCGGGGAGGTTAAAGTCACTAAAAATGACTGCTCACTTCGCTCTGTGATTTTCTTTTTTCTAATACATTTATTTCTTCATCAGTATCAAAATCAGTAATAACCTTTTGCTATATTTTTCTTTTTTGAATTATTAATTGAAGTCTGTAGTACACACTATTTTAAGACATCATCAACTGTTCCTAAAGCTCTTTCATTTTGTAACGATAAATGTATTCTACGTAAAAAGTTAAATCATCGTTAAAAATCCTCAAAAATTGAAAATAATAAATATATCGTGTTTTAACCCTTAGTTAGTTTGCGTGGTTGACAAATGTCCCCTACCATCAATCTATTGATAAATTGATTGTAGGATAGCCCATGATCAAATGATTCGTACAGTTTTTTTCAAGTTATTTCAAAAATATTTCTTTATTTCTTACTTTATTCTGTTCAATAATGTTGTGTTTTTAATTAAAATACCCACTTACTTTGATATTTGGTCACGAATTTAATGGTATGCACGAAAATTTGAATTTGGGGGACATTTGTCACCCACGCGACTAACTGCAAGACAAAAGGTCGCGCGTCTAACCAGGAGTCTAATTTAGTCGATAGCGAAGTTATCATAAAAAGGTTGTGAGAAAACAGCTTTGAAATGAGGCGGCATCATGCTTTTTAAAATAGCCTAGTAATAGGGAACATTTAATCGTATTTTGTATCTTTATTAGTCATCACTATGTGCAATTTGTGTTTGGCATTGTAACTTGAAATTTTATACATAAAAATATCTGCTTTCACTCTATTCTGTTCATTTCTATAAGTCTGGGGATGTCCTAATTAAGCGTGATGCCGCAGTGGCTCATGCAAAATGAGTGAGTTTATTCATTGGTGTGAGACAGGGCTGGCTGTAGACAGGGGGGATCCACGTGACACCTCCCCCCCCCCCCGAAATTGTGTGAAATCTTATTTTACCTCTTCTTTTTTTTTCTTCTTTTTTATAACTTGTTACGTGTATTTAATCAAATCTTCGACCATAACCCTCCCCCCCCCCCGAAAAGAAAACCTGTTTACGAGCTTGTTGTGAGACGGGGTAAGGCGCCCTCTCGAATGTTGGTCTACCGCCCTCAAAGGTGAACCAGGCCGCCCTTGCCATGATCTCTAAGTACAACTTCTCGATAGTGCATGCAGATTCAATAATCACCGTTGAGATCTATATTAACAATTTCCCTCAAACTAGTTAACCCTTTGCACTCCAGGCCTTTTTCGCGCGGAGGAATCAGCAACTCGAGACATTTTAGGTTCGGCTGGTGTTTATGGATTTGCTTCATAGAAACTAAACACAGTCATTGGCCTTGCATCGAATTTCCGCATCACACCTAATGGTCCTCTTGTGGTTTGGCATCCAATAGTGTGGTGCCTGAGAGGCGCCACTGGAGTGCAAAGGGTTAAAATATTTTTGTAACCATGGGCAACCTATTACATGTTATTATGGTGGGAAGTATTCATTTGTCTTCATCTGCTTGCAGAGCAGGAAACGCTTGTGAGCTATCCAGAAGTTGTAATTAGAAATCAGTGAGTGATACTATCAGAGCTAAATCAAACCTTTTCATTTAACTTAGATCTGCCTAAGTCGAATATTTTAAATTTAGCTTCCTCCTGGTTCCGCTGATAAGGGATGCGGTTATCATGGAATCCCTAACTTGACATTTAGAGTTGTTTCAGATAACAGTTTAAGATCAACTTACAGTTTTTAAAGAAAAATTCATAAACTATTTTGTGTTTGGAAGGTTAGATAATTTTGGTGCAAGGGCAAGGACGTAGTCCAAACAAATTGGTGAACAATCATTGTAAAATTTATGAAAATTAAGTATTTTAAAATTACTATAAAAGTCAAAGAAGAAATATTTTAGGAAATGAAAACTTTCCAAAAAATTGACTCTTGGTCTGTCAGACCGCGTACAGCAGATATATGTCAAAGTTCAACTTCTTTAATAAAGATCTAAACTATCGCATGTGATGAAACAGAGTCTAAACTATCCACACTTTCCTATTTAAGTTTTAATAAATTCAAAAAATTATACTTCAATTTGTGATGCTATGGAAATGTGCCTTTTTGTTTCATTTTAGCAGTCGTGTATTTAAGGAACAAACTGAGTATTGGAAATTTTACTCATTTTGTTATATATTTATAAAATTATTTACACCACTATTTTTTTAAAAGTTTTGTATAATTCTTGAACGACAATTTATAAAATACATTAATTTCAGAAATAATACTTTTCTGCCCTCAATAAAAAATTTCTGATAAATTTCTTTTAAAATTTCATAATTCTTTTATTTTTAAAAATAAATAACGAATTTCAGAATTTGGATTTTGACAGTTATTGAAATTTATAAATACATCTATAATTATTTTTTTTAATTATTACTTAGGCACTGGAGGTGTAGTTTGAGTAAGTATAGATGTGGTTTCTTCTTGTTTTATACGAGTAGAAATTTCTTGTTGGATTCCATTTGTAGTTGATGCAACTGTATTTCCAAATACAGAAGAATGTGTAAATGTTTTAGAATTTGTCAGTGGTTCCTTTGATTTATCGGTTGTCGCAGTTGCCGTCACTGATGATGTCACTTTCACTTGAACTGTCGTCACAGGTTGCTTGGTTATTGGTGATTCGGTGGATGACTTTTCTTGTGTTGAAGGGACAAAATTTGGAGTACTTATTGTCTCATCATTATTGACACCAGCAGTTGTTGCCTTTGGTATTGTTCCTGAAGTTGTGTCCGTAAGCTCTCTAACTCTTGTTACCTCTGGTATTATTTGCGAAGTTGTTTCTGTCATTTCAATCAATGTTGTAGGAGGTTTTTTATTTTCTGGTACAGATATTGATATGTCTGGAATTAATGTAGTAGTAGTAGTAGTTTCATCCTCATTTTCACGTTTACGACCCATTATCTTACCTAAAAAATAAACAATAGCATTATGTGAGTTGTCATCAAACAAAAATGTGGCAATCATATAAAGACTTGACTTGAGTGAAAATTCAATATTGAGGCTCACGAGGAGTCCATCATTTGTAAGTCGAATAAGAACACTTTCCAAACTCACTTAAACAACTGAACTGGCATTATCTTTGCAGTGGGAATGGAGAAAATGCCAATTTCAGATAGTGTATAATACACATCAGATAATTGGAAAATTATTCATTGAGACAGAGGACTTCAGCCCCTTCTAAGAAGTTCAATATGACAAAAGGCACGCCGTAAGTTTACATAAAATTCCCTAAAGGTTAAAGAAAATTTAAAAAATAAAAATAATTGTTAAACTGTTACCTCTCCAACAATGTAGTTTTTTTTTAAATGCAAAGAAAATATCGTTTTTCCATCATAAAAAATTTCAATCGATATTGATGTTCAGGAAAATCTCACTGATCAGCATAGACCACATTACCGAAATGAGACTGAATAGGTGCTTGCAATAATTACTATTTATAAAAAAAACTAAAAAAAAAATTCTTTGATCGAAAATGAATTTTTTTTTTTTTTTTAGCATATCCGACCAATCTGAACAGTGTTATAGTCAATTGTGTGCGAATTACTGATTTTTTGTATACATATATATATATTTCTTTAAACTTTTATGTTACATTTGTTCTCCTTTGCGTCATTCATCAAACTGTACTTGAATATTCAACATAACACAGACTTTCCGTTGAGGATCTTTGGGAAGTATTTACCCTGAAACGCCAGATGACGCATTGAGGAGATGCAGGCGAGAAATTAATAGGAATTCCTTACGAAACAAGTCCTAGGATGTACATCATACAATGTAAATGCTGATGTCTTAAATTTAGACACAAAAATGTCTGAAAGTTCATTTCAGACACATTAGATGACTTATTTGGCACAAAGGGGACTTATTTATTTGAATTTCAGACATCATATGTGTCTAAAATTCCATTAAGTCGCGATAAGTGTCTGAAAACAAGACGTTTCGGACTAAAATAAGACGTTTAGATATTCAGACGCTTGATCGGTATTCAGACATGATAGCAATACATCGTTCAAATTCATTTGCCAAGTAAAGGAACCACCTGAAAATTTGCAGGATTCCAAAAAAAAAAATTTGTTTTTCATATAAATCCAAAGTTGTCTTATCTAAACGAGCATAGTTTTTAAAATTTATCTGTTAAAAGTAGAACTACTTTTTAAAACCTGTTTTCACCCCAATAAGAAAGTTTGCAAAACCAAAATATGAAATCAATAATTTAGAGTTATGAAAATGGTATTTTTTATTTTATTTATTAGTATAAAATGCCAAAACTAAGCAAAAACAGTCACTAGAATATTATATATTAAAATAATAAAAAAATAAAAACTTTTCTTATATCCTTCCGCCATAACGTTGTTTGTTTACTTTTGAAACTCGTTATGTTTTCACGTATTCCACTCACTCATTAACTTCCACAATTCATTTGTTTTTAAAGACAGCAGAAGTATGTAGGAGCTTAATTCATTATTTTTACTTTTATTATTTTCACTATGTCGAAAGATATAGTGGGAAAAGAAATGATGTAGTATTGCGATGTTGTTACACAAAAGTAGCTGTGTACTTTTGAACCTCATGAAGCTGCATTCTTTAAAGTTGTTTTGATGGACGCATCAAGCCAAAAGCTGTTGATATTTACGCTGCTCTGTTTCACGCCAAGTCGTTCTCGAATAGCCCTACAATACCAACAGAGTACTAATCTAGAGAGAGAATACCAATACCTTCAACAGTCAGCTAGTTTTTTTTAAAAGCATTGGATTTTTCTCAAAGTTTAAAGAATCCACATAGTATTGTGTGCCTTGCATTAGCTATATATGAAGTCAAGTAGTGTATCTTGGATTTCATCAGTAAGACGTCTGAATAACTCGCTAAACCGTATTTTCAGAAAAATGCAATTACCTTTCAGACAAACTTTCGTTGTTTCTTATTGCACGAATTCTTTAAGAGGCATGTGGTGGTACAGATACAACACCTAGGCACTAGTGACAGATACAGCACCTAGGCACTAGTGGTCAATTTTGCCTAGCGGTTAGCATGCCTGTCTACTGACCTAGGAGTCCCATGTTCGAACCCCATTAGCTCATGTTCTCTCCAAAGTGGTGGCTACCGAAAATCTGAATCATGCTGTCATCTATCGGATCCTTCTGAAAAATACTGCACGGCCTCCACACTACCAACTCAGCAAGCAACATCTGGCAACTTTCTCTCACACAACCACTCAACTCTTATGTAACGCACGCAAGTAACTCAATCGTTCACCCCCTTCGCTACTCACTTCGAAGGGCTATGTGGTGATCTCGTGTACAAATGACAGATACAACACCTAGGCACTAGTGGTAAGCATGCATATCTACTGACCTAGGAGTCCCGGGTTCGAATCCCGTTAGCGCACATTTGCTCCCACAGGTATTATAAACACGTAAAAAGTTGGAATTGGACACAATAAATGACTTTGAATTTCTAAATGCTCATCTGTATACACTGCATTCTTCCGTTCCCAAAGTAATTATCTATATTGTGAAATAAATAAAGCATAGACGGCAATACGACAAAAATTTATTTTCATATGCAATTGCAGTTTTTTTTTTTATTTTTTTATTTTTTTTTTTATATTTAAAGTGTATTTTCAGCAAAAATTCTACCTATAAAAACAAGCTTTATCCAAATTGGTTCTGGCCGATCAAACGGTATAGTGGTTAGCATTCTAACTTCTAGACCGCGAGGTTGCGGGTTCGAGTCCCGTGTTAGGCATGGGTGTTTGTAAATGTATGTTGGTTTGTCTAATGACGAATGTTTCGGCGCATTATAGCCCTCGTGTTGCTGACAGCGCCAGATAATCTGAAAACAACCGACCAACCAAATTGGTTCTGTAGATCATGAGTCATAGGCCAATATTAACCTCTTCTTGATCAATGATTACATCATTTGAATTCTTCCATATGACGGGTACCAGATAAAAATCACCAAATTGCAGCGATAACTCATTCAAACCAATAACTTCCAATCTGTGATAAGGTTTGGTTTGGCAATCCCCCAAACTAAAGAATAAAAATAAAAGTTCACTAGATTAAAATATTATTTTCGTGTAAACATTTCTGCTTGGCGATAACTATGCCAACTTTTCGACTTAACGGTTTTTGGTACACGTCTAACGGAAAAGTATCAAATATTGTTGCCAGAGTTTTCTCATATACCCAAATGTGTCTGAGTATTTTTTTTTTTTTTTTAATATTCCTCATTAATCTGATGCAATAAAAGTGAGATCAGAAGAGTTCGTATCTTTAGAAGTCACTAGAATTACTACCACTCAGCTGAATCGTGAACGAACGGAATACACTATCTTCTTATTGCCCTTTAGTACTATTACTTCAAACTCAACAGCACTTAGTTGCGGGTTCGAGTCCCGTGTTAGGCATGGATGTTTGTAAATGTATGTTGGCTTGTCTAATGACGAATGTTTCGGCGCATTATAGCCCTCGTGTTGCTGACGGTGCCATATAATCTGAATACAACCAACCAACAGCACTTAGTAACATATCCAGACCGAGCAACGTTGCCAAGCTGTTGCAGCAGTGCTCTTTGATTGCATGATATAAGAGTAAGTACTATGTCACAAAAAAACTAAATTGAACACCGAGGGATATTAATGACAACAGTATTCAAACTTGAAATAATTACGTGCTTGAAGTGGTCAAATGTTTTGATCAGCATAAAAAGCCTTTGTTCACAATAATATATGCATGCACAAGTAAAATAGCATTTAAGTGACTTGACAATCAATTGCTCAAACTTGGAAATGATCATTTTGATATGCACAACGGCTTCATTCCCTGTGAAAAAGTTGGTTTATATAATATTGTTTGTCTTATTTTCAGTGTTTTTATTATAGTAAATTTTAATTGATCGATTTCTAAATGACCCTCATAGAATTCTAAATTTTCTGTTTTTAACATTCAACTATATTTTTATTGGTTTCGTTGTATATTACAAGTACTAATGATTTTGAAAATATATTTAGCATGATTTGATTTCATCTGGATAAAATTTATTGTGTCCTTGAATTTTATTTCGTGAATGATCTTATGTGTTCCATAATATTACATCTGAGGATATTTATGTAGAGTGTGTTGTGTGTGATTAAATGTTTTATTATGGCCTCAACTTTCTGAATTCAATGACTCTAACCAGATCGGCCGACCAAACGGTATAGTGGTTAGCGTGCTAGCTTCTAGACCACGAGGTTGCGGGTTCGATTCCCGTGTTAGGCATGGGTGTTTGTAAATGTATGTTGGCTTGTCTAATGACGAATGTTTCGGTGCATTATAGCCCTTGTGTTGCTGACGGCGCCAGATAATCTGAAAACAACCAACCAATGTATGATATGACCTGCATATTATGGGGACTAGGTACTCGATGACAGCATTAAAATTAGAAAAATCAACGCCTTTGAAATAAGTTGTGTAACATTGAATATTGATCAAAATGAAGAAATTTTTTGTACATAGTATGTTGTTCAAAAAAAATTTTAATTATATTTTAGAAAAAAGTTTATAATAATAGGCTAATAATTTATTAAAAATCACTTATTTAAAACTCGATTAAAAATATCCGCAGTGAGTTGAATTTGGTTACGTTCGTAGAGAAATCTTCTTAAAACTAAAATAAAGTTTTTTTGCTTTGTATTTCTTAGAAATGTCTATATTCTGTATTGAATATCAGCTTTCTCAAAATAATAATAAAAAAAGTTTTTTTATGTGGTAATTTGTTGAGCGAATGAAAATTTGTAATTTTTTGAGTAATAATAATTAAAAACTAAATTGCATAGATTTGAATGATATTTTTGTTTTATATGTACTTCAGATGTTATATAATTGCCATACAAAATTTCAATTCTATATCTTGCATAGAATGAGCATACCAAAAGTTGGAAAATCCACGTTTTGAGAAATATAAAAAAACTTTAAAAGTTTTAATAACTTGCATGTTTTCCAAATTTTATGTGCTCCACCTCTGTATTTTGAAGCAGCCATCTTTACAGATACTTAATTCCTTATTTAAATTTTTTTATCGTTCCTTACATTTTTTGGGTTTTTTTTAAATGTCCTCCTTCGGCTTCTCAACGATTAACGAAAAGTCGCAGTGACAGGGAAAATTGTTGTAAAAAGGTCCCATCCCCAAATTACTGGAATTTTAATATTATTTAAGTTTTAGTATGCACTTAATGTGTTATTTAATCATAATAACGAATTTCAACTGTATATCTGGCATATTTTTTTTACAAGCATAAAAAAATTTGGGAAACCGACATTTTCAGAAACACAAAAAATGTTTGCACAACTTACATACTTTTCAAATTTAATATACTCTACCTCCATATTCTGGAGCGTCTCCTTACAGGGTACTTCTAATGCCTTCTGTTTTAATTGTTTATCTTTTATGCACCTTTTAATGTGTTTTTTTTAAAGTCCTATATCTGCTTCAACTATTCGACAATAATTGAAGCATTGTAGTGTTTATTATGTAGTGTTATTATAAGGAAATGTTATAAACAAGTTAAATTCCTAGATGGGGAATAATTAGATTATTACTGCTTGATTCATCATTCAAATAAGTTTATGTTGCTACATAATGTATCCTAGACTTGCCAATACAACTACTATAAGTGTTTACATCACGCTCGTTATTTGACGTTAAAGTTGACATGTAAAAAGCAACTTAAAACTGTGATACAATCTTAGAAGTCCCAGTTCCATTACTTGGATATATTAGTAGTTGTGTGCATATTATTAAAAGCTGTGTTGCTGTTATGCAATAACATGTTTAAATTTACCAGGAAAATGAAACATAGTCAACAAAAAGTTATATGCAGCATGGTAATAAAACAGTAATTTTGACTTTTCTTTTAATAAAAATCTGTAATTTAACAGAAGCTCATTTATTGCATTTTAATTTAAATATGTGTTTTTAGCTTCCTAAAATCTAAAAGGTAACATAAACAACCCTTTCAGACACATTAACTGTCTGAAAATATCCCCAATTCAGACAGTTCAAAGGTCTTAAAATAACCCATTTTAAGACACTTCAAGTGTCTTAAAGAATAAGACACCATTTTACGTCTTAAAACGTAACAAAAAGTGGCACACTTGTTTGAGACACTTTTCTGTCTTAAAACAGTGCCACTTGTTTGAGACACTTTTCTGTCTTATTTTAAGACATTTCAATTTGCTGTGTAGGAAGGAAATGCCGACAGAGGATTGTCCTGTTGGGAAATACATCCCAGGAAGAAATATAAACCTTAAGGTTTTGATTTCTCGATTTTAAAAATTTCTTAATTTTTAACAAAAAATAACATTTTAACGATTTATTGTAATATATCGGATGGGACTACATTTGCCTAAAGTATTTTAAATATCGACACAGACTTTTCATTTACTTATGAGCAATAAACTTTACTGTAACTGTATTTCAAATTTGTAAGTAGTATTTCCAAATTGCAAAAGTATACTAAGAAAAAACAAACCTCTTTGTATCATTGGAAAAACATATTATTTTAAATCTTTTCAAGATAAATATGTAATTAATCTCGCTCTTTTTAAAAATTAATAGATCGTAAAATCAAGAGTCTTGTCTTTTTTATATTTCAAATATACTTATGAAATGAAAATAGTACAAACCTATTAATTGAATTAACTGAACGAATATTTGAGAACAGTATATCTTTTTAAAAATAAAGAAATATTTGAAATACAAAATTTTACATGCAAATTGAAAAATACAATAAAAATGCTAGACTTAAAATCACATATGCGATGTTTATTTTTAACAAGACAATAAATAATAATTAGTTTTGCTTCATAGTTTCTTTTCCTTCCGCATTATTTCGGGTACAATTTTTCCAAGATGATGTTTTCAATCAATTTTTTCAACGCATTCTTTTGCGTTAGTAAATTACCAACTTAGTTTGGATGAGCATGAGGTATTAACGCGTCCTTTGCAGGACATGGAACGAACTGTTGAACTCCCCTCCGCCATCAGGATAAAATAATAACCCAATCACTGTGTGTTTGAAGAATATATATTTTTTTTCTATTCGTTGATAAGTGTTAAAATTTCAACTTTTAATATACAGATGGTTATGAAAATAATGGAAACACCGGTCAATAAAAGTGACATTAAAGAAAGCGCTTCATACTCATTAGAATATAATTCTATGAACCAGGTTTTTTTTAGTATATAAGTACACAGTGGGTAAAAAAAGTCTCCGTACGGAAGCCAAAGTTACAAATAAATGAGCATAATTTCTAATCTTTTGCTTCATATCTTCAGTAACTACAGAAATATGTTTAATCTTATTATTTTAAATTACTTTGTAATAAATGTGTGTTTTGACAAAACGCATCAAGTATTTAAATTGAAATATTTAGGAGATGTTGCTAAGTTCCACGCAAAAAAAGTTTCCGTACGCAATATCAAAATTAATCCTGACGTCTTCCACCAACAGACTTGCAGTAAATTTTCAAAATTGAAGTGTACGCAAGTGTCATGAAGACATGATAGCAGCAATTGTTTCATTTTAGCTTGTAGTTTATTGTATTAAAATGGAGTTCCTAAACCTATTCTTGAGTTGGTGATTCAGTTATGAAACTTTAGTTTATCTATGAAAAAAAAATTCAAAATCTTTAATACATTGAAGTCTATGGTACAATATATTATTGAAAGACACCGTGAGCTTCAAACTTTTGAGGATAGAGTTAAATCCGGAAGATCTTCAAAGCTAAAACGCATGCGTAAAAGAAATATCCTATTATAAGGTTGAATATAATCCGTGAATAAGTGCACCTCAAGTCGCACATGGCTTAGTAATTGATAAAAACGTTGAAGACAATTCCCAAGTGACAATTTCTTTACACTGGTTAAGACACTTTGCGTTGGAATTTCAAGATACACGTACCACGCTTATTTCCTTCCACCTAACGTAAATTGACGACACCAGCAGCTCTCATACACCCCCACACCATAAGACTTCCTCCACCGTGTTTGATAGTTTCACATAAACTATAAGTTAACATTTGTTGATTTGGTTTTCTCCTGACCATAACCGATTATCTGACCCTTGAATATTTAATTTTAATTCATCACTAAAAATGACTTTGCCAAATCGATGAGCTTTCTCTGTTACATGTACTTATATAAGGCTTGTTACGGGCTGTAAGTCCATTCAGACCCTCTTTTTAATAACATTTCTCATCGATTGAGATGTCACTTCAATGTTTTTGTCAATTTTTAAGCCATGTGCGACTTTAAAGTGCACTTATTCGCGGATTAGTTTGAACCTTACTATAGGATATTTCTTTTATGCAAGTGTTTTAGCTTTGAAGATTTTACGGATCGATCTCTATCCTCAATAGTTTGAAGCTCATCAGTGTCTTTCAATAATCTATTGTACTATAGACTTCAATATATCAAAGATTTCGCCAATTTTTTTCATAAATAATCCATCATTTCATAACTGAATCGCCAACTCACGAATAGATTTAGGAACTCAATTTTAAGACAATCAGCTACAAGCTAAAATTAAATAATTGCTGCTATTATGTCTTCATGACACTAGCATACACTTCAATTTTGAAAATTTACTGCAAGTCTGTTGTGAAAGACGTCAGAATTAATTTTCACATTGCGTACGGAAACTTTTTTTGCATGGCACTTAACAACATCTCCTAAATATTTAATTTTAAATACTTGCTGCGTTTTGTAAACACAGACGTTTATGATAAACTTATTTTAAACAATCAAATGAAACATACTTCAGTAGCTACTGAACATTTGAAACAAAAGATTAGAAATTATGCTAATTTCTTTGTAACTTTGGTTTCAGTACGGAGACTTTTTTTTACCCACTGTATATCATGGTACACAGTAGAGGAAGCTTTAGCGATGTAATATACGTCTTGGATTTTTTTCAAAACGTAAAATGTCAGACCTCACAAACTTTCAAAGAGACCAAATTGTAAGAACCCGACTTGCTAAAGCAACTATGACCGAAACATTCCAGCTTGTAGGCATTTCTAGAGGTACTGTGTCTGAAATCATGACAGAGTACTTCACACCCCGGCAAGACAAGCTCGGTAAAGCAAAATAGTGGATGGTAGGAGAAAATGAGTGAAAGAGACCAACGTGTCTTGAATCGGACTGTAATATCCAAAAAGAATGATAGAATATTCCTTTAAACACTATCAGCACATGTATGATTCAATTCCCAGGGGAATTCAAGCAATATTATATGCCAAAAGCGGTCCTATGCCATATTAGTAAACCGGATTCCTTATAAATCTAGAGTGTTTTCTTAATTTTGATAATCATCTTTAAATAAAGGGACACGAAAGTGACAATATAGTGCATTAGAAGAAATAATTCTAATAAAATAATAAATTGGATGATAATGAAACCTCCTGCAACCTTATAGCTTTCATGGTCACTTTCCGCGGTACACCCTAGGGAAAACAGGAGTTTCAAAAGCGGACAATTTACATACCTGGGGACCTTAGGAGGGTGCAAGGATGAATTCGGACGTTCCCGTGCTGGCTGAATAATGACTTTTTTTTGTACACTAAGTACGTCGAGTGCGTGATTATGAAATCTAGGTGCACAGCAGTGCACCCGCCAAGTTCACTTTCAGCCATCTTTTACCGGAAGCCACTCAGCAGTATTTTTACCTCTCATATCTGCGAATTAAGGTATACCTGAGAGCTCATTTTTTTTTTTTTTTTTGCGGGTAGCTGTTAGCCACTTTAGTAAGACCACTAAGTTTTAATGCAAGTTCTTCATGCAATTATTATGGTCGTGAAAAGTATTGAGATCTGAAGTATAGCCAAGTTTTTAACGTTTTTGTAAATTACGGGCAATGAAAATTAGTCAAATTTTTCTGGTTCACTGACGCGTAATGGCCAAGTAGCACAAGCATTTTTGTAGCACAAGCATTTTTGTAGCTAGGTATTTAGGCCGCCTCTGCAGGAGAATTTTGACTTTGAGAAGAAAATTTTACTAATTTTCATTTCCCGTAATTTACAACAACGTTAAACTTGGTTGTACTTCAGATCTCACTACTTTTCACGGCCATAATCATTGCATGAAGAACTTGGCGCCTTTTTACAGAGATGTTTTTATTGGGATAAAAATATACTTGGAGATGGAGGTGAGGGAACTGTATTACAATATTTAAAGTTAAAGGCAAAATAATGAATATCCCGAAGACAACTAAATGTTGAAAGAAAATTGCCAAGTAAAATGGTCAGCAAGAAAAAATTATGAAATCCAATGTTCACCGTCAAGAAGTTAAGTTTAATTTCTTGTAGTATTTGCAAATAGTAGCTAGCTTTTAAGGAGGCTAAACTTGGCGGTGCCATGTTTTTATTTGTGAGCTCACTCCAAATTGCCTTCCGAGTGTTATATCAGACATACCAATTGTCTGATAGAATGCCAAAACCAATACTACCACTGTCTGACACATCAATGTTCTTATACGAGGTCTGTCCAATAAATACGTAAACTGCGTTGCTGGGGCGACCTTGAGTTAAAATTCGGACGAGAGCACTGACTAATTTATTGCCGGATGAGTCACTGAATCGTCAATAATCACCAAACTGACGAGACAAAAGTACCGCTCAACCGAGAATTTTTTCTTTTGTAGCGTAGGTATTATGCTCTTGTTAATGATAGAGATTGACGAACAAATGTAACAAATAAAAATCAAATTTCTGGTGAAAACTTGAGAAAAATTCTCGGGAAATTCATGAAATGTTAGAGGCGGTTATGAATGGTAAGCAAAAGGTGACCATGAACGAAACAATTTCGAAAAAGCAGCTCAAAAATCAAAGTCATGCTGCTTGTTTTTTATACGTTCATGGTGTTGTCCACCATGAATTTTTTCCTCGAGAACAAACAGTAAATGCTGCTTTCTATCTGGAGGTTCTCAAGCGCTTGAGAGATCGTGTGCGACTAAATTTGTGTGATGATGATGGATGGTTTACATTCAGCACTGATAGTCCACCAGTGTCTGACCCGTAATGCAATCACTGTAATCGAACACCTTCCCTATTCACCAGATTTAACCCCCAGCGACTTCTTTTTGTTCCCGAAATGTAAAAAGGTAATTCGGGGGTGGCACTGGGACGACGTGGAGGCTATAAAACGTGATACAACATAGCAGCTAAAGAGCCTGACTCCTGAAGACTTCCAGGAATTTTTTGATCAATGGAAACGTTGGTGGGACAAGTGCATGCTACAAAATGGGCCTATTTTGAAGAGGATAAGATTGATCTACCCTAAATTTTATAAAATAAAATTTAAAAAAAAAATCAGTTTGTGTATTTATCGTAAAAGAAGAAAAAAAAATTATTTCACCTGGACAATTCCGCGGTGGAACGCATTTATTAAAGCGGTTCCTTACGAGCCCTCCTCTGCAAGCGCATCCCGGGCGACATAAATCATGGCAGGGGCCCTGGAACTCGAGTGTTTCGCATGTATCTCTGCAAGTTGGCTTGCAAGCGTAAAAAGATTCATTGTTTGGACACATCTGTGCTTCTAAAAAAAAAAAGCATAGCGCAATTTTAATAGGGAGCTGGTGTAAATATTAAAAAATAAAACACACACACATTTCACTAAATGAAGAAATTGACGGAAGAGATATGCCAACAGCCAAATGTTTTTGTTACAAGGTGCATGTTCTATAGTCCAAGTCAACTTATCCTGACCTCATTGAATACGCTACACTGATGTGCGATAGGATTTTACTACACACTGATTTGCTGCGCAATAATCTTATATGTGACGTCTTGAACTGAGAAAAGACAGGGTTAGCCGTGTTAGAAAATAGTGATTCAACAAATGAGTGACGGAATTAAATAGCTAAGTCAAAGCCATGATTCGTTGAAACTCTCATATTAACCGTGGTTAGAAAAGTAAAATATTTAGTAAAATTTAAATTTAAAATGCTTATTTTCTTTTTTTATCAACATATATTTGAGTTCAATACAAAACTATGTGGGCAGCTTATCAATATTACTATACAAGTTGTGATTTGCTGGGAACTATATCTTTTACGCTAAAGCATCCGTATTCAATGAGATCAGAATAAGTTGTCTTGGATTACAGTACAGTCGATGTTAGCCATATATCAATGTAAGCCATTGACGATTTTTCTAAGAAACTGAGTTTCATCTTACATCTGTAGCATATTATAGAAGCAACATATAGCAACATATTCTATAAACAGTAAGATGAACAAATAAATTGCTTATTTCTGTTACAATTTGTGCTTATTTCCTCGGACATAATGAGCATGTGTTTAACTTCCATCGCTCGTCAGATTTACCAATTAATTTTTTCTTTATCTATTTATAAATCATTTAGTTTTATTCATAAAAATATGCACTTCTGAATATGGAGGAGAAGAGAAATATGCATTTATGTCAATAAACTGATTTTATTTGCAAGAGGGTGACCTTATTCTTAAGGAGGTGACTATGTAAGAATTGTGGAATTCTGAAATGTAAGCTGTATAATATTTAAATTTATTGATGTAAAAGTAGGAACTATTGATTTATCATATATAAAAATATCTTTTTGCGAATAATGTATAAAATTAGTTTAAGGTCACAACACTTTTTTTTTAACACATTTAGCAATATTTATTTTTCCAAAATAAAGCTGGCATATATTATTTCTTTTATATACTTTATATATAATATGCACAGCTTTCATAATAACTGAAAAAATTAAATATATGATAATTTGGCTTTTAAACAGTAAATCAAATAGTATCACCCAAATGATATTTTCTTCCAGTTGCTACATAAAAAAAATATAAATTATGATACTATAAAAATACAGCCTCGAATCTAATGAAATACTATTCTAGATTTATTCATTTTACAGATTTTAACATTGGAATAATCTTACTTTTTATTTTAAATTATTGATTCCTATCTATGCCTGTTTATAAAAATCCAGCCAATAGTTATCTATGTTAAAATCTGTAACATGAATAAATTTAGAATAATATTTCACTTGATTTAGAGCTACTTTTTTTTAGTAAGATACTTTATTCGAATATTTTTTGTAACAACTGTAAGAAAATATCATTTGGTTGAAACTAAATGATTTACTATTTAAAATCCAAATTATCATAGATTTTTTTTTCAGTAAGTTTGGAAGTTATGCAATGCATAAATAACAAATATGAAAGATGTATTAATATGTGCTAAGTTTATTTTTAAAAAAATACTGAAAAATTTATAGAAACTAAGAAGTAAGTAGATTGTGATTTCGAAAATTTCTTATAAATTTCTTCTTATAAATTAAGCAAAAAGATATTTTTATGGATAATAAATCCATATTTCTTATCTTTACATCAATAAATTTAAGTATTATACTGCTAATATTGAATAATTCAACAATTCTTGCAAAGTCACTCTATTAAGACTAACGTTACTCTATTGATAACAATGTCAGTTTATTCCCATAAATGCCCCTCCATAGTCAAAAAGACTACTTTGGCATTTGACTAACTATTTTTTATTTCTAGCATTGGTATTCTTTATTTTATTTTGACATGCTATTGTTTGCTTTTTTTCTTCCAAAACTTTTTTTTATAAACAAAAATCATCTTTTTCATTTGGGAGGCACATTGAAATTAAATTTCTTAAAAAATTTCTCTTCCTTTATTAGACTTCTTTTTTTGTATATAAAGTTCTCCTATCAATAAAGTGGTGTGTCTAGTCGTTGAAAATAAATGTAGGTGGCGGCATGTGTATGCCAGATAATATCTTGAACATAAAACAACCTGTGGCGTGTGGCAAGTTTGATTATGTTTTTGGATCTGGAGTGTGATCCATTGAAGTTTTAATCTTTTTAACAATGTTTTAAATGAAAAGTTTTACAGTCCATTTGCCATTAATAAGAGGATTATTACTGATGAAACTGGTGTGCTCTGTTGGCCTGGATGGAACACTGCACGGACCTAACGCAAACAACCCTCAAAATTACATGGTCCGTCGAGCCGATGATACCAGTCTTCATAATAATCAAAGTCTATCGGGAGCTATGAAATTATCGTACCTCAAGTCGTAATTAAAAGGCGATGCGTATCAAATTGTCCAGTCTATCCCACTGGTGGATAGTAATTATGTATCTGCTCACAGTTGTGTTGTTTACTGCCCTCAGAGATTCCTGAAACTGCAACCACTCTGCAGTCTCTTCTGGAGGCAAGATTTCATCCCAGGTTAATCTTACACGACACAGTTTCGGTAGAAACACCTTTGCAGTCGTCATAGTTGGCGCAATTATGCCTAGAGGATCGAACATTGAAGAAATTATTTCTAGGACAGCTCTCTTTGTTACTTTGTCGGGCACCGAGCCGAGTGCCTGAGAGTGCAAATACCGATCTCGGATAAACCCGTTCTGGACAGGACGGAAACAGTTGAACCGGCTGCGGGGTTAGTCGATTTGTCTTTGCGTTCGAAAATGACTTTTAAACAAGAACTCTCAAAAGGAAAGCGGGTGTTGAAAACTAAACTAACAAAATTAAGAACTAGGTTCTGGGGAGAGGACTTAGTGGAAACTGACTTAAGTGTTATGAAGGATAAAGTAATTGGTATTGAAAATGAAATAAAGCTGTTGTTTAAAAATATATGCAACCAAGATGAAATGGATAGTTATGCTTTAGAACATGAAGAAATCAATGAATTATTAGATGATTTGGCCTTCTCTATAAATCGTAAAATAGCAGAGTTTAAACGAGAAACTGTGTCTGGAGTTTCAAAACAAGGTAACGTGGATACTATTAACCTTCCTAAACTTACAATAGCAAGTTTTTCGAGAAATTTACATGAATAGTTATACCAGGTGGCCCAGAATTCATTTTATATGGACAACGTTCTAACGGGTAGTGAAGACCTAGAGTCTGCAAAAGATCTTCAGAAAGAGTTGATAGAGTTGTTGGGTTCTTGCGGAATGGAGCTTTACAAATGGCGTGCGAATCACCAAGACTTGATGACATCGGTTGGTCATCAAGTCAAGAAAGGGGAGAACCGGTCAGATCATAGGGAAGAGCCTTACAGCTTCGATGGACTAAAACGTTAGGGTTGATTTGGGATGCTAAACAAGATTGTTTTGGCTTTTCGTTGGCCGGCCCGGTGCCCGACAATGTTACAAATAGAACTGTTCTAGCAAGAATTTCTTCAATGTTCGATCCACTAGGCATAATTGTGCCAACTATGACGTCTGCAAAGGTGTTTCTACAGAAACTGTGTCATGTAAGAATAACCTGGGATGAAATCCTGCCGGCAGAAAAGACACCAGAGTGGTTGCAGTTTCAGGAATCTCTGAGGGCAGTGAACAACATAATTGTGAGCAGATATATTTTCATATCGATTCCAGAAGGGATTAAACTTGTGGGATTTGCCGATGCATCGGAAAAGGCGTATGGGGCAGCGATATATGCCGTCAGTACGAATGCGTCAGGAATGTCAACTTCGAAGTTGGTGTGTAGCAAGAGTCGTGTGGCTCTAATGAAAACGGTCACGACTCCAAGATTGGAATTGTGTGCAGTTATACTACTGACAAAACTGATGCAAAAGATGCTAAAACCTTTAGCAATATCACCAGAGGCGACGACCTTCTATCACCAGATGCGGATGGAACACTGCACGGACCTAACGTAAACAACCCTCAAAATTACAGTGGTCTGTTAAAAGAAAAATTGTCATATACTAAAAATGTGATCCAATTTTCGAACTTTGAAAATTAAAAATAGTAAGAATTTACTTTAAATTTAAATTTGTCTCTAAAAATTTAGTAAGAAGTGTAAACAAAACTAGTGTGCAATGAAAAAATAAAACCTACTAAAGAATGAATTTGATGCACACTTCTCAAAGCTTACTTCTTTCAAATTATGCACGTTGTTCACAATTAAAGTTTAACTTTCAAAAAGCTGTGAATAAAAAGTGGTCAGAATGACTTGAAGTTTGACCACTATATATACTCGAAGAAAGGGGGAATGGTATGGATGGTGATACGGAAAGAAACTTTTTCGCGAACTTTAATTATTTCCCTGAAGTGATTTTAATTAAAGTTCAACTTTTTAAAAGCTGTAATAAAAGAAACACTCGTCAGAATAACCTAAAATTTTACTTGAATTTTTGTGAGAAGTGAGAAAGTGGTATGTTATAAGAAAAAAATTATTTGAACTATATATTTTTTTCTTATGCCATAAAGTTTCCCCTTTCTTCGAGTACAGGAATAGGACAAAATAATAGGAACACCTGTGAAAGAGTGCAAAATTTTTATTTGTAAGGAGTTGGGTTACCACTGTCCAGAATTACAGCTTGTATCCGACTTGAGACTGACAAATAAAGGTCGTGCATACGTTTAAAAAATTCGCAGCCATTCCTCCTGCAGAGCGGTCTCGAGTTCAGGTAGAGAGCGTGGAGAAGGAAACCGAGCATGGACTATTTTTCTACCCCCCCCCCCCCCTCTACCTTAACACACACGACACAAAGGCTCAATGGTGTTGCGATCAGGGGACTAAGGATACCACGTGAGATGTTCAACTCCATCATTATGCTCTTTTAACCATGTTGAACACAATGAGCCATGTGTACAGGGGCGTTATCATCTTGGAATAGAGGACGTTCCCCAAGAAACAGAGTCTGAAGCATAGGGTGTAAATGATTTGCGAGAATGCTCGGCTGTGACTCTCCCCCTCAGGACTACAAATGGCCTCAAGCAGTGCCAAGATATCGCTCCCCACGCCATCACAGAGCATCCTCCGTGATTCACGGTAGGAACCATACAAGTCAACATGAAATGCCTCTGCCGGTGTTCGCCAGAAGAACATACGTCGTGGTCTGATATAAGGTAAATGGTGATTCGTCAGTCAAGATCTCTGCACCACAGTCTCCACTTCAGAGCATTCTGAGGCGACACTAACTGCTTTTGGTTTGCTACTCTGTCATGAATATTCGCAAAATACATTTCCCGTTGAATAACTTTCGTGGAAACGGAATTTTAGAGATGGGTGTTCATATCGGAGGCTATCTACAACAGTGTAGTCTTACGTATTCGAGCGACTATCCTGTTCAATGCTCGTCTATCCCAGGCAGTCAAATTCGACTTACGCCCACTGTTATGCTTAACATGGGACACATTTCCAGTTTTGTGTAGGCTATCATAACTCTTTGACACAGTGGCCCTTTAACAACTTAGCTGATGGTCTCGCGCCGGCGCGAGACGCGGGGTGTACGGTGAGGGGCCGGTCTCGCGCTGGTGCGTGATATTTTTGATTTCTTATTTTTTTATTTTAATTTCCTTATATATGCAAATGGTACTTAATAAATAACATTTGAATCCTTTTTAAACAAATAAACAACAAAAAAGAAAGTTGGCTTCTGACTGACTCCCATGTTCAAGACACTGGCAGTGAAGCTGTTAAACACGATTAAGGTTAGATATTCCAGACACGGACGCTCCAGGGTGGCGAGCTCCAATAATCATGCCACTTTGCACGTCGAACAGATCTGACATAATGGAGCTTTGTTGGGAACGAAATTTTCTTATACAACTCTCACACCGGCAAATGCTCGACTGATACTTTCCCTTTCGCCGCCATTAGGTGGCAGACTGTTGTGACACGCGACAAAGCTGTTTTGGACAGTCGAAGTACGACGCATTTGGAAATGAGTGTTCCTATTATTTTGTCCTATACCTGTATGTATAGATTAAATTGTAAATCATACTGACCCGCTGTTTTTTTTTACACATTTTCGAAAGTTGAATTTTAATTTTGAACTGTACGTTTGTGACGATTTGAATCTACTACTGAAAAATATGTATTGTTTTTACCACCTATGCTCCCAACATTTTGTAGAGAAGAAATACTGAAAATTTTTTACATTGAAATATTTTTTTTCTTCAAATAGTTTTTACTTTCAAATGAAATATCGTTTACGATTCCTTGAAGTAAGCTTTTTTACTTTTTTGCTCAAATATTGAGAACTAAACATCAAAATGAAAAGAAAAATAATTCTGTGCGAAGAGGGGATCCACTATGATAAATCAAATGAAAACAAAAAAGATGTATTTTTCTATTTAAAAAAATAATAATTAAATTGTATTAATTAATAACTATAGTTATTAAAAATCTGTTTAATGCAAAAAATGCAAACTTTTTAAGTTAGGTTTTTAAGAAACTGTCATTTGAAATAAAAAATACTGAGAATTTATGGTTAAAAAAAAAACAATTTTTCTTTTTAATATAATTTGTCATTTTCTTGTCATTTTTCTAAATATCAGCTGCTTCTTTGAAAATTCAGAAATTTAGTATTTAGACCTTTTTTTTATACTAAACCTAAATATGGCCTAATATTATAGCGTTGCCATTGAATTATTTCTAGTTTGATTTAGTTTTAATATGTAGATGACCTCTTATGGCAAAAAATCTATTTACATTTTTTCAAAACCTTCGTCGAATCACGACAGTACTTTTTTTTTATTTCCTCGATAAGAATAAAAGATAAAACACCATCGTTCGTATTTTTTTCTCTTACTCTACAAATTATTTAACCTTTGGTTAGTCGTGCTGTTGACAAGTGTCCCACACAATCAATTTCTCAATAGATGGCATCCCATGATCAAACCCTTCTTACAGTTTTTATCAAGTTATTTTAATAGCATTTTTTTAATTTTTACTTTATTCTGTTCAATAATGTTATGTGTTTAGTTAAAATACCCACTTACTTTGATATTTGGTCACGAATTTAATGGTATGCACGAAAATTTGAATTTGGGGGACAATTAACCTACACTCGACTAACTGCGAGACAAAAGGTCGCGCGTCTTACCAAGGGTTAATACACAGGGATTGTCTTTTATCAAGGAGTGAGAGCTGTCAAATTTCAGTCATAAGTAAAAGACTGTTTTACCTTTTGGACAGTCTTGAGGTTGAATACAGTTACTGTCTATATCACGAACAAATCCTTCTTTGCAGAAACAGCCTTTGACACATTGCTGAGGACACTGACGTCGGAATTCTACACGAGCACATGTCCGAATGCAAGCTGGACCACATGAATCATATATCTCATTTTCTTTAGTGCAAGGACCTATAATGAAACAAGTTTTGGATTGCACTTTGGTGACAACTGCTACCAGAGGCGTACTAGGGCATAAAGTCGGTTCGGTGATATTAGATTTATGCAAGCCCACAATTTCAATATCCTCATTAATACAATTTTATTAATTACTTTTAATATAATAATTAAAATAATTAGTTCTTAATATCAATATTTAATAATTAATTTCAAAAATCAATTTCATTTATAAATTTTAATAATTGAGCTATTATAATAATTAGTTCAGTCAAATCAAATTTTCATTCGCTACTATTTGTATCTCCTTAACTAAAAATTTCCAATCCGGACTGGCCCATTTTTTATAGACACTGACCGGCCAGGTGACGGCTGTGCGAGTGATTTGGATTTGAATGCATTAGGCTTGTTGAAAAACGTTAAGGAGGACACCTATTTATATTGAAAAATAATTGAAAAACTACACAAAAAAAAAACCTTCCGTACCAGAATGGCCCATCCCGATGATCGCAGTGTACAACCCTATGGGGAGTACGCATCCGGTTGCTACTTACTATGGTATCCTTGAACAGAAGTTTCTAATAAACTGAAATATTTCACTACATGAATAATAATTTCATAAATCTTAATGATTTATCTAACACTGCTGAGAAAACAGTATGTGTTCTTCACTTATAGATAGATCTTTATCCCTCCATTATATCTTTAGCTCTATATCTATCTATCTATCTATCTATATCTATATCTATCTATCTCTATATTTATATCTATATCTATATCTATCTCTATATTTATATCTATATCTATATCTATCTCTATATCTATATATATATATATCTATCTATCTCTATATCTATATATATATATCTATCTATCTCTATATCTATATATATCTATCTATCTCTATATCTATATATATCTATCTATCTCTATATCTATATATATCTATCTATCTATATGTGTCACAGAGAAGTGATAAAAACGGAGATTTTATCAAATCTCTCAGGTAGATGATCAATTCACGAAAGTTGTTAAAATTACAACTCGGTGGGGTCCTTTCCTTGAAGAAATTAAGTGATTTGATGAAATCCCTTAACTGTTTTAGTGAAAAGATTAAATAAACAAGTCAGGACTCACACAGTCCTATGTTTTGCTTTGTGCCACTCATCTTTACCTCACCGTATTGAAACCTCAGTTGGAATTATAAAAGATTGGTCGTTTGGTCGTTTTCAGATTATCTGGCGCCGTCAGCAACACGAGGGCTATAATGCGCCAAAACATTCATCATTAAACAAGCCAACATACATTTACAAACACCCATGCCAACACGGGACTCGAACCCGCAACCTCGAGGTTGTAAAAGATTGGCTACCTAGAAACGTTCTTCAAATAGCTACTACAACATTTACCGTAACAGTTTCACTAACTAACCTAAGTCTGAGTGAGATTGAAGGAAAATTATCCTTATTTGGATGTCAAGGATTTAAGAAGTAATCCTGTGAACAATCCCAAATACAATGTAAAACAAAAAGATCTGCCTGTAAAAAAGTAACGTATTTTGTAACTCGAGATACCACAAATCAATAACAACGTGTTTCAATAAAAATGAGAATGAACATTATTATTTATCAATTGCATTCACTAAAAATGTTGAAAATTTCACCAAAATATCCTTTTTATTGTTAAAAATATCAGCTGAAGTACCTATTTTTTTAAATTAGTTTCGAATAAATAATTTGTGTTTGAATGACCATTTTTGCACTACCTACTCTGCATTTAATAATGCATGGTTTACTAAATGAATACTTTTAATATAAAAAAAATATTATTTCATCTTTTCACTAAAACAGCTAAGGGATTTGATCAAACCACCTTTGCAGGTCCCAATATCCTCTTTTTTTAATTGCACCACGAAATTTTGGGGCGAAACTTCTTTCTTTTTTTTTTTTTGTATAAAGTTGTATCATTTTGATTTAAACTCCCTGATTTTCACCGGCAATTCGAGGAATTATATCAATAAGCAAATTGACTTCAAAGAGCATCTCGACTATTCTACCTGCCTCACCAAGTCCTATCTCACCAGCTTCCAGGAGCGCAATCAGGGGAAAGTTTTTAAAGAGTAGAACCCACCCAGAATCCGTAACATCCCATTGTTTTATTACGAATGAATAAAAAAATATAAATAATTAAAATGAATACGTTTTTTTTTAACCATCACTCTGATGGTGTAAAATACTGCATCGCACCAAAGATGCTATTCCTCAAAACTAAAAAAAATAAATAACATATTCATTAATCTCATTCTATCAAAAAAATTTGATGCGATATTTTTAGACAACTAAGATCGAATATAAAGTGTCGTTTAAAAAAATAAAAAAGTATGGATGCTTCGTTTTGCAAATGTCGTTATCGTGTTTCGGTGCTACATGACTCCTTGTATTTCAAGCGTCATTATTGCATCATAAATCCGTTCACCTAAAAATATCTCTAAATAAATTTAAAGAAACAAGAACAATTTTGTATTAGTTTATAATCTCGATAATATGAATAATAAGGGATCTAGAAAATTTTTTGTTCCATGTTGGATTGTTTTATATAACTCGAAAACAGGACAAAAACCATTTTAATATTTTGACATATGTAGGTGACTGCAAAAAATATTGAGAACATGTGACAAATATGCGATGGGAAAGTTCTGCGTAGTACTTACGTACAAAAATAGAAACAAACTTGTCCCCACAAAGCAAAAAGCCCCTTTTTCTGGTTGCGCCACTGCCAGCCTTTAACATGGTCCGTCAAACCAGAGATAAGGTATAAATGCTGTCAAGTTTTGCTTTGAACAATGGCTTCAGTAACACAAAAAGTAGAAATTTATGAACATGTATTAATAATGTATAAGAATGATTCAAAACTCGTATATCTAAGAACAATCTCAAAGTTATGCTGCCAAATTTTACTGCTTATTGATCTTGTTTTTAAAGTTAGTATGAAAGACTTCCTTTGTAATCTAAACCGAAATATTATACAAACATAAAAATCATATCCCAATTGACGTGGAAAAATAATGCAACTGTAAATTTTCAAAACTGAGTTAAGGTCTCTATTATATCAGGAATAACAGAAGATATCAAAGAAGGAGCTGTTACACTTATTAGACCAGTCAAACTAAGCCGACTAGACGGTATAGTGGTTAGCGTGCTAGATTCTAGACCCTGAGGTTGCGGGTTCGAGTCCCGTGTAAGGCATGGGTGTTTATAAATGTATGTTGGATTGTCAAATTACGAATGTTTCGGCGCATTATAGCCCTCGTGTTGCTGACGGCACCAGATAATCTGAAAACAACCAAAAAACCAGGCAAACTAAATTAAAAATACAGTGTACATGGAAAAAATTGCAGCTGAAGCTTTTTTAATTGATTTTTAATCAGCTATTATTGCTGAACAACATATCCAAAATCGGTCAAAATTGATCTATGGAAACTCCCCGAAAAACGGATTTCAAAATAACGGATTCCATGCCACATAATGGGGATGCCTAAGCGCAGTTTTTCCATCTTAGCACCTCCTCAACCATGATATTTTAATCCCAGATGTTAGCTTTAACACACAAATATGGTAGGTTATTGTGCTTATAATTTCATGGAGCTGTTTAAGAAAGGAGGAAATAACATTTCACAGGTAAGATATAGAGGTACAGGTATACAGGATTATTTTAAACAATATACATATCTTAAAAAGTGCATATCTTACATTGTTGCTTAAAAGTTCGTTTAATGTCAGAAATGTTCAAGAAAGAAAAAAAAAAAACTTTTAATCGTTTTCAATACATTCATAGCTGTCGTGGTTTTCACATCAATTGATCCTGTCTGCTTTCGTTTTTAGAGTTTCGGTGTTTAAAAACAAAGTCACATTAATTAAGCATTGAATACATTTAAAAATGAGCTAAACGTACATGCTAACTCAATAAAGGACCACAAAATAATATTAAGTTATAATTTTTAGTTATTTTCTTGGAGTTTCATTTTCCTATGTGTGCATTACATTTGGAATTCTCCTGAATTGCTTACGATTATTCAAAGTACTTGAAAAAATCTATGGATCAAATGCTGTGTTACGCGTAGTGACTGGGAAAGCAGTTTACAGGGCGATATGAGGACACATGATTGTAGATGCAGTGCTTAGTGCCCTGCTGGCTTAAGAGTTTTTTTCTCATGATGAACGTGGATCTTTTAATGGCCATGTTAAGGAAGCTTGCAATCTATTCTACGAATTTACGAACAACCAAAAAAAAAAGACGTAGAACTGTGTGACGTTTTGGATCAGATTGAGTTTGCATTGGAGACAAAGAAGAATCACTTGCAATCTTCCTCGAGAACAAGTAACCTCTGGCTGGAATCCAACGAATGATCATTGATGTACTAACATTGATAATGGCTGGCAGGATAGGTTCTTGGGAATTACACTTATACACTACGGGAAAAAAGTAGAAGGACAGTCATATTTTGTAATTTATGCTTTGTATTTCGATCCTCCTGATCTAAATTTTTTTTTTATGTAGTTTGGCTATTTTTTCTTTTTTATAAATGAGTAAATTTTATCTACCACTAGTAAAAATTAAGGAAAACAGTACTTAACGATTTTTGGTGTGTGAAAAAAGTAGAAGGACACGTGCTAAAATAATTTGTTTTGGAATATTGTAAACCTCAAAGGTAGGTGTTTCATTCTTTTTAACTGTTTTTGTTAAGAAAAACATACTATTTTATTGAAAATCCGTAGTTTTCATCTTTTTAGAATGCCTAGAGGAAAACCTTTAAGTGAGTTTGAAAAAAGCTAAATTTATGCCGACAAAAACGATGGCAAAGGTGTGAGAGAGATTGCACGCCAGCTACATATTAGCCCAAATACTGTTTCAAACTATATAAGAAATCCTAGTAGTCAGGGAACCAAAAAGAAGACTGGCAGACCTAAAAAACTGACGCAACGCGATCAAAGAAAAATCATTCGGGAACTAAAAAAAACGTATGGAAGTATTGCCAAAGCTCAAAATAATGCAGACATCACACACGTTTCAAGAAGAACTGTCTACAACTACATAAAAAGGTCCAAAAATGTTGTATTCCGAAAAAGGAAGCACCATCCCAAATGGAATGAAAGGCACATTGAACACCGACTGCACTGGGCTAAAAACCACATGTCCTGGACGTCAGAATGGACCTCCGTTATATTTTCTGATGAGAAAAGATTTAATTTAGACGGTCCAGATGGCTACAAATACTATTGGCACTGTCTCGGTACTGAAGAAAAGACTTATTCTACACGACAGATGGGAGGAGGGAGTTTAATGGTTTGGTTGGCAGTCGGGTAAGGAGGAAGAACAAGCCTAGTGTTCCTGAGTGGCAGGCAGAAACACACAGATTACATTCAAGTCTTGAATTCAGATCTCCTTCCCTACGGCGTTGAGCTAGGCGGAAATGACTGGATTTTTCAACAGGACGGAGCATCAATTCACACAGCTAATGGGGTTAAAAATTGGTTTGCAGCAAATAATGTTCGGGTTTTGCCATGGCCTGCTAAAAGCTCGGACCTCAACATTGTAGAGGACATATGGGCAATGATTGTTCATCGCGTTTACGTGGAAGGCAAGCAGTTTGAATCTATAGTTGAGCTTCGGAGAACTTTGAATTGTGTATGGGACAATTTCTGCCAAACAGAAATTCAAACTTTATATGATTCGATGCCAAATCGAATTTTTGAAGTAATCAAAGCCAATGGTGGAAGAATTCCCGATTCATAAGACTTTTATTTGCATTATTTAGAAGTGTCCTTCTACTTTTTTCACAGAGTATGATGAAATCAAAACTGATTTATTGCTGTACTTGACCTGTATTTTTTTTGTTTCAATTTTCAGATACAGTTATCTGTTTGTAATTAGTAATTTAAAGTGTTACTCATTAAATTATGGAAAAAAATCAGTGTTTTTTATTTATAAAAAAAAATCATGTGTCCTTCTACTTTTTTCACGCAGTGTATGCTATGCTTGAGATTATCTCCAAAATAGCAGCTGCGGGTTATGTAAATTATTTCAAGTCAATCTACCTAATACTTGTAGAAAATGTGTCAACTACCATCTGGAAATGCAAAGGTTCATAAAATGTTTGTGGAAGTTAAATTTATGATAAGAAAAAGTGACAAATTATGGGGTGGACTTGGATCAGATCTTGTAATAATGCAAGTGCTTATGCGTTGTCTGAAAAGCAGAGGAGGACTTACCGAAAATCAGAAGACTACATGGCTCTTTTCTATGCCCGTTTATTCAAATTACAATTTAGCTATGCAATAGTATGCAGGTATTTCCATGCAAACTAGTGATAAACATAAATAAATGAAAGACAGCAGACAAAAGAGGGACAGCAATGACATAAAAAAATGGTCAAAGTACCCCATTTAATTCTGACTGTTTTCTGCGTAGTATTGATACTGGCGTAACAGCCGAAGAAGAAGTTAATGTTGATGAGTTGCACTTATTGGGTGAGGAAACTGTCTCAGAAATGATAGTGAAGAATGTGTTTAGGTAATCAAGTAAAAGTTCAGATAAAGCGAAAACTCTAGGATCTGCTGGCGTTGTCTGTAGTACAGATGATTCAGATATACAAGTGGATCCAGCACTACTTTTCCAAAGAATGATGACTGTTGCCACTTGTGCTGCTATGAATCTTGTTGATGTCATGTGCTATGAACTTTGTGCTTACCATGCAGAATTATTTGAATCCCAAAGCCTAATGAGAAAAGCAGACAAATCACAGTTAGAAGAAGCAATTTTCAAATGCATCAAACATTTTGTTAGTGAAGAATCTGACAACGTGGAAAGTACAGAAAGGTACATTTTGGATGGAAAATCTCTCTTACATCGAATTTCGCGGTGCAACAATGACACTTACGAAAACATTGCGATGTTGTATGTTGAATTTACTCTTAAAACATATGGAAAATCTGTCGTTGTTTTTAATGGCTACATTGGGTCCCCTACAATCAAGGATGGGGCTCACAGACGACGGTACACAAAGACTAGCAGATATGTTAAATTTAACCCATGCATGAAGTTCGTTGGCAAAAAGGAACAGCATTATATTATAGCCAATGGAAAGAATAAGCAAGCCCTAACTGCTCTCATTGGTAACTTGCTGAAGAAACAAGGTTGTACTGTTGATAACGCAGATAGAGATGCTGATATGGAAATTGTTCGCACCTCAGTTTCATCTTCGGAACATGGTCATACCACTGTGATAGTAGAAGATATCGATCTGCTGATTCTGTTTCTGTACCACGCCAAGGATAAGGGATTCAAGCTATATTATCGAAGTGATATAAGACATGGATCAACTCCAAAGACAGTATATGATACCCACATCATACAATCTATATTAGGTAGTGAAAGCTGCAATTCGGTTTTGTTTCTGCATTCTTTCACGGGCTGCGATACCACATCCAGAATTTTTTCAATTGGGAAATCCTCAGCATTAGCCAAAATGATGAAGGAAATAGAGCTCGGCTCTGTTGTAAAAATATTTTGTTCTGATTCAAGCCAACATTCAGATATCAAAGTCGCTGGTAGAAAAGCAATGCTTCTTTTTTACGACTGCCGGTTTTTAGATTGCACAGACCAACTGCGCCTTCAAATGTTAGTAACGAAGGTAACTACAGCAAAATCATTTGTTGCTCTGAAACATCTGCTCCCGGTCTATTCTTCAACAAAATATTATAGCTATCGAACGTACTTACAAATAAATATATGGAAAGATACTAAAAAAAGAATCAAATCAGAAGAATGGGGTTGGTATGTAAACAATAACTCGTATAACCCAATACTCGGCGACTTACCACCAGCTCCAGATTATTTACTCGATATGGTACGACGTTCCCGGACAAAAAAAAACTGTTCTCTACATTACGATGTGGATGAAAGCATAACGTAATGGCCTGCCCTGTTCAACAGCATGTGGAACGTATCAAATCAATGTATGCGAAAATCATAACAGCTATGAATATAATAAAAGTGATGAAAACGATTAAAGTGTTTTTTTTTTTTTTTTTTTTTTTTTTTCTGAAACCTTTCCTGACATTAAACTAAATTTTAAGCAACAATGTAAGATATGTACTGTTTAAGATACGTATATTGTTTAAAATACATCATGTATACCATCTTACCTGAGAAATGTAATGTCCTCCTTTTTTAAAAAACTCCATTAAATTCTAAGCACAATAACCAACCATTTTGTTGTGTTACAGCTAACATCCGTGATTGAAATTTCTTGGTTGAGGGGGTGCTGAGCATGACCAAATGTGCTTAGGCATCCTCGTCGTATGGCATGGTAACCGCCATTTTGAAATCCGTTTTAAGTGGTGTACCTATAGATCAATTTTGTCCGATTTTGGATATGATGTTCAGCAATGATAACTGATTAAAAATCAATTAAAAAAGCTTCTGTTGCAATTTTTTCATGTTCAATCACTAATTGCCCGAACAATATTGTTATTCGAAGAGAACGAAGACAGAGCTGTTGCAGTTATTGTAACAATATTAAGCTAGTTCCAAGTACATCACTGAGCTTTTAGTGAAATCAGTTTAGTTTTTTCCTGGAAAATCCACTTTTTGCAATTGTGTAATAGTTCTACCATAGCTCATATTCTCTTACCAGTAATCAAATTTAAAAGCAAACGTTTAGTGCATTTTTTATGTATATTTTTGTTTTCAAAATTAGACAAAGTTACAAACCAAATCGTATTTAAATAGGTTAAATTTGTATTTTTAAAATGATGATGACCATGACTCTATAGGTCTTTAAAAGTGTTCACATTTGATTACAAACGAACAAACGTGTGCTGTGCAAAATGTTCCATGTGCCAGCAGAGAATCCCCAAGAAGCGAATTTTTAAATACTATAACACAAACTTTATTTCTTTTTCATTAAATAGCTATTGTTATTCTAACTAGAACAAATCGACACAGTTTTGAAAGAATATTTTGGGTGCTATTTTAGCTGAGCGTCTAAAGAGCTGATACTTACCTTTTGGACATGAACGAGGATGAACGCATTTTCCATTGGCATTTCGAACAAAACCAGGTTGGCAGAAACAACCCGTCAAGCAAGGAAGTTTAGGGCAGTTGAGGGCTTGATTCTCGCATGTGGGCTGACAAGGTGATTTGCATTCGTAAAACTGTTCATTTTCACCGCACACTACACAAGGAAGAGAGACAAGCAAGATCAATTTTTTAAAGTATGAATTTGGGAAACATCTCAAATTTAGTATACTACTTTAACAGATGTATTTTGTCATAGCTATTTAATTGAGATGGCGATAGATGGAGCCACCAGCCGTAGAGGTCACTTAGTACGTTATATATATACTTTCTGCTTTTTGCGCATGGCAATCCCAGCAGCCTTTGCAAAAACGAGTAAGAATGACAGGTAGTGGTTGGTTGTTTTCAGATTATCTGGGGCCGTCAGCAACACGAGGGCTATAATGCGCCGAAACATTCGTCATTAGACAAGCCAACATACATTTACAAACACCCATGCCTAACACGGGACTCGAACCTGCAACCTCGCGGTCTAGAAGCTAGCACGCTAACCACTATACTATGACAGGTAGTGAAGACTGCCGTAATGTAAAAGTCTCGATCTTGTTCCCATGGGCGCCCCCAGGAGGGTGCAAGGGGGTGCATTTGCACCTCCCTGGCTATTGAAAATTAAATTATAATTGGCGAAAAAAGCGTAAATTCCAAGGGGGGGGAAAAGCACATATGCCATTTTAAAACTTTAGTTCAATCTTATAATGAGTTTTTTCAACTTTATTTTATGACTCCTGTTCATTTCCTGTTTCGTTTTTCATTGCTGATTATTACTATTGCAAGCATCGATCATTGCGAGGAAGTTTTAAGGCGCCAGTTATCTACAAATATTGAGGATTGGAAATTGGATACATCAAATATAAGACGTTGTAAGTTTTTTAGATTTCAATTGAGCATTTCCTTTATGCTTCATTCTTGATTTTTTTCTTTTTAATTTTTTTTTTATTATTATTTTTTTTTTTATTAGCATTATTATTATTTTTTAACTTGGAAGAAACAAAATATTGCCCTTCTGTATTTTTAAATCTTTGATATTAACCTCAGGGTATGCTTTCTTTGGAGATTATGGTAAATTGTATGGGTAAATCACATCATTCTGACAGCTAATTTCAAATTATTACTCTCTTTCAAACAAAATGATTGAGCTCCAAATGGAAATAAGATACATATTTTTTTTCCATAATTTTAGAGGTTCGTTTTATTTTTTAACACAAGATTGGGTTTTTCTGGCTCCGTAATTTCTGTTTAGTTTGTACAAGTTTAGATAAGTCTGGTTATTTATTACTCTGAGCTACATTATAATACTTCTGTCAAAGTTAAGAGGAACTAGTACATGAACTGATAACATTCGTTTCTGTATTTATTGCTTATAAATGATTGTTTTTTGTGTTTTTTTTTTCATATTTTCTTTGAATGATTTTCTCTGCTGACTGCTAAGTAAATAAAATGTATAATTGTTTTTAGTTATTTAGTACAATTTGAATAAAGTTTATTTTCCCCCTAAGTTGCATTACACAATTCAACATTTGATTTCCTATTTTTTAGTATTCCTTAGGTGTTAAGCATAAAAGTACTTTTTTTCTTATCTTGACGAAAAAGTTAAGTTGGTAGAGGGCTCGAAAAATAATTAGTGTGAGAACCCCGGCGATGCGACCGGCGTTGATATGTCCGGTCCGAACACAAATTCAACTTGGAGGAATGGTTTTTACTCGAGGACAGGCGACAGGACAATTACACAAGAAAGAGATATATTTCCCCCTAATGCTGCCATACAAATATTAAACTATTGATAAAAATATATTTTTCTGAGAGAGATTGCTGTTTGATGATATATTTCCTTTTCAAGAATTTTCTGGTGGTTTTCTTAAACTTTAGATTTGATGATTTTTTAATGGGCTTTTGGCGATTTCAGCCGTTTAAATGTTGACAGTTATGACTTCAAACTTGTTTATTTATGAGTGGCCTGCAAACTGAGTAGGGCTAATTAATTCAATTACCGTAATTCAATCGGTGTGAAACTTGACACATAGATTCGTGGTCGATGAGAATGCATTCCATCACGTTTTTGGGTTTGTCACAAAAAGACTGCTTTTGCACACATTACTATATTGCCACTTCGTAGGCCTAATTAACTCGATTGCTGACATCCAATCAATTCAAAACTTAGTAGAGAGTCTCGTTGTGGATGACAATCTCTTCAATTAAGTTTTTGGCTAAAAAAAATTAGTAAATTGTCCTAAATGACTGCTTTCTTCGTAGTGGTCAAAAACTATGTAATCTCGATTTGAGCTCAATAACTTGCAATTGCACCTAAAAATTGACAATGAGTGGTATATAGAATTTATATCAAAAACTTATATGAAGAGGAAATAGCATCCTGAAGTAAAAGAACAGTTTTTTTATTAATGGAATGAATACCATTCTCCCAGTAAACTTGCAGACAAATTGTAAATTTCCAACAAATTGAGAAGTAAAATAAGGAAAAATCCTGCTCCTGATTTCAAGAGAAAGAAGCGAGATTTCCATAAACTTAAAGTTGAAGTTTCCAGAATGGGACATCAAAAGAAACCTTTCTATAAGAGAAAACGGAGACCATATTTGAACCAAGATTTACAATACATTGTTTTGGATGCGGAGAATCAGGTTTGATCAGAGACCGTATTCCAAAGTGCAACCCACCTGTGAAGAATGATGAAGCACGTGCTATGTGTTCGGCTACACTCCACTCCTGTATAATGGACTCGGCTCAAGTTTCAGTGCTGAGGGTAGGCATCAACGGAATATGGGGAACAGCATGAGCTAGTACTAGAGCAAGTAAATATATAGCTGGCGAAGTTCTGTGTAAGCTTTTACAAGAGCAAGAAACATAATTTACTTTATCCTCTCTTACTATATCACTTGCAAATGGACATAAATCTGAAATGGAAGTACACATCACTTGTGTGACCATGGAACTTGAAGGAATATTCTTTTCAACCGTATTAATTGCTTTGCCGAATGCCTCCGACAACCGAATACTCTTAGGAGCAGATTTCTTGGAGTTGTCCTGAACATGAAGTAAGTAATAAAGTCGCAAAAGCCCATTTGCTACCGAAACGAAGATGAATTCATTTAAGAAGCCCAAGAGAGTTATGCAAGTTACTTCCTGACTACTAGATGAAGAAGCGATTATATCGCTAATATACAAAGTAATGCTTTAAATGTCTTGGCAACAGTGAATGAGAAGAATTTTTAACCAGGGGAGAAGCTACTACGTATATATTGAACATCATATTAACACTGAAAATCACCATTCTTTGTCAGTCCCTCCCTATCGACTGTCCTCTGACAAAAAGGAACTTTCAAAGAAGGAATTATATAAAATTCTAGAAGAAGATGGGAAAAGAATGTAAATCTCCATTCGCATCACTAGTAGTATTGGTATCCAAGCCAAATGTAAGCGTACGTCTATGCGTCTACTATCACAAGCTGAATGCAATAACCGTTCCAGACGTATACTCTTTTCCAAGGATGGACGATCTTTTACATGATGCAAAACACACATTGCCTATACGTCCATAATCGATTTAAAGTCTGGGTATAACCAGGAAAACGCAAATGCCAAGGATAGTGACAGAACTGCCTTCGTTTGCCCCCATGGGTGCTTCAGATTCATAAGGATGCCATTTTGATTATAAAACGCTCCTGCTACCTTCCAGAGACTGATGGACATTTTCAGAAGAAGTCTGCTTCATATAAAGATACTTATTTATCTGGATAACATAATTGTGCTTTCGACATCGTTTGAGCAGCATCTCAAAAGTTTGAAAAATTCGTTGAGAGATTAAACAAATTCAAACTGAATGTCAATCGTGAAAAACCCCATTTTATTTTTTCTCGCATGAAATACTTAGAATTGTGGATAAGACAAAGAAGTAGACCCTGGAAATGTTTCCTGTATACTGGACATTCAATCTTCTAAGAATGTGAAACAAACACAGTCGTTCCTATAAAAGGGTGAGCGGTATCGAAAATTTATTCCGAACAAGACCTTAAGGCAATTTGGCTAAGAAAGACTTTTAAGCAATTTGACTGTGAAAATGGTCCAATAGGATTGAGGAGAGAAATAGCAAGACGCTTTTGAAGCAGTGAAGCAGTGTTTGATAACCACACCCATTCTCAAACAAGTGGATGAGACATAACTCTATGTAATTCGTTGCTACTCGATTAATTTTGTTGTGGGTGCTGTCCTATTTCAGAATCAAGGAGGACACGTACATTCTGTAGAGTATGCGATCCGATTGTTAAAATCTGTAGAGCGGAATTACTCAGCCATTGAACGAGAGACACTTACTTTATGGACACTCAACACAAGTTCAGAGGTTATGTTGAGGGGGCTAAAATTACTGTACCTTTTGACCCCCCCTCCTCCCTCCCCAACTAAAATCCCCATCTGAAAGATTGGCTTGATGGGCCCTACAGATACAGTCATACAGCTGGAAAATTGAATACATTCCCAAGTAAAGTCAATGTCGTTGCCAACATATTGTCAAGACCTACATGCTCCCACGAAGAAACAGAGTGCGAAGTATCTCTGAACTGTAATGGTTGATATTCGAAATTGAAGCCCAAAAGATATCCGAGAAGAAAAACTCAAGAGCGAAAACTTAAGGAAAGTAGTAGATTCTATTAAGAGTCATTAAAAGACGTAGACCCTAATTGGATAAGAAGTGGATTTATCATGAATCTAGGTGTTCTCTACCGATATGTAATCGATCAATCGATTCAGAGTCAGAGTATGATGCCAATAATTAATGAAAAATAGAAAATGTTCTGTCAAGGGAACTTAATGTCGGAAAGTTGGGATAACATAATGATGGAGATAAATATTTAAATGCAGATCCAATATTGTCGGTGTTTATAAAAAAAAATATATTGTCGAAGAACGAAATGCAACTTGAAATAGTGTGTACACTATATCATGTTTCTAATAAGTCAAATTAAGATTTTTCTCACCAGAGCATTATCGAGCTTTGTGAGTCGTACTGGGGATTCTCTGGAGTAAAAGCTATACGAAAGCTATACTGCGCCAGAACAACGTTAAACACATTTATACTTAAAATAATAGTTAGACGGCGTGTTTGTTTAGGTTTGCTATGTGAAACGAAGATTAAAACACGTGACGGGAGAATCAGTAGTATAATAAAATTGGTTTTTTAAAAAAATTATGAATTATTAGTAAGCATAAATAAGGTTTATTATTTCATAAATAATTATTAATTTCAATTGGATGAACTTTAATCAAAATTGTAGATCTGTATGATTTGTATTTATGGAACTTTTAAATGATTTTTTTTTCTTTAAATTGGATCTATACACTTCTAAAAATCCATAATACATGTTATTAAGACAGTTTTAATTTAATAATTGCATTTTTGAATTTTTGCCAGGTTTTCTACCCTCTTGCTCCACCTGTGCGACGTTTCTAGAGGCCGTAGAATATTGCGATTTACCCCAAAGTAATGGAAATGTAAAAAAGTGATTAAAAAAAATTCTTTGGAGAGGGAAGGGTGAGAGAAGCTATTTACTAAATAAATTGAACATTAACTTTGAAAGTTTCAATACGAATCCATGTAGTTATGAACGAATCCATGTTTTATTACTCTCTTTCTACGAATCCGTGTTTTTGAAATTGAGAAAAATTGGTCGTTATATTCTTACCAACTGGACAGTGAGTAGGTAGTATGCACTTTCCATTAGGACCTTTGACGAAACCTGGTTTACAGAAACAGCCTTCGATGCACGGCAAAAAGCAACCCACCGTAGGAATACGGTTCGAACAGGTGACAGGGCATGCTGGTCCACACTTTTGGAAAATCTCATTTTCTTTACAAACTATTAAAAATTAAAAGTAAGGTTAGTAACGAATGGAGCAAAAGAAACATTTCCTAAGAAACTTATTCTGTAAAATTAGCGTCTTACAGTCAAATCGGCATTCAGGTGGTAATCTGAGCTATTGTTGTATACGGCTGAGAGGATCAACCAGTTGATGCTTTTCAACCACCTTCAAACCCAATAATTTTCTAACAATTTTGTATACTGCATGCTTAAGTCATGTGCACTACAATCTGTTTTCAATCGCAAGGAGAAATTAACGCATGATCTTAAAGTCAAGCATCCTAAACAACTTAAGAAGAAGCAGTTTACTTTTAACCCTCCAATGAAACAAAGAAAAGTGGGAAAAAAAGTTATAGACCTCCTCCACACTCAACGAATATTTCCTAATGTTATCCAAAGAATGATCTCACTTTTTTGCGGTATTCTCATGAATAACTAAAAAAATGTACTTTAGAGGAATATCAAGTGACTAGTAGTATCAATGATACAACTCGTTTTCTCGAGTAAATGCTCAAGAAGACGATAGAGTTACCGTCCTTCCAATAATTCGGGGACAAGTACTAGAATCCAAGACAACTTATCATATGGCTTTGACCGAGTTATTTCATGACACCACTCAAAAAATCTAATATCAACAAAGAAAGAACAGTGAGAAAAATCGATTTAAAGTTTTCAGTTCTTAAGGAAATCATCCTATCAACCAGGATAAAATGTCACACCAACTCATTAAAAAAACATCGATACAGTTTTCAAATTTTATTTGCGTATTTCGAAGATTCCCAGCTATAATTATAGCAAATAAAAAAAAATTGGAAAATTTTGCAAATTTTAGTGTCCCCCTAAGTCATACAGCTAGTTCAAAAACCACGGCTATAAAACTATGGTTTTGTATTTTTGAGAAAAATAAAGCATAATTAATAGACATGAATTCAGACTTCATAGGCAGAGCAGTGATATTTGGATTCTTTTCAAAAGATTTAGATTTTTCATGGGATTTTTTTCAGGAATTAAATTTTGGCAGAACAAGGACAAAAAACCAAACTAAAAATCACAAATGCACCAATTGCAGTAAATAAGTATAAGTTAACCACATATTTTCACTGGATTGTTTTAATTTCCACTTGCATCAACTTTGGAGATTTGATTTCAAACCTTTTTTTTTTTGTTATGTTTCATTGTCGTGAAACTAATTCCTGCACAAACCAAGCTGGTTGGAATTCGTTTTTATAAATTCATTTAGAAATTGCTGTTTCTCTATAACATAGTGAAAGCTCCTCCATCACATTACCACTCCATCAAACCTTTTTAAGGTATGCAAAGTAAAGGACTCGAATAAAAACTGTCTGTAATCACTCAACTAAGAAGAAGTTATGAATTGAAAGCGAAATTTCAGAAGTTTCTTTAGCGCAGCCATCTTGGAGGAGGAGTCATGGTTTGAAAGCAAACATCTGAACAGTAGAAGGTTCTTTTATTTGCGTTTCCAATATAACTAATTGATAGAAAACAAGAGTAGGCCTGTAGATTGGGATAAATGGTTTCAAATCAATAGCCAGGCTGTCTGAAAAGAGTTTTTCAGATTTCTTTCTATTTGAGACATTAATATAATGTGGAGTTGGTGCAAAAAGCTACTTAGTTTGGAAATTACACCTATACCCCAAGACAATTTATCCTGACCTAACTGAATACATGGATCCTTCCTCGTAAAAGATAGAGTTCTGAGCTAATCACAGCTTAAATGGTAATATCGATATCCTACGAACATAAATTTGAGTTAAATTTAAATTAAAAAAAAGAACAAGGGTAATTTTAAATTTTATTTTTACTTAATACTTTACTTTTCTAACCACGGATACTATAAGAGATTTAGCGAATCGTATGGCTTAGACCCAGCTATTTCATGACGTCAATCACTTTTGGCTAACACGGCTAACCCTGTCTCCTCTCAGTTCAAGACGTCACGTGTAAGATTATTGAGCAACCAATCAGCGCGTAGTAAAACTGAATCTCACATCAGTGTAATGTATTCAATGAGAGGTCAGGATAAGTTGTTTTGGACTATAGGCTTGCAGCAACTGACGTCAGCTGTTTTGATTTTCTGGTACCATGAATGTGGGCTACTTTGGCCCTGAGGTCCTTCTTTGGCCGAATTTGAGGGTAAAAAATATAACGATAATTAATATATATTAATCTCGACAGTTTCCGCTATGGAGCAGCATCCATAGCGGAAACTGTCGAAATTAATTAAAAAACTGCTTCCTGAAGATTAGCAGAGAACGTTATATTTTTTTCTCAGTTTGGGCCAAAGAAGGACCACACGGCCAAAGTAGCCAGCATTCACTGTAAATAACATGTAAATAGATTTATGCAAGTATTGAAGGTTAACTTGATTCTTGAACTTAAGGTGTTTGTAATAATTGATAAATTGGTGTTATAAAGCATCTGTTTTCGAACGGTTGGATATAAAATTTTGGATTTTATGGATTTCTTTCATGTAACTTAAAGAAGAGTTTCTGATGCTAGTCTGATGCTGATGATGTTTTTGAGATTCACTTTGTAACATCTTATGATATCAGTAAGGACAGCTGTCTCAATTATAATAGAAAAAAATCTGTATCCAATCATTTATTTGAAAATACGTAGAATGATCATGAGATAGTGGTTTGAAAATTATCCTGTAATTTTAGAGATGGACAGATATATGTGATTCTAGAAAAGTAAAATTGAATGAATGCGGGAAAAGTTAAAAACATAAATGCACAAGAAATATAGGAACATTCACGTCCAGATATAGATTCATAAAATGTAGAATATAACTTAGAATTAATACTCTAAGAATAAAGTACCAATGTACCTGTAGAACATATGTACATATGTGCATCTGTAGAGAATGGGAATGACTTGTAAAGCATACTTCTAATTACTTTATATTTTGAAGAAATTATATTATTCTGATTTGGTTGTATTCAGATTATCTGGCGCCGTCAGCAACACGAGGGCTATAATGCGCCGAAACATTTTTTCCTATTATTCTGATTATTATTCTGAAGTTCGAAATGAATGTGTTTTTCTCAAATGACAATAATGCATTTGGTTTCAACGTGATGACACTGGAAATGTTCGAATTCGTTTAAACATGAAATACACCGTTTCAAAGGTCAAGTGTGGAAATTCGCATCAAAATCGGATTAAAACAGTGTAGCTTCTTATAAAAATTATGCATACATGCAAAAACATAAGAAAACTCTTTTCGATACAGAATGATAATTATAAAACTTCAATTTCCATAAAGATGTAGAAAGAGAACCACTCGTCAGAATGACTAAAATATACATGAAGATTGGAAAAATAGTATGCTGTGAGATAACGATTATTTTGGATTGGGGTTCACTTATATGATCTAGATTTTGACGATACTTTTCAAATCAGTGCTAAGGAAAGAATCAGAACCTTATATAGTAGGGTTTATTATGGACTGTAACAATTTTTAAGAGCAAATTAGTGCAACTTCTAACATTACAGTTTAATGGTGTACAAATAAGAATTATTCGAGTGACTTCAAGAAACCTTTTATTGTGAGTACTCTTATTCCGAGTATTCTTATAACCAAAGAATGAAGTGAGAGTTTTTAGAAATTGATTGTAGGGATTTAATTGGTCAACTTTGATGTAAATATCTCAATAAATATTACTTTTGAGGGTACTTACTACGTCAAATTGCAACTATTGTTTACTTTTGCTCAAAATTTTGATAGTTAATGCGGTGCTTTCTAAGAGCCCTGTAGAACTTATTTTGATTTGCATTACAACGCAAAAATCCTTTTACTAGAAAAATCTGATTTAGACATTAACAAATATATTTACTCAAAATTTATGCGCAAAAAGATGAGCGTAGAAAGGTTGAACATTTTGAAAGTTGCTTACCAACGGGACATGCTGTAAGTAGTATACATATACCATCTGGCCCTCTCACGAAACCTGGTTTACAGAAGCATCCTTCTTTACAAGGCAAAGGACATGCGGAAATTGTAGGGTTCTGACAAGTAGCAGGGCAAACTGATCCACACGGTTGAAACTCTTCATTTTTCCCACAAACTAAGAAGAATACGAGTAAATTGGTGAATATTTGGAATATAAAAATGGTACATCTCATTATTGGGATGTATTTTTAACTTGATACTATTTGGGTACTTTTCGTTTATTAATTGGTTGACCTGGTAACACATTCTTAAATTATAAAACGTATATAGATGTACAATGGATAATTCCCGCATTTTTTTTTTTCAATTCTAAATGTTTCGGAAAGGCCATAAACATAAAAATTTCTACTCAATGCGCCTTTTTTTCAATTTGCGATCAAAATTACCTTGTTAGAGGTTGGCGAGAAAATAACCCATTTCATTGGCATTGAACGTGACGTAAAAAGATATCAAACATCTTGGCTTGAAATGCAGCAGCGGAAACAAGATTTGCAAGTTTCTCGCAAATCACGCCAAACTATACGAAATGTGGCAATAGTCTACCAACGCCAACTTTTTTAACGATAACTATTTGGCAGACACCTCACAATAACCACAGAAACGCAGGGATCTCTTTACGTCACGAATTTTGTTGACTGTTTTAATCGGACTGGTTTTGGCTCGGTTTTGAGGCATTTGCTTTTCTTAATATTTAAATAACTATTTTTTTTAAGAGCTTTTGTTTATATATTTGAAATCAGAAAGAAATTCTTCATAAATATGTACTAATTTCACTCGTTTTTAAAATATGCGGGAATTGTCCATTGGGATATTTAGCAATATCATAGTATGTCAACACATAATCGATACAATGAAAAGGTGAGTTTAAGTGACTTGTCCAAAAAACACGACTTCGGTAATATTTGACAAGGTTGATTCCATATTTATTTGGTGTAATGTTTATATAATTAGAAACGTAGCGTAGAAAAGTTGAACTTTTTGAAAGTTGCTTACCAACGGGACATGCTGTAGGTAGTATACATTTACCATCTGGCCCTCTCACGAAACCTGGTTTACAGAAGCATCCTTCTTTACAAGGCAAAGGACATGCGGAAATTATAGGGTTCTGACAAGTAGCAGGGCACACTGATCCACATGGTTGAAACTCTTCGTTTTCTCCACAAACTAAGAAGAATGCGAGTAAATTGGTGAATATTTGGAATATAAAAATGATACATCTCATTATTGGGACGTACTTTTAACTTGATACTATTTGGGTACTTTTCGTTTGTCAATTGTCTACACCTGGTAGCACAATCTTAAATTATAAAACGTACATACAGTGGGTAAAAAAAGTTTCCGTACTGAAGCCAAAGTTACAAATAAATTAGAATAATTTCTATTCTTTTGCTTCATATCTTCAGTACATACTGAAATATGTTTAATTTGATTCTTTAAAATGAGTTTATAATAAATTTCTGTTTTTACAAAACGCAGGAAGTATTTAAATTGAAATATTTAGGAGATGTTGATAAGTGCCATGCAAAAAAAGTTTCCGTACGCCATATGAAAATTAATTCTGACGTCTTCCACAACAGACTTGCAGTAAATTTTCAAAACTGAAATGTACGCAAGTGTTATGAAGACATAATAGCAGCAATTGTTTAGTTTTAACTTGTTGCTCGTTGTTTTAAAATGGAGTTCCTAAACCTATTCGTAAGTTGGTGATTCAGTTATGAAATGTTGGATTATCTATGAATAAAATTGTTGAAATCTTTAATATATTGAAGTCTATAGTACAATATATTATTAAAAAACACTGTGAGCTTCAAAATTTTGAGAATAGAGTTTGATCCAGAAGATCTTCAAAGTTAAAACGCTTACATAAAAGAAATATCCTATTGTAAAGTTGCCGACCGAACGGTATAGTGGTTAGCGTGCTAGCTTCTAGACTGCGAGGTTGCGGGTTCGAGTCCCATGTTAGGCATGGGTGTTTGTAAATGTATGTTCACTTGTCTAATGACGAATGTTTTGGCGCATTATAGCCCTCGTATTGCTGACGGCGCCAGATAATCTGAAAACAACCAACCCCCACTCGACTAACCACTAGACAAAAGATCGTGCGCCTAACCAAGGGTTGGCACAAACTTGAAAATTTATGTTCTTAATTTTTAACGTAGCTAAAGAGTTTTTAGAGGTATCACCAAGCAAATTTCGAGAAAAATATTTGTATAACGATACCATATGAATAGTGCTAAGCAAATTAAAAAGAAGTGTTTTTATGACAAGGCTATATAAATATATACATACACACACATTATAAAAAACAAGTTTAAAATATTGCTTACTAATCGGACAGCGTGATGGCGGTATACAATTTCCATCTGGACCTCTGACGAGACCGGGTTTACAGAAGCATCCTTCTTTACAAGAAAAACCACAAGAAGGAGTAAGGTTTTGACAAGTCGCTGGGCATGGTTGGCCACACTTTTTAAATTCCTCATTCTTTCCACAAACTATGACCAAAGAAAATATAGTGTGAGTAGAAGAAAAATCGTTCGTCTTTGAATGTCGTGTAAAATGTGTTGAGTTGTTATAATTTAAAAAACATCTAGAGCCTGTTTTAATCAACATATCTTCGAAAATGGGGTCTACCTTCAGGAAATGATACATAAAAAAACAGCTCAGCCCAAACTTGGTTACTAAATGGAAATGTTACTCTTTCATACACTAGCGTTGCCTTACCTCCAGTAAATTTCAACAAACCAACCCTTTAATGGCTTATAAAACAAGTTTACTTTACAAATGGGCATATTGGTTGTATTGGAGATTGTTTTGTGCAAGAATTAATTAAAGGCAAGACTATGTTCGAACATCATTATTTCATTATCTTTATAAAAGAAAAAGGAATGGATTCCGGATTTGTTTCTTATCGGTGAACTGCGTCTCGAATGGTAGACTTCTCAGAAAGCTCCAACCAGACCCTTTGAATACCGATACGAAACTATCCACTATATTTATTCACTTTGAAAAGGGACTGTATAGAGTTAAGAATCATTCGCCAGACATGCTAACCACGCATTTTCCTACCAGGCGTGAGTCGGTCGTAGGTGGGCAGGATATGAAATTAGTTTAAAAATTTCTAATTCAATCAAATATGAATAGCTGCCGTATAATTATCGTCTTTGAATTGTGCTTCAATAGTCCAGTATGTTCTGGCGTTTTTAGTTCAGGAGTTCGGCTTCTATCAACTGACAAAACCTACTAAGGAAAGAAGTTAATACACAACTTCCAAAACTTCCGTGTTGCAAAATGTGCAATATATTTCAATATCCTTTTATGATGAACTGCATCTACTATAGTCATTCACGGTAACTTTGAACCATAGGGTGTAACTTAGCTCCATCTCCTAGTTTTCAGTATTTTTGTTTTTAAAGAGCTGCTCATTATCTACTGCTGCTAACTGTTGCCCAGATTGTGACATTGGCTTTTTGCTCTAAAATTTAGAAAATGAATTGGCAAAATAGTGCACAATTTATATGGCCATTCAGTTGTTTTTCTGAAGTACTGTTTGCAAGTTCCATTTTAAGTTTATTTAAAGTTGATGTAAATAAACTAATTTCTGTAAGTAAATATCAACTTACCACTTTATCAGCTATATAATTTTCTGAAAATAGTAAAATCGTTAGTAGCTGATGATTATTTATTAACTAACATTTGGTAAAAATCAAAAAACCAAGGCACTATCATTTTACGACATATTCAGTGTAATTTTAAGCCGGTTCAAAGTTAGGCTGATGACAGTGTATAATGTATACACTGCACACATAATTCATATTTTATTCCAATTTATTTTTGGTTGCTTTTAAATACATTTATATAGATACAAACGCAATTTAATTTACGGAATCTTCCCTTGTAAGCAAAATTCGATAAAATGAAGATAGTGGGAGTGAATTCAAGAAGTACCTAAAAATATAAGAAATAGTAATCTAACAGTCGTTCACGGAACTAAAAAAAAATCTGCCTACCTGTAATGGTTGTAAAAGCGTTTCAGTTGAAGCGAAAAATTTCTATGCACAAAAAATAAATGGTAAAGGAATATGTATAGCAAGTTTCAATTCCAGCCAGTCTCATTCGAGTCGATTCCTCTATCGAATCTATCGTGAATGTGTATGTTATATATGTTTTCGTGTTAATTGCAATTCACCATATTAAATATTCACAGCAGCAGATTTATGCAGACACGTGGATAAATTTTTAAGCGGAAGTAAGTGAGTATTAGACGATAGTCAAGCATCAACAAGTACACAGACGAACTTAGTTCCGAAAATAAAATCAAGAAAATATTATCAAGGATACTTAAAATTTTGGGTTTACCAGTACTGAAGTAAATGAAGAAGAAAGGCCCCTGTGTATCATTTGCTCAAAAATATTGGGCGCTGACAGCATGAAACCTAATAAACTTAAACGACATTTTTAAATGCTTCATAGTTACAATTTTTATTTCCATTCAATTCGTTTTTCCATAACTAGGCGTTTTTTAAATAGGGAATTGATCTTCGGAAATTCGTCGACTGGCCACCTTTCAAAAACTGTTGAGATGGAGTAAAGGGGGAAATCTTGAAGTTATCTATGGATATATTTGTGTTCGCAGTTCATCAATGAAGGTGGGGTGAAAGTGTAGGTGATGACTCTTTCTCTTCCTCTGCATTCATGGACTGCAGACTTCTAGTGTAAAATTGCCAATTGGTCAAACTCAGTTAGGGCTGCCTTCCAATATTTTTAATACTGTTGTTCTACACATTTTTTTCATGGACTGCAGACTTCTAGTGTAGAATTGCCAATTGGTCAAACTCAGTTAGGGCTGCCTTCCAATATTTTTAATACTGTTGTTCTACACATTTTTTTCACGTTTTCAAATTTTTCATTCAATTCGGATTCATTCTGAATCGGATTGAAAAAAGAATGCAATACAACTTCGGAAATTTGCGGACTCTTCAACTTTCTAAAACACGAGGACCTAGACGCTTCAACTTCCGTTCGCGTCGGTCCTGCACATGTGCAGAACTTATACGCAATGCACTTGTGAAACCTATTTGCAATACATCCAGATAATACCTATTCGTGATACATTCATGTTATACATATGTGCAATACGCAAGCGCAAATACATACAATATTGTATGTGAACAATATAGCCTCTGTAAAAGCTTTTTCTGCAACGTAGTGCAAAATTTCAATTTTATATCCTGAACAGCTATACAGCCCGATAATATTGCCCAGAGAAAAATAATTGTCGCATACTAATGTTTATCACTAAATTTTGACAATCGATTGTATTATTTTGCATGAAATTAATGTTAATATTCTTTTCTAAAAAAAAAAATTATCACAAATAAAGAAACAAATTTCAAACAAGCAAATTTATAGATCAAAAAAGGAAAAACTTTGTTATGTATAGCATTGCATTTCACTATCACAGTGTGTAGTAATATTCATGACAACCAGTGTTCGCCAGTTAAATATTTACAAAGGGTATTTTCACCCCTTCTCTAAATTTTAAGGTGTATTTTTAAAATCCAAAAAGGGTTTTTTAAACTAATTTTTTTTAACTAAAACAAAATAAGTTTTTTCTTAACAAAATTTATAATTCCAACAATAACAGTGATGCACGATCGCGATTTCGGGTATCAGAACTGAAATATGCTTTTTAAATGCTTATTAAAAACACTTGATGGTTATAAACCTTAAACTAATAATTAACACTATGCCGTTCGGTGACACCACATTATTGTCCTAAAAAAACGATTGGGCAAATGCCGGTGACACCTCGAAAACAATCGAGCAAATGACGGGGAAGTAAAACTTCACGATTTGCGATATTCCAAAAACCTCGAAAAATGGCCTGCGATAAGGAAAATGATTTAAACTTCTGAACCAATCCCCGAGACCAGAAAAAAATATCCCGATTAGACTTGCGGACTGCATAGGGTTACTTTACGTTTTCCATCACCTTTTTCTTTAATGTGTGCAAGAAGAGATAGTAAAAAGCCAGCGAAATACTCGTTGTTGCATATCAATAGTTTTAATGACGAATGTTTCAGAGAGAGTAAACAGCCATAACCTTTTATTAATAATTTTCATAGAATACTAAGTTTCCAGTTTAAAAACTCTGTTGACAGATACACTCTCATCGTAAAGTAACAAACAATTGTACTATTAGCTATGGCGTCATTTCATCTGATCTTAGAGCGCAACATCCTCCCTCCCAGGTCATCCTCCGGAGGGATGACTAGCTGCACAGGTCGGGAAAATGTGTGTCCATTACAGCGAAGCACGCAGTTGCGAACCCTTTTGTCCCGACCAAGGACTATTTCCTGAGGCTTGAGTGACTAACAGGCACATTGGCACGTGGTAGGATAGCCGAACGTCATGTAATGGGACAGCTTCCAATATTAAATAAGTGACCGCGAACCAACTCCCGCCCTGGTGTTATGCGACCGGTGCCTAGGGTGAATGACACTGCGGTTATAGAGTCTTAACGGAGTCTCTAGTGAGCCTTGCAAACTTCTAGAGTATTTTACCTTACCCAGTAACTCAGGCAATACTGGGTGGACCTTTTTTCCTTAAGATTTTTTATATGAACTGTATGGCTGAAAAAGACAATAATTCAAAAACCTCTGATTTTACAGATAAAACTTCTGTGGTAGACCCGTCGGTAGACAAGGAAACCCAGAAAGAGCCAACCGAAGGACTAGCAATGAATCCTTCAATGGAGGTAGAAATAACCTCCAGTCAACCATCAACATCCGGTGAAGGACAAAAAGCTATAACCAGCATGACTGCCTCTCTGGACAAGATAAAATTGAAAAAACGAATTTCCGGAGCACAAAAGAGGAAACTTAGCCGGGGGAAAAGATCGCTGCTGGCACTTGGGTTGAAAAACCCCCAAAGAAAAAGCGAAAAAAGACAGAGAGACAGGATGGATCAGGGCGTAGCCAAGATGACTGCTAAGAGAGACAGGGGTGAAACCTACTGGGAGGCTCTTGCGGCGGTCAAAATGGCTAAACTCCTAGAAGGACATCCTGAAAAACGTTTTTCAGAGGAGCAGGAACTCTTGATAACGAACAAGATAGAAAAGAATGATGAGCACCCCGCCCCTACCTTCCTATCATGCAGACTTGAGAATGGGGCTCTTATCATCAAATGTGCAGATCTGGAGAGCTCTAAGTGGATGGAACAGACTGTCAGTGGTGTAACCCCCTGGCAAGATTAAAAACTTTTGGTGGGTGAGGCAAGGAAACTTGTCAGAACCACCAAAATTATTGCTAAACTTCCAAAAGTTTGTAGCAAACTGGATGCGAAAGACATCCTGAAGAAAACTGAGATGCAGAACGGTGGGCTCACTCCTACGGAGTGGAACATATTAAATATGAAGAACGACAAATCCGGACAGACAATCGTCCTCAATGTTCCTGAATTAGACGCGGCTACGCTTGGTAGAAGAGAGTATAAATTTTATATCGGACTTTACCAAGTACAAGCCAAAGCCCTTGATAAAACCGCAAAGACTGATGGTGAAGCTTCTTCAAACCAACCTCCACCACAATAGAAGTGATACAGCTAACCTCAGTAAGAAATTTCTTACTGAGGATATACACTTGGTTCTGATTCAAGAACTCTGGCTTGTCAGGAGTAGAATCAGCGGCCTAAAAAGAACCAAGGGTAAGTTAATCTATGATTATAATAGTAATGCTAGAACCTGTATCCTTATAGACAAAAACAACGAAGTTTTACTCCTTACTGAATTTATTAATAGGGATCTAACAGCAGTGAAGGTCAGACTCAGCATAGAGGAAGAGACCGAGAAATTGTTATAGGCTCCGTCTACTTGCCCTATGAAGAGAAGACTCCACCTGACCAATATCTGCACAAACTTATGCAATTTTGTGCAGCTAACAAATTGCAGGCAGTCCTTGGGCTAGACTGCAATGCACATCACGTAGTCTGGAGCAATACAGACACGAACAAAAGAGGGGAGATGGATAATGCCTATCATGATACAGAAGGCAGAACAACTAATTGTCCAGTACTGACTAGAATTTATAGAGCTAGTCTAGTCCTGAGATATATCCCAAAGGTATGGCAGAAGACAAGGGTTGTATTCATCCCTAAGCCTGGCCAAAATAGCTATGACCAGGCAAAATCCTTCAGACCAATCAACCTTTCTTCATTCTTTCTTAAAATCATGGAGAAAATTATTGTCAGGCATATTAGAGAATACATGGGTAGCAATAGTCCCTTGAATTATCTACAGTTTGCCTATCAACCTGGAAAATCTACAGAAACAGCACTTCATCAGCTTGTTTCCAAGATAGAAAAAACACTCTGGAAAGAAAGGAAATTTCTCTTGCTACTTTTCTTGGCATGCAGGATGCTTTTGATAATACCCCACATCTATCTATCCTTAATTCCTTAAAGGACACAAGGATAAACCATATATTATGTACATGGATTGAGAACCTTCTATCAGATAGAACTATTCAAATGAACATCTTTGACTAATCACTTGAAAAAAAGGCTACCGGAGGTTGCCATCAAGGAGATGTCTTATCACTATTACTTTGGAACCTGGTAGTAAATAACCTTATTAAACACCTTAATAATATATGCTATTATACCCATGGCTATGTGTATGACATTGTCATCCTTATCCTTGGTAAAGATTTTAACATAACTTGTTCACTCATGCAGAATGCACTAAGTTATGTAAGCAAATGGTGCACAGAGAGGAATCTGAAGGCCACTCCACAGAAAACCAATCTTGTACCATTCACTCGCAAAAGAGAATGGGGTGACTTTGTCATCCCTAAACTTTTTGACGTTGAAATCAACATGGCTTCTGAGTGGAAGTATTTAGGCTTATATCTTGACCAAAAACTCACATGGACTAAACATGTTGACTACAAAATAAATCAAGCAAAAATGGCATTATGACATGTAGGCGCATGCTTAGAAAAAAACTGGGGTCTACAACCAAAAATGATGTTTTGGATATACTCAGCAGTCATCAGACCTATGATCACTTATGCCTCTGTGATATGGTTGTGTAAAGTGGAACAGAAAACTGTGAAGGACAGGCTGGGTAGTTTGCAAAGACTGGCCTGCCTGTGTATCACAGGTGCAATGTCCTCGGCGCCCACCAGAGCATTAGAGACCATATTAGATCTGACCCCATTAGACATCTTCATTTGCAGCACTGCAAGAATGACTGCATACAGAATGATGTTAAAACAACAATGGTATGACAAGCCTATGGCTAAAGGACATATCAGTACCAAAGACCATTCGAGGTGGTTATACCCATTACAGATGAATGGAATGATTACATGTTTAACCAAACAAACAATGATCTTATCTGATTCACAGATGGATCAAAGAAAGACAACCTCTCAGGACTGGGAGTACATGGCGTATCACCAAGAACTAACTTCTTAAGAGGTCTTGGGAAGTATGCCACTGTGTTCCAGGCAGAAGTTCTTGCAATCATTGATTGTCTACGGATAAATATGAGAAAAGGTTACAGGGGTAAGCAGATTCTCATCTATAGTGATAGTCAAGCAGCCTTAAAGGCACTTAGCTCATTCCAAATCAATTCAAAGGCTGTTTTGGAATGTAGAAACCTTTTAGATTAACTGGCAGTCGAAAATGAGGTAATTCTTATATGGGTGCCAGGGCTCAAGGGTATAGAAGGTAACGCAAAGGCTTATGAACTTGCAAAACAGGGATCGTCTTATAATCCAATTGGTGCGGAGCCCTTCTGTGGGATCAATCTGAAGACTGCAAAAGGAGTTCTTCATAAATGGAAAAAACAGGAGATGAATAAAACGTGGCAAAGTTCTTCTGTACAAAAACACTCTAAAAGTATGATCACCAGATCATCTGCGAAGATTGCCTCTGAAATTCTTAGATACCCAAGATTGAAGATGCAAGCAATTGTGGGCTTCATCACAGGGCACTATCATTTCAGAAAACACCTTCATACCATACAATGGGACTTTTTCAACAAGACCCCATACGTAGGAAATGTCACAAAAACGAGGAAACAGCACATCATGTTATATATGAATGTGATGCACTTGCCCCCACTCGACTTATAACTTTAGGAGTCACCAACACTAAAGAGTTACACCTTAGTTCTATTACGGGTTTATCAGACTTTATTACCTAAGTGGGCGACCCGAATAAATGGAGCTAAGAAACTTTGTGTTTGGAGCATGGTACAAAATGCTACCCTGAAGAAAAGGGGCCACATATCTGACTAACCCAAAACAAAGAAGAAGAAGGACTACTTCTTCCACACGGCCTTTTTCCAAGTGTGTCGTGGTCTGACGTCCTCTTGTAACAAGACAACGTCACCAACCCGGATTTCATTTACTTTAGGTGATTTTCTCACTTGATGAAACGTATGCAGATCCAACAGATATTCCCCTAACCATCTTTTCCAAAAGGAATCCACCAGTTACTGGAGACTTTTCCATAAACGCGTTAAATTAGTTTCAAAATTTGTTGAACTGGAAGGGATAGTAGTTAGTCTCTTGCCTATCAGGAAGGGAGAAGGTGTCAAAGTTTCTTCATGATCATCTTTGATTCCATACTCATGTATAATTTGTCGACTATTAAGAGCGGCTTCAATATCACATAGCACAGTGATCAGTCCAGCATGATCCAAACTTACCTTACCTAAGGTTTTTCAAAGGCATTGTTTATTGAGCCTTTCATTCTTTCCCACCAACCTCCCCACCAAGCCGCTCATGGAGCAATGAATTTCCAAGTGATGTTACGGTGGGCATATAATTGTAGTACCTTGGAAGATGATATAGTGTTCCACAATTCGTTCAATTCTTTGTCTGCAGCGCAGAACGATGAGGCATTATCAGAGTAAATAGTATGAGGAGATGAACGTCTAGAGGCAAAACGTTTTAATGCCAGTAGGAAGACGTCAGTGCTTAGGTCAGAAACTACTTCCAAGTGGATGGCTCGAGTTATGGCGCATGTAAAGATGACAATGTAAGCCTTTGTAACTGATTTATCATTTTTGACGTAAAGTGAACCAGCAAAATCAATTCCGGTAGTCTCAAATGGAGTTGACTATAGAATTCTCTCAGGTGGTAATGGAGCTTCCACTTGTTCACCTCGCTTTTGTTTCAGTAACTTAAAGGAAGAGAAGTCTGTATGACTTTTTTAATAGCTTGTCTTTTTCTCAATATCCAAAATTCAAAAGTAGCTAAGAAAGCACAATCCGAATACTTAAATGGTGCATTTTTAAGTGCGTTTGGCGTATGAGTAGACTTGTAAAATGGTGAGAACCTTCCAATAAGATGGGATGTTTTTCAGCTTGAGATAAATCAGAAAATTGTAGTTGACCATCAAGACGTATCAAGTTGTTGTTGAAAATAGATTAAACTTTTCTATTTTTGAGTTCTTAGGAAGTGACTTCCCAGTCGACATAACTTCGTATTCTAAAGGAAACTTTTGCTGATAGAAATGTTTTTGATATCGGCGCTGTGTTAATGAATACACAAATTGGCAATGCATATAAAGGTTTTTGAAAGTCTCTGTTTTTATGGGTTATATTATTTAAGCTTTTAAATGATGGTTTGGTTTATTTAAATAAATACGCTCTGGGATACTAAAGACGGTACAAGATGAATACAAAATGACTTTTATGTAAAAAATTCTTTTTTTCAGATTATAAAAGATATTCACATAACTTTTGTGAAACAAAATTACAGGTTTACGGCTAATTTTGGGGCCCCCTAACATCTTGGGCCCAAGGCCCAGGTTTTGTGGGCTTAGTCGATGATCATGGCTTAACTAGATAATTAGGTCAAGGTAAGTCAATAAAAAAATTAATAAGCTTCATAACAAACAATAGTTTGCTACCAACTCCGCAATCGCTCCCGATCGCCACAAGAAGAGAAGGTAGACAACTGGAGTGGTCAGCTCATGCCACTGACGCGACCTCTAGCCACTGTTGTGGTTCAATATAATAAGCTGCTCCACAGGATTGCATGGTGTAGAGTGGCTTCTGTGCGTGTCTGAAGCTGTGGGGTGCGTTCGCCACTCGAGTGGCTCTGTATAATAAGGACCTTACCCGACCAACCATCGAAACGAAATATTCAAAAATCATCAAAATATCTCCACATTACCTTTCGCGACTAAATTGGTTATTGAATTCTCACGGGGGGGGATATGAAAACGTCTTGAAATTTATATTACATTTCGCGTCTTTTTAAGCACCTTTTCTCTAGGTTGAACCACAGCAGTGACAACTCGTGAACTACAGATAGTACAGCCGGACCGGACTGCATCTGAATTTATTAGTTCAAAACTAAAATTGTGTATTTTACAATTTTCTAAAATGAAGACCCTGTTTCTACGGTAAGTGGACAAAAAAATCCAACAAACGGCAATATTCTTGCCTAAATAATTCATGTGAAAAAAACGCTTCCAACCAAAATGATCTTCATCTGAACAGCAGCATTTTGTTCCTGAAACGCGTTTCGGGCAGCGACGGTAGCGGAGCTGCCGATCAGGAATTTATTCTAACAGTGGCTGCCCTTGATAATTAGATGAGCTGACTGGCTCTGCTTGAAAATCAGCTTGAGTGAAAGAAGTAGGGAAAGTAAACGGTCTTCTAAAAATAGACTGTCATTTTGAAACATTGAGGGGCGCAGACACCATGTTTCAACACTACATAAAAACAAAATCAAAGTATGAACTTTTCCGCGTTTATTTACAAACATTGTGTTGTTGGCCATGTTTGATTGTGCTGGATATTGTGGATTAAACAAAAAGGTAGCTCTCTGATTAGACTCTTCATGCAATTACTCATCAAAGCAGTATTGTTTTTAAGTAAACAAGAACTTAAATTTAATGGTCAAAACGAGAGATATGGGGTTGGTTTTTTTTTGTTTTTTTTTAATCAAATCTGTACAGAATATGATTAATTGTTTTTATTTTATAATGTTTTGTTATAAATTTATTTTTTACAAATTGAAACGAAACTGCGATTTGAGTATTAAAGAATTTGCGTTCATTTTTTGTGATGTACACACTTGAAATAGCGCAAAAATAGATTAAATGTGTTTATAGTTTTTCTGCATCAAAATAATCTCTAGATGAAATTTTTGCAAGGTAATGGTATCATCTGAAGGCTAAAAAGTTATTTTATTAGTTTGAAATACTATTTTGTTCTGAAAATAAATTTGAGTATTTTAAACTCATTATCTAAAAGATCGTGTTTTTGGCACGTGAAACTTCATATAAACAGTGATAACTGAAGTTTGATACAATCTTTTTGAAAAATGATTTGAAAATTTAAATCTGCATTATCTATTAGATGTTTTGTACCTCAGTCAAATTGATTGGAAATGAAAATGAATTTTGATAGATTTTAAAATGCATAAGTTTTTAGAAAATTGCGATTTTTTCTACTTTCAATGTTAAAAAAATTCTATTAATAAAACTGTATATTCTAAAAATAAGCATATGGAGATTCGTAACATTAAGAATAATAATACGAACAATTTCCAACCATAATTTATTTTCTTGGCCCCATAAAACTAGGGTAATTGTTCTAAAATATGCTAATTATAACTAGTTAAATATTAGTTAATTTTTGAATAAAACTGAAATTTTTTTAATGTAAACATCATTACTAATTATGTACTTTTAAGTGCAAACAAACCATTTTTTAAAATGATAATTTAAAAAAAATAGTCCAAATGTGATTGTACATGATTGTGGAAAGTGTGTGTATAGTTGGGGGGAGGGGAGGGATTTTAATTAAGTCGCATGTTTCCGGTTGCATTAACATTTCCGACCACGGGCCACCACTGAGCCACAGCTATCCTCGACCCTCTATCGAGGGTAGCCGTGGCTGAATTAACGTTCTATGAACACTTATCTTTCGCATGATTTGAACCCAAGTTACTTGCATCAATATATTGCGTATCAATTGTGTAGTCATTTTAAAGTTATGAGTTCTAATTTCATTCGTAAATGATTTTACAAGACTTAGTCTATCATGCATCAAATATGCAATGAGGGGGATTTAAAGATCATGTTAAACTTTTTACAACTGTGGCGAAAGAACAGCATAGAAAGAGACAACGACAAATACTTACCAACAGGACATTCTGTAGGAAGAATACAAAGTCTGTTGGGTCCTCTGACATAGCCCGGCTTGCAAAAGCATCCTTTAATACAAGGCAGAACACAGGGAGTTAAGACGCTGTTCAAATTGTCACACGTCTGCTGGCAAGGAGATCCACAAGAAAGTAGGACTTCGTTATCTGGACACACTGAAAAAGACACTAGAATAAGTTACTTCGTCAAAAGGACTATATTAACACACTGAGTGAGAAGTCAGTCATCGGTGAATGATACTGAAATTTTCGTTTAGGCCGCGTCGGTGACTGACGAACAAAACGTGCTCGATAACGTACCAAAATTATAACTGAAATAGCTATGCAAGTTTACCAACTCAAATTAAGCAAAGCACAATATATTTCAATGCGATTGTCAATATCTCGGATTTTGCCTCATGTTTCAACTCATATATATTCAGTACACCCGAAATAATCTTTTCTACTACGGTAAGAAACAATGGCTCATATATATACACACACACACGAATCATACACACATAGAAACATGTATAATATAGTGCACTTCGCATTGCTATACCACAATACGAGCGCTCCTAAGCAGCGCGTGTGGCCTGACGGGAATTTGCTTAAAAATACACGTGGCGCTCAACGTGTTGAAATCACACGGGTTCCATTTTTTCCTTAATTTTTAAACCAGACTCACAATTTTATTCATACTTAGCAAGTGTTAAAAATCTTACAAAGTTGCATAAAAGAAGTTTTATCGTTTGGTGATATTTAATTTGTACATTAAAATTTAATTACCTGAATAGCGTCTAATTGCACCAGTCATAACTCCATTTGTACTTTTTTTTTTTGATTTTTATTTTTAATTGCAAGTGGAACACAATGATTCGCTCCAGAAAATCTATTAGAGTCATTACTTGGAAATGACATGTCAATATTTCATGATTTTATCACACTAAGTTGTTTTACATAGATTCTCTTTTACAATTGTTAACTGATTTCCGACTTCGGGATATAAGACTCGGTGAAGACGAAATACTCTTAAGACAAAGCAAAGGTTTAAACTAAAATTATTTACTGCCAACATTTTGCCGCTTTAAACAATATAGTACAAAATAGTTAAAAAAAAACTGTTTTCATTGCGAAATGTCAACAAAAAAAAAAAAAAAAAAAAAAAAAAAAAAAAAAAAAAAAGGATCCTACGTGTCTTTGAGAATGTTGGTTCCAAATTTTAGCCGATACGAAAATAAGTTATTTTTATCATTAAAACTCTATTACTAGTATACACTAGTATTACAGGCTTAAACTATATTACTAGAATAAACTCTATTACTATCATAAACTCAATTACTAGTATAAACTCTTAATAATATCCCAATATGAATGTTACCTAATGGGCAGTGGTTCGGAAGTATGCACTGTCCGTTAGGTCCCCTGACATATCCTGGCTTGCAGAAGCACCCCTTGATACAGGTGAGAGGGCAGATGGCCGATACAGCTTTGCCAATGTTCTCGCATGTGTCTTGGCAAGGGGAGCCGCACTCTTGAAATACTTCATTTTCCTGGCACACTAGCAAAACGAGATCACAAAATATCCAATTAATATTTACTGTTCAATCAAATTTACAAAAAAGTTACATGTCATGTATTTCCATTGGGACCTCTCTTTTCGTATACGCCTTTTCTATAATTTTCCTGACTTGAGTGGGACATGCATTAGGCCTCGTGTACGATACAGGAGGCGAGCGGTAAGCGTCGGGCGGCAGAATGAGGGAACTGCACCGCTTACGTTTATGTTCACATTGATCACAAAGGAAGTATGAGGAACGGCCGGCTATGGTGATCACGAATGTCTGAGCGAAGCTTGTTACCGCTTCATATCACCGCCTACCGCTACCTCCAGACATTAATTTTCACTCACCGCCCAGAGTGTTTTCAGTTGCGTGGAAGCTCTCGTCCAATAAAAATGGCAGAAAAGATAATATCAGATCTCAAGTGCGAGGCTTTAATATCGGAAGTTCAATGCAAGCCATGTTTGTGAAATGATAAATATAATGATTTTAAAAAAAAGTGTTTTGATTTTACATTAATTTAAAAATGTTTTATTTGGAAATATAATTTTATTATTTTCTTAAAAACTTGTGTCCTTAAGACGTCATCTACACTGATGCACCGTTTCATACATTTCATAGCAATATTTGGAAA